>OY728164.1:1707062687-1708285301 GCA_963277665.1 Viscum album
AAATTCACATGCATTTATTGAATTCGATGAGGTAGAATCAGGCAAGAAAACACATTATTAAGTATCTAAATGGAATATTATCTATCTACATCATGAATTTATTCTCTATTGAGTTATCCATTTTTTTGATATAGGCTCATCTTCAAATATCTACAGATTTGTGCACAGATTTAGAGGCCTGAATTGTGACCTTTTTTGTGACTGTAGATATTGGATTGAGATTTGGATCATGTTAAATGAAATTAAACCCAATATGTATAAAATCCTAAGTAAATGTAATTTAACAATTTAAATTATTTTTTAAAATTTTATGACTAAAATAAAAATTAAAATAAAACATTTTATAATCCAATTTCAATCCATGTTAGCAATTAAACAAAAAGTACTACTAAAACCTAAAAATGTGATAATTTCACACAAAATAACAATATAGTTTTATTAAAATAATGGAATTATTGTATAAAATGTGCTTAAATATCATATTCATCACTCCCCCAAACATTACATTTCATTCTAGGGAAATAAACTAATATTCAAATTACAATTTACACTGGAATCAAAAATGAGAAAACACCCATTATCATTTCCAAAAAAGAATCCCATCATGTATCCTATATAAAAAATAATTCCCTCCCATTTTCAACACTCAAATTTAAATACATCCAACCTACAAATCCATCCATGGATCAATCACAACATAACTAACATTTAATTTTTTACACCATTCACTCAATTGAAATTTAGTTAGGAGTTATGTTAATACATGGATAATTCAATTTTCACCATATGTATATGAAATTTATCATATATCTAAACATCAAGACATAAAAATTAATTCAGTCATGAGGAAGTTTCCAGAAATTTTATGTGGCTTGGGGTTGGATTGTAAAATCATTTAAAAATTTATGGTCTAAAGAGGAGGTTTAACTCTTAAGTAAAATTCATGAATATTCAAGTAAAAACCCATGATTAACCACAATAACATCACATATAAAATGTGAAACAAAACACCAGCCTATTTTTATTGTCTAATACATTAGTCATGTAGTGATTGTAATGAAGGATATCATCCAAATTCTTCCCCCTATTTTCATTTTTTTTCATTTCTTTATTTTTTTCATTGAGGTTCAGTTGGTAATTAAATGAAATTAATGAATTAAAATTTATACCCTTGATTTTTGAGATGTAAATGAGTCAAAAATGCAATGAAAAAGAATAATTAAAGTTTATCTCAATTTTTATTTTCTATTTTATTCTTTTTTTGAAGGAGAACCAAATTATACAAACAAATAATAATGAAATGATGAATCATGCCCATTTATATTTATATATAATATCCTAAATGATGACATACAAGCCAAACCACCCAAAAATAAAACACATCCCAAATAAAAACAACATGAAAGGACCTTACCCCACATACAAAAATTATATATCCATATAAATATACTATCAGTGCTGGTTTGTAAGGAAAAATAAACTGGTAATATGATTTAAAACTATAATAAAATTCATTGAATCTAAGGAATAATTAAGTGTAAATGTAAGTGTTTGACTTAGGATAAAATGAGGATGTCAAAAAAATAAACCAATCATCTCAAACATATTCATTGATCTCCAATACTTTGAAAGATAAAAAACCAAAGTTTTGGTTTTCACACAAAATCCAAATTTCTATCAAGAAAGTGTGGGATATTTAATAATATTTTAATTTTGTTTAGAATAAATCAAAACACTTTAAAAATAATTTGAGTGAGTTTTTTTATTTTTAATGGATTTTATAAATTATAAAAACTCATAAAAAATCTTAAAAATATAATTCATGGAAAGAGTTATCACTTAGAAAATCATTTGAAAAACATTATTTTCAAATATCATGTCAAATTTATCAAAATAATTTGAATTGTGAAAAATGATATAAATATTAATTTAAACCCAATGTTCCAATACCATGAAATAACAAAATAAAAAACACACCAAAAAAACTATGAAGGTTGACACTTATCTCCCACATATATTTCACTACCCCTCATTTTATTTCATCAAAATAAAAATAAAAGGGAATACAATCTATAGATAAATAAAGAAACATCATGGAATTATATTCAAGTGGAAACATTGAGTTTACCTCTTAGATAGTGTATATTTCAACCTAAAATGAATGAATAAAATTATAATATAAAAAAATAAAGAAAAATAAATGGAAAGAGAAGAGAGGATATAACATGGTTTGGACACCCATGTGGGTACTAGGTAATTAATGTCCCTACATTGGATGTTGTAGTGTTTTATCCCCAATCTGATGATGGATGGTGTTTTCTAATCATAAACCATGAGAAATAAATTATTCTAGAAGTCTCCACCTTGTACTAGTCATAGAGGAACCCATATATAGTGTAAACACTCTCCCTCCCAGTGAAAATTCAATTCAGCTTATATAGTTGGGAATAGATAAATAAAGTGTCTTCTTAAATGGTAGACATGATTATATTGGAATCTACATTAACTTTACCCAGGACATTATTATTTTCTAGTAAAATATAAATTTCAATACAAGGGATGTTATTAGGAAAATAAAATTGAATTATATTAAATTGGGAAGAATTAACAAAGAAATATTCCATTTCTAGTAATATGGTTTGAACAATAATCTCTTTAGGTAATTCCAATTTTAATTATGTCTCATTAGGATCTTCATAATATTTTTTCAAAGTAAGATAGAGGTACATAAGAGATGATTTTTCATTTTCAAAGATATTAATATCACTTACCTTTTTAACATCCATGTAATCTAAATAATTTTATTCATAATCATGTTTCTATCCAACATTTTTTCAGGTGTTATGTCTATTATAGAATCTTCTTCAAAAAATAGACAAAAATATATATTATTGAATCTTCATGTTTTACCGTCAAGTATTACTTTGGTTATTCAACATTGAATATAAGTGGAACATTATTTACCTCTCCTTCTCCATATTTTTTCTATTGTCATTCCCACCATAGAGCATTCATTTACACAAATTCTATACAATAGATTCTATTTTTTTAACTTCATTCATCAAGTATCATGAAATTATAATGAATTTAAAATAATAAAAATTGTTCAATTCCAGACTCAAAATCAAGACAAGAACGTGAAATGTTGAAATAAAAAATTGACCTTTTCATATGAAATACAAGATATGAAAAAAAATTTCTTTATTATTTTTTTTGGAATTTATAAATTTTTATGAAAAATAGTGTGATTAAGATCTTGGGATCCCAACAAATGAAAGTAAATTGGAAATTGTGGGTTTTCATGAATCAAAATTCAATATGATTATTTTTATAAGAATGTATAATAGTTGAACAACCTAGGGTCAATCTATCAAGGATCTCCCTCACAAGAAAAACTTTTATAGTGTCATTATTAAAATTTCACTAATATAAAACTACTAAAAAAATATAACTGATGAGATACATGATATAAATATTCATATAAATTTTAAAAAATCAATGAAAAATAAAAGATAAAAATAAGTTACCCAAATAATAATATTTCTATCAGGGGTTCATAGTGATGTCATTGTTATCTTTCAAAATAAATGCCTAATTATTTTACTCAATATAGAGATCAAGACAATTCACTCTAAATCCTCTCATAACTTACACTGAGACCTTATCATATAGGAGTAATATATTCCACATCAATACCTAATCCAAAATCCACAGTTTGAAAGACATAGAAGTCAATGAGAATGAAAAAGAGTCAATGAGGAGGAAAAATAAAATAGTGTAGAAATTGGGGTGACCACACAAAAAAATCATTATAAAAATTCTAAAATCATATAATAAAACATGTGAAATGATTAATGAAAAATAAACTCAAAACATGACCACATCCCTCCATGAACAACAGAGAGGATTAGTTCTAAAAAAATAGAGATAAAATAATTATGGTGGGGAAAAAATAAAGGAATAAGAAGTGATATAAATTAATATATATTGAAATTATAAAGATTTATTATAGAAAATAAAATCTACACTATCCCACTAATAATAGATATCATTTGGAATGTGAAAGGGGTTACAAATTTATAAGGGAATGGTAGGGGAATTTTCACTAATAATATCTCTTACTAAAGTTCATGCATGGTAGACCCATTAAATAGAAAAATTTTAGGTTTTCTTATTTAATGTTGTTTCTCATTAATTTACACGTTCACTAACATGATTTCTTCTCAATTGGAATAAAAATAAAATAGTTATGGATAATATTCTTTAGAAACTTATTCTGGCTTGGGGATCGTTTGAATTCCAATCCTTAAAATATCATGAATTTATGGGCTTGAATGTTGAATAATCATGCATGTACATAAATAATTAAGATATTACAAAGTATCTTCTCTATATAAATTTCAATTTTAATCTCATTTAGTTCATCCCCTTTTTATATATAGGCCGATTTTTAAAATTCCCCTTACATGTGAATAGATTTTGAGGTCCGGATTTTGAAACAATTTTATTACTCTAGATATTATATTGAGATTTGGGTTAGGTTGAAATAAATGAATCCAAAAAATATAAAGATGTATAGAAAATTAATTTTAAAATTTCAATTATTTTAGAAAATGTTTTGGACTTAATTAAAAATAATATTTAAATATTTTATAATACTTAATAATTCCATTTTAGAAACTGATAAATAATTACTAATTAAAGACAAAAATGTGTCACTATACCATAAAATAACACTATGGAGGGTTTACAAACATTTAATTATTGTATAAAATGTGTTAAAATGTTAGCTTCATAAAAATTTGATTATATATTCATGGTGTGAACATAGAATGCATTATCTATGTGTCTCATGTATGATTCCCATTCACCTTCACTTATTTAGGATTCTCAACAGGTAATGGGGACTCCCATATGTAATTTTTTTATATTTCATCGTACTTTTTACAAGAACCTTTAACACTCAAGAAAATTCATGCTTGTTAGGACATGTTCATTAATTAAAATTTATTAAAGTGAACTTATTTTATTAATTTCCATTTTATTATGAAACAAAACTTTATAAAATCAATACATTTATCATAATTACCAATTAACAGACATTATAGATTAATTAATCTTAAATTTCACCAACTATTTTATCAAATCCTTGTATCCATCTACTACTAGTTTCATAATACTCAGTTTCTTTAGTATTATACTAGGAATGATCCTTTAAACCTCTCTTTAGAGTTTAAGCTATGTCTACTCCACTACTCAAAAAGTTTTAGGGCAGGATTTTGGATATCAAACCACATTAACTCATGGATCCTTGATCTATTTATTTGATTCGCATATTCTATAATGTATAAATTTTTAACACAATGTTTTGTCTCTAAAATTTTACTATATTTGATATGGATATTTACTTGATTACCAAACTAGTTAAGTTGATAGAACACTCTTATAAGAACACCCAATTAGATATAGGCTAAATTAGTAATGTTTTATAAGATCCTCATACATATGGTTTTGTTGAAAATTAAATCATGATTGCTGTTTATGGACCTCATATTTATATTTAGGGATATTTTTTTATTCTCTGTGAATGATTTTCTATTTTTAGTCTTCTTTTTCTATGTGAACATGTTCAAAACTGAACCATTATTAAAATACGTAATGTTTACTATTAAAGTTCATTTTTATCTATGAAATATTTCTTATTGATCCATATGATCACAAAATATACACAAAAACAAAAATAATAAAACACACATCAATAAATAAACATAAATGAAATGATCTTTACACTATTCTAATGGTTGATACATTGAGTGTATAATGGGACAACCATATTTGAAAGGGAAACTACTTAAGTCAGGTCACATCATAGTTGACTCAATTTATAACACTTACCCCACCCAATGTCTCTCAAACATGCCCGGGTACCCTGGTAACTTGATAACCAAGCTGTAACTGACATAGATCGAAGGACATTCTTGATCCCCATTGGCTGGTGACAAGAACCTGACATCATGAAAAATGAACATGGGAATGAATTTTCCAAAAAAATTATGCAATAAAGATAAAAGAAATCAGTATGAATATAAAAGAAACTCCATAGGGATAAGTGTACCAGAATTCACATAGGTATAAAAAACTCAAAGTAATACAAAAAATACCAAAAAATAGGATAAAAACCCAAGTCCTAGTGGATGAAACTCTCCAAGACCAAGGATCAACAACAACAACTACTCCCAAGTGGTGCCTTACAATTTCTCAAAACTGAAAAAAGATAATATAAAAACACTCGAAGGTATAGGTAGGGTGTGAGATAAAATACTAGCAGTGTCTCACCAAGGATCCCATAAGAGATGTCACATTTAATTAACCAAATAAAGATTTAAATTTTAAATAAACGGGTTTGGCATTGCAAAATAATATTTTAGAAAACAATTCTATACATTTCAAATGATGGAAATAATTTAAAAAAATTATTGAAATTTCGATTGATTGAATATTTCTAAAAAAATGTATTAAAAAAAATTAAAAAAATATATATAAATTCATAAGGCATGAAAACAGATTACAAAAACAATGAAATATATTTCAAATAAAAACAAGCGAGTAACATGGTCATCTTCCAAAAGGTATGATAGTTCTAGGATAAGCGAATCCCTCACAATCAAAGTGACATCAAAATATGTGTATACACATGTACCATTGAAAATGGTCAAGAAGAATTCATCACCATCCCTCCAGGGATGTGACATGCTGCATTTATGTTTTGTAACATTTTAAAATCGTAGAGTGATATCCAAATAACTAACTAACTAGTCTTTCATGTGCTCTAGTACAAATAAATGATGGAAAATTTATTTTAAAACTTTTTAAAATACAATTCATACCATTATCCATTTAAAATATACCAATTTCCATTTAAAAACCAACACATGGATTTTTAATCAAAACATGCCCTTTTCCAAGATAAAACCCAATGATTTCTATCAAAACCATTTTTAAGTAATTTTTACCAAATAACAATTTTCAAACAATTCCATCAAATAAAATTTCACAATTTAAATTCAAAAATTTAAATTTTAAAAGTTTCCATAAATTTCAAAAAAACACCCAAATTCAATGGAATTGTGTTTTTTCCCAATTTCAAACCAAACAAATCCAAAAACACAATTCAAAGGAAATTGGGTTTTTAATAAACTAATTGAAATAAATTTAATCAAAATGAATAAATTGAATTTAAATAAAATAATTGAATTTAAATCAGGAAATTTAGGATTAATCAAGTTGTCCAATCAAAATGGAACCACCTACATTGGGATCATGAGATCTCAAAACACCAGGTCCTAAACTAGATTCAACAACAAAGAGAATCAACAAAAAGATCTGAGAATGAATCCCTATATTCAATACCTAGATAGTGGTTATTATATCCTACAATAAACATGGATATATACAAAACCCTAGGGAGGATAGAGGAGATAGTGGGAGAGAGAGAGAATATGAAGATGAAACCTATTGGGTGGAGATCGAATATCATTCATCAAGCTTTGATCCTATTTTGGGATGGTGTAGAGGGGTCAAAATCACTTATTGGGAGCTCCACTAGAAGAATAAAATGTTTGCTGTTGATATAGGTTCATTAGGAACTATAAATGAGAGGTTTGGGTGTTTTAAAATTAATTTTTAGATTAAAAAAACCTATATGCATGGTTATCTGGGTAGGGACACATGATTTAGACAAATCGTGCACCCTAGCTGTGCACCCCTTTTATTTAGGTTCATGGTTTCTACTAAGTTGTTGCATGGTTTTGAAAACTATTCTCTAATAGTTCAAAATAACACTTCTTGAGTTTTCATGGTTTTCACTTAGAGGGTGTACGGTTTGGAAAAAATGTCCTCTAACCATGCACAACCCAAGAACTTCCAAAAATTTCTAAATTTCCACCAGAATAATACTTAAAAAAACCCAAACAAAGAAGGATCAAAATAAGGGTTTAGGAATAACTAAAAATTGTAATAGGATATTACAACCTCCCCATATAGAATCTTTCTATCACGAGAAATCCTATTCAGAATCTTTATTGACAAAAATACGAGGCCACTGCTCTCTCATCAGTTCCTCCCTCTCCCACATCTCATGACTACTAGAATCATGTTGGAATAGCACATGAACCAAATGTATCATCCTTACATAATGTATATTGGTTACATAATCAACTATCCTAACTGGATGCTCAGTCATAGATAAATCGTTTTTAGCCTCACTCTAGCCCAGAACACGAGATGGATCAAATAGATACTTTTAGAGCTGATATACATGAAAAAAATTATGTAGTGATGTCAAATAAGGGGGAAGTTCTAAATGGTAATAAATTTTAACCCCATACTCCAAAACCTCAAAAGGTTCCACAAAATGAGGAGCAAGCTTCCATTGCCTCAAAATCCATCGATGACCCAAACAAGGTAATACTTTCAAGAGCACCTGGTCATCAACTAAGAATTCCAACAGTGTACGATGAGGATCAACATAATACTTGTACTAGCTCTATTCCATCAACATTATTTTATGAATCGACTGAATATTTTCTATCATCTCTTAAACCAAGATTGGTCAAAATAATTAAATTTCTCCAATATCCAACCAACACAATAGATATATATAAGTTCGACCATACAAGGACTTAAAAGAATCTATTTTGATCATATACCGATACTATTGTTATAATAAAACTCAAAAATCCATAGATAGTCATCTTAAGCCCCACTAAAGTCGAGTACAAAAACATGAAGCATATCCTCAAGAATTTTTATACATATTTCTTTCTAGATAGCAGACTGTGGATAGTATTCCATACCCAAATGGACCTAATATCCCAATGCCTCCTTAAGGCCTCTCTGAAAATGAAAAGTGAACCGAGGATCTCTATTAGAAACTATAGCAGATGGAACCTCGTGTAAACAAACAATCTCTTTCACATAGAGGTTACCCTACTACTCAACTTTGGTTATATCAAGAATGGGTATAAAGTGAGACAATTTATTTAGATGATCTATCACAACCCATATTGCATTATTATTTCTCTAGGTATGAGGAAACCAAAGAAAAAAGTCCACATAGATCTCATCCCACTTCTAATTCAGAACTGGAAGTGGATGAAGCAAACCTGAAGGTTTCAAGTTCTCAACCTTGACCTATTGGAATGTATAAAAATGAGAGAAAAAATCAGCAATGGATCGTCTCATACCATGCCACCATAATTTTCACCGCATGACATAGAATATCTTCATGATTCTTGGGTGAAAAGACCACTAGGAATTATGTAAATCTCCAATAACAAATTTCCTTACTAACAACGGTAACATTAAATGACTCTGATAACATATAATTCCCTATTTAGAGAATGAACTCTCAGAAATGGTCTACCCACCATTGAGAGAGTATATAATTATATGGAACTCATCATCAAGATTATATTTCTGAAGGATCATATTGATAAGAGTGAATGAAAACTAAACGCTGGCCAAGGAAACCTCAGCCCTGAAATCTCAGACTGCTATATGAAATTGTACAAAGATTTCCATAAAGTTCTACTATTCTAATCATTATTTCATAGTCTAAGTCGGAAGTTTCCTAATCAAACATCTGAAACAACATTCCATTTACTTAGTTTATTGATGATGTCAAAATCGAAATACTGTAGGCATTCCTCCCAAAACATCTGGTAGAGATTCAAATATTTTTGAGATAAGATATAACACAAGATCTTGTGGTCAGAATACAAGGTAAGACTTTCACCTTAAAGGTTTTTCCTCTAAATATTAATCACATTCATTAAAGATTTATGTTCAAGGTCATGGGTTGGGTAATTATTCTCATGTGGCCTAATCTGATGAGATCCATAAGGAAAACATGATCACCTTTTATAAGAACACAACTCAAACCTGAACCCTATGTATCATAGAAGACCACATAGCCCTACCCAACCTCTGGAAGATCCAACACCAGCGTAGTAGTCAAAATAAGTTTAAGCTCAAGAAAATAACTCTAACATTTATCATTACAAGCAATATTTACTCCCTTATGAGTTAAAGATATCACCAAAGAATCTTACTTCGAGAAGACCTTAATAAACCGACGATAATAACTAGCCAATTCTAAGAAGATCTGAATCTCAAAAACATTTTATGGCTATTCCCATGTCATAATAGACTCCACCTTCTCAAGATCAACTGAAATACCATTTTCCCACACCACGTGTCTAAATAGTTTTACTTCACAGATCTAGAAATCAAATGTTTAAATCTTTCCATAAATTCATTGATTTATTAGTAAACTCAAAACTATTCCAAGATAATGCCCATGATCCTCCTCGGACTTACAGTAAACAAGGATGATGTCCATGAAGACCACTAATAAGGTATCTAGATACTTGTAGAAAATAGTATTCATTAAATCCATAAATACTATAGTAGCATCGGTTAAACCAAAATGCATGACAAGGTTCTCATAATGGCTATAACTTCTATTAAAGGTGATTTTATGAAAGTCAGATTATTTTATTCTCAAATGATGGTAACCAATTTGAAGATAAATATTAGAGAACAAATTCACCCTTTTCAACTGATCAAACTAATCATCAATATATGTCAATGAATAAGTTTTCTTTATCATCACTCAATTGATATTTCAATAACCAACACAAAAGAAAAGTGACCCATTAGCTTTATTAGAAAAGAGAACTAGAAACACCCAAGGTGAAACACTTGGGTATATAAACCCTTTCTCTTTAAGATCACCCAAGTGGATCTTGAACTCCTTCATTTTGGCTGGTTCCATGCAGTAAGATGGAATATAAATTGGTTGAGTACCAGGTACAAAGTTGATAGAAAACTACACTGCTCTCACTGGTGGAAAGCTAGATAAATAATTAGGGAACATATATGAAAACTTCATAAAAAATAGAGGGAGGTCACCACTCAATCATGACTAATTCATGTCAAAATAAAACACAGTTATCACTTTCCCCAACTCTAGACAAGAAGTTCTGGATCTACTCATCCTTATGTCCAATTATCATTAAAATATTTAGAAAACCCCATCAGATGTAGTGAGAACCATCACAAGAATCATCACACTTCCTCTTTCCCTTAGAATAATTCTCAATACCACTAGGAGTGAAGGAAAATCCCAAAAACCCTAACATTCCATATAGGTACATTTCAACCATCAATGCTCTATCTAGCACATTAGCATAAGAAGGAATCTTCAACAAGAAAACCTGAGAACAAATATATGATTAGAGTCCCAACATGAACTGTCAAATATTTATCTTCTAATTTGATATAATCTCTAGTGAAAAATTTACAAGCTCAGTAAAACAGTTTACATATTTTATCATGGTCATGTCAGCCTGATCGAGTTTGAAAAAATCCATAGCCTTGGCCAACACCATCGAATTTGGAGAGAACTGTTCAGTGAAAATAACATTGAAGTCTTTCCACTCTAATCTCTCAGTCTTCTTCACCATCACCATAATGTCCTACTGTCTCCTTCTCGGTCCATACAGCATGAAGGTGGAAAAATTAACCTTGATTTTTTAAGTGTCTACATGAATCCAAACAAATGCTCAATCCTGATCAACCATTTCTTAGACTCTTGAGGATCATTAGAACCTTTGACCACTGGTGGATTCTGGAAAAGGAACTCTATGGAATGATTTTTTTAAAAAATACCCTTGAGGGTCTACAGCTGGATCATGAATGGGAACTAGTCATGGTGACTTTCCTAGAGGAGGGAAAGTATGCACAATCACCTTGACCAGACTTAGGTCTATGAGAGGAATCACTCACTGAGTTTCATCTATAGCTTCCTCCTTGATCCGATCCACACGTCTTATCAGGGGAATGATTCTACATAACATCAAAAGGCAACATTTAAGACATTAAAAAAATAGTAAAACCTAGAAACAAAAGAAAAAAATCCCAAAAAACAGACAAACAAGATTGGGATTTCAATCCAACCAAATCAAAAGTAAGGAAAATACTAGAACTAGTCCTTAAGAAATCTTTCCCTAACCACCCCTAGTGACTGAAGGCTCATTATGGTAATATATGTCTAGGAAATCAATCAAAACTACCACTTAAATATTGCAAATATTACACAAATGTATACTAAATTCCATAAAATAATCTAAACCAAGAGCTTCAATACTAGTTTGACATGAACCATCTCGGGTACCCTAGTAACCCAATAACTGACTCAAAAATGACATAAACTGAAAGGAATTATCGATCCCAATGGGTTGGATACAAGCACCTAGAATCATACAAAATTAAAGTAGGAATATATTTTCTAAAAATATCACAGAAGCAAGATAAGAAATTACAATACATACAAAATAATATCCACAGGGGGAAGTGTACTAGAAGTAAAAAATATAAAAAAAACCAAATATACTAGAACAAATTACTATAAAAAAGGATAAAAACCTAAGTACTAGTAGACAAAAATATCTAATCCCATGGATCAATAGCTAATATCACCCTAAGTGCTACCTTAACCTTTCTCAAACCTAGATGAAGATAATCTACAAACACCCAAAGAAACAAGTAGGGTGTGAGATAAAAGACCAGTAGGGTCTCACCAAGTATTCCATAAGAGATGTAACATTTAATTAACCAAATTAATCATTCAATTTTAAATTAACACATTTGGAATTTCAAAATAATATTTAAAAAAATCATGATTTATATTTCAAATGATGAAAATACTTTAAAAAAATTACTCATATTTTAATTGATTGAATATTTATAAACAAATTGATTTAATTTTTTATATATCAAATATTTTATATAAATTAAAAATTCATGTAAAATAGTTTACAACAGCAATGGAATATATGTGGAATATATACAAGTGATCCACATGGTCATGTGAAAAAAGATTCAATAGTTCTAGGCTATAGGATTCTCTTACACTCATAGTGACATAGAAATATGTGTATACACATGTTCCTTTGACACTGGTCAATAGGAATTCATCACCATCCCTTAGAGGATGTGAAATGCTAAATTGTTACTTTGTAACTTTTGTAAAATCATAGAGTGTTATCCTAATAACTCACTAACTACCTAGTCTTTCATGTGGTCTAGTAAAAATCAATGATGAGAAATTCATTTTAAAATTATTTAAAATAAAATTCATCCTATTCTAAAATTCAAATATTCCAATTTCCTTTTAAAAACCAACACATGAGTTTTTAATAAAAACGTGCATTTTTCAATGATAAAACCCAACAATTTCTATCAAAACTATTTTAATACATTTTCCAAAATTCCAATTTGAAACAAAAATCCATCAAATAATTTTTTTTATAATTTGAATCTAACAATTGAAATTTCACAAATTTCCATCAATTTCATAAACACACACCAATTCAATGGAATTTGTGTTTTTTCCTAATTTCAAGCCAAAAAAATCCAAAACCCCAATTCAATGGAAATTGGATTTTTAATAAACCAATTGAAATCAATTTAATAAAAATTAAGAAATTTAATTAAAATAAAATAGTTTAATTTAAATTAATAAATTTAGTGTTAATCAAATTGGCCAATCAAAATATAACCACCTACCTTTGGATCATGGGATCTCAAAACAAAAAGGCCTAAACAAGATTCTCCAATGAACAATGTTGAAAAAAAGTTCCAAGAATTAATCCATATATTCAAGACCCAAATAGTAGGGATTAGATCCTCTAATCAACATGGAGATTTACAAAACCCTTGGGGGGGAAGAGGAGAGGGAGGGATATAGAGAACTAGAAGAGGAAACCTACTAGGGGGAGATAGAACGATGTTTGTAAAGATTCAATCCACTTTTTATAGGGTATAGAGGGGCCAAAATCAGATCTTGGGAGCTCCCATAGAAGAAGAAAATGTTGGGGGTATAAATTGGTCCATCAGTCACCTTAAACGAAAGTTTTGGATGTTTTAAAATTAATTTTTGGATTGAAAAATCCCATACACATGGTTATATAGGTAGGGCCGCATAGTTTATAAAAACTGTGTGCTCTATATGTGCACCCCTTTTATTCAAGCTCATGGTTTCTACTAAGTGAGGACATGGTTTGAAAAATTGTACACCGACCATGAAAAACCCCACTACCACGGTTTGCATGGTTTTCACTAGTAGGATGAACAATTTGGGAAAACCATGCACCAACCATTCAAAGCCCTAGAACATCCAATTTTTTTCACATTTTCTCATGAAGCACCCATAAATTAAACCCAACCCAATAATAATAAAAATATGGTTTTTTGGAATAACTAAAAATAGTAATGGGATGTTACACTGTCACGACCAGTCCCCCTGGGCCCATGCCGTCACTACCCAAGCCCACCTTCCATAGGCCAGGGGCTGGAGACTAGCACCAGAAAGGAATATCCCTAAAAATGGGAAGGCATTTCCTTTTAACATGAAAACTAACTCAATCTAAGCACACAACAAGATACAAGCACAAAGTAAACTATTTAGTAAATAGGGTGAGTACAGTAAGTTAAGGGGTTGAAATACAAGACCAACTGGAAAGTATAAGTAAAAAATGAAAACATCTCCTGTGAACACCCACCAAGGATCCTACCAGAAGGGTAGGTATAGCTATTGAACATTTTTCTCTATAGTACGTCTCGTCTAATGGTACACCTCCGAGCAGCCTCCAGTCTTGGCACCTTCATCTTCGATCAATGTTGTTCGTCATCTGCACAAGTCACAACAAGGTGCAGGCATAGCCCATGTAGGGATGATTATAAAAATACTCAGTAGGGACCCCGATACCCCTGAAGGTATCTCAAAATCCAAAAAGGATAATCCAAAAAGTAAGACCATAATTACAAAGCACAAAGCAACAATCAACCCTACTTAGGTATATACCTATACATATACCTAAGTTATCAAGTAACCCAACTCATTCAAGAGGAACACATAGCCCAACTCTTTATCCAAAAGAAAAAATATTCCAAGAAGGAAAGATTACCACGTAGGTAGCACCACACAGAATAATACCACAAAGGTAAAGACTCAGCTCAAACCAGGTATAACTTAAGTACATAAGTATTGATTTTTAGCTGTATTTCTAGATCATCTTACTTCATCGAGAAGCTCTGCTGTTGACCCACATAGGATCAAAGATGACCAACACAGGATCTAAAGATGACCTACATAGGATCTGAAGATGACCCACACATGATCTATAGATGACCCACACAAAATCTGTAGATGACCCACATAGGATCTGTAGATTCTGACTCACACAAGATCTGTATATGACCCACAGAGGATCTAAATATTCTTCAAGTATAGCCAGCCACAGGGTTCTCGCACTACGAATTCTTGATCCTGGGATGATACGCTCCTCAATCCATAGGCCACACATCAACTGCTATGAATTACCATGAAAGAGTATCCAAAAGGACTGCCACATCATAAGGGTCCCAACGCAATAGTTGGCGCATCAATCAGACTCCCGGTCTGTAAGTTATTAGCCTTTTTTCCCGAGGGCCCAATTGGATTTAGGTTCTATCCAACATGGCCATACTTTAACTTTATCCAAATATCAAGTGGAGTATATCAAAAGGACTCTCTTGACCCAAGGATTCCAGCACCATAGACGGTTCGTCAAATGGATGCCTGGTTCTCAAGATATGGCCAAAAAGGCGTATCTAGGTCCAAATGGGTCCGGGTCCGGTCTGACCTAGCCTGACCCGGCCTGGGATGACCCGAACCAGTTCAAGTTGACCCAACCCAGTTCAGGTTGATCTGACCCAGTACGGGTCTGGCCCGGCTTGCAAAGTGGGTGGTCTGGCCCGACCCGTGTTGGGCGCGGCTCGTTGGGCGAGGCCCGTTGGGGCAGCTCATGGTGTGGCCCGCTAGCACATCCCGTTGGGGGCCCCGTGGTGCAGCCCTCTAGGCGGCCCACCGTTGGGGTGGCTCACTGTGGTGGGGCCCACCCTTACTTCCACTCAGGGGAGGTACCCCATGGGATTCCCGAACGGTCCAGTTGGACCATTCGACTTTGGCCAATACGACGACGCCACATGGGGCCGCCTGTTAGCACATGGGACCCACAAGAGCGGGTCCTGCTCTGACATATTGTGGCTGGAAGGGGTGCTAAACGACGCCTCATCCAGCAGTGTGATGTATTCACTGCTCCAACCGTGGCTAGCCGGGTGCCGGTCGCCCTCCGGGTGTGCTGCTGCGGCTCAGCAGCCACGGCCCCCATCTCCAGTGGCGTGGATTCTCGCCGCCCCGAATTCCACACGACTTGCCTGTGTGCCGGCCACCACCCTCCTCTGTCACTGCCAATGGGATGCAGCCTCCTTCGGTGGTGCGGTTACACCACCACCACCGTCGTGGCCAACCAGTGTGCCGGCTGCCGCCTTTACCCTACCAACACCAATCACTGGCTGACTTCTGTGGGTCACCTGGTGAGCTCCGGTGACTCGTTCTTCAATATTAAGGAATCATTGAGTGTCTCGAGATGTCACCTTTTCATCTATCCCTTCAGGTTTGAGTTCCTCTCAACCCGAAGTTTCGCCCGTGAAGAACACATCAAACAATGTAGTAGCGGAGGGATCGGGCCATATTCATTTGGCCTGCACCATCTGCGTTAGATCGATAACAAGTGGTTCATGGATTTAAAAAAATGATTCATCACTACGAAAAATATGAACAATTACCTCCCTTGACTGTTTTTTGGAGATAACATAAGGAAGAAGATGAAGATGATGAATATTCCAACGTTTGTTACTCCCACAACACGCTTCCGAACCGTGCTCTAATGTTGTTTGAACGTGTTAAATTTGAAGAGATGTTCGTTCTTCGTTGGAGCTTCCAAGTTCCTTCCACCGAGTGTTCTCTAGCAAAAAATCCAGGAGTTTTTCCACCCAAATCAAAAACCAAGAGAGCTGAGGATCCCCTATCATTTAAGTTAAGTTATTAGATTTAACTTAACCATTAATGTCACCACATTAAAAGAGGGGTCTCATGGTTGGGTGGTCCCCACCACCAAATTCAAAAAGTGGTGGAGAGATTCTGAATAAAAATAAAACAATTGTTTTATTTTATTTCTCCGAAAAACCTAAAAATTCAACTTCTACCATCGACCTACTGTGGTTGAAGTGAAGGTCTTCTTAAGCGAATATCAGCAGTTCGAGTTCAACGGTGCCCTCTGATTTTTAATCCGAGCAACGGTTCAAAAGATAAAAAATGATGCTCATGCATTTACTAAATGTACCTGAAAAAAAGTTCAGAAATTCTTTTCAAACACTCCAGGCCTTGGAATCATGCACCATCAATTTTTTGCAGATTCATAATAATTCCATATAATTAAAAAAAATTATATGGAAAATCTGGGTCTTTACATTCTCCACACCTTAGGGCTCTTCATTCCCAAAAGATACAACATAGACTAAGGGAAAAAATGGGGGTAATGACCACAAATCTGATCCTCCCATTCCCATGTGCTCTCCTGGAGGTTCCCATGCTTCCAAAGAACACATACCAGAGGTATCAACCACCCACGAAGGACCCGCTCCTATCGATTCTCAATCTCTACTGGAACCTCCGTAAACATCACCCCATCGTCTAAGTCCAGATCGCCATGGTCGATGACATGAGATAGGTCATGCATGTATCTCCTCATCTGGGATACATGGAAGATGTCATGCACCCTCTCCAACTGCGGTGGAAGTTCCAAGTGGTATGTCACCTCATCTATCCTCTGAAGTATCCGAAATTTCCCAATAAACCTCGGTAATAACTTACAGCCTCGACCAAATCTCTGTAGTCCCCTTCAAGGGGATACTCGCAAGAAAACGTGGTCCCCCTCCTGCAACTCTATAGGTCTCCATCTCTTGTCAGCATATGACTTTTGTATACTTTGTGTAGTCTTCATCTACTCCTGGATGGTCTGCACCTTCTCAGTGGTAGCCCATACCAACTCTGTACCCATAAGTGCTGACTTCCCTGGGTCTATCTAGTATAGAGGTGATCTATAGGGTCAACCGTACAAGGCCTCGAAGGGTGCCATACCGATGGTGGAGTGATAACTGTTATTATAAGAAAAATCCACCAAGGGCAAGTGATCCTCCCAACTGCGGGCAAAATCTAGGATTCATGCACGAAGCATGTCCTCTAGCGTCTGAATGGTCCGATCCATCTAGCCATCCATATGAGGATGAAATAAGGTTCTCAAATGTAGCTGAGTCATGAATGCCTCCTAAAATACATTCCACAACTGGGATGTAAAACGTTTGTCACGGTCCGAGATGATCGTCGATGGTACCCCATGAAGTCGCACAATCTCATATATGTAGAGGCGACCCAAGCCCTCTACTGATCCCTGCTCCCGGATAGGTAGGAAGTGGGCTGAATTGGTGAGTTGGTCAATGATCACCCAAATGGAATCATGTACCCTGGAAGTACATGGAAGCCCTGTCACAAAGTACATGGAGATCTTATCCCACTTCCACTCCGGTACCTCTAGTGGCTAAGCTAACCTATTGGAACCTGATGATCGGCCTTCACTTGCTGACAAGTGAGGCATCACAAAACAAACTCTGCCACTTCCTTCTTCATCCCTGGCCACCAGTGCGGACATAGGAGGTCCTGGTACATCTTCTCTACACTAGGATGTACTACCAGAGGGGACATATAGAACCCCCTCAACACCTCCTCCGGTAGAACCACTAGTACTATGGTACATTCTCTAGAGAGAATGAAGTGCTCCCCACCTTCAGAAAATCCCTCAGGTGCCTGTCCTGTGGATATCTAAGAACGTCGAGCCTTGCAGTCAATGTCCCCAAGCTACGCCTCCCTGAATCGCTGAAGGAGTGGGGGAGTGGCTGTCAGAGACTGAAGATAAGCTACTCCATCTCGATCCACATAAGGTATCTGCAAAGCGGCTAACTTCTCCATCACCTCACTTAGCAGCTGTATACCAGATCTCTTACTGAGTGCATCTGCTACTATGTTCCCCTTTCTGGGATTATAGACTATCTCAAAGTCATAGTATTAAATGAACTCAAGCCAACGTCACTGTCTCAGGTTCAGGTCTTTCTGAGAGAAGATATACCTGAGACTCTTGTGATCAGAGTAGACTGAAAAAGGTTCGCCCATCAAGTAATGTTTCCACATCTTCAAGGCGAAGAACACTACTGTTAACTCCAGGTCATGGGTATCGCAGTTCTGATGATGTTGTATCATCTATCAAGATCCATAATCGATCACTAATTTCTCCTGCATCAAGACACATCCAAGACTAGTCCCTGATGCGTCACAGTAGACTACGTACCCAACACTCACATCTAGTAGCCTCAAGATGGGGGAACTTGTCAGTCTCTGCCTCAGCTCCTAGAAACTCTGCTGGCATCTCTCCAACCACACGAAGGGTTGACCCTTCTTCATCAACACTGATAAGGGTGCTGCAACTCTAGAAAAGTCAGGCACAAACCTACAGTAGTAACCGACCAGACCTAGGAAAATCCACACCTTCGTCACACTCCTGGGTGACTCCCAAGAAAGAACAACCTCAATCTTCACTGGATCCACCACAACTCTAGCCTCCAAGATAACGTGTCCTAGGAAGTTAACCTCTCAAATCCAGATCTGTCACTTCAAGAGCATACCATAAAGCTGGTGCTCTCGGAGTGTGTCAAGAACTATCTGTAGATGATAGGCATGCTCTTATTTTGTAGATGAGTATACCAAGATGTCGTCGATAAAGACAACCACAAAGTGATCGAGGTATGACTAAAAAATCATGTTCATGAGTCCCATGAACACTGCTGGAGCGTTGGTCATGTCAAATGACATAACCCATAACTCATAGTGGCCATACTGACATCTGAAGTCTGTCTTCTACACATCCTCATCTCGTACCCTGAGCTGGTGATAACTTGATCTGAGGTCTATCTTCAAAAACCATCATGCTCCCTTCAGCTGATCAAAAAGATCATCAATCCTCGATAGTGGGTACTTTTTCTTCATGGTTACCTGGTTCAGGCACCGATAGTCCACACAGAGTCTCAAACTACCATCCTCTTTCTTGGTGAACAAAATCTAGGCTACCCAAGGAGAAACACTGGGCCTACTAAACCTCTTCCTCTACAAGTCCTCTAGCTATACTCGCAGCTCTCAAAGCTCCGCAAGAGCCATCCAATATGCTGGTGTAGATATCAATGTCATCCCGGGGTACTAGTCGATATAAAAGTCCACCTCTCTGTGAAGAGGTAAACCCAAAACATCATCAGGGAAAACATCAGCGTACTGGTCCACCACTATAGGATAGCTCAGACTTTCAACATCAACCAATCCAAGGGTAAGCCTAGCCAATTGATGTGTGATATGCTGCAACCTCCTCTGGGTAAGTGCATCCTATGCTGCAAAGGTTCCCTTCTCACTAGTGAAGGAAAACTGGTCCCATCCTCGTGGACGCACCGTACTTTTCACCTAATGAAGTAGATATGAGCATGGAATGTAGATAACCAACCCATACCCAAGATGACGTCGTAAGGCCTCGATGCAGCTAATAGAAGATAACAACTAAATCTATCTCCTTCTAGAGTAAGCTTACACTACCAGAACCAGCGTGTAATCATTAAATCCTCTCCCATAGAAGTCTCTAGCCGTAAGGATAGAGCCAAAGACTCCACCAGAATCTCTGAGCCCCAAATGAGGGTCATGGAAATAAAAGAGTGACTATCGCTAGTGTCTATAAGTACTACAACTAAGGTGGAGTAGACACAAATTGTACCTCGTATCATCTCTGGAGTGCCGTGGTAATAGGCCTTAGCTACCTGAAGTTGAGCTCTTCCCTATCCACATGCTCCCTGTGGTTGAGGTGGACCACCTGGAGGTAGTGGTGGTAGAACCTCGAATTGTCTCCCACTGCCTACTACACGACCGACTCCTCTACCACGTCCGCCTGCTACCTGTAGACCTCCTCGATCGAATCTTCACCTCTACCCAGGCGGTCCTTTGACCATCTGCTGGTTTACCGTACGGTGGGTCGGGTAGTCGCCAGCCATGTGACCCTGCCCACCGTATGAGTAATACTTCCTACTCCTTGACTGTTCCACCCTATCTCGAGGGCCCCACACAACCAACCTTGTATCCTGTAGTCATACACCTGTAGGTATGGTCCTCTTGGACCTCTGCATCATCTGTCTACTGCCAGCTGCAGATGACTCTACTACGTGACGTCCGGTGCTGGGTCTCACTGCTAGTGACTGCTCAGCAAGGAAGCTCTCCACCAAGAGTGCTCTCTCTAACACCCCAGCCTGCGTCGGGATGATAAGAGATACAATCAAAGCTTTGATATCTTGTCTAATCCCTTTCTCGAAGGTCCGAGCCCTGAAGAAAGGGTCCCACACCATGTTAGTAGAGTAGCGTGAGAGGTTGGTGAACCTCGCTGAATGCTGATCCATGGTTATACTTCCCTACAGCAAGTGGAGAATCTCTTGTATACGCACTGAACATAAGGTCACTCGGACAAAGTCTGCCCTCAAAAGGCTCTCGAAGTCCACCCAAATGAGAGTCACCTCATCGAAAACCTGGAGCATCAAGCTCCACCATCTCCCCTCTACTTCATGAAGAAAACTGGTTGCAAGGATGACCATAAGATCAGCTGGTGTCCCTACTAGTGGGAAAACTCTGACCATGACCTCCAGCCAGTCCTCAGCCACCTATGGATCAGTCTCGCCTTGGAACCTTGGTGGCCTCTGGTGCTAAAACTCATGCAATGTGCTCAATCGGCATGCACCCACTGCTGTTGGGGATGGTGGCATTAGCTGCCCAACGGGTAGTAGTATTACTCGTACACCACCCGATGGTACAAATATCGAAAGGGGGCCTTGCACTAAAGCCTTGTCACTCGGTGGCTGTCATCGCATACTCTACCTGGAACCTTGGATAGTTTTCTGTGTTGAGTGAAACGTGCTTGTCGTGGGGTGTGACAAAAACAAATATTACATAAGTTAAAATGCAATATAGTGGTTATCCTAGGTTTTCTCTAGAGAGGAGTGCTCAACAATTAAGTTTTCACCTTAAAATAAGATAAAGAAGTGAGGTTGTTTTTAGAAATTGATTGATTTTGAAAAGACAAGAGTGAAACTTAACAAAGGAAAGAGGTTTAAGAAAAGGATTGAGAAAAAATTGATAAAAAAGTTAATTGAAACTATTATATGAGAAGGGAGATTAGGTCAGATTTGGTTCTCTATTTGTAATTCTATCATAGTTCCAATTTATCCAATTCTCTTCTGCTAAATCAATAAAAGTGAGATTCCTCAATTGATTCATATAACTCCTTTGGTCAAATAGTAATGTTAAGAAAAAAACATAAAAAAATCTTATATTTGTAAAATATCCTTCCAATATGTGATATATTTTTATCTAATACCCTCAATTAGATTAGGCAATGCCCAATCAGGCCTTGTTTATCCCAAACAATCAAGAATAAGAAATACACCTCTCACACGTACCGGTGATCACCATGTACTTCACCACTAAGACCTGATCTATTCCATCATATATAGACCATAAGCTAATGGAGGGAGAAATTGATCATTGACCAAAGAAATATCAATAACAGAATCTAAAATCAAAATACAATCGTATATGATAATAAAAACCGTTATAAGAAATTGAAATCGATTTCGCAAAAGAGAGAAAGGATTTTAAAACATATAGTGCATGAACTCAAGGGTTACAAAATGGAAAACCTCCCCTTCCCCAATCACTTAGAATATTTACCCCACCATAGTAAGGGTAACTAAGATTAAGGGGAAATAATAATTCATTACAAAACTAAGAAGAACAAAAGAGAGAAATCAAAGAACATAAAATTTGATGCTCTAGAATATGTCATCCAAAGGTTTGCCTCTGTTATTCCCACAATAAGGAAGAAAATCTCCAAGGTTACTTCTTATATAATGTTGTAAATGAAGTTTTCTATCGACCCTAAAAATTTTAGAGCCATTGGACATGTGTAATGAAAGATATAGTCGAATAAATGACCATTACTTTTATGTCCGCCAAACACTGTTTCACCCACTCCACTTGGATGTGCCAAAAATATGCCTTAATGAGCTCCATAATTTATGAAATTTAATTTGAACCATCCTTTGCATGTTGTATGTCGACACCAGCTGGAATAACCGCATTATAAAAATGTCTGAAAGAGATATTCCATATTTAATGCAGTGGGGTCCATTCTGCCATCCAAACTGATTTCTCAATTTGAGTGATTTTTCTGTACCATTGGGTTTTGAATTGGGTCTTGGTACAGAAGACATATTTTAATACCATGAACATATGAAGCCTAAAAAAACTATTCACTTCCATTGGACCAATATTTTAAAAGGCATGCCTGAAAAATAGAAGCTGTATAAAATTGTCAATTTTATAGAATTACCCCATTTTCACATTTAAGCCCAAAATACACCAAAAACACAATAATGATGAAAATACACTCAAATTAAATAATTTATAGGGATTAAATCATTAAAAAACATATTAATAATATTGAAAATATTAACTTTATCATGGAGGAGTCCTAAAAAGAAACAGGTGCACCATGATCAATAAGTTATACTTGATGAGCTGAATCAAAGAGACCACAGAGAATACTTTTCAAAAACACACACACAAAAAGTGTTTTCGGCACTGAGTCCAAAATAAGAAGTTAGGGTCCTAGTGTATGGATACGTCGGCCACCGCACCAACACTGGACTCCCTATCCTAAATTCCAAACTCAAAACACATAACATTGTTTCCCAATAAAAATTTAAAAACTCTTAGTTCTTCTTGTAGAACCAAACCTCTATATGATACCAATTTGTCACGACCCATCCCCCAGGGCCCATGCCATGACTACCCCAAGCTCGCCTTCTATAGGCTAGGGGATGTCGACTAGCACCAGAAAGACATATCCCTAAAACCAAGAAGGTATTGACTTTTAACCTGTGAACTCACATAATCCAAGAACACATGAAGATACAAGCAAAAAGTAAACTATATAGTAAATAGGGTGAGTACAGTAAGTAAAGGGGATAGAATACAAGCCCAACTGGAATTTACAAGTAAAAACTGAAAACAACTCCCGTGAACACCTGCCAAGGATCCTACCTGAAGAGCAGGTAAAACTCTCGAACGATCATCTCTATGGTACGTCTCGTCTAATGGTCCACCTCCAAGCAGCCTCCAATCCTGGTACCTTCAGCCTCGATCAATACTGTTCATCAACTGCACAAGACACAACAAGGTGCATGCATAACCCGTGTATGGGTGAGTATAAAAATACTCAGTAAGGACCCCAAGACCCCTGAAGGTCTCTTAGAATCCAAAAAGGATAATCCAAAAAGCCAGACCACAATTACAAAGCATGAAGAAACAATCAACCCTACTTAAGTATATACCCATACATATACCTAAGTTATCAATTAACCCAACTCATTCAAGAGGAACACATAGCCCAACTCTTTAGCCAAAAGAAAAATTATTCCATGAAGGAAATATTACCATGTAGGTAGCACCACATAGAAGAATACTAGAAAGGTAAAGACTCAACTCACACCAGGTATAACTTATGTACAGAAGTATATATGTTTAACTATATTGCTAGATCATCTTACTTGGTCGGGAAGCGCTACTGTTGACCCACACATGATCGAAGATGACCCACACAGGATCTGAAGATGACCCACACATGATCGGAAGATGACCAACACATAATTCGTAGATGACCCACATAGGATCCATAGATGAACCACATAGGATCTGTAGATGCTGACCCACACAGGATCCGAAGATGTCCCACACAGGATCTGAGGATTCTTCAAGTACAACTAGCCACATGGTTCCTGCACTAAGCACACTTGATCCTAGGAGGATCCACTCCTTAATCCATATGTCTCACTTCAACTACCATCAAAGTCCCATAAAAAAGTATCCCAAAGGACCGCCACATCATAAGGGTCCCAACGCAATAGATGACACATCAATCGGACGCCCGATCTGTAAGTTATTAGCTTTTTTTCCTAAGGGACCGGTTATATTTGGGTTCGATCCAACCCGGTCATACTCCAACTTTATCCAAAACTCAAGTGGAGTATATCAAAAGGACCATCTCGATCCAAGGATTCTGGTGCCATAGACGGTTTATCAAATGGATGCCTGATTATGAAGATATGGCCAAAAAGGCATATCTGGGTCCAGATGGGTCCGGATCCAGTCCGACCCAACCCGACCCGACCCTGTTTAGGTTGACCTGACCTGATATGGGTCCTGCTCGGATGGTCAGGACCACAGCGGGCTTGGCCTGCCGGGCCGTGATCTGGCCTGGACCATGCTGGGCCTGACCCATTCTAGGCGCGGACCGCTGGGGTGGCCCGTGGTGTGGCCCATGCCTAGGGCGGCCCAATGTGGTGGGGCCTACCCTAGCCACCAACCAGGGGAGGCGCCAACCGGGATTCCTGAACGGTCCAGTTGGACTGTTCTTCTTTGGCCAATATGGCGACACCACGTGGCACCGCCTGCTGGCACGCGGGACCCCCCGGAGCGGGTCCTGCTCCGAAGCATTATGGTCGGCCGGGGTGCCAGATGGAACCTCTTCCTACGACATAACAACACTGCTACTCCAACCGCAGCTGGCCGGGTGTCGGCTGCCCTCCAGGTGCAGTGCCATAACTCAGCAGCTGCGACCCCCATCTCTGGGGGTGCAAACGCGTGCCTCCCCAGCTTCCATGCGGCTGGCCAGCGTGCCAGCCGCCACCGTCCTCCGCTATAGCCGATGGGACATGGCCTCCTTCGATTGTGTGGTTTCCCCACCACCATCTTCACGGCCAGATGGTGTGCCAGTCGCCGCCTGTACCCTGCCGGCACCGATCACCGACAAACTTCTGCGGGTCACTGGGTGAGCTCCGGTGACCCGTTCTTCAATCCGAAGGAATCGTTGAGTGTCTCAGGACGTCACCTTTGTATATATCCCATCAAGGCCAAGTTCTAATCAACATGAAGTTTCACCCATGAAGAACATGTCAAACAATGTAGTAGCGGAGGGATCGAGCCATGTTGTTTTGGCCTGCACCCTCCGTGTTAGATCGATAGCAGGCAGTTCATAGATTGAGAACAATGATTCATCCTGAAGAACAATATGAAAAATTCCGTACCTTGACCTTTCATTAGAGATGGTGTGAAAAAAAATAAAGATGATAAAGATGCCGACGTTTGTTTCTCCCGTAACACACTTCCGAACAGCGCTCCAATGTCGGTTCAATGTTCATGATCTGGAGAGATGTTCTTTCTTTGTTGGAGCTTCCAAGTTCCTTCCACCGAGAGTTCTCCAGCCAAAATTCCAGGAGGTTTTCCACCCAAATAAAAAACCAGGATAGGTGAGGATCCCCTCTCATTTAATTTAAGTTATTAGATTTAACTTAACCATTAATTTCACCACATTAAAAGAGGGGTTTCAAGGTCGGGTGGTCCCCACAACCAAATTCAAAAAGTGGTGGAGAGATTTTGAATAAAAATAATACAATTGTTTTATTTTATTCCTCATCCAAACCTAAAAATTCAACTTCCACCATCGACCTATTACAGTTGAAGTGAAGGTCTCCTTAAGATAATATCAGCGTTGTGAGTTCAACAATGACCTTAGATTTATAATTCGAGTAATGGTTTAAAAGTTAAAAAACACTGCTCATGCGTTTGCTGAACGTACCTGAAAAAAAGTTCAGAACTTCATTCCAGACACTCCAGGACTCAGAATCATGCACCGTCAATTTTCGCAAACTTATAATAATTCCATATAATTAAAAAAATTTACATGGAAAATCTAGGTCTTTACATACACAATGGGTCTAACATCCATGGAGTACCTCACCATATATTGATGTGAACTCGATCACGTTTTATCCTCCATGTTATATATCAATAAAACTCGCACACAGGAAACTGGCTCACGAGAATGTGAATTTTAAATAAATTATATTTATCATGGATGTGTAGACACATATACATATAATAAGAATACAAAATACATAAAAATAATTATTTATTAAACAATTATTACAAATAAATTCATATAAAACAATTAATTAATTAATTAATGGATAAAAAATATGCATAGGTGGGTTGAAGGAAAATTAGTAGTTGGTAAACATTATTCTCATTGAAATAAATTAAATTTATAATGAATTATACTAGAGGATAATATGTATAAATTAAAATAAATTAAATTTATTTAGAATAAAAAAATTAATTTTTCATAGTTTAGAATGTAATATTACTAAATTATAAATATATTTAAAGTTATATTGGAATGTGTTGGTAATTTTTGGACCTTCATGGGTACTTTTAAACCCACCAGATGTGTTTCTGTCCAAAATTTATCCCAAAAAGGGTCAGGAGGGTCTGAGAGATCTATTGTATCCCAGTCCATGATGGAGTGACATGGTTGGAGTGGGGTTATTATGCTAGTCTCATGCCCAATAAAGAAAATTAATATAGAATTAAAGGGTACTCACATGGGGCGCCTATCATGATTTTTTTATATTAATAGCAGCTAATTCACTATCCACTCCACATGAAATTATGATAGGTGGAATTACACATCAATGAAAAATATTTTTTTATAATTTTTGAAATCATATTAATTGAGATTTAATTTCTTTAATATCTGCTTTGTTAGGTTTATCTACTTTGATGTTTCCATATAATATATATATATATATATATGTATATATATATTTTTTATAATGAATATTTTATTAAGCCTGTATTGACTCATTCATCCATGGTATTTCAGATCTACTGATTAATTTCCATATTGGAAATATTCTAGCCTTTACCTTAGAATTGGTGGTGCTGGTTACTGGTTAAATAACCCCACACTAAAAAAATATATATAATATATATATATATATATATATATATATACTTGCATCTTAATTTTAATAGCAAAAAATTCAATATTTGATCTTCAGAGGAAAAGAACCTGGTAGTACAATATCAGATCATGGTTCCATTTTTGGTATTGGAGCATTGTGATTTCCTCTAGTTGAATTCATATAAATTTAGTTTAAATTAGAAATAAATTAATACATGTTCACTTTGATTTTACTTTTTAGGAAAATGTGTATAGTTTAAGGCCAAAAGATAGGCAATTTAATTTTTTTTACATTGAAATTGATGTCACGAAATCATCACTAGATTAACCACAATCTAGTTACCACATAAGAATCCTATGAAATTTAAATAAAGAAAAACAATTAACTAAAAATTATAACTCATTTTGTTTTTATCAAAATAAAATTTCACTCATCATAAAAAATACTTATTTAATTGAACCAAACTTAGAACTCTTGATATCATCTATACGTGTTTATAAATCATGATTAAATGCCTCCATATAAAATCCATGTGTTTTCACTGATAATCTAAGTCTCTATGATGTTTTCACAATCACTATTGATAAAACCATTTATCCTTGAACTTGGATGGAATGATTCTTGATTTCCCCAAACCATTTTATCTATAACACTTGAATGATATATGTAGAGGAGAGATAATTTGAGAAAATCATGGAATCATGATTATAGATCTTAAAATGTTTAAATGGATGGTTACCACTTCAATATATTGCACCTAGTTGCTTATGGATGTTACCCATTCATATAGTCTCAAAAACATCACAAACGAAACTTCAACCATTCCAAAAATGAAGTTAATATTTCATTAATAACTTTTAAGATTATATTTACCCTACATGATATTTTATTTTTAAAAAAACATTACTCATCTCAAGATAAATCTTTAAACTAACCATGAATAATAAATAATAGATATTCATTCAGAAGATATTTTTATTTACATTCACTTAATAACTGGTTAATATAATAAGTTCATAAATTTTATATTTATTAATCTAAATTTTAATAATACTGATTTTTTTATTTAGTTGTGATTGTTTAATCATTGAATTTACCCAACCCCTATAATGGGTTCCACCATATTCTAGAGAACTAATAGACTAAAATTATACAATAATTTCAAAATGAATTATGTGCGACCCACTTGGATGTTATCTCGATAGTAGTGAGGGACACTCATAAACCAGGAGTGGAGTCTTTCAACTAACGATGCTCACGATAGAGATATGGATTAGTCATTGAAATAAAAAACTCTTACAAATACACACTATTTAATTTAATATATTTTTATTATGTTATATATTAATAAAAAACAAAAACATTGTGTTAGTATCCTTTCATTATTTTTATATTCACGACCTTATAGACTGGACTTACCTTCAATCACTGTGACCATGAATTTGATAAAGGTACTAACATTCTAGTCTACTTGTTCTGATATATATATTCCTTTCATATGTAAAAAATTCTCATTTTATCATTCATCAAATGAAGTTCCATTAATTAAACACTTAATTTAAGCTACCTTACCATAATAAATTTTTTAATGTTTTCATCTAAAAAATATTTTTCAATCAAATGGTACACATTGATAATGATATCATGTCAAGAGACCAATACACATGCTCATAAATATGGGAAAAATGACACATGAAATATATGGGGTTAATATTGGTTGTCCATTCCTCATGGTCTCTTATAGTAAAGAACATCATATGCGAACATCAGGATAAGAAGTATTATTATTTATTATCCCCTAGAACCTAGTATTCATACAATATCTGTGTCCTGTTAGTGTGGTGTATCCTCACCATAAGACATAAGTCTAGGATAATTTTCCTAGTATCTCAAGGTAATTTTTATTGTTGGGAACTAATATACCCTTTTTATATGTAATATAATCTAATGGAATTACCATTTAAATAGTAGACATTAATGTGATGACACTTTTATTATTATTATAAATCATACATATCTATCAATATATATGATTTGGTAATCATATAGTAATATTCATGTTGGGTCTATTAAACCCTATTTTATTATATATAAATCATCACATAGATTTATTTTAGAAGTTAGTTACTAAAATGAAAGTGGTTTACAAATAATTTTCATGTTCTCTCCTTCAATTTTATTTTGATACCAAAGATACTCAATTCATAAATTATTTTTTGTTAAAATATTATTGTAGTTTTTTTAAACTCATTATCATCTATATAAATGTTGTTTAATATGTCATAATAATGTTATTATGTATTCATAATTTTTTTAATGTTTATTTAAAAATAAATTTTAATATAATTCAAATGATTAAATAATAATATTTTTAAATTTTACAATATATTTTATTAAATAATTTCTTTATAAGAGAACCTAACAAATTTATCTAAAACTTTTACCGCATGACCACCTTTTCCCCCCATTATAGCTGTTATTTGATATAAAGATTCATCTAAAAACAACTATGGTATTTTAGATATCATTATATTTCCATTTTTAATGATATTTTTGGTTTTAAATGTTTTTAAGAGAATATTTTATGTCATCCCATGTTTATGAATAACATAAAATGCTTTTAATTATGGTCACTAGTGCCAAATTTTAGGACTTATATGATATAAATGAAACATTTTATGTTATTTATTCATGATATAGTTATAAGATATTTTATATTATGGAATGTGGGTATAATATATCACTAAAATTCATTGGGTAATGACATTTTCTTAATAAGATATATATGCAATTAACCATGAAGATAATTTCATTATATGGGATATTGTTAGGGTGATTTTATGGATGATGTCCCTATATTCCTATATGTTTTTTCAATGTTTGGAAATTTTATTTTATAAAAATAGTTTTATTTCATAAGTTTATTAAACAATGTTATGCTTTGAATGATGTTTTATGTATTTCTAAAGGTGAAAGGATTGATTTAAAGGGAAAATCTTCATGATTTATTATGTTTTCTCAATAAACTATCTTTTTTAATGTTATATACAAATAATTTATACAAAATATTTTATGAAAAACCTTAGGAAATAAATTTTATCTTATGAGTAATTAATATCATATTTAATCTCAAAGATTATTTTCTAAAAATCTAAATATCATTATCGATTTATGTGTTTTTCAAAGGGATTAATGGTTTTATTTATTCTAATATCCCTTAATATGATTTATTTTTCCCATATGTTTTTTTCTAATGTTTTTCAATGGTTTTAAGGATGTGTATTATTATTTCATGTCCAATGGTGAAATTTCATGAATGAAAAAAATGTTTCATTAATGAATTAAGAGTTTAATCATAAGATCCTATTTTTTTGTGGGAAAAAATGTACATTATGTTGAAATTTCCATATTGTTATGTAATGGTTCTCTTAATAATTTATATCTATAAAAATAAATGTACATATAAATTTATAAAAATGACACTATTTTTAGAAATCATGTAATTATGAGTTGGCTATGACACATGGAATTATAATTTAATTATGGTATAATCTTCTCAACTATGGTCAATGTCTACTCCCCATGTACACCAAAGTACATTTCAACTATTTGATAGTTTTCAATGTTATTAATATAATTTCAACATGTAATTATAATTAGAGTTGTGAATTGCCTATTATGAATAATTTTTATATAGAACACGAAAATTCATGTCTCTTTATAAACTAGGATTTTATTTTCAATAAGATTGGATAAATTAATATTTTTACTAACATTTAGATAATGATGGAGTGTGGTTGAAATAATTATAATAAACATAGGTCCAGTAATCCCAAGAGATATACGTATTATAGGGTGTGAGTCCTCCGTGCCCATTATGGGATTGGTAATCCTATATGTGAATGGGATAAATTCATTCAATTATAGAGTTTAAATCCTCCATGGAAGATGAATCCAACACACTATCAAGAATGGGTCTTTAATAGGCATATATACCACCTTTATTCTCATTCATTTTTTAGAGAGATATGGGACCCCACTAGGTCTATAAAGGGATAATGTGCATGTGATGTATATTTTATAGTTTTGGTTCTTGAAGTGCGGTAGTTCATGGGATAATTTATATTCACTTTATATTATAATTTTTCTATAGATAAACTGGAAATATTGAGACCTAACCTACCATTTTTTTTATTGTCTACTAATTAATATATGTGTTTATACTATTTTTGTTAATTTTTTTATCATATTTATCATTTCAATTTTCATGGTATCCTACTAAGTATATTTATTCTCACCCTTTCATAAACATACTACCTATAAATGATGTGTTTGTGTAAAGGATGATTGAATCATTAAATGATTTAGTGAACACAGTGTTGGTGATATCAGAGTACAAAGGTGCTTAATAGTGGTTATCATTTATAATGATTTAGTTGAAACAATATTGACTTAGAATACGTCAATATTATATGTTTTATGAATAATTTTTTAACAGGATGTTGGGACCTTTATTTTTATAATTTCATATTATTATATCAATATTTTAGAATTTGGATATCATCGGTGTATCACGTGAACATTACGTTTCTATTGATTACTTAACTAGTTCTCCTTATTATATACTAGTATATAGATTTTGTGTTATTTAAAGTTTATATGATAAATAATGCCATATTTAAGACATTACTTATTAGTGAAACTCACTATCTATTGGCTAATTGAAGGTAATATATGGGTGAAATAATCGATACAATGGTGGATCAAATGAGATCCATATGGGTTGAGTTATATCAAAATGGAATTATAGTGGTTTGATTCCTAGGGAAAGTTAACATAACTAGGAATCATGTGATAATTATTTTTGAATGAATTGATGAGTTATGTAAAGGGTTATTTTGTTTATTAATAGAACATATATTCTATTGATTGGTGATGGTGATAGATTTATCATTTCCCATAGACTCTAATAAACTGTTATCCAAATATAAACTATAATATATTTTTTTCAAGGTTTTAATGGTTTTTTTCGTGCATAATTTATCATTTAGTTCATGTTTTTATCAACACGTTACATGATTTTGATCTTCCATATATTATTTTAAGTCTGTTGGATCATATTATTAAATATTATATACTACCTCCTATAAAACCATTTAGACATTACTGGAATGGACATGATAAACCCATTTTAATGGTTCAACCTCCAGTATCTAGATTTTTTTTGGATAATAATGTTGTCATGAAATAGTTTAGAAAAGAGTCTACCAACACATAAAATAGATTTTAGTTCCCATAATTTAGGATTTTTCTAATAACATGTTTATTTGGATTTATAAAATCTAAAGATCATGTCCACCTATTTACCAAGGAGAGGAAAATCCATCTGTAGGTGAGGATTGACTAGAGTCTATATATTATGAAGTCCATATGCATATAGACCCAATGGTTTTTCATTCAATGAGTCTTATTTATCGTTTAATAGGTTTTAAGTGTAATCCTACCACACATAATAAAAATGAGTATAGTCTACTTTATTCACATTTGAGATCCTATTTAAATTTCAATACTATCATGTAATTGTAAAGTTTTTATGATGTATGATATGCTATTCCTCTACTTGGGAAGCATGTTGGTATATCCGTTTTATTATATGTCTATTATACTCATAATAAACTCCTAAGATGATATTCAAGAATTTTATTATCATGATGGGATGTATGAGAAGTTACTTTAGTGGGATATTAATGAAAAAATCATTCCATTATGAATTCCAATAAATGATAGATTTTTTGGGGCATTCCTCTATGATTGATATTTTTTATTGAAGTTATAGCTAGGTGTTGGATAATGTTTAGGGATAACTAGAATATAATTTTTTTATTGAATCTAATTGGTGGGGATCGATAAAATCCCGTCATTATAGAAAGGTAGATTCATAATCCCAAACTCAAAAGATAGTGGAAAAGGGATTTAGGATTATTTCCAACTAACAAGAATATACAACTTTCCATACATATCCTAGTAGAGGATTCCAAAATCTGGTCTTTCTCATTAGATGGATAGTATATGATTTTCAAGGTGTAACTATTGATGAACAACCTGACAAAGAGAACGTAGAGGCTAGAGACCAACCATGGTGAAATCAACGACCCTTCCAGAGTAAACAAATGTTAATGGAATTGGTGTTCTGGGAGAAGGTAGGTGTGGATGGTGCTTTATATATATATATATCGACCACTATAATCTATTTTTTTTCTATTTCATGTAATTGTTATTTTAGGTCATGGAAGAGGTCAAATATTTATGATAAAGGGTTTCAATTATTTGGGTTTGAACATGTTACAATGTATGATTCTTTTGTTCTCTACATTGACACTTGTACTTATAAAAAGTAGTATGAGACTTTATTTTCTTATTATATCTTACATATATATAATATATATTTCAATAGAGCCCCTAGATATACCTATTTAGAATCCACTCAGTCACATCAACCAATAGTGTGAACATACTCTTGATAGAGATTCATTTTCCTTGGATATCAACATAGTGGTGATGACACTATAGAAAATTATCATTAACATGGACTAGTTATCTACTATTAGGATTGGATATAATACTTTTATTTAAAGGTAATACTTCAATGATGAGACTATCTGATATTTACCTTCATTGGTGATTGGTACCCTCACATGGTATAAATAGAAACAACCCTTATAAAATTATAGTTTATTACCCATAACATAGTGTGTTGTCCTTGTGACCACTAACATTATAGAGGAGAAGTTATATGTAGTGGTGGTGTATTATATGAATATATTTTTAGAGGAGGTTCATAGGTTTCCCCATTGTCAATAGGTTGATTTTGACATAATTTTTCACATTGAGTTTTCATTGATATAATTACAGGCATATTGTATGCCCAATAGATCACATAAAAATAATTATTTAGTTGGAGGTTATTCTAAGGAAATGATCTTTTGTAATTAGTGTATCTTATTAGGTATCTATTATTCACATTCCCTAGAATGAAGATGAGAGTTTGAGGCTTTTTATTGACTACCATCACATAAATCAGGTTATAATCAAGATCAAATCCTATATTCCATGAATTTATTATCTATTTTTCCTATGATAGGTGTTATTTAGTACTCAAATATGGATAATGGGTTTCTTTATCAGTAGATTCAATTCCTTGGGGGGGATATCCCGATGAAAATATTTAAATTTCACTAATGTAAATATAAGTTTTAGTGATGTTGTATGGTGTGTTTATTTCTACTATAGTATATAAAAGACTTATGTATGTTATATTATAAACATATACAGACAAATTCATAGTGTTTTTTTCTGAATAAATCACTATATATTCTTTGGTGTATTGAGATAATTTAAATAAATTATTAATAAACACTAAATTTATGAGAATCACTTGTATGGAAAAATCCTGAGGGGAAATTTCTAGATTAGATAAGATCATTTCATAGGTAATTTAAACTCATAGGGTAGATTTATATTTTAACCCATGATGATTGAGGTTATGGTTTCTTGGAAGAAACCCAAGAGACTTTTTTAAGGTTTTTAGATTCCTTAAGTTGGTAGGATACCATCAGAGATTCATGGTAGAATTATCTAAAATTGAATCCCATGTGTTTTCTGTTGTATAAAAGGGGTGGTTATTTATCTTTTTTAAAATTTATAGACCATTAAGGGAGGCCAACAAGTGGATAAAAAATTCTCAATTTACATCTATTTTAGAGGAAGGAGTGGAAAATAAGGTTTTTAGTGATTCCTCATGATCTTGGATTGGATTCATATTAATGCAATGAGAAAAATTAATTGTTTATAGTATTAAGAAACTATATCTAGATGTAAATAACTATATGGACCATGAAATAGATCATAAAGAGGTAATATCTTCCTTAAATATTTAGGGACATTGTCTTCCCAGTTCTTGATTTAGTGTCTTTTTAGATAATAAAGGTATTAAATATATCATTTCATTGATGTATCTAACTTTTTGGGATGAAATAGAACCTTAGTTCTTTATGAACTCTAAAAAAGAGAAAATCTATACTATATGGGAGGGAAATGTGGTTATAGATACCCTAATATGTAAGTATTATACCCAACAAATTTATGATGTGTTAGAGTTGTTAACCTCAATGAGGATGTTTTTTTGTGGTTGATGTAGAGGTTTCTTACCATTTGTTGGAAATGGTGGCCGACACAGTTATTCATCAGAAGAATCTGGCTAATCTAGGAGATAATAATTTTGAGATATTTTTCAATCAGATATATTAAGGTGATGCAAATAAGGGACACTATAAATTTTGGGCATAGATTACCATATTCAAGAAATAAATAGTTGTACCAGTTTTGTTTCACGAGGAGGTATTTTTGGTAATTTTACAAATCTAAATTGATAATACTCTATGCATGATAACTATTTACATTGTTTTCATGAATCTATTTTGGTTGCAAAGAATTAAATAGAGTGTCACTGAGTTTGTATCATTATGCCTTATCTATCAATAAGTGACAATTAAGCATTTGGTTCCTACCTGATTGTGCCAATATTTTAATATTAATGAATGGATATAGGATAATATATCAATGTATTTTTATCACTATACTTCCATGATCAGTTATGTGTCATTATGATGTATGGGTTATCATTTATAGACTAAACAAGTTAACTCACTAGCATTCTATTTGGTAGTAGAATTTATTATATAGTTTGAAATTTCTTTACACAAAATATATTTTACTTTTAATAGAGATGCCTCAATGATTTTATCTAATTTTGATTCTCAATTCATTTAATGGTTCTAGAGAAGTATTTGGGAGGGTTTTAGAATTATTCTTTATTTGAGTATGACATTACATCCCTAGAAATATGGTTAGGCTGAGTGAACCATACAATTTTTCCAGGATATATTGAGGGGTTTTGTGATAGATTATGATAGGATTAGGGATTATTAATAAAATAATATATGTGTTTTCAATGAAAAATAGTTACCTCTTAACTTTTGTAATGGTCCCATTCAGATCACTATATGGGAGACCAAACATGTCCCAACTTTACATGTCAAATATTTGAAATACATTGGTTGTGGGGCCATAGTTGGTGAATTTGATAATATAGAAGTTCCAGAATATCTAATAGTGTATAAGGGAATTTTTTTATTATTATAAGTCATATGTTTATCAACAAAATATACCCTCATCGATTTACTATGGAATCTATATTTTTCTAAAAGTATTACTTTTGTGTAGTAGGAGGTGGGTTAGTAGTGGTATCAAGTTATTCCCTAGGTTCATTTGAAAATTTCAAATTATAAGAAGTGTTTGTGAGATTTATTATCACTTGTAATTTCCCTTATAGATATACCAGTTGACAAAATTTCCCAAATTTCATAGAAAATAAGTTATTTACTCATTGTGGTACACATTATTGAATTATGTGAGATATACATATAGAGAGTCATATATATTTTTTCAATATCATTTGTTTATCCGGGTCAATAGGATAATATCCTACAATGGTGATAACTTCCATTAGTGTTTTTCCTTTAGTATTAATAATTTTTTCATGAGAGTTAATTATAATGTGAGAGTTTAATGAAATCATAGTACACAAACATATTTTAAAGATATTTTAATTTCAAGGAAAAATTCCTTAGAGGGGAGGATGATGTGATATGGGTTTTGATAAAAAAAATATTAATATATTTTACAAAATATTTTTATTGGATGTTGGTGAGTTTGATCATTTTTATTAGAAACATGGGTCATCCAAAAATATATATTGTATATAATTTAATCTTTTCAACTCCATGAATGAAAATAATTAATTTATTTGAAATTTAATCATGGATTTAAATTTTTACCATATATTTGTGTTTGGGATGGGTATATTCCTAAGAGAGGAATAATTTTTATACTTGGGGCTTCGAGACTTGGACTGAGAATTATTGGGTTTTTAATTAAATTACTAGTGGTTGACACCGTTGAAAAAATAATTTCTATAAATATATCTATATAAAATTTCAATATTAATAGCCCTTAATACCTATAAATAATCAGAGAGAGAATACTATTTTTCTTATAAACTCTTGGTGGAGAAATTGGAATAGATAGTTAAGTATGGTTCTAGGATCATGACATGAGTGACGATATTTCGCAAATGAGGTAGGGAACTTCTTAACCAAATTCAAATTATTCTCCACTTGTTTATAATATTTATCCAATGATTAATACACTAAATATATTATAGTGAACTTTGATAAATTTTATTGATTAATAATTTATATATTTTAAAAAATAATATATGATTAAGTTATAACATGGATTATTTTCATGTTTTATGAAAGGATGAATTTTCAACATCAATTAAATTTATTTAGGTGTTCTTAAATATTTTTGAAATATTTTTTTCATGTAATTAACATTATTGGGACCATTATAATTTTTCCATCCAAGGATTAATTTGTATGTATTTTTAAATATCAGTAATCCTTTTGATAATCTTGGACTATGTCAAATTGCATATATTATAAAATCAAATAGATTTTTTTAATATTATAGTTAAATCTTTCATAATTAAATTACATATAATCATTGATGTTATTTTCATATGAATTTTTAATAAATATTTCATTATTAATTATTGAATAAATTACCTTCCTATTTTCCACATTATTTACTAAACTAAAAAAATCTATATGATAGGGGTGTGGATTTTCACTAACCACCATTATTTTATTCCTTCTTCCATGAACCTTATTGAAATGTTAAATCATAGAATATATATGTCACAATAGAGTATAATAGTGTGGGTTCACAAAATAATGTGGGTTATAAACATGGATTTTGGTGAGGTTTTGGAACTAATTTAAACTATAAGAGGATACAAAGTTAAGCAGAGTGATGATGGATCACCAATGATGACATGTGGATGAAAAAATATATCACCAAGGGCATTAATATTAGATGATATTAAAAGAATGAATGAGGATTTCAACATCTATGATGTGATACATAGAGGAACATATATTCATGATCTATAGATTCTAATTATAAGGATAATAGTCCAGTGGGTTACCCACTCGGTTTCATACTTCTTATGGTTCTAGAGTTTTTATGGTTTTATACATATCATATTGGGAGTGGCTATGTGTCACAAACTCTGTATTAAATATTCACACACCTAAATTTTTACCATTTTATGCACAAGGTTAATGAATTATCATTATATGTATTATAGACCACAAAAACCTTTATTAAGATGAATCAACTTGATGAACTCATCCAATATAAGACTGTGTTTCTTATATGATCCACACATCATATGGGAAATACACAAGTTTTGTACTTCTTTAATGTGACACATACCCCAATGAATATAAAAACTATATTTTTTATAGGTCCTAAAATTTTTATTCCCCAAAGGAAATTCTATATAGGTTAATGAATATAAAATAGGTGGCTATAGAATGTTCATGACTACAAGTCAAGCCTACAAAACATGTACACCAAATTACATGCCTTGTATAATATAGTTTTTTTATCATTTCATATATCATTTATTATAGGTTCAATAATTATAATTTCCAATCATTCATTCTGATAATTTTTATATTTATAACAAATTAATTCATGCCTCTTCATCATCCAATGTTTTAAATTCATGGTGTCTAAAAAATTAGGCTCTTTATCTTCATTAAGATAGTGATAAGGATTGGGTTAGATGATTGGAGAAATCATATGGTCTATAAGAACCCAAATTGTATACTTAATCATGGGAATGAGTCCTCCATACACTTATGTAAGTAGGTAAACCCTCTTAGTGGAAGAGTGAAGGTCATCTATATATGGAGTGGGTAAACCCCTCGACTAATGTGAACACCACATGATGGGGTATGGGTACACATTATGGGTTGGTACCCCCTATAAGTATATGCACACCTTAGTTAGTTAGTGATGATATTTAAGTGATATATGTTAGGTAGTATGATTGATTTAGATTTGGTGGTGTTCTTTTCACATTCGTCTCTACATTAAACTTCCACTGAGCTAAACAAGTATGATTTTCCCTACTATACCTTTAGTTATCTCAAACATTAATGAATATATGAGTTTTTATTTTTTTGAGTTGATTTTTTATCCAGTTTCTCCTTTATTTTTATAGGGATTCCTAAGAGGTATGTTAACAATCACCCCTACATGGGCATAATAACTAGACATATTGTGTCCATGTAGATGATACCAAGATTAATGAAGACTTTTCCAGATATGGTTCTACTGGTGTCAGTGCATAGAGGATCATTTTGTTATTTGTTACTTGTAACGACCCAAACTTTAATTAATAAAAATTCCTCTTGATATAATTAAATGTATTATTATGTAAAATGGTTATGTAAATCATATGAACTTCCTTGGTTTTATGTTTTTGGATTTTAGAATATCATTAGTAATTATTATCATGGCTAATATAGATGTTGAACAGTGATCACATGATTATTATAAATATAGGGCTTTAACAAATCCAATTTACTCAAAAAAAAGAAGTGATTGCCTCATCTAGTAGAATTTCTCCATACGAAGCCCATTTTTTGGAGATCGAAAATGAGTTAGCATAATTAGGCTTCACTCTTGACCAAGCCCAATCTGAGATTGAATACGTTAAGTTTGAATGAAACTACCTATGTGAGAAGTGGAAGTTGATAGAGATTACCACCCGAGCGATGTTATCTTATCCACCCCAAGAGTCTGTCACCATTGCACACATTACCCTTAGGTCTTATGTGGGTGTTATAAGGGGTTATGTAATAATACCCTAGCACTATGATTATGTGCATTATTTTTGTATAATGAATATACATTCATTTTATTATTGTTACTTTGTAAATAGTTCTTAAAGTATAAATAGTATTTTTTGTTAATATTCAATTAAGAAATCTATTTTTATGAATTAATTTATTTTTGAATTAAATAATATTTTTAAAAATTATTGTTACTAAATTAACTTTTATTAAATATAAATGATCATATAATTGTTATGAATACAATTCCAATTTGTATTAAGGTTTGAAAGATGTTTTTGTCAAAACCCATGAATTTTCAATAAATGTTGGTTTTTTTAAAAGTAAAAATCAAAATATTAATAAACTTATTTAAATAAAATGAATATTATTTTTGGAATCAAGATGTATAAAATATCCAATGGTGAATTTTTCATAATTTTATGAGATAATCGATTTTTTGGTTAAAAATTAAATACCGATTAAATATATAATGTGTTCTATGACATCATAATGACCCAATAGTGAAATAATAAAATACTATAGAAGTAGTATTCATCCAAATATTTGTTTTAAATTTTAAAAAATGTGATTTTTTATTTTTTTGATTAATTTTATGGTGCCTTAGTGGACCTTCCAAGACTTATAAAACATTTTAACTTTTTAAAATGATTTCCTTGAGAGTGTGACTCATCTCCACCTAATAAAGCCTAATATTTTAGTAACTTTGGATATTGGAATTATAAAATAATATTTTCCAATCCCCTTTGAAAAAAACCATGGGTAAAAACCGTGGGTTGTTTTGTGGTTTTGATTAGTTTAATGTCTAGTGTCTAAAACCTAAATAATAAATAATTCCCTCTTTTTTTCTATATAAACCCACCCAATATCCCACTTCTCTTTACAAAAAAACCTCGGAGAACATCCCTACTCTTTAATCCTCTCTCTAGTATCCTCCCAAGGCTCTCAATATCCCAATAATCCCCTCTCAAGACTCTCCCAAGCCTTTGGATCACACTTCCAAGTAAGGGATTTCTTCCTTTCTTATTTTTGTCCAAATTTCATTATGTTGTTATACCATTTTTTTTCAATTAAAAATATCGGGGTATGATTTTAACCTCCCCCATACTGTCCTCCATATGTTTTAATGATGAGAGACCTATTTATCTCTCATTAATTCCTCCCATGTACACCTATTACCATGCCAAAATTCCGTAAAGAATTTCTCTCTTCTCATTTACATTCAAGAAATTATTTTGTATTCTGAATCTAAATTACATTAAATATATTGGGACATGTATTTATATAACCCCCTTACTATCCATTTCATGTACATATGACGAGACACTCCTTTCTCTCTCATCAACCATTTTTATGAATTCTTATGTCACACTGTTATGCTACTGAAATTGCACCGCGATTTTCCAAGAAAAATTCATTGTGTACCGAATACCATGCCCATTTATATATCAAGGATATTAAACTTTATGTACATTTACATATAGATTATATAGTTTCATGTATGTATAACAAATTCTTTTATTTTGGAATAAATGATGACGATGAATGATTCTATGTTTCATGATCCATGTGGCACACTTATGCATGAAATGAAATGATTAAGAAGGGTGTTACCTGATAGTGATCTAATGCATTGGTTAAAGATTAGTATCATGATAAGTCAAGTGAAATTAGAGTTTACTCATTATAATTCAAGTTAAATGAGGTTTTACTCATTATCCATGTTCAATGAGCCTTTTCACTTGCTAATATCATGTTAAATGTTGATGCCACATTTCCATGTTATGGTAATCATGCTATATCATGCCTTTATGTTCATATTTTTATTATGCCTCATTTATATGCCTATTTCCTAACATTTACTATATTATTCATGTTATGCCTTGTTTACTCCCTTATTAGGCTTTATATTCTCACCCTTTTCTTTGCATGTCCTCAGGTTATCCCATGCAATGGTAAGTAAGAAGGAATGTGTGTGGTCATGTAGAAGAAGTTTTCAATAAAGTAGTGTATTTCATGTTTTAAGTTGTTATGTAATGTTCTTAATCCCCAAAGATACTATAAATATCTATATTCTATGATGTATCAAGTGAATATTTTATGTAAAAAATTATTTTGAAGTGTGAAATAAAGATAAGGGTTGTTATATTTGGTATCAGAGGACATGTTCAGTTATTTTTGGGATTAGGATTAGAAAACCACAGTGAAAGCCTTAGGGGTAAAACTAAGTAGAATAAAAACATCCCTAAATTTTGGGGAGTATTAAGTAAGTAGTTTATCAAGAAAATAAATCCCTATATGGATATGAGTAGGTAGAGGTGACTCTAGCACAGATAGATCTAGGGGTAAAACCAGAAAACACAGCTTTGAGCTAGACTCGAATGGGAAATGGTGCACGACAACAGGCCTTGCTGCACTCTTGGTTACGACACTCCCGAATAATATGGTTTGGTAAATTCATAAGCTTAGTATAAACCATTATTAAGGGAATTAATAAAAATTCCCCTAATAATATATGTTGGGAAGTAGATCATAGATAACATATATATGTTAAGGAAATACATGTAATTTATAAGTTATCACATTTTTTAATTGGATTACCCTTTATTTATTTCCCCTAAAATTATTTTTATTCCATCCAATGGCCAGTAATATGAGGACTCGGGATAACAACCGATGTGATGATCAATGTGATGACTGTTCTAATGAGATTCCCAATTCGATGGGAGCGAGAATCACAATATTTGTCATGATAATCTCACAGTTAACTCAAGTTTTGAATAGAAACATGGGTCAAGAGGAACATTCAATCCCCCATAAGAAATAACAAGCCGAAATTGAGAGCTTCATGAGACAAAGGCCTCCTACTTTTAATGCATCATCCAATATCTCAATTTCCGAACAATGGATCAACTTCATTGAAAATATCTTTTATGTCCTTCAATGTTCCAAATAAGAGAAGTTTCTTCTGGCTAATTATCATATGGAGGGTGAATCTAATCAATGGTGGACATTGATAAAAAATAAAAATCCATAGGAGGATATCAAGGTGTTGAATTAAAGGATTTATGGAAAATGTTTTTCGATAAATATTTTCATCGCACCCTCCGACTTAAGATGGAAAGGTACTTCCTTTCCCTTAAGAAAAAAGACGAAGAATCCCTAATAGTGTACGAGGAAAACTTCACAAGGCTCGCATAATATGCCTCCATATTTTTCATTTCCCCCGAATGCTAGGTTGACCAATTCTTTGGTGGGGTAAAACCTAGCTTATAGAAATCCCCAGTGATCTGTGGATTTGAGATCAATGAAGAAATTGTTCGATGTTCCCTTAAAGTCAAAATGGAGATCAAGGAATATCAATGGTATACTGGGGATAATAATTGTAATTTGGACTTTAATTTTGGTAGTCCGATGGATAAATCCAATAGTTCTAAGAAGATCCAGTACCCCACTTACCAAAGGTGCAGAAAGAATCACCCCAGAAATTTTCTGAAGGGGACGATAAAATGCTTTATTTGTGGAAGAGAAGAACAAATAGCTATTAACTACCAATAAGAAAAACTTACGGCTGCGACAGAGGAGAGGAACACTCCTTTTGAACCTCAATGCATTGTTTATTGCTTCAACTGCACAGAATTAGGGCACTTTGCAAACCAATTCCCTAAGCCAAGGGTTTTCAAAGGCAACCAAAAACCACCAAGGCAGAGAGGGTGATCTTTTTCCATCAATACCACCGAAGTGAACCCTGAAAATGAAGTGGTGATAAGTAAGCTAGTTAATCATTCAATAATAGAGAACATACTTTTCGATTCTGGTTCTATTCATTCTTTTATATCCTGAATGTTTAGTAGAACAATCCCAACACCACCACAAATTATGGAAGTAAAGATGTCGATGAGAATGAAAAATGGGGAAATCATTTAAACCCATGAATATAACTCTTCCCCTATCATAATCTATGGATTGAAATTCTTGGAGAACCTATTCATACTCCCTCTGGTGCAATTTGATGCAATTATTGTCATGGATTGGATTTTCTTATATAGAGCCAACATAAACTTCCGTGAGAGGAAAATCATTATCCATATGGAGAATCGACCCCTGATTCTGTAAAAGTGATAGGAGGAGGATGAATGTTCTTTAGAACAATAATATCAAGTGTGGATATTACTAACCTATGATAATGAGTATCTTGCTCAGATGATTGAGTCTAAGGAAGAAATAATCCTTGAAGACATACCTATTGGTAGGGAATTCGCTGAAGTGTTTCTCGAGGAATTGCCTAGTCTTCCTCCTAGGAGAGATGTTGCATTCTCAATTGATCTTATACCTAGGGTGTTTCCAATATCTAAGAATCCATATAGAAGGGATGTTGTGGAGCTTGAGGAGCTAAAGAAACAACTATAGGAGAATATGTATAAAAGGTTTATATGACCAAGTGCTTCACCATGGGGTGCACTGGTTCTCTTCATAAAGAACAAGGTTGGGTCAATACTCCTTTGTGTTGATTATTATTAGCTCAACAAAATCAAGATAAAGAACAAGCATCCTCTGCCAAAAATTGATTACTTTTTTAATCAGCTACGTGAATCACAATACTTCTCCAATGTGGATTTGCAGCCAGGATATTACCAAGTAAGGGTGAAGAAGGAGGATATCCCCACAACTGCTTTTTGTACAAGGTACGAGTAAAATGAATTCATAATAATTCAATTCAGACCCACTAATTATCCATAAATATTCATGGACTTGATTAATAGAGTCTTTATAGATTACATTGACAAATTTATGGTAGTATTTATAGACGATATTCTAATATACTCCAAAACCAAGGAAGAGCATGAGGAGAATATAATCACTGTACTAGAGACCTTGCAAAAAAAAGAAGATCTATGAAAAGTAAAATAAGTGTGAGTTATGGTTAAGGGAGGTATCATTATTGGGTCATATAATCACAAGAAGTTCAATATATATGGATCCCTCCAAGACATATATAATTGAGGGATGGCCAAGGCCAACATCGGTAACAGATATCTGTAGCTTCATAGGGTTAGCAGGATATTATCACTAATTTTTGAGAGTTTTTTCATGATTTTTAAACCCTCTTACCACACTAACTCATAAGGGATTCAAATTTTCTTGGTGTGATGAATGCGGAGAGAGATTCAAGGAGTTGAAAAAGAGATTTATCACTGTGCCTGTGATCACACTACCCACAAGTGGAGAACTTTTTGTGGTATTCAGTGATGCTTCGAAGAAGGGTCTAGGCTGTGTGTTGATGCAAAATGACAAATTCATTTCCTATGATTCACGGAAATTGAAATATCCTGATAAAAAATATCCAACACCAGATCGAGAGTTGGTTACAAAAATCTTTGATTAAAAAATTTGGCAACATTACCTCTTTGGGGAGAAGTGTGAAATATATATATATCACAAAAGACTCAAGTATATATTCACATAGAAAGAGTTGAACATGTGCTAATGAAGATAGTTAGAGCTGATCAAAGTCTATGAATGCTCAATCCATTACCACCATGGGAATGAGAACAAGGTGGAAGATTCTCTAAGTAGAAAGGACCCAAAAATTCTATCATTGATGATAATTGAAAAGGATCTAATCTAATTAGATTTGTTGAATATGGATATGGGAATCATAAAGAAGAGAACATCATTAGTCCTTTCACAAATTATTGCTCAAACGTCTCTTTTGGAAAGGTTAAAGGATGCTTAAAAGGATGATGTGGGAATTCAAAAGAAAGTAGAAACTACAAGAAAAGGGAAATCCTCGGAGTTCAATATTAATGAATAAGTAATTATGTGATTTGGGACAAGACTATGCATTCCATAAAATCCGGAGTTAAAGAATGAATTTTTGGATGATGAAAATAGTTTGAATTTCTCCATTTACCCAGGAAACACAAAGATGTATTGAGTTATCTGAGAGCATTATTAGTGGGATAACATGAAGAAGGAGATCGCTGAGTATACATCAAAGTGCCTAGTGTGTCAGCAAGTGAAGGATGAGAGGAATTAGTCTAAGAGGATGATGCAACCATTTCCCATACCAATATGGAAATGAGATAACATCACCATGGAATTTTTCACTGGACTTTCAAAGACATACAAAGGAAACAATGCTATCTGGGTTGTTGTGGATCATCTTACAAAGACTGCACACTTCATTGAAATTAGAGAGGATTTCTCTTTGGATCAACCAACAAGAATATATATTAGAGAAGTGTTAAGGATGAATGGAGTACCAATATCTATTGTATCCTACTGAGATCTAAGATTCACCTCTATGTTCTAGAAGAGTCTTCAATATGCTTTAAATACTGAGCTGAACTTTAGTACAACTTATCACCCCCAAACTGATGTCCAATCTGATCGGACTATCCAAACAATTATGGAAATTTTTAGAGCATGATCAATGGAATTCAAAGGAGGATGGGATCAACATCTTCCTCTGATTGAGTTCTCTTACATTAACAGTTTCTACTCAAGCAACCAAATGAATCCTTATGATGCCCTATATGGGAAGAGGTGCAGAATACTGTCATGTTGTGATGAAGTTGGGGAGAAAAAACTCCTAGCTCTAAAAATGGTTGAAGAAATGGTGGAGAAGGTTAAGACCATCCAGTATCACATTAAAGCTGCTCATAGTCAACAAAATACCTATGATGATAATCGTTGATGAGACCTAGACTTTAATGTCGGAGACATGGTATTCCTATGAATAACACCGTTGAGGAGTGTTATGAGATTTGGGAATAAGGGAAAGCTTATTCCAAGGTACATCAACCCTTTTGAGATCCTTGATCACATTGGAGCAGTGACATATCGACTAGAACTCTCACATAACCTATCTCAAGTACATGATGTTTTCCATATATCACTCTTTAAGATGTACATACCTAAACCATCACATGTACTCAATTCAGATGTGGTACCATTAGATAATGAACTCTCTTATGAAGATAAGCTGGTGAAGATCTTAGATCATAGGGATAAGGTTATATGAAATAATGCAATGCCCCTCGTCAAGGTGTTGTGGTGAGACCACATGTTTGAAGAAGAAACATGGGAATCAGAGGAGGTGATGAAGTGGAGTTACCCTGGTCTATTTTAGTGTAGAAAAAGAAAATTTTGAGGGAGAAATTTCTTAAAGGGGGGATATTGTAATGACCCAAACTTTTATTAATGAAAATTACTCTTGATATAATTAAATGTATTATTATGTAAAATGGTTATGTAAATCATATTCACTTCCTTGGTTTTATGTTTTTAGATTTTAAAATACCATTAATAATTATTACCATTACTAATATAGCTATTGAATGGTGATCACATGATCAGTATAAATATAGGTCTTTAACAAATATAATATACTCTGATAAAGGAAGCGATGGCCTCATCCAGTATAATTTCTCCATATGAAGGACTTTTTTTAGAGCTCGAAAAGGAGGTAGCGTCATTGGGCTTTGTTCTTGACAAAGCCCAAGCTTAGCTTCCACACATTAAGTTTTAACAGAACCGCTTATGGGAGAATTGGAATTTGATAGAGATTACCACCCGAGTGATGTTATCCGAGCCACCCCAAGAGTCTATCACCATCACATACCTTACCCTTAGGTCTTATGTGGGTGTTATAAGGGTTCAAGTAACAAGACCCTGAAAGTGTGATTATGTGCATTTTTTTTGTATAATAAATATACATTCCTTTTATTATTGTCACTTTGTAAATAGTTTTTAAAGCACAAATAATATTTTCAGTTAATATTCAATTAAGAAATATATTTTGATGAATTAATGGATTTTTGAATTAAATAATATTTTAACAAAATATTATTACTAAAAATAATTTTTATTAAATATAAATTATCGTATAATTTTTATTAATACAATTGTAATTTGCATTAATGTTTGAAAGCTATTTTTGTCAAAATCCATGATTTTTTGATAAATGTAGATTTTTATTTTAAAAGTAAAAATTCAAACATTTAGAAATTTTTTTTGATAAGATTAATATTATATTTTTAATTAGGACATCTAAATTATCCAATAGTTAATTTTTCCTAATTTTTTAAGATAGTCGAATTTTGGGTTAAAAATTAAATACTGTTTAAATATATAATGTGTTTTATAACATCATAATGATCCAATAGTGATATAATAAAATAATATCAAAGGGATTTTGGGCCAATATATGTTTTAACTTTAAAAAATTCTATTTCATATTTTTTTTATTACTTTTATGGTGCCTTAGTGGACCCTCCAAGACTTATAAAACATTTTAACTTTTTAAAATGATCTCCTTGGGAGTGTGACTGACCTCCACATAAGAAAGCCTAATATTTTAATAATTTAGGAAATTGGCCTTAAAAAATAATTATTTCTACTCCACTTTGGAAAAAACTATAGGCAAAAACCATGAGTTGTTTTGTGGTTTGGATTAGTTTAATGTGTAGTGTCCAATACCCAAATAATAATGAATTCCCTCTCTTTTCCTATATAAACCCACCCAAGATCCCACTTATCTTCACTAAAAACCCTTGGATCACTCCCTAATCTGAAATCCTATCTCTAGTATCCTCTAAAGGCACCCCAAAATCCAAAGAATCCTCTCTCAAGCCTCTCCCAAGCATTTGGATCACACTTCAATGTAAGAGATTTCTTCCTTTCTCATTTTTGTAGAAATTTATTTATGTTTTTATACCTTTTTTTAATTAAAAATGTTGGGGTATTATTTTAAACCTTCCCCATAATTCCCTCGTTATTTTTTAATGATGATATACCTCTTTATCTCTCATTAATTCTTCCCATGTACACCCGTTACCATAGAAACATTTCGTAAGGAATTTCTCTCTTCTCATTTACATTCAAGCAATTATTTTGTATTATGAATCTAAATTCCATTAGATATGTTGGGACATGTATATATATGACCCCTTACTGTCAATTTTATGTAAATATTATGAGACACACCTTTCTCTCTCATCAACCATTTTTATGAATTCTTATGTCATGCCATTATGCTGCCGAAACTGCACTGCGATTTTCCAAGACAAAGTCATTATGTAGTGAATACCATGCCCATTTCTCTATCAAGGGTATTCACCTTTACACACATTTACTTATCAATTATATAGTTTCATGTATGTATTCAACATTCCCTTATCATGGAATAAATGATGATTTTTAATGATCACATGTTGTATGATCCATGTGGCACACTTATGCGTGAAATGAAATGCTTATAAAGGGTGCACCCTGATAGCGCTCCAATGCATTGGGTAAAGATTAGTATCATGATACATCAAATGAAATGAGGGTTTAATCATGTAAATTTAAGTTCAATGAGGGTTTACTCATGATCCATGTGAAATGAGCCTTGGATCATGATAATATCATGTTAAATGTTAATGCCACATTTCTATGTTATGATAATCATGCTATATCATGACTTTATGTTCATGTTTCTCTTATGATCCATTTATTTTCATATTTCCTAATATGTACTATATTATTCATGTTATTCCTTTTTTACTCCCTTAATAGGCTTTATAGATCACTATTTTTTATGCATGTCCTCAGGTTATCCCATGCAATGCTAAGTACGAAAGAATGTGTGTGGTCATGTAAAAGAAGGTTTCAAAAAAGATGTGTATTTCATGTTTTAAGTTGTTATGTAACGTTCCTAATCCCCAAAGACACTACAACTCTTAATATTTTATGTTGTATCAAGTGAAGATTTTATGTAATAAATTATGTTTAAGTATAAAATAAAGAGAATGGTTGTTATATTACTGGTGGCAATTCAGTTACCATTGGCATGATATGTAGTAAATATATCATATTTTTCGATGTTGGTCATTACCATGGTATGTTGGACATTATATATTTCCATTACATAATATCATTGAATTATTGTACTATTTGGATATTTATAGTGGTGTATTGATATTAAATTACTACTTATTGTTTGCTGGTTATTAATTATTATAAAATGTTTTAGAGATGTCTGGATGTTGTAGGTTTTATTCTAATGCCTCCAATATGAGTGGAATTCCATCATAGTGCTAGGTACCATCCATCGGACTATTAGAGTATGGATTGTGGTGGCACATTCACTACACTATTTTTATTGAAATTTCATAAATCACATCAAATATTATTCTTAAATTATGATTTCAATCAAGAATGATCATATCCAGAATCATTTTTCTCTTAATGAATGTCATATTATTCCGATTTAATATAATATGATTAAGGAAAAATGGAAAATAACAAAATTAAAGGTGTCAAGGAGTTATCCATTAAAGTGATGAAGTTGTTAAAATTATATAATAAGAATAGTGTTCCATTAAATGATAAAAAATAATTCAGATAATGAATATTGATATGGATAAATATTGTTTCATATATCTGGATATTTTTTCATGATGCAATGGTAAGTATAAAGTTAATTTACTTTTAAAAATTTTCAATTATAAAGTGGTAGTATATTATTATATAATTTATATATTGTTTAATGATTAAGAAAAAATTGAATATGATACTAAATATAGTTTATTTTGATGAAAAAAGTATCAAAAATGATTTACATAAAAGATAATTTTTTTATAATTATGAAATGAAAAATAAACTTCTATGATTATGAGAATATATTTTCAAATGAAGGAAAAGTATGATACTTGAGGTGGTAAAAATGATATAAATAATTAATGATCATGTTTTATTGTTGAAAATATTTTCTTAGGTAATGAAAAAGGAAGATAAGATACTGAATTTGTAGAAAAATAATTGAATTATATCAAATAAAATTCATTTAATGAGTGTTTACAAATTGATATCTTAATTTTATATTGATGGAAAATATTAAATTTTATAAATTATGACAAGATTCATAGAAATTAATTTCAATATTAAATCAATAATGAAATTATTATTTTAAAAATTAATTATATATTTTTCGAAACTTTAAAAATGTAAAAATAATTTATAAAAATTTATTATAATTATTGATAATTATACATTAAGTATATAACCTAAAATTAAAATACTGAAAAACTGAAATCAAGGATAAAATTTTGATGAACCCAACCTAGATACCATCTCAAACCGATACCCAACCTGAGCCATAAAATACACAAAGGGACTGCTCGACCCCCATGGGCTGGAAACTAGCACCTGAGCATCAACCATAACCATAGGGAATGATTTTTCCCAACATAAAGTTGAAAACTTGGCATAAAAATATGAATTAAATGGGAACAATGGAAAAGTTAGAAATAAATATATAGCATAAAAAAGGATTCAATAAAATATATAAAACTCAAAACCATCTAAATGATCTCTGAGGTACAAGTCCAAAAGCAATGATAAACTAAGAATGAAAAAGATCACCCATAGGATAGAAAGGGAAATCTCCTACCATATCAACATAAACCACCCAGACATAGCTGATAGAAAACTCGATTCCTTACTATGAAACCTTTACTTTCCCTTTATTGAAATATATAACATGTTCTACGCACTATAGAAGGGGTGCACAATGTGTGAGATAAAAAGGATTTTTAGGATCCCACTTATTTGTTCAAAATCATGTCTATGTTCAAAAATCCATACATGATCAAATTTAAAAAACATGACAAGGTAAAAAGTTAAAAACATTATATATCAAAACCATTGTGAAACAGTCCAACCTTTTCAATATTTCCATAATCTAGGTAAATAAGTTTCAAATCATATCACATAAATCAAATCAGAAAAAAAATCATGTATAACCTATCATATCAAATCCAAATCATCCAAAACTAAAGAACAGGTAACATCACACCAAAGATATCACTAGTTCAAGATAGCTAGGCAGACTCGTACCCCATCATAGACTATACAAAAATTAATTATCATGATATTTGGATTGAATCTAGGGAGTATAGGAACACTCCAGCATGTGAACCTATCAACAGGTCTAAAAATTCCTTAGAACAATGGGCATAAGGATCATAGGAACACCCCATGAGTGAACCTAATGATAGTGTTAACAGAAGAGGAATATTACAAAACCTTCCACCCAAGTACATAATGTTTACCATGTGCTATATTTCCCAAACCATTTCATCAAAACCATGATTTGAAAAAAAATCACCATTATTTGAAAATACATTTTCTTTTACCAAATAATGGTAAACCCATCATTTTCCAACAACCCATTTCTACACACACAATTCAATAATGCCAATTCAATTATATTTTTTTTTATAAAAGTAGAGTAATAAAATTCATCCAAAATAGGATAGAGAAGGAACAACCTACATAAAATTCATGTCCCAAAATATCAAAATGGAATACACTAACACAAAAGAACACATAAATAACAATAGAGACCTAGAAACAGTTCTTAAATATCAAAATAAAAACAACAAGTAATGTGGTCTGCAGATAATATAACACAAAACATACCTAAAGAAACTCACATGACAATCCACAACCAAAAAAATGGAATCCTATGGATTAATATCTCACAATAGATCATAACAGGATTAAGAGATTCAACACCATAAGTCCAATGGATCTGAAAACATAGTGCAACGACGCAGTTGGAACCAATAACAATGTAGAAGAAAAATGATCTCATACCCATAGAGACATAGTGAAACTATAATGAAGATCAATTTTCGAATGAAATGATTTGGAATGAGCAGAGAGCCACAAAAATTTATAGGATATATCCTAGGTTTAAAGAGATAAGGATGCATTTGAATAAAAATAAAATAAGACAAGCTACATGGATAAATTGATAAATATTCAAAAATTCATTATGTAAAATCCCTTCATGACATAAATTCCATGATTTACATGATACTATAGAAAGTAAATATACATGTATTAAAACTAACTCTGATAGAACTTTACATGATGTAAAATAGTTTAATAGTGTGTAAAATTTGGACTCTCTAAACTAGTTCATGATATCATATAGGAAATAGATTAATATCATGTAACCCTTTCACGATGTGAAATTGTCTAGTTAGAAGATCTTTCTGAAACACTTAAAAAAATCCACTGAGTAATCTTCTATCCCAATAGACATCCTCTTAATCTATTTTCACATTTATACCTAGTCTCTATTAATTCCAAAAAACTTGTATCCCTCAAATTTAGGTATGTTCCCCCAAATAAGGATATATACCCCTTATATTCCCCAAAAGCACCCAAATAAAGAGAGAAATGAAAAGGGATAACGAAAAATACCTAAGAGAGGGTAATGGGCCATTTCAAACTCCCCAACATAATACATATATACCTAGGAAGTCAAGTGGAAGAATGGTGTCTAGAAAAAGGTGAGGCCACTTCTCCCTTATCAATGACTTGTGCTACCATGTCTCATGAGAATATAGTCTATGTCATCATAATTCTCCGACCAACCAAATAAACTTCCCACACAATAATTTTACCTGAGAGTAAAAAACCTCCAATTGTTTCTCTACAATATAAATTTATAGCTCCAAATAGATCTCTCCCCAACTCAGAATGTGAGAGGGATTAAGATGTTGCATCCTATGCTGATATATATTTAATACAACATGAATACTTATGAACTAAGTTGTAAATTCTAATTGATGAGAAAAATTTCCAAGATGCTGAGTGACTTAAAATTTTACAACATATTATGGATCCAACATTACCTTTTTTTGAGGTTGAAAATGACTCAATTAAGGAGAAACATTCTAAAAAACTTAATCACCAGTGAAAAACTCCAATGGACAATGTTGATGATCTGTATATGATTTTTGACAGCTCTAATATGTAACTATATGAAAATGTATATCATGAATCATCATCGACTTCTCTAGAACCAGACTTAGTCCTACAAGAGAGGCCTCTCTCTCCTCTTCCCAACAAGAAGGTGATTGTCATGGGCGACAATAAAAATCCTCTAAAGGATCTATTCTGATTGATGAATGATAAATATTATTAGTATAAAACTCAACTAGTACGAGATGAAAATCCCATGATCCACCAAAATCCATGATACATGCATGGAAAATATCCTCTAGTATCAGAATAGAACTCCACATATGACTATCTATTTATGGATGGTAAGTAGTAGTCAACCTCACCTGAGTCCCCATCTCCTCTTGGATACTCTTCAAGTATATTGTAGTAAACCTAGGATCCCTATCTAGAAAAATTATATTGGGAACCCCATGTAACCTCATAACATCCTACACATACATCTTACATAGGTCTATAACATTATCGGTGTCCCCGATCTAGAAGAATTAAGACAAGTTTTCCACCAAAAATTTCCCACATAGATATAATTCCTCCATTATGAAGTTTTTATAAATACAATAATAAATTACATGGACACCTCATCCCATTTCCAAAATGGAACCAAAATATTTTGGATTAACCAAGAAGGTTTTAGATGTACTTCCTTTATTTGTTTCTAGGTGTAATAGCTAGACACATAAATTTTAAATTCATGCTTCATACTCAGCCACCAGAATCATCATCTCATGTCATAATATATTTTCATTATTTCTAGATTAATGGACCATGATAAACTATGATTGAAAAAAGTACTCTCCTATTATATGTTAAGATGAAAAACTGATCCAAAAAATAGAAAATACTATCTTAAGAGAGAGACAAACAAGAAACTATTTTCCCACCATAAAGCTTTTGTCAAATTCTTATAAAATCATCAAAATACTATTGATCATTCCTGATATACTCAAGGATAGATTATTATAACTTAATACTATTCAAAATCATTCATGATATATCATCATAATCATCCAGATTTAACTGAGAGAGGATCCCCATAAGGTTCTATACCTCCATCAATTCCAAAAAAACCTACAATGGTACTTTCGTACTAAGAGCATCTCCAATGAAATTACCATTCCAAAGGGTGTAGGTGATATCGAAGTCAAACATCATGAGGTATTCCACCCACCACATCTTTCTGAGATTAAAATATTTATGATAAATGATATAACTCAGACTCTCATGTTTAAATAAGACTATAAAACTCCTCGATAAATTATATTGTCACTAAAATTTAAGTGAATTAATAACCATAAAAAGATATAAATCATGAGTGGGGTAATTATTCTCATGTGATCGATGCTAGAAATATCCATTATCCACTACATGATCTTATTGAATAGGAACACAACCCTGAACAACACCAAAAGCATCACAGAAAATAATATAAGCCATACTAGGTTTAGGTAAGAACAAAAAAGGATATGGTGTTAGAAATTCTCTAGGTCATCTATAGAAGACATAAATTTTACATCCCATATGAATTTACCTCATTTCATAGTAATATAAGACAAAGGTGGCATCAACTTTGAGAAATCTAAGATGAACCGTTAGTAGTATCCATCAAGACCAAGGATTCTTTTAATATCAATGCTATTTTGTGGCTCTTCCCAATAAAATAAACCATTCACCTTCCAATGATCAAATGATAATCCATGCTTAAAAATCAAATTCCCCATGAACATCCCTTCATGGATCTAGAAACTAAATTTCTAATGACTTCCATAAAAATGATGACCCCTCAGGATCTCTAGAACCAAAATAAAATGGTTATTTTTTTTTTCACACCTAGATTTTGAATAAACCAAAATATATTCCATGAATAATACAAAAAAAGTGTAGAGATACTCATGGAATATTTGGTTCATCAAATCTATGAAAACTGTAGGAGCATTAGTTAGACCAAATGGAATCCCAAGATAATTGTAATGGTAATACCTGCTCCAAAATGTCTTCTTCACTATATCAGACTCTGAAACATTGAATTTTTGATAACCCAAATAAAGATCAATCTTAGAAAACAAATTTTCCCCATTAACCAGTCAAAAGAGTCATCCAAACTGGGAAAATGATACTTATTCAAAACTATTACCCTATTAAAAATTTTATAGTCCACACACAATCAATGTGAAATATATTACTTCTTATAATAGAGCACATGAGATTCCCAAGGTGAAACAATAGGGAGAACAAAAACCTCAATCATATCATTCTACTAAATATTGATCTCTTTCAACTCTACCAGTGCAATACGATAAGAGGGTATCCAAATTGGATGCATACTTAGAACTAGATCAATCATAAACTCTACCTACCCCTCTGGTGTTAAACTAAGGAAAAAATTTAGGAAACCATCAGGAAAATCCCTTCGCAACCAATGGAAGTTTACCCACAAAAGAAATGTCATCATTATCAACATGGAAAGTAGGAGAAAAACTCCATAGATCTAGGTGGGATGGTCCTGCATGATAAGACCTCGGATCCCACTCTTGTAGAAGCATCCAAGAGATCCCATCAGACTCGTGAAAGATGACATGTCAATAATAAAAATCATCCTCATCATGATTATTTATAAACAAATCCTTATTGATTGCGACATCAAAAAAATATAGATTGAGAACAAGAGAACAAGAATACGATCAAAACCCCTACTCTTTACTCTTTCCAAAATATTATTCTAACTCCATAAAAATGGATATGATCTCTATTGGTTTTTTATCAATATACATAAAATGGATAGATAAAAATGAGTGGGAGTTTACTATATCAAATAAAGAATTCACTACTAAAGATTCAATATTGATGGCACCTCTCACTAACACTAGACCCACATTTACATTCTATTGAAATTTATCCACTACGTGAAGTTGCATCGCCCCTAAGGCATTTGGCTGTATCCCTATAGTGTTTGAACCACCATAATGCACTATTTTTCTCATTAGAGATGATGATCCTTAACCATAACAAGGTGTAAATATAGGTTGAAAGAAACACTATTGTTGACCAGGATATCTATAACTATGATATATCTTTGAAGGTGCGAAACAAGAATGTCATGTGTTCCTGACCTTGGCATAATAATAGCTAGTCAGGGGCACACTAATGGCTAAAACTGAAGTTTCAGGGGTGAAATGCTATTGATAACCACACCCACCACTCATGAAATAATCACGAAACATAATATTACTCCCATTTGAACCATTAAATAATACACTGGGTGTAATATAAGTGAAAAAATAACTGATATTTTCTGCCACATCAATATCCTCTATCATTTCACTATCTATTACCTTCACATAGGTCGAAGGTTTCAACATAAATAACTACAATATGATATATTGTGATGAACCCTATAGGTACTTCTAATACTTTAAATAGTCATTCTATACTACATATATAGAAAAAGGAACTATCTATATGAAACAATTAGTATATGAAGACAACAAATAATCTCCCTAGTGAAAGGCAAGGAACTCTAGAGATTTCTCCATCATCAAATAGTCTAGAAATAACCAATGAATTAAGTGGTTATTGAAATACTTATAGTCTAATACCACATGACTGTCCTCATGTAAAATTAAATCCAACCATTACTTATTGGGACCCTCAAGTCTTAAGGCCTTTCACATCACCTTGATATTATTTGGTGTATCCATTAATTATGAGATCCAATAAATATTTTCAGCCTAATAATCCACCTCTTGTGGTTCATTAATACTATTAAAGGTTGGTTGATTATCATGTAGGAAATATCATGATTGATCCCTTACACCAAAAAATCCTTTTTGTACTTTATAACTATGTTTTGGACTTGCGGTATATTTTGGTAGACAACATGAACATCCCACAAGATATCTTTGATAAGATTCTGATTTTGAGGTGGATTTCCATGAGAATAATCTTCTACACCCTCCTGAGGAATCCATGGATGATGTATTGATGGGATACCTCTAAACAACAAAATAGAATAAATGAATATAAAATAAGATAATCACAGTTCCAACTTGAAAAAAATAAAGAAAAGTTGAGAATAAGATCAAAATCTAAAAACATGAGACACACATCCCAATATCCCATTGAAACCTGATTCTCATTATGGAATGATCTAGGTAGGAACTCACTAAAACCTACCACTTAGGCCCCAAAAATCCTATCTCTAGTCTACTATATTCTCAAGACTAAGAGCATCATCCTTAAAAATCGAGTTTTGATAAACCCCACCTGGATACACTCTCAAATAGTAACCTAAACCAAACCATTACATACACAAAGGGATTTCATGATCCCCATGGGTTGGTGATTTGAACCCCAACAACCAAAGGGTGAAATTACTCTAATAATGAAGTAAAACACATGGAATACATATACAGAGCAATGATAAATAATGGAAAAATACAAGGAAATATATTACATAAAAGATTAAACATAAAAATATATACAACTAAGAATTTATTAATTTATCTTCATGTTAAATTTCCAACAATAATGGAAAACTAAAACTGAAATAGTTATTCCATGTGAGAGAGTGGGAGAACTCCCACCATCACAATATCAACTACCCTAACATAAATGATAGACATCTCCCCTCCTTACTGTAGTGCCTTGGATTTCCCTACATCAAAATACATAACAAGGTCTACAAACTTACAAAGTGGTTTTTAGGATTTTAGATAAACAACATTAGTAGGATCCCACCATGGTGTTCCATATCATGTCTCTGTATAACAATATAAACATGATCAACATTAATGAGAAAAGGAATGATAAATAGATAAATAGTTTTTATATCAAAATCATGGTAAAAAAATCCCCCTTTATCAAAAATTCCATAATCATGGTAAAATATATTAAAAGAAAATCTCATATATCAAATAACTAAAAAAATTACATGTACCACATATCATATCAAATCTAAAGTAGTCCAAACTAAAGCACATGAAACATCACACCATGAATCACACTATTTCGGGCTAGCTTGAAACACTCATATTAAAGAACAGACAATCATGAGCATCAAGTATCAAGTTATATACATTGAATATAGAGATTAGAGGAACAACCCAGCATGTGAACCCCCCAACAGGTTTAAAATGACCCTAGAATAATGGGACTATGAAGAAGAGGAACACCCTATGAGTAAACCCACCCAAAGTTTCAATATATGAGGGTTACTAATACACCTTCCACCTTAGTACCCAAGGATTACCATGTGATGAATTTTCCAATAAAATTAATAAAAAATATTCATTGAAAATCATTTCAAACATCCATTTCTCAATGAATTGAAAATATATTTTCTTTCACCAATAATCCATATTTTCTCAAAAACCCATTTCCACACAAGCATTTAAATCATTATAATTCATTTATAAATCAATTTATAAATCTAGATAAATAAAATTCATCCAAAATAGTACATAGATAGAACCATATACCTCAAACATGGGTCGCAAATTCCTGCAATAGAATCCATCAACATGGAAGAAATCATAGATAATAATTGATTCCATAGAAGGAATCCTAACATCATAGAATCATTTATAAATGTAAATAGATTCAAAGAGAAGATAATAAAACATGTACCTTATGAAACTCATATGCCTAACCACTACTAACCTAAAGGTCAACCTATATAGGAAGATCACATAATAAATCTAGAAAATATCAATAGAATCATCACAAAAAAAACAATAGATCTGAAAATGTAGTGTAATATCACTACTACAACCAATGGAAACGAATAATAAGAAATATCACATACTCATTGGGACACAACAAATTGAAAATCAAGATCAATGATCTAAAACAAAACATGGAAGGAGAGGATATCCCCAAAATCACATAGAAGAGCTCTCAGGTCTTGAGAGAGAAGGATTTAGTGGAATCAAAATAAAATCATACATGCAGTGTAGTTCAAAAAAATCCATAAAAATTCGTGATGTCAAAACCTTTCAAGATGTGAATTCCACTATTTATAGATTACATAAAATAACATGTCATATTAGATTAAAAATAAATCTTATTGACTATTACATGATGTGAACCAATTTAATGGAATGTAAAAATTTCAATCTCTGAACCAATTCATGAAATTAGCTTAGTAATATGTTCACATAGTGTAACCCTTTCATTATGTTAAATCTTCTAGTAGGAATATTCTATAGAAACACATAAAAAGACAGCGAGTAAACCTAGACACCAAAGGGTATCTTCTTTGGACGTTTTCACATTAATATTGGATCTCTATTAAATTCAATAAACATACATCCTTGAACATTAGGTAATCCCCTTAGAAAGGATATCCTCCCTTTGGATTCAGAAAACTGACCCATATAAAGATGGAAACAAAAATAGAGATAAAAATACTAGAAAAATGGTAAGGTATTGTCAAAAAAATATTATGAAAATTATTTGAATGGACCCAAAATATAATATGGAAGCCTAATTGAGTTCAATGGAAGGAATTTATATGTAGATAAAATATTTAACCTTAATCTAAGGAAACATGATGAATGAATTAATAAAAAATATTCCAAATTATATTTAATATAGGGCTAGTATTTTTTAATGTGAACAAATGATCTAAAAGAAAATAAATAGATGAAATTTTATTTATACAAAATTCAAAAAAAAAATTATTTTTCTAAAGTTTACAATAAAAACGATTTTTTTCACTAAAATAAATCAATGAAATTACAATAAACTATAAAAAAATGTACTATATTAGTATATCACATAGTATTTTTTTATAAAAATAATCCCATTTAATCCATTGAATTACTATGAAACTAGTTTATTATATTTAGATAAAAAATATTCTTAAAAGGGATATGGATTTTTAATCAATTATTGGTGACTTATTATGTTTACACTCACATATATTATATTTTTGAATAATATTTTCCTATTATATAAAGGTGAAAATAATTTATTTAGGTGGATAAAATATATAATATAAAACAATGCTTAACCACTTGAATTGAATAACATAAATGGATTATTTTTTTATTATTTTGAATAAACCTGTGAAAGGAGTGATCAAAAAGGGAAAAACATTATGGATTGGTTTATGAAATTAATAAATCAATATAATGAAAAAAAATTTCAAAAAAAATCTATATAGACTAAAAAATGTAGTCAAGGTTGATAAAGTCTCTTCAAAAGCAAAAACGATGGAAGAACATTGGATATTTTATTATGAGTGTTCATCATATATGGTTAATGATGACAACATATTTAATATTATTGATTAGTGAAAGGGAGGAGAATTAATGTTAATAAATTATGGATCATTATAGATTAAAGTTATTGTAAGAATGAATATCATAAGAAATTTAAAATCAATTATTATTCTTTTTCTCAGTGTCTTGAAACAAAATTTTACATGTTTTTGAATATTTTATACAAATGGGAAAACAAATTTTCTATGAGAATTAAATAATAAAACTATTCATATAATCATAAAAAAATTAAAATTTATTCTATCAATAATCTATATGGTTATCCTAATAGTCCATAAAAAATTAAATATCATAATGTAAGATTCATATTCCTATTATTATGGATATAAAAATTTTATTTGAAAATGACACATGAATGATATTTTGGACTCCAAGAATTTGAACAATTATCTATGTAATTTTTTTATTCTAAAAATATTCATAAAAAACATCTTATAAAACATGTAATAAGATGAACCATTTTAAAAATATTTTATAGTATTTAAAATCTTATATGTTATCAAGGTAATGGAAAAAATAAAAATCAACTAAAAAAATGAAAAAATGATGATATATCAACTAAATATCATCCAAAATGGAAGGGGATATCAATTCTATATCAAGTCTTATTTTTTTTGTTTTGAATATATTTAATAAACATGAAATGAAAAAATAGTACATTTTTATAACATATTACTTAAAATTATGATAATAAGTGGTGTACAATGAATATATTGAAAAATAATGAGGAAAAAAGTAATAGAGGACTTTACTCATATTTAAAAATAAATGATGAAAAATATATAAATCCAATAAAAACACATGAAAGTATGCAAAAAACCATAATGGATTGAAATACAAAAAATGGTTGATATGTAAGCATTCAATGAATAAAAAAATTAAATATAGTTTCCAATATATTCACAAATTATAAAATTAATCCAAAATACATTTATGAATATCATTAACATATGGTGAAGCTTAATGAAATTATTAAATAAAATGTTTAATTTAAAAAATAAAAATAAATTATAGTTCTATGTGGGATCAATGAATAAAAATATTGTCGATAAAAAATGTGTTTTTCATAATGAAATCACTATGAAGTTACATAAAAAAGTAGGTTATGTCACGTTGAAGGGATATATTTTGAGAAAATGTTATATTTATTTATGCGGCATGAAATAATTTGAAAATATATTTCCATTTTTTCATATTTAAAATATAATATATTTCAAATGTATATGTAATCGTCATTATAATATAGTTAGTATTATTCATTAGAATCATATGTGTGGTATGAAATTGTAATGGAAAACATGAAAAACATTTAGAAAACTATAATGGATATAATGTTTTGGTTACACATGAAACAACATGATTTTTAAATGAAATCATAGACAAATAATTAAAAATTAGTTTTAAATTTCTTATCACTTATTCTGTATAATAATAAAAATGTGATTTATTTATCAAATAAATAGGTTTAATCTTTATGATATATAAAAATATAATGATAGAGTTCTTCAAATAAAATATAGAAAATTATAAAATCAAATAATAATATGAATGAATATAGGATGATGATTTACACACATTGATAAATCGTCCTTCATAGGAGTTGTTTAATGGTTTTAAGATGATATTACCATGGTTTCTAGGATAAATATATTGATTATTGAGACTATCCCCAAGATTACCTACATTTTTCAGAGTTATTTTGTGTAATTTCATTTTTTTATCATTCACATTTGATAGATGCTTATTTTTAAACAAGGAATGCTATGTTACATTAATATTATAATTCTTGAGATTTTGAGATGTCCTTATTTAATATTTAATAGTTTTATGGGGATTGTAATGGCTTATTCTAGTGACTTGATAACTAGTTCTTCATATATGTATAATATACTAGATAGCTTGAGTTGGTTGATAATTATCTTATTAATGGATAGATCTGCACAACTAATAATCTTAAAATATGCATGAGAGGTGTTTATAAATGTATAATTTGTATATTTTTGGGTGATTTAGACCCTAAAATAACTTGGTTCATCTCTATCTAACATTCAAGTGGATATGTATAACATTTTTGATCTATAATACTGAAAAATTATTGTTGTGATTTATTCATTCATTGTGGTTAATTTATCTGATGCTACAATATTTGTATGGTAGTTGATACAACTTTTATTTTCAACTACTATCACATGTGTTTGTTTTTAATGATCTATTTTCATTATTTATGTTAAGTATACTATTTGGTTCCCACTTAACCAAATTGTTTTTTATTCAAAATAATTTAAAATATTGACTGTAGGATAATTAGTATTATAGTTCATATTCATATCAATATTAAGTGAAATTCATATTATTATCTATCTATTTGATTTAGATTGCTCTAGAATGGAGGTAATATATATATTTAAATTCAATTCGATGATTTTATGTAAAATGGGGACAATTCATTTAACTGAGATTTTATTTTAGCATTATATAGTATAAGAAATGGATATCTCACAAAGGTGAATAAATTTTTGGAGATAATTGGAAAATAATGATGTATTTAGTGTAATAAAGTATATATTATGGGAAATTTTAGAAATTTTCCATTGATCAGGTGGTGCATATATCATGAACCAAAAAACTGTATTCTTAACCCTATTTTTGTGGTATTTGGTGAAATTTATAATATAGTGTCTTTATCATTATCTATCAAATGGTGTGTAATATATTATATGTTTTTAAACTATTATTAATCTTCTTTTGTTATGCTATTTTTTATTTTTACAATTTCATATAATTATATTCAATGGATTTTTGTGAAATTTTTAACTATTCAAACTTTCATTAATCATTTGTTCAAGATTATAAATTATTTGTAACCTGATTTTTTATTAATATATTTTATAAACTTTTTAAATGATGATGTTTACCATAAATTATAAATTTATGAAATATTAAATATTCAAATAGAGTTTCATGGTACATATTTTATTTTTTATTTAAACGATTCAAAAAAGTAATATTTATATATCTATCACAAACTATAAAACATTAGGTTATAACAAATTGATTCTCACTTCTCATAAATCATATCTTTCTAGGAAGATATAGGTGATTGATATATTCATCCAACAACATCTCTTTTTTATCATGTAAAATATACTGGATTCATTTAGAAGTGTGAGATATTTAGTTATCACCAATAAATATACTTAATAAATGTCTAATAGGGATTGAAAAATTTATTATGTTCAATGGTTCCCATGTAAAAAATATTTTATGTGTGATAAAATCATGCATATCCATCATGACCATAAGGATACAATATTTATGTAATGTTTCCATCTAATATTCAACCAATGGATGAAAATATAATGAATCAACATGAACTTACAATAGTGATTTTGTTTTCCATGTCAACACAATTGTTTCTTATTTATAAAACACATAAAAAATATTTGGAAGATACTATACTGCATGATCTTAATGTGTAAAACAATATAATAATTATGATGTCTACATTGCGTATGAATAAAAAATAAAAAATATATATGACATGGGAAAAAGAAGTCAAAATACCATGAAAAAAATGTACAGAATTCATTTGTATCATCATTTTAGATAGTATATTTAGAAATATTCATTAACCATGGTTTCATTTCTTAAAAAATATTTTACGCATAAGTTATTTAATATTTTGAGTAAATATTACATGTCATGAAAATGATGAATTTTCTCTATTTATGAATTTGAGAAAAATATAATGTATTTATTTAAAAATTAGAAATTAATTTATAACATAATTATACATTAAATAAATAAGATTAAATATAAAATAATTCATATTTTTTTTTAAAATATTTAAAAAATATATTTTTAATTTTTCATATTAAATAACTTATTTTAGAAATTTATCTAAAATTATCAAAATGGTTTCTATGGATTAGATCCGAGGATGGAATAAATATAAATTATTCAATATTAAAATTTTTAATTTTTTTAATAATTAATATTAAATGTTTATATGAATATAATGTTTAAAACGTTCACATATTAATAAATTATATATTTTTATATAAACGTGTTCATATACATTCAATGTAAATAATGAAATATTTAGTGTTAATTTTTTTTATATTGATATAAATTTTATATATTTATATTTTAGAAAATGTTTTTTAAAAAATATAACATAAAATATATTTATATTATTTTATTTATGAATTTATATCTACTATTTAAATACTTAATTTGTTTATTTATTTCATTATTCTATAATTTTCTATTTTTCATGAATAAATTTTTTATAGTATAAATGGATGTAAAATTTAATTTAAATTATTTATATTACATTTTATAAAAAAATTATAATGATTATAAGGATTTGAATTCTCTGTATAACCTAATAATTAGTTATATTTATCTAATATTATCTTTTGTTAGGTTATAAAATAAATAATAATTGATAGTGATGCTTTCTATATAATATCTATTAGTATTTTATTAGAAATATGGAATCTCAAGAGTATTGATATATTAATAATGGGAAAATGGGCTATATTTCTCAACAGACTAAGATTTAAGACAATGTTTTAGAGAATTTAATATTGAGTATGTATTACATCTATAAATCCCCAAACTGAAACACAAAATTTTGGTTGGAGAGCTTCCTGACCTCATGTGTGTCTACTCATATATAAGGGGTTTCTGACTAGAGAAGAGGTTTATAATGGATTCCGGGGAAAACAATACCCTATGTAAAAAAATACATACACCAGAACAACAATAAAGTGTACGTGAACATCCTAGAACAACATATCAAAATCTAAAATAATATAATCATGCAGTAATAAAATGGAAACATGTTATACACTAATAAAAAAGGACTCTAGTTTATTAAGTCAACCAAAGTATTATAACTAAATAAAATAATCTAAAATTAATTAGTAATATTTCAGATTCTATCCCGAAATTTTATTCATCCTCTAAGATCCACCTGTCTAACTACCAAATGTTCACATGCACTTAGCTAGACCCTTAACAATAAAATATGAACCTTCATCAGGATGATCGAAATGTTTGTGAGTATAAATCCATTAGGGCACAAAAATAAATCCTTAAAAAAATTTCACATGTATATAATGGTTTATGGGATGGAAATAATGTACATTCATAAATTAACAATCAAGTTTAGTGTCATCGTACGCTAACCATGATGCGATAATCCTAGACTCTACTTGATTTGGAATTAATCCAGAAGTATAGTTAGAAGTAGTTGTTTCATATACTTGTCATGACATGTGATCTACATGTCAAAAAAATAAAATCAACCAATTATCATGTATCCACACTCCACCTTTAGGAAACAATTACCAAACACCAAGTCTGGGAAAGTCATGGTGTCTACATGTTAGCCCAATTTTAGGATCTATGGAAAGCTACATTAAATCATATCAACCCAATATATGGATTTGTAGAAAGCTACATCCACACATGTTGACCCATTAATATATATTTTAGGCAAGCCTCATTATCAAAATTCATCTATGTAGGTGAAATCACATCCATCCATTATCTAAAATGATACTCCCTCTCTAAGGATGTAATTACTCAAGTGAGACTAACTTAGTACAATGAAACCAATAAAAGAAGAACCATACAAGAATCTAGAAATAATACATGATAAATAAACTAATAATAAAGTTATATTAAGGAAGGGTCTCATGGAATACACATACATCATCATAAATATCATATAATGTAATTATCTCACAAGCTTCACATTCACCCACATGCATACAACCTCATTTAAAGTCACATAGGACACCAAAAAACCCACATTCATATCACATCATGAAATTTTCTCATGGGAGACACACCCAAAAACATACAAATCATACCATAAAATATATCATAATGGCCATAAATGGTAATTTAATCCCACCTCAAGTTAATTAATGTCAATTGACAAGATCAATCATTGAACCACATCTAGACAGTAATGATAACAAGAACTAATCCCATTTCATCATAGTTGAGATTATAAAATCAATATAAAATAGGGAGAATATAGTAGGGGATTATAAATAGATCATCATACCTAATGATATTTATTTCAAACCATAAAATTATATCTATTTAAAAGAGGGATGAAAATTATAAAAATCTAGCATCTTACCATAAAACAACCAATAATTTTCCATTTTATAATTATAAAATCCATAGGTCTAGATATCATAGAAGAGATATGTGACTCATCTCAAGATAAGAAGAGGATTAAATATTTAAAGGATGAAATATTCTATTTGGGAGTTAGAATATTGAAACAAGATTGAAATAATAATGATTGGGGAAAGATATATCAAAATTTATAAAAAGTTATCTCCTAGGGAAATTCTAGTCAAATAATAATAGAACCTAGGGAGGTAAATATCTAAATAGTGTATTAGATAAAGTTTATGGGAACACCATTAATTACTAGTCCATCTAGGAATAATTTAAGACACAAAAAATATAGTTAGATGCTTTAGATATTGCCTCAGATACTAGTTGGTTGGAATTTTTGTTCTTGTCACATGGAGGCACCTATGTTAATCCTAGAATTATCTCACATCAACAATGTATATAGAATAAATGTACTAGTTGGTTGGTGGAACAAAAGTATTTCTAAAACACTAGTTTGTTCTTTAACTCTTATAAATCCAATTGTTAGCTTCCAAAAGTCCCAATCATTCATCAAAACAATTAAATACACAACAAATATACACTAAAACATATAATAAATGTGATTTTTAATTTTGAGGATTATTATCACCCGACTCAATAAAAATATATTACTTGAGAAGTGTCTCTAGTTTTATTCATAAATCAACATAGGCCATTACACCAAAACACCATACTATCACTCCCACGTCTTTGAAAAAATTTATATCTATTGTCCAAAACCTAGATCAAGTTTTATGTTCCTTAGTTGAAATCCATTATCAATTCAATCCAAAATATGAATTTGGTTATATTAAAACATATCATATAGTTATAAATCAATTTATTCACAAATTATCACATTCCCAACATCATGATTATACCACAAAAGCTGAGAATCATGAAATAAATTATACACATCATGATTATATAGTGGGAGGTATAGCTAGTAATCCATTATTTTGATACACTAGATGATATCAAATAGTCCAATGAACCATTGCACTGGATTCCCATGTTCCTCAAACATCAATTCCCCAACAAAGGTGAATCCCATATGAAATACCAATCCCCCAAAATGAAATATAAGAGTCATCAACATTTGTCAATATACGAGTGTTGCCTACATCGATAAATCACTAAACAAATAAAAATAGACTACACCCAATCAAAGGTCTCATACATTGTACATTTACTAACAATAGTTTCCCCACCCATCTCAGGTGAACCAAGTGTTGAATGAAATGGACAAACATAAATCATCTCAAATGGTTCCATATAAATCAAATAATAGTAACTATTATTGTATGAAAACTCTCCCAAGGATAAGTGATCTCCCCAAGCTCCATCAAAATCTTTAACTCATACCAAAATAATATCATTAAAAATATGTTTTTTCCTATATGACTTTCCCTCAGTGTGTGGATGTTACACCACAAATTACCTCAACTGATTTCCGATAACCTTATGCAAGACATTAAAAATTTGTGACATGAAAATAATATCCTGGTAAGATACTATACTCATAGGACTCCCTGCTATAGACAATACTAAAAAATACACATATATTCATTTTTAAAAAACTATGACTGTTGATGTAATAACCTTGGATATAGGTAATATCCATGGTCAAGGTGGGATTGGATCCTATTTTTTTAGAAATAGACCTATATCCATGAAATTACCAATGGAAATAGACTTATATTCATAGTTATGCCCATGGAAATGTGCCTATTTCCATGGGCCTAACCTATCACTACAAGTACCCACCATGAACAGTTTATTTAGATATAAATCCTTGAGGTGTGTTGTAGTAATATGTCTATTTTCATATGCACAACCTATGTCTACAGGTTTATTTCCATGGTTAGTATTATGGAAATAGGTCAAAAACCATGGGCATGACACGCAATTATTGCTCCCACATTCTTGGGAAGAAAAATTATAGTTTTTCATCCTCTCATATATAAAAAAACAAAATAATAAATGAATATTTCACTAAAATTATATCTGAATAAAAAATACAATATCATTATCATCATAAAAAATAAAACTAAAAAAAAATATACATTCTATAAACCAAAAATATAATTTACATCATAAATTATCCTCAACATGAGTATCACCGTAACCATCACAACCCTTATCAACATCTCTTATATAAACACTAAAATAACTTCCACCACCTAGAAAACCACCGGTATCATCATCATCAAGGGCATCGACATCTACATCGACATTGACAATTTCATCAACACCTAAATATGTGTCATAAGAACAAGAATACTCATATATATAACACATCATAATCAAAAAAGAATTGATTTCTATATGGTCCTTTTGTTTAAGTGTATATGAAAATGTATATAATATATTTTATCATTAGATTATTTTTCATATGTAGATGTTGAGTATATTCTTATATTATTTAAGTTTCATGTTTGATTATGACATTAATTTTCTCCACTTAGACCATAAAAAAATATTAATGAAAGAAAACCTATCAAAAGGACAGTGTCTATATGGTACAATATTATTCCATGGTTGATAGTATAACCTTACATGATTCCCATCTTTGAATACATGATGCAAACAATCCTTTATAACCAAATTATCTGGTATATTTTCTATGAACACCTCCAATTTAATATGTTCAGTGATATTGAATAAATACTAAAATGATAAAATAACACGGATAATTATATTCAATAAAAATAAAATAAATTAAAACATACTATAAGGGGTTTCATGGGTATCACTATTTACCATTATACCAACTCTCTTTTTCAGTATTATAAAAAATAAGGTTGAGCGAGGAATGATACCCCTGATATTCAATACATTTTTCTATAAAAAATGAAATAAAAAACATTATATTTAATAAAAAATAAAAAATTGAATAATAGTGATAACACAAATTATTAATGAAAACATATAATTTTATAAATGTAAGAACATATCTCAGAATATACTATTTTTAATAAAAAATGAATTCATTATTTCCAAATATTTAAGAAGAGATATAGATTGAGTTAGTTAATTATAATTATTGTAGTTGGGGATATCATATGAACAATTCATGACATGATAAGTTATATATTTACTTCTCATTACACTCAAATTTACAAAAGGATTATTGAAACTCATAAAATAGAAACTCAATTATAATGTAAGACTAGAATATATAATATTCTCTATACATTTAGACTGGAATTTCAAAAACCTAATATAACATGGGATCTCAAATAACTTGTATCAAAAATATATTCTTATTAAAATAATTTTTTATTATTTTTATATATAACGGAGTAGATAAATTGGTTGATGGAGTTTAGTATAAATTTAATTTCAAATTTTGTATTGCTTATATCCCACTTTGTATGGTAAATGAGTAAATTAATTAAATCATGTCTCATAATTTCATACCATTCCAATCCAGTTATTATTTTTCATTATATTCACTGTATATATATTTTATTTATTAATATTTTAAAATCATTAAGAAATGTGTTGTTGTCATTTTTTTCAATAACATATGATCAATTAATTTTGTATGAATGAAAATTATTATAATGATCTTATGATAAAATAAGACTCGAGGTATGGGAAAGATTATTTTGATACATTATATTGAATAATAGTAATCTTGAAACTTGTGCATTATGATAATGGTATTGATATTTATATATCTTTGGGATAAATGTGTAGAAGTTATATGTTTGGGGACGAATATGGACATATCATTATTTAATGAAGTATATTAAGGGGATTACATATTTTTATCTAGAAACCAATTTTTTTAAATATTCTTTATCCATTACATTTACACATTCTATTTTTATGTTTCCATATTATAAAATAAAGTAATTTTTTTACCATCTATGTTACCATATGTTCTACTTTACTACTTCTTTTCCTTCATCGTTTATTTCCCATGAAAATTATTTTCAAAATTGTTCCCTTTTGGAAATGTTGATTTGTTTTTGTTTAGTTCAAATTTGAATTTTTATAGTCTATATGAAATATAATTGAGTATAGAGGGAAATCTATTGAAATAATTTTTATATCTTCAATTAAATACACATATTGAAGATGCCAGACTGGGATAAAATATAATATGAAAGCTACATCAAACAACTTACACAATATTTCATAAAACTCATGGAATGCATGTGTTATAAAATATATAAAACACATTGATTTATTATAATGTATTTTTGTTTCAGGACATTAAATTTTAAATCAATGATTCTTGGATGATAGTGATTGACGCCATAATATTTTATTAATATTAATTTTTAGAGTAGAAAACCGAATATATTCATTGAATGTTACTTGAACTTATCTCAGATATGTTTGATACAAACACGTGATTTCTTTTTATATCATAAGATGAAGTCTCGAGTTAATGTAGTAGGTCACTGTAGTAGTACTGTAGTAGCGGTGAACTATAGAAGCAGTGTCACTATAGCGGCAGAGGGACTGTAGCGGCGGCGGTACTGTAGCAGGCACTGTAGCTGTGCGGGTACTGTAGCAGTACTGTTCACCGAGGGGTCCTTTGGGCCAAAAAATGGGCTTTCTAGCCCTGTTTGCAGGCCACTTGGACTTGGGCCTTCGAGATATGTAATGGGTCACCCTCTACCCAGTCTAAAGAGGCCTTTGATTTAATAATAAATTGAGGCTTTAGCCCCAAATTTTTTTTAAAAAATATTAACTTTCTCTTCTAGTCCATTTTTCAACTACCTATCAAAGGAGAAACCATTTATGTTGTTCCTATATACTAAAAATATTTCTTGTTTCATCATTAGTGACCCTATAATATCATTATTACATGTTTTTTTACTTCTTCATTAGTTATGTGTTCTTCAAGTATTTTTGATGTTATTATTTTATTCTATAGTTTTTCTCACTACACATCTATTTGTTTTTTTTCTATTTCTATGGATCACTGTTATGATCTTGATAGCATCATCCCTACGAAAGATACCCCCTAAACCTTGATGATTTTTCTTGATTCTAAAATTTATTTTAATTTTCTATCTTATAGTTTCTACCATACTAAAATATTTCTAATATAAAAAATGTACTATTAGGCCTCCCCTATATCCCAAAATGTGTCATAATGTCTCATTTAAGAACTATAATTAATTTTTTTCTTCCCATAGTTCATAGGAACTTTAAAAATGATATTCCATGTAATATGATGACTAATCATAATATATATATCAAACAAATAAAGATGTAAAAAACTCATAAATTTTGACATGAAATACCTTCTTATTAAGGATAAGATTGTTCTATTATTTTTTTACTTATAATGCATAATTTTTAACATCTCAAACAAAATAATTTTTCTAGTTTTGGTTCAACAAGATTCCTAATCTAGAAATATCATAGAAAATATAATGGGGTTTAGACTCCCTTAGACACTTCCCAATGGTTTATTTATATTGTGTTTGATTTATAATATGAACTTCAAAATGAGTTATTCTTCTCAAGTGATCAAAGATAGATATATTAGTATCAACGGTTCATTATATAACAATTTTTTTAATTTATATTAATTCTATATTTAATAAATGTCACAAATTTACTTAACTATGCTCTTAAAAATGTTACAAAATTCTTCTTCCAATGTTGAAAAAACAAAAAACAATATTTAGAACATAAAGAGGATTAAAACTATAATCCTATATCTCATGTTGAAAGGCCTCAATCTAATAAATTTTTTTGGTATCAATATTACCAAATAATGTAGGTAAAATTCCATATGATATCTAATTAATTATAGTCCTTATCTGATACTACCAAAAAATATTTTCTTTTTTTATCATCTATAGTTATTCAATTAATTTCTTAAATTCCTTTCCAAGTCATTATCACCATCAATGATTTTCTTATATATTTCACTTCTATGATGATAGAACATGGATTTTGTTTCTAAATATTTATAGTTAATCACATGGAGAACATTTTTGAGGCAATATTATGATTCTATTATTATAAATATCAAGGATTTATGTGTAAATGATCATGATAATTAAGGAAAATGAGAAGAAAAAGGTTGTTTCCAAAAACATAAAATGATAAAAAACCCTTTTTGACACACCAAAAAAACATTAAGTTAATAAATATTAATTTTATGAAAATTATGACTAATATTATAAATGTTAAATTTCACATTCTTGGTTATGATCTAGTAGAAACGTGTTTCCCTGATTGTAAATATATTTCATTACAAGTTTATTTCATTTATATATGTTCTATTTCTCTGATAAAAAATTTATATAATTTTATTTTTATTAATAAAATACGTAATTTATAATTTAAAAACATTTTCAAATGAATAAACTATTATATATTTAATTTTAACTAATACCAAAATATATGGACACTTCTAATACTAGATCATCACTTTGTACTGTGACATTGAGAAATCAAGAATGATCAATATTTGTTCAAGATCAGTATCAACTCTCTATTCTGAACTAGTATTGAAGTAATATTTTTATTCTCACCACATTTCATCCAAGTCCATTAACCTTATAGACCTTTTATTTTTTCCATCATGAAAATTATCTCAGAGATGAATTTGGAAAAATATTATTTAATAAAATATTATTTAATAAAATATTATAAATTAAAATATATAAAAGTTAACTAACAATACTTACCCAGATCACTTATTAAGAATTTTCATTTATTTAGTGTCCAAATACCCCCAATATATTGGTTGAATTAGAAAAATATTTTTTTAGAAAGTATACCCTTAAAAATTTACATTCCTTAGCATTTCTCAAACTGATAGTGTATTTTTTGATGTAGTGAACCATAATATGTATACATATATTCCATAAAACTCACATTTTTGTGTTACCTAATTGCCTGGTAAGGGATACATATAATCATAAAATATATAAAATTAATAAAAGAAAATAATATATATAATTTTATCATCAATCAAATGTAGTAATTTTTAAACACATTCTGGTTGATGGGGAATATATTAACCTGTTGAGTTCTATACCTAGAGGAGGAGGGGGAGAATCCTATATGGGATGTGAGATATCTATAGCAAGATTGATCTATATAGTTGATAATGGAAAATTTACTAATGAATAGACTTTTTTTGATATCCCTATAATGATTAATTTTGAAAATGATATGGTGGTGGGACATATAAATAAGTAGTTCCATATGTAAGGGATATTGGGCATGTTTAATAAGGAGGGATGGATGTCTAAGCACTATTATCCAGTGTAGATGTGGGTGGAATGGGATATAGAAAATGTGGGTGTAGAAAATATATAGATATAATTAATAAAGGATGTCCTCCTGGCGATTAAAGACACATGAAGGTAGCATGAACTATATAAACTCCTTGTGTGTGAAGTGGCATGATGGTCGACTGATTCATAAAATCGATTATACCAATATCACCTTCATACTGTCATGATCCATATTTTAATATAACCATATTTTCAATAAAGTATCCAAATATAAAATTTATAATAAAATAAAATGAATGATAAAAATATATATAAAGTGAAAGAAAATAATATACAAGAATAAAATACAGTTACAGTGGTTATTATTGGATAAATTCCATAATCAATAATTCAAAATTAATTTCACTACAATATTCACCTTCTAAAATCTTTTTAATTATCCATTATAACATATAAATTAAAATATTTCTATGATAAATATAAAGTAATAAAATATTAAATAACAAAATTGGTTAAATTCAAAAACAATTGAAGAGAAAAATAATTCTGTTTAACGGAAAGATTTATCTACATAATTATAATGATTTTATTACATTTTCATATCTTAGTACTACAATGAAAACTCATTAGAAACTGTTTAAATATAATTAACAAAATAATTTTTTACCATGTATAAAAGTTAAAAAACATCTACAATAGTTCAATAATTTCAAGTAATCACTGAAAAATGGGTCAAAATAATGTGTTATATACAATTTATAGTTTATAATATTTTCTAATAATGAGTCATCCATGTCATAAAATGAAAAATTCAAATAAAAACAGTCAGGTCTATCCAAATAATAACTATCATCCAATCCATCATCAAAAATATTTCACAAAATGACTTCAAATATAACACCAAATGGTTGTTTTAATGGGTTAGTTACATAAAAAACTTTTGAAACACGTGATAAATGAATATAAGGTTCATTATTATGAAGATAGTATTTCATATAAGTCACTATTAATATAAAAATATCAATATTATTTCCTTATCATCTCATTGAATCAAACCACTTGTATTTTATCATTTTGACATGACCCTATGTATAGTAATCTAATAAATTCTATCTTTTGAAAAAATGATAATGTAATTTATATAATGGTCGAGGTTGATTGTATGATGAAACCACATAAAAACTTATTGTAGTGCTTATAGTTACATGATCATGATGTGTTTCCTTTTTTATTATAAAAAAATTATAATGAATTTAAATCTATTGATAATCATTACATTACAATCACATACAACATTGTTTGTGTCAAATGAAAACACCAATATTTCATCTGATAAACCATTCATTGGTAACAGTTTAATATGAATGATATCAAAATCATATATTAAATAAACACCTATAATCAATTTATGTGGAAATATAAATATATCACTTACAACTTTAACCATGAAATAAATTATTTATTATGAAATCATTCCCTCCACTTTGTAGATAAGGAAAAATTTATACTTTTTATAATTTATAAATTTTCACTATAAATATGAATGAATTTAATTTAAAAACAATGAAAAAATTACCCCATAAAAAAATACATATTCATTAGTTTATATACTTGATGTAATCATCATGAACACCATAGTTGAATAAAACTCTATGATAATCCATTTCCCACTTTTCCCTATAAAATGTACATAATGAGTATGATTTGGATATTCCACAAGAGTGGGTTATTGAAGGAAATAAATGTTCAGTGGGATCATATTTCTCATACACTATTCTCATTAGTTGATTAGACATCATAGTCACATTATCTAACTACGATGAACAAAAATACATGTAAGGTTGTGATAAATATCCATTCACAATATATTCTATAAGAACATATTTATTTATCACAAATTATCTCAATATAAAAGTCATTTATTTGGATAAATATAGTGATTTAAAATAAGGTCACGGAAATTAAATTGAGTTTAATAATTCACAGAAAGATGTAACATTCATGTGAAAAATGAATTATAAAAAATTTTCTTTATGTCATAAAAAATAATAAGTAAAACTCTTTATAATTTTTGAACAACACATTTTATTAGTAATTTGGTATAATAGTATTGATAAATATGACATAACATAATTAAAAAAACTGTAAAATTATGAGTAATTAAATATCATATGGGAATGAGAATTAACTCATGTAACAATGCATTGGAGACAAGGGTTTTAAGATATTTCAACTTCACATATTATTTAATCACCCTTCTTGAAATGTTACTTGAACAACCATGTGGAACCTTTAAACACTCCAAGACCTGAATAAAAATTTTTCCCTCATTTTTCCTTGAAAAATAGGAAAATTTAGTTTCTATTTATTCTGTGCAAGTAACTCAAGAATAAGTTTTGATCTTTTACCCCAAACTATCATATCAGTATGTGATCAAAAGTCATATTATGTTTTTTCATTAATATTAAAAATTGAATGAAGTAAAATTTAATAAACATTTTTCTTTCAATACATTTCTTCCATGAAATGATGAAAAAATTTCAATGAACAATATAAAAACTCATAGACTATACTTTTCATTATCCAATATATATTAGAAATTATTTCTATTTTTGAAATTTTATTAACTCCTTCCATGAATATAAATCAAACTATCACGTGCCTTAACAATATAATTAGCCAATACTCATTGAGGTGTTTCATATTCCTATATGGATTTACCAAAATATTTATAGTTTTTCTTTTATAGATGATCCATTTGTAGAAATCCTTATTTCCCTATAAAGTTGAATTTTCATTGAAACTTTAAAATCTATGAATTTTTATTTTTTATTCAAATAGAAAAATATTTTTCCTCTTTATACTCATACCAGAAATAATTCCATAAGTATGGAAATCATTTATCATCCATTATAAATCTACATAAAACATGAAGCACTCCTTAAATTTATCATGAAATTTTACATATATAATCGAAATATACCTTAAATTATATATTAATGTTTGAAAGTATATTTAAATATCATTTGTACGATAATTGTTTCCAGATATCAATATACAGGTGATACTCAATGGATTATTAATATATATCCATGGTGGAATATTATAAATGTGAATACAAAAAGGAAATGAACTATGTTATGTTTATATCTAGTGAAATGAGTTGAAACCATCTCATGGTAATCCTTGTATAACATTTAAAGTTCCATAAAAAAATCACCATATAGCCTATAAAATTTTATCCAAGACAACTCATCTATAGGACACACTATTTCATTATTATCCTTATTAACATCATCCTCAAGATATCACATATTTCATACCATTTTTTATGACCTATAATTTTTTTCAATTATAAGAATAAATTGAATGTTCCACATCACATTACCTTATACATTTTATTGAGTTACATCATTATTAGTCTTCCATAATGATATACCACACTGTTTTCATTAACAAAACTCTACATTTTCCATATAGAATATACAATAATCTTTGGGGAAAATGTGGATATTAGTGTATAAAAATCCAACTTTTAAACAACCTTTAATTCAATGTAATCATTTTTTGGAATACGTGCATCATTAGGTAGTATGAAAATAAAAAATGTAAGTGGATATTAAAGAATTGTGTTACAAAATATATACATTTGTTTCCCATGATATAATCTCTCTAAATACTCATGTTTTTTAATTTTACTACATGCCTTATATAATGGGGTATTCACATCTTTGTCATCTTTATAAAATTCCCAATATCATCATTTTGATCAAAAGATGAAAACTATTTTCTATTTTTTTATTTCCCATTTTAGTGTCCTATTTGAGGAGTTGTCTTGGGGAACAAATAAAAAAAATTAAAAATATAAATTTTCATACTAATCCTTTTAGATAAATAAATTTAATTTATCTCTTGATCTTTTTATCAATTGTGATAGTACACATGATATTTTATGATTTTTTAGTGATATGGTCACTCAATTTCTCATGATTTAACCATAGTATTCCAACATAAATAAAACTTGGGCATCGAGTCATTCCACTATTTGAATCATTATTAAATAAAAAATTCCAAAAAGATAATAACTCCTTCTGAAACTCATCTATGATCTGATAAAATTTTTCCATCCAAATTATAGTATTTATGATGAAAATAAAAACACATTAAATAAATAATATAGAAAATTACTTAATGTGATATGTATTTTTTTGCGAGATAAATAATTATAATCAATAAAATATATATAATATTGTTAAAAAATATCATAACTGTATTATTGAATTATATATTATATATTGCTAAATTTTAATTTATTATAAAATTTCTATTTATATTCTACAGTTTTTATTAAATCATTGTTTTTAAATATGTAATAGTGCACCGTCATCACTATTTTTTTCGAAATTATATTAAAAATAAATATTTTTTTGTTATTTTATTCATTATAAGTACATATTGTTTAAATATCCATCTATGTATTTATACCCTATATGTAAACACTCTTTAGATATATCATATTTTTTCAAGTTCAACTATTTTTAATTTGAATTACACAAGTTATATTTTTATTTAATGAAATTGTTATGGTTCTTGAATTATTGGATACATAGTAAGAATATTTTATTTTTTAATTAAAATATTTTGGTGATTATTCTATGAATAATTATCATAGAAAATTGTTTAGTTGTATTTATGTTTTACATAATTTGTATGTATGGTGGAAAATAATTTCCAAAATAGGTTTTAAACCCATAATTTTAGTCACCAAGAATTGTAATTACTTGGAATAAGCCTAAGGTAAATGGTATCTATGTATGGGGATTAGTCATTAATATTTAGAGATCATAAAATCATCATTATAAAAATTTATTGATTTAGCTATTAATTTATTTAAACCCATCACAACATTTTTTATTCAACCCCTAAATTTCATAATTTATTATATTATTAATGACTAATTATCATATATAGTTAAACACAATTTTTTTAATTTATTATACTTAATTTTAAAGATGATAAAAATATTTATAATATATTTTACTTTGAACTCTAAACCCCATAATATTTTAGTATTGTATTTTTAAGCTAGGATTATTCCATTTCAAGGTGATACTTTGAAATAAATTAATTCTTTCTTGTAAAAATAATGTACTCAATTGATTTTTGATTGATTAAATTTTCATTTCCATGAAGAATTAAATATTACAATAAATTATTCAATTTAGAATGGTATTTTTTCATTTTTTTAATCCATTATTTATAAAATTATATAATAAATGACATCAAATAATAGTGTAGATATAAAAAAATCATATTACATAGTGAATGAATTAAATTTTAATATTAAATCATTAATATGGAAGTAATTTTTATAAAAATATGAATTAAAATATATATATATATTTATATCTAGAGTTTTATCAAAATAAAATGATAAAGATGGTGTGAGAGAAAAAATATTTCCAAAATTGGTTGATCTAACACTATGATTGTTTTTGGATTCATGGAACAAATTTTGACATTTAACATGATGTATTTTTTATATATTTATTATCCTAGATTTTAATAATAATAATAATAATAATAATATCACATCCCTAAAACCATCATCATAACCATACTCATGATTTAAATTATAAAATTACCTTTCACATCGGGATCATTCATTGTTCATGACATGACTATATTAATGTTTTCGAATAAATATGGTGTCATTTCTTACTCCATGATTATGAATAAAGCCATATTACTACCCACTAATTTGACTTAATCCACCCCTAGAAAATATTATTTTCACTAAATATTTTATGCCTTAAAATACCATCATTTCTTCTAAATACCATATATACGTCATTTAAGAATATTTTTTATTGTATTTCCTTCCATGTTTTATTTTTTATGTTGATAATAGAAACGTATTAATCTATGAATGTTAATTATCCTTATATATTTTTTAATAACTCAAATCCATCTGTATCCTCAATATAAAAACCATATATATTCATAGACAACCTTAAAATCTAATTAATAGCATCTTATGACATCCTTATTTTATATTATTCTATTTATTTATAGATTATAATCTTCCTAAAATATCTATATATCTCTAATTCTATTTATTCTTAATGTTATAATCACAAGAATAATATAATTCATGGGAGATACCGTTATGATTACCCCTAAATTCTTCAACCCTAATTCATTATTCATTCATTTTTAGATTTCCAAACACAACACTTAATATTTATCAAGTCACCCATTTTTAACTTTTGGTCTTACATTAATGATCCTGTATTTTTAGGAAATATTAAAAAATGATGGGATCTATGTTTCAAACTCTTCCCTAACATTATATAATCCAAAATTATTCATCTCTATCAAATTAAATAATTTAATACATCCATATATAACATTATTCAGATGTCATAGAATAATATAATTTGGCCTTGAGTTTATCAAACTTACTCATAGAGGTTAACCTAGTGTTTAAACCCATTGACTAATCCACTCTCAATATTACTTCTATACCACAATAGTTTTTTATAAAGAAAAATTAAATTTGAAATGATCAATTTATGATCAATATATTTTCAAATGTATTTAATATTTTAATCTATAATAAAATCTAGTAGAGAAAAACACCCAATTGATATTAAAAAGTATTTTTTATCTGGGAGTAAAGGGATTTAGTTTCACCTTCATGTTTTTGGAATTTGTGTCTTGAGGGAATAACAACATGACACTTACATTTTTTCCATCTTGACACATGAGATGTTAATGGTATTATCAAAATATTCATCCTATTATGTAGTCACAATATTTTAAAATATATTTATACACCTTGGTAGCACCTAAATGAATAATCTATCAATGAAAATAGATATTTTAGGCCTCTACAATCTATTTAAAAATTATGGGAGAAGTTAAAGATTAAAATTTGTGATTATTTTCAATACAATTGTATACTTTTTTGGTGATAAATAATAGTAATTTAAAAGTGAGTTTGGAAACAAAGATGATGATATTATATATAAAAATTAATAAGGCTACCTTAAATTTTATCTGATTCTTCTAATAAACATCTTATCTTTTTTACAAAAAATAATATTTTTGGATTTGATGAAAATACCTATGTATAGAAAAGGAAAAAATAATGATATAAACATAAAAAAAATTTATGAATACACCATATACTAGATAGAAAACATATAACAATTAACAAAATAAATTATGAATAGATAAAAAGAAATAAAACCTATGATTAATTTGATAGAATATATAATCTAAGGGATTTCCTAAAATTAGACAAGGGTTTAATCAAAATTAGGAGAATTTTATAGCATAGGTTCATATATAATGGAATAATAGTGAGTGTGAGGAGATATAGGAGAAAGGATGACGGAATTTTTTGGGGAATACTCATGCAGATCCCGCCCATTTAAGGTTTAGGTTTGGAAATCACACTCACGTACGGTCCACTCATTGAAAGAGAAGGGGGTTTACAATGAACTCAATGAATAAGGAATATGATATTAATGTGTTGGAAGGAAATCCAAGTATTCTACTTCATGATTAATGGTATGGAAGAAGGATCCCATTAGGAGTAAATGAACTAAATAGTGATTGGGTGGTAGATATGGTATTTGGCATGGTTAGGAGGGATAGAGAAGGGATCATGTGAGGAATGAGACATGATGAGTATCTAGTTTTATTTTTGTTTATGTGTGTTATTTCCATAATATTTTTAGTCTATGACTATATTAAAATTTTTCAAATATATTTATAGCCTCAGGGATTTATGCTCACTGATATTGACTATACAGAGACACATGTATTTAATACCCATGGCTATATCTTAACATATATCCATGGACGTATCTAATAGTGAATATAGGTTGATTTATATAGTTCATTTTTATAGTATTTGAAACTATATATCAAACATATAACTCTTATAACTATTATAATGAACGATCCCTTGGATTGGTAATAAATGTGATTCTTTCTTTAGATGATCAGCCATAACCACATAACATCTGGAACTCTTGGTTTCCTAGGAAACCCCATAAAAAGTTAATTTTCACCTCATCCCAATTACAAATAGGCACTAGAAGATGCTAAATAAAACCACTTTATTGGTGGTTCTCAAACATAATTCTATGAATGGTAAGAAAATTATAGAAAAAATCAGTGATGTCCCTCTTCATTCAAGGATACCCGAACTACTGTCTCATATCATGGAATATTTTTTTTGATCTCGGTTGAGTTACCCACTCAGAATCATGGGAGTCCCTAATCTTTTCTCTCTTAAAATAATAAGGTTTTAAAACCATTCCTTGAGAATAGAACAATTAATGTCCATTTAAGGACCATCATGGAACTATGTTATTCCCCACCGACCATTCTTGTATCACTAAGAATTCAGAATCTGACTCTTGCATGGATTTCACATATTCTTCCATATCTTAAATGATAACTAAGGTGGAATATGTAATCACCCATTGTTCCTTAGATTCACATACCCACCATTAATCCAATAAGCTCATCAACCCCAATTTTTCCTCCAAAGGTCAATCTCTAATATCATGTGTCTCTATATAAAGAGAATCATTAACAACATTACCCTTTCTAGGAGAATAATCTATATATAAGTAAAAAATATACAAATATTTTACCCAAATACTCTTTTAGTGATTCAATAACCATGGAGAGAAATTATACCAAATTCTATTATGTTCTTTGTAGATGATAAACCTCTTAATAGAGAGACAATACTTCTAAAAATTCCTAGCATGAACCAAAATTGACAACTCAATGTCAGGTATCTGGTATTTCAATTTTTGAGGTCATAGATGATGGGAGAAATAATAAACTACAAGATATATCCATATAAAAAATATCCAAAAAAACACTTGAGGCATCACAGTAAACCACATATAAAATTCCAGGTTCAGGTTAAACGAAAATTTGAGTTATGAATTTATACTTCATTTCTAGGAATGCACCTTGACACTAATATATAAACTAAAATATCTCTACTTTCCTTGTATTCTTGATCATATGTACTTCCAATAAGGAGATACCATGATTTATTTATTGGTAATACATGATCCAACCTAAGAAAATCTAGATATCTGACATATTATAAGGGTGCTCTAAAGAAATAGCTTCATGCACCTTCTATATATCAAAAATGATTATTGTATTGAAAATCACATGTCTAAGGAAGTGTAACTATTTATCAAAAATTGTAACTTAAAATTATTGACATAATTATTATGAACTATATGTGCACCCCACACAATCTCATGATGTCTGGAATGCATCTACATGGTAGAATAATATATCAGTATATCATCAATATATATAGTAATACAAAATTTAATAAAAAATGAAAATATCTTTTTCACTAGGGATATTAAAACTATTAGGGAATTCATCAGCCCAAAACCCATAATAAGATAATCATAATATCAATAACTTCACTTAAATTCTATCTTAGTTATGTTTTATTTTTTAAATCAATGATGGTGATATCTTGATCCCAATTCAATCATGAATAACTATCTAGCTCCCACCAGTTGATAAAACAAATCTTTGATCCTAAGTAATGAGTACCTATTATTCATAATTACGTGATTCAAAATTATATATTCAATATACCATTTAAGGAATATATATAATCATTATTAGTGAAAAAAATGAGAGTACCTGTAAGATAGGTGGTTGGTTTTGTAAGTCCCTTCACCTCTAAGAGCTCAAGCTAAAACATGAGTTACTTTAAATTTGTTATTTCCCTACAATATAGTGGGATTGAAATATTTTTTAATTATAGAAATATTTTTTTATCAAATTCAATCCCAATACCAAGAGTATGTAATAGAAATTAATTTATAATTATATTCTTTTAACTTTACACCACTAGAGAAAAATAGGAGGGATCTACCTCTTGAACTTATGTAAGGAAAATTCCTACTACCTACACTATAATAGATCAGAAATGACTAAGTTGTAGTCCCATTAAGATTGCTCCAAAATCCCATTAAATAGAAAAAAACATCATCCCTTAGGTAGATTTAAGGACACTCTTCCTTGGTTGAAGTTTATATGGGTCTGATATGTAATGCCCCGACCCCAGTTACCCAAAGTCGGTGCATTATTTTAATACATTGGCATGATTAGAAGGAATCATGTCCCGAAGGACCGATCAGTTTAGCAGTCTTTGAAAATAGATTACATACATGAATGTTACATTACACTTTATAACATACAAAAAAACATAAATAATCCTTTATGAATTTCACTATTCCCTTCGCTTAACCCTTCATATCAATCACAATACACTTCTTAGAATCCTGGGAAAAATAAAACATAGAAATGGGTGAGCTCAGATGGTCAGTAAGGAAAAAATAGATCGAAAACTTTAATAAATAATCATAAACATTTTAGGCAATGTATAACTAAAACAAAATCCTTTTAAACATGAACTTCAACATAATATGGAAAAAATAAAATGAAATAATTCCATTTACTTATTCACATGGATATTCTACTAACCGAATTATCCCATGCAATATCAATAACCACTTTTATAATGATGGAATGTATAATGCCAGACTATCATAACCACGTAGCCAAGGCCTCATGCCAAGACTACAAATAAGATTTTGTCGAGGCCTCGTACCAAGACACTAGTTTTTCTCATGAGACCTACCGATGCATCGAGGAGCTATAGTGGGCTCCACCCGTCAGTTACTAAGTCCAATGAATTCCTCATATGAATAGGTTTAAACATAACATAAACATTCGTACTAAAACTAGCATACAAAATGTCAATAATTTCTCCATAAACCATGAATGGTATAAAAATAACACATCCATAGTGAAACATATCACAAAAAATTCAATACAATATGGATGTTTTTTATTATAATAAATAAATATCAAATAAGCTTAAAATCCATCAAAGGATGTTGACATAGATGAAATCAAAAATTTTTGAGAGAAATATATCTTATTTTGAAATCATTTAAAAGTCACATAATTATAAAAGAAAATATTTACTTTGAAAATATTCTTATAAGATTGTACGGTAAGCTTCTAAGATTTTATAACGGTGGAAAATAGCCACACCCACCATATAAGTTAAAAAAAGGCATTCTTATCTTAATTTTGTCGAAAAGGTTAAAAAGGACCTTGTTTGGAAAACGACATAAATATTCCTATATAAAGATCTTATAAAAAGTAAAATAAGGGTATAAATGACTTTAATCCATATACTATAAAATATCAAGAATGATTTGAAATACATTTTTAAGAAACATGGATGTGGATGATAAAGACGCCCCTATAGATAATTACGTATAAACAACCTCGGATAATGAAGAGATTGTGAAATTAACCATTAATTTGTACTTTTACTTGGTTGAGGGTAGGTTAACCTCCAGTAAAATGTTGAAATAATTGTTACTAAATTATACAAGAATCATATACATTAATAAGATATCATATATTATCTTTTAACATTGATTTGTTAATAATATCTTAGTATTATCATCATTTCCGGTGTTAACAGATTTGTTTTATTTATATTTTTTTGGTATTTGATCCATATTTTTTATGGATGGTATGTATATTATTCATATCCAGAACTATATCATGTCTCTAAAAATTATTTTTAATAATCAAATAAAATTTAGTCTTGAATGGATACGATGAGGAATGAATCTCATCGCCTTCGTGGAGACGGTAATCCGTACGTACGCACGAGAGACAATATCATTCTTTTGATATTAAAATAATATATAATTGGATGGTATATCATATATTCAGAATAAATATCATGTTATATTTATTATTTACATGAATTACACATCATTATTATACCCATCCAAATAATAATGTATTGAATAACAATTACACAACGACGTGGAGACGGTAGGCCGTACATACGCACGTATGGTGACATGTCATTCAAAGGGTGGATAGAATACTGAATATGGTTGTAACATATTTATAATAACATCATAGTATATAGAATATACTGGATTTATTATTTTATAATGGATATAACAAAGAAATAAGAAGTTGAAGAAGAAAGGAATGTGAAAGAGGGTGGTGAAAACATTACCTATTCTTCAGGTTCTTCCTTTTGATTTGATCAAAAGGGCTCCTTAGGTTGTATTTTTGACTAAAGGAAGGCCTCTAGGAATAATGGAGGATAGTTTAGAGGGTATTTGGGAAGATTTTGGCCTAACAAAAGGCTTTTAAGGTATGAATAATTGGCTAGAAGTGGTGTCATTTTATAAGGGGGGGGAGGGGCTCTTTAGGAAAAACTTAAAGTATTAATTTATAATAAATTCATATTCGGTTTATAATGTCTACAAAGTGAATTATTCAAAGTATAAGGTGGGTATGGGTAGAAATAATTTAATCCAATATATTTTAGACAGGTTTGGGTCACTATATTAACCTTATCATTTATATTTAACTCTTAGTTAAATAGTTTGACATTTACCATGTCACTTTGTATTTTTATATTATATGGTTAATAAACATACTATATACTTCCAAGAGACCCCAAGGTGGTACATTAATGATACACCTATCATGATATAAGTCCTTTGGCCGAGCCATAGATTTTTAGGAATATAATATCAATTAATAATATAATATTTTTTAAAAAACTCATTTATGTCAATTTTTACACTATTTAATAATTTATTTTTTTAAAAGTCATAAAAACTTTATTAATTCAAAACAAATTAATTTAATAAATCATAACATGTCATATTAACTAATAAAATTTGTTTAATTCATTAAAAGTCTAAAATTATATTTATTTGGGTATTTATAATATCATTTATTTTAATATTTCATTAATAAGGTAATTACTGTATCATCATTACATCACAAATAACTTAATTTATTTGATGTCTAAAAATTATACAAAAAATACCATGTTTTAGGAAATCTTTTTAGATTTCCAATTAATATTTATAGTCGAAAATATAACTTATATAACCCCATGTAAAAAGTAATTTACTAAAAGATATTTGTTTGTGTCATTTTTGTCTTTACTTTAAATTAATTAATCTAAAGAGTCATTATCACTCTCAAGTAGATCCATGGGGTCCCAAAATCAAAAAAAGGATGACCATGGTCGGACATGACTCATCCAATAAGGTTAGGACAAGTGTTAAGGTAATTTTGTATTATTATAATATACTTTTTATCTTGAATTACCCTATTTGCCTTTAACCGCGGAAAATAAAAGTCAAAAGTTACTATTCATAAAAAAATATTTTTATCTTATTGAACCACATTTACTCCTTGATATTAACCTTTACTCTCAGATTTTCGAAATTCCACTCATATAAGAGATAAAATTAAGTTTTATGTGAATTTGCAAATTCTCTTAAGAGGTGGGTAAAAGACGGTAAAAAGTTCAATAAAATTTTTATATATCTAAAATTATTATAAACTGACTCCAATGAATTAAATTGAACTTATATAGGTAGTATGTTTCTATTTTTACATAAAATAAATTTATATAAAATAAATAATTATTTAAATAAAAATTCGGTTTTAAACTATAACTCAATGTTTTTTACTATTCATCAAAAATTAATAATTTTCAGAAAAATACCAAAAATTTACCCTAATCTAATTTTGATTTTATGAATTAAATAATGAAGTCTATTTTACCAAATTAAACACATAGAAGTTGCATTTATTAATTTAAAACTAATTCCCACTGTCAAAACCAAAAGATGTATTTTTAAGAAATAATAACAACCAAAAGTTTTACACTTGTTTATGTCCAATTTCAAAGTGAAATTACTTACAATGAACATAATTGGATTAAATGGTAAAAATATAATCTATTTATACTTCCAAGCCATTAAAATTTATAATTTAACAATATAAATTGTTTTGATTTAAAAAGCTGTTTTCAGTTAAAATATAGTATTTTTCACTATTCACCCAAATATGAAAGTTATCAGAAAAACACCAAAACATTATTGAAACTAAATTCTTATGTACCGATTCTAAAGAAGAAGTTTATTTTGTCAAATTGAATATATAAAAGTTTCAAATATTGTATTTAAAAAGTCTTCTCCATTAAAAGGTGGTAAAATTGCATTTTTTGAATAATACTTCTTTTATCTGAAAAAAAGTTATTTGTTCTTAAATTATTTCTAAGAAACTAATAATATGGATTCTAAAATTATAAGGATTATATAAAGTTCATAATTCAGTTAATACTATTGATAACCACTTTTGAACGACTTGTTTTGTAATTCATGGTGTGCTAGAACTCATTGTTGCGTGTAGTGCAAGTTATTGAATTACTTTGAAGAAATAATGTACTATGAATTATTGGGGTGTTACATTCTTCTCTCCTTCAATAAATTGTGTCCTCGCAATTTGAAATTATTTTTTGAAAATAAAAGGTAAAAAATAGAAAATACCTTCGGGAAAACCCACATCAGAAATTAGGTTAATAAAATTTAGACTTAATAAGAGGAAAAAGAAAATGAAAGGGTCACCACCAAATTATGATCTCTATTAAGAGAACATTGGTAAAAATTAGAGACATATAATTAGAGGATAAACGTAAATATATATAGTTAGTTATTGAGGTCCTCAATCACAAACAAGTGTAAAATTGAGGGCCTTAAATTCATCAATCTATGATGATTTAAAATACTATCGGTTCAAAAAAACATATGGTATTAGGATAATTTTTTTTAAGATCCATTCACTAAATTATAGGAATTAATTTTGTCATAGAATAAGAGAAGAAGAAAAATATGTACTTGAGAAGTAGAGTTCCATCCTTTAACTAATTTCTACCATAAACTCATATATCACTCTAAAAGATAATAGAACTTAAAAAAATATTCTATTTATCCTATTTGTATGGGGTTCAAAAAAATGAATTTATAATTTATCTACAAAACTTTTTTTTTAAAAACTACATTATTCAATCCAGGACATCACGTGAGCTAGTGGTAGGTGATACACCCTTGTCGCCCTTCGGTTGCGGGTTCAAGTCTCGCAGACTTACCGGACGCGACGAGTTGCTGGCCGACCTCTGAGTTGTCCTTTTATAGAAATAAAAATATAATCTCAAACTATAATTATCCAAAATACTTATGTCCAAACTCACAGTCCAAAATTTATAAGGAAGGTAAACACAAGGAAGATCCTTTTTTCCGCTTAATAACAAGTGAACACCTTCATCATGTATTCTTTTAAAATACTGAAACATCCTGAATTATCATAAAACCTTTATGATTAAATTCATGATCCCTTGTTCCTTATAGAATACTGGATATACTCCTTATATCAAAAAATGTTGTAAACTCCAACAATGATGGAATATAAAAATAATTAATCAGTTTCAAGGTAGTCAAGAATATCCAATATAATTTATCCAAATAAATCATGTATTATTCCAAAATCACTACCTCAGTATCAGAACCATATTATGGTTTATATTTCTCTCAACCATATATTTTCTTAAAATTTAACCTGTTATTGAGTCACTTTTCTTGGTTCCACACAATCTCAAGCCCTTAATGAAATAGTACTGCAGTACAATCCTTATATACTCCATAATTATTATAACCAATACATCATTGACACAACACTCAAATGAAATAATTCATTAATGAAAATATAATAACTCTAATCATTCCTCCTCATCTGTGGTAGTATCATAACCTGATTATTATCCAATAGCATCATTTGGGGAATACTCTGAGGATTTGGACATTGGTTTGCATAGTGTCCCAACTCCTTTTAGATGAAGTATTGTACATTTGAAACCTTTTTCTTACCCTTGCAATTACGTACATGGTGTCCTTTTTCTATAAACTTATAAAAAACTCCCATTCCCTTCATGAAAGTTCCAGGGTCTTTCTTTCCACAGTTATCACATATGGGAAAATTATTCCTTTCCCCCTTCCCTTTATCCATCTTTCTCTCTTCCATAATTTTCTTCTCTTGCTTCCCTTCATAGCCATAGAACTCAGATAATTATTGTCTTATCTTATTAACACATGATACTATTTCTTCATATGTTGAGAATACTTGGGAGACTATTTCTATTCTAAATGTTGGCTTAATACTGTGAAATATATGATCCTTCTTACTCTTTGGATCATACATATTTCTGGAGTTCACATTCCTTCTATTGGACGCCATTTCTATACAATAGTATAAACTAGTTCAGTTTATGAATTGCAATAATTCCAAACTTATAAAATACCTAACGTAAATTGAACAGTTTATGGATATAATCCATAATCATAAAGATGTTTTCATTGAGGAAGTATATACTCATAAACCCTTCATAATGATTTTTAATGAAAATGATAATTATCCTAAGCATATCCCTCAGGAGTGTCGTAACCAAGAGTGCAGCAAGGCCCATTGTCGTGCACCAGTTACCATTCGAGTCTAGATCAATGTGGTGTTTTCGGGTTTTACCCCTAGGAACATCTGTTCTAGATCCTCCTCTACCTGCTCATACATGGATTCATTACTTAGAAAACTCACAAAATCTCTACAATACCAAAATTCTAGGAAGTTCTTCTATACTAATCCTCAAAGTCTATCTTAGGGATATGTGATCTAATCATAGTTTATCTAAATCTAGTTTCCAAGGTTACTGCTAAACTTCCTCTAATACCAACTGTAACGCCCCAACCCCAGTTACCCAAAGTCGGTGCATTATTTTAATACATTGGCATGATTACAAGGAATCATGTCCTGAAGGATCGATCAGTTTAGTAGTCTTGTAAAATATATTACATACATAAATGTTTTATTACACTTTATAACATAAAAAAACATAAATAATCCTTTATTAATTCCATTATTCCCTTAGCTTAACCCTGCATATAAATCAAAATACACTTCTTGGAATCCTGGGAAAAATAAAACATAGAAAGGGGTGAGCTCATATGCTTAGTAAGGATAAAAATATAGCGGAAACTTTAATAAATAATCATAAACATTTAAGGTAATGTATAACTAAAACAAAAGCCTTTTAAAATTGAACTTCAACATAATATGGAAAAAATAAAATTAAATAATTCCATTTACTTATTCAAATGGATATTCTACTAACCGAATAATCACATGAAATATCAATAACCACTTTCATAATGATGGAATGCATAATTTTATACTATCATAACCACGTAGCCAAGGCCTCATGCCAAGACTAAAAATAAGATTTTTTCAAGGCCTCATGACAAGACACTAGTTTGTATCATGAGACCTACCAATGCAACGAGGATCTATAGTGGGTTTCACCCATCACTTACTAAGTCCAATGCATTCCTCATATTAATAGGTTTAAACATAACATAAACATTCGTATTAAAACTAGCATACGAAATGTCAATACTTTCTCCATAAACCATGAATGGTATAAAAATAACACATCCATAGTAAAACATATCACAAAACATTCAATACAATATGGAATATTTATATCATAATAAATAAACATCAAATAAGCTTAAAATCCATCAAAGGATGTTGACATAGATGAAATCAAAACTATTCATGAGAAATATTTCTTTTTTTGAAATAATTTAAAAGTAACATAATTATAAAAGAAAACATTTACTTTGAAAATATTCTTATAATATTTTAAGGGAAGCTTCTAAGATTTTATGATGGCGGAAAGTAGCTGCACCCTTCGTATAAGTTAAAAAAAGACATTCTTACCTTAATTTTGTCGAAAATGTTAAAAAGGACCTTGTTTGGAAAATGACGGAAAGATTATTTTATAAACATATTATAAAAAGTCAAAAAAGGGTATAAATGAATTTAAAAAATATTTTGTAAAATATTAAGAATGATTTGAAATAAATTTTTAAGAAAAATGGATGTGGATGATAAAGAGGCCCCTGTAAATAATTACGTATAAACAACCTCAGATAATGAAGAGATTGTGAAATAAACCCTTACCTTGTAATTTACCTTGGTTGAGGGTTGGTTAACCTCCAGTAAAATGGTGAAATAATTGTTACTAAATTATAAAAGAATCATATACATTAATAAGATATCATATATGATCTTTTAACATTGATATGTTAATAATATCATAGTATTATCATCGTTTCGGGTGTTAACGGATTTGTTTTTCTTTATATATTTTTTGTTATGTGAGCCATATTTTTTATGGATGGGATGTATATTATTCATATCCATAATGATATCATGTCTATAAAAATTATTTTTAATCATTAAATAAAATTTAGTCTTAAATGGATACGATGGGGAATGAATCTCATCGCGTTCGTGGAGACGGTAATCCGTACGTACACACGAGCGACAATATCATTATTTTGATATTAAAATAATATATAATTGGATGTTATATAATATATACAGAATAATTATCATGTTATATTTATTATTTACAATAATGACACATCATTATTATACCCATCCAAATAATAATGTATTGAATAACAATTACACAACAACGTGGAGACGGTAGGCCGTAGGTACGCACGTATAGTGACATCTCATTAAAAGGGTGGATAGAATACTGAATATGGCTGTACCATATTTATAATAACATCATAGTATATAGAATATACATGAGTTTTTATTTTATAATGGATATAATAAAGAAATAAGAAGTTGAAGAAGAAGGGAACTTGAAAGAGGGTGGTGAAAACATTACCTCTTCTTTAGGTTCTTCCTTTTGATTTGATCAAAATGGCTCCTTAGGATGTATTTTTGACTAAATTAAGGCCACTAGTAATAATGGAGGATAGTTGAGAGGGTATTTGGGTAGAGGTTGGCCGAACCAAAAGGCTTTTAAGGTATGAATAATTGGTTATAAGTGGTTTCCTTTTATAAGGGGGAGGAGGGGCTTTTAGGAAAAACTTAAAGTATTAATTTATAATAAATTAATATTCAGATTATAATGGATCCAGAGTGTATTATTCAAAGTATAAGGTGGTTATGTGTCTAAATAATTTCATCCAATATATTTTAGACAGGTTTGGGTCACTATATTAACCTTATCATTTATATTTAACTCGTAGTTAAATTGTTTGACATTTACCATGTCACTTTGTATTTTTATATTATATGGTTAATAAACTTACTATATACTTCCAAGATACCCCCAAGTGGTCCATTAATAATAAAAATATCATGATATAAGTCTTTGGGCAGAACCTTAGATTTTTAGGAATAGAATATCAATTAACAAAGTAATTTTTTTTAAAAAACTCATTTATGTCAATTTTTACACTATTTAATAATTGATTTTTTTAAAGTCTTAAAAACTTTATTAATTCTAAAAAAATTTATTTAATAAATCCTAACATGTCATATTAACTATTAAAATTGGTGTAATGCATTAAATGTCTCAAATTATCTTTATTTGGGTATTTATAATATCAATTATTTTAATATTTTATTAATAAGGTAATTACTACATCATCATTATTTCATAAATAACTTAATATATTTGATGTCGAAAAATTATAAAACAAATACCATGATTTAGGAAATATTTTTATATTTCCAATGAATATTTATAGCCGAAAATATATCTTATATAAACCCATGTAAAAAAGTAAATTACTAAAAGATATTTGTTTGAGTCATTTTTGTCTTTACTTTAAATTAATTAATCTAAAGAGTCATTATCACTCTCAAGTGGCTTTCTGGGGTCCCAAAATCAACCCAAGGATGCCCATGGTCTTCCATGACTCATCCAATAAGGTTATTACAAGTGTTAAGGTAATTTTTTTATTATAATATAATTTTTATCTTGAATTACACGATTTACCTTTAACCGCAATAAATAAAAGTCAAAAGTTACTATTCACCATATTTTTTTTATCTTATTTAACTACATTTACCCCTTGATATTAACCGTTACTCTTGGATTTTAGAAATTACACTCATAGAAGTGGTAAGATTATGTTTTATGTGAATTTGAAAATTCTCCTAGGAGGTGGGTAAAAGACGGTGAGAAGTTCAATAAAATTTTTATATATCTAAAATTATTATAAACAGACTCCAATGAATTACATTGAACTTATATAGGTAGTATGTATCTATTTTGACATAAAATAAATTTAAATAAAATAAATAATTATTTAAATAAAAATTCGGTTTTAAACTATAACTCAGTGTTTTTCAGTATTCATCAAAAATTAAAAGTTTTCAGAAAAATAGAAAAAATTTAACTTAAGATAATTTTGATATTATGAATTAAATAATGAAGTATATTTTACCAAATTAAAAACATAGAATTTTCATTTATTAATTTAAAATTAATTCCGGCTTTCAAAACTAAAAGGCATATTTTTAAGAAATAATAACAACCAAAAGTTTGACACTTATTTATGTCCAATTTCAAAGTGAAATTACTTAAAATGATCATCATTGGATTAAATGGTAAAAATATAATCTATTTATACTTCCAAACCATCAAAATGTATAATTTAACAATATAAATTATTTTTATTTAAAAATTTGTTTTCAGTTAAAATATAGTATTTTTCACTATTCACCCAAATATGAAAGTTATCAGAAAAACACTAAAACTTTATTGAAACTAAATTATTATGTCCCGATTCTAAAGATGAAGTTTATTTTATCAAATTGAATATATAAAAGTTTCAAATATTGGATTTAAAAAGGATTCTCCATTAAAAGGCGGTAAAATAGAAATTTTTTAAAAATACTTATTTTATATGAAAAAAATGTATTTGTTCTTACATTATTTCTAAGAAACTCATAATATGGATTCTAAAATTATAAGGATTATATAAAGTTCAAAATTTAGTTAATACTATTGATAACCTCTTTTGTACAACTTGTTTTGTAAGTCATGGTGTGCTAGAACTCGGTGTTGCGTGTAGTGAAAGTTATTAAATTACATTGAAAAAATAACATACTATGAAATCTTGGGGTGTTACATGATAACTAGTAAACCAGTCCATGCTGAAAATAAAATTTAAACTAGCCATCTATATGAACAAAAAATTCTATAAACCATATTATTACAAGAGTACTAAAGATCAACATGACACTATAATACCATAATCATTAATATAAATCCCACCATTGGTAACTCAAAGGTCTTTTATATAAGTTATTCCTAGGAATATATGACACTACCAAACTCAAGATCTGAATATACCATATCCTTCAATAATTCACAAAAAACCTTTAAGAAAAAATGGAATGAAAACCCCCTATATGACCACACTGTAACTTTGTGACTCATATCACAATTTCCTTACCAGGGAGAGACATTACCTCATTTGTGCCTCCTGGTACACAAGTGGATGCCAACTAGTGGTGATGGTCCAAATAGTTCCATGGGGAGACTATACACTGAGTAACCATATATATACACCCGAATCACAACAATGGTATAATACACATCCCAAAATAGCAGAATAAAAACTAAAATATTGTCATCATGAAATAATAAAATGAAATATAGATCATACAAAAATAACCAAAGGACTCCAATTATGGTAAAAAAATAAGTGTATTATAACCAAAGGAAATAAATTAAAACACTGTAGAAATATTCAGAATTATATCCCAACTTTTTCTAGGTCCTCCATGCTATACATTATGATCCCCTTGATGAAGGTTCCTTTCACTAAACTATATCCGTGACCATTAAATCTTCACACGCATCAAGATTTCCATGAACGGTGTGAGTATAACCCTGTATGACACCACCAATACGTCCATAAAAAATTTGAACATGTTTAGAAAGGGTTATTCCATTATAATAATGGACATTCTAAAATAAATAATCAAATGTGGTGTCATTGTGAACAAACTAATATTCCAAAAAAACCACCTCTACTTACATTTTCACCATATTAGAAGGATGTTCTTAAGTCACTATTTTATGTCCTAGATAATTCCATGTAATCTACACATCAATTAAAAAAATCCAACCAATATTCATGAATAAACATTCCAAAATAATATAGAAATTCCACACCCACCATTAAGGGAATGTTACAATATCTACATTCTTAAAAAAATAAAATCTCTGGGGAAAGCCCCATTTAAATAGGTTGAACCAATGATTGTATCTAGGGAAAGAAATATAAACACATGTCATTATAGTTATTTGACTCTAGGGAAATCCAAATTACCCCAAGTAATATATGAAAGATAAATCACAACCTTACAATATCAACGTCCACACCCACCTCTATGGGGGAAACAAGTCATGTTAGACCAACCATGTTCCTTGAAACCTATGATAGAGAAACCATACATGCATCCAGATTCAAGAAATAATGGTTAAAGTAATAAGTAAGACTTGTAAAGAAGCATCTCATGGGATGGACATTCACCCACATGCATATCACAGAATGCATGGGTTTCACAAGAACCATACACACCTGCATTCATATAACATCACAAATGAAGGACCCCAAAACACCCAGAGAGGGGAGGTGTGAATCAGGGTGTCAAATTTTTCTTTTAAATTGATAAGTCTTATTCACACATTGGTAGGAACCTATTAAACCTATCTAAAGAGGAAGTGAAAAAAATCAACAATCACATGCAAAGAAATGACACCACAATTATACTTGGTTCCCCACTAAGGGCTACGTCCAAAGAGAATACAACGATAGTGTATCGGTCATACCAAAAACCACTAATATTCACATGTTGTGGATTATAAGTTTTTAGTGTAACCACTCTATACTAGGAGCACTTAATTTACAATATTTTAGGGATAACACACTGCATCCCTCAGATCACTTCCATTGACTCCCCCATTCACACTGCATTAGAATAATCTTCACTCAGTTTATAAACTTAAAGGTATCTTCACTGGTTTAGCATTAAATCATGCATCCTCAACTGTAAATAGATGCTCTGTTGAAGTCCCATAATCACCAAAAAATGTAATTTATTTTTGTGTATACTGATATGTTATGGAACTTAATTTTCATAATTAATTTGTTCAATTTTAAGGGTTCCTTGGGTGTTTTGCGTACTGTGTTCTTGGTATGGTTCACATACCAACTTCTCTGCATAACACTACTGTTTTCGCATACTATCCAGATCCTCGATGAATTTCCCTCCTCCGCATAATACCTTCCTCCATGTACTCTTGAACTTCTTCCTGAAATTTTAATTTATAATCCCTTTAGTTAATAATTGGGATTATGGTTCCTTAAATAGGTATGTAACTCCAAATATTTTGCTAATCTAATTTACCCAAATTTTCAATGTTGTAAAATATTCAATGTATACTTAACTCCATCTACGTACGGTTAGCCTCCACCATGTAACGCTCCTGTTTCGAGAACCACAAAAATCCCTCCAACCTTCAGCACTTCGCACACCACATGCCTTCACCACGTACCATCACTGCGAACCATTTTTCATTTCAACCTTCAGAATTACACATACTGAATGTCTTCACCACGTACTGTTACTGTAAACTGTTTTTGATTCTTCACGCCACTCCGCACATGGCTCCACATATCACTTCGCGTACCGCTCTGCATACCGTTCCCATTTCATGTAATGTGGTCATAAATCATTCCTGGAACATGGTACGTGGTTCATGTTACGAGGTATGTGGTTCTATAATTTTTCTTATTTTCTTTGTTGTTTCACATAACATTCACTCCTATATTAAAAACCTTTGTCTTCAAACACCAAACTCCCAATTTTGAGGCCCAAAAAGTTGGAAAAAACTGGGAAATTGTGCCACCTTTAATACTGCTTTCAGCCTCAAATGTATGACCTCATTACTTGAAAACTAACTAGTCATCCATGTGCATATTGACAAAAATACAAACCAAAATCTATAATTATCAACTAAAATCCTTTGTTCCAACAATATCAACCTTTGTCTTTGTTGGAAATCTCTAAATAAATTCACTGATGTTCTATCCACGATCAAAACATGAACCTTATAGAAACAAATAGACCATCACTCTAAGTCTATAGGAGAAGTGCACGGTGTATGAAAGAAGATAGAGGACATGAATTGAGTTATCATCATTTTCTTTTCTCCCCCATTGTTTCATTTTTGACTACTTCTATTCTCCATCTGTCATGTATCCAAAAAGAAAAAGATCAATATCCATTGAATTTATCCATTCTTCTGCATTGGAAATAAACCCAAAGACCAGTTATTTAAACATTGTAGAGTTCAGAAAAAACTCCCCCTAGATCGTATCACCTCTATGAACCTGAAACACTTCCACAAATAGATTAACATAGTTAAAGCAGTTGGTGAGAAGGAAATATTTTAACCTCCTTATACATTGGGAGGTGGATGAACACCAAGGTTCAACCAATGTTTCTCAAACACAACTACTGACAGTGGCTTGGTCATAATGTTAGCCACTTTCTCATCAATTCCCACATGGTCTATTTTGATCACACCTTGTACAAATTTTTCCTTAATGAAGTGATATCTTATCTCAATATGTTTTGTACGAGAATGATGATCAGGATTCTTTGTAAGATCAATTGTGCTCTTGTTATCCCAGTAAATCACTATTGGTTGTTTCACCTCATCACCTATGTCAATCAGTTGCTGATTCATCCAAAGTAACTAAGTTCACACCTTGGTAGCATATATATATTCAAATTAAGTAGTACTAAGTGATGTAATTGCTTGTATATTTCTTAAAAAACCCACACATTTCTTCCCAATATATAACGCTCCACCACAAGTAGAATCTCTATCCACTAAATTTCCTACCAAGTCAGCATCAGAAAATGATGATAGTTCACTATCTCTTCATAAAAAAAATTATATCCCATAATTATGTATACCTGAAATGTATCTCATGATTCTTTTCACTACCTCCATATGTTATTCCTTTTAATTACTCTGAAAGCGGGCCTCTAGGCAAGTTGCAAAGAAAATATCTGGTCATGTCGTCGTTAGGTATAGTTGGCTTCCAATGATTCTCTTGTACGTATTAGGATCCACAAAAGTCCCTTCCTCATGCTTTCCGAGATTTCATCCAATTGCAATCAGAGTCGTCATTGTCTTGGAATAATACATATTTAATTTCTTCAACATCTCTCTTGCATACATTTACTGAGAAATGAAAGTGTAGTCCTTCTTCTAAAGTACCTGCAACCCTAAAAAGTATGTGATTTCACCAATCATGTACATTTAAAATTTGGATTTAATGTGATTGGAAAATTCATCCAATGATCCCTATCTTCTTCCACAAAAAATAATATCATCCACATATACCAATACCATAAACTGATCCTTTTGAGTGTTCTTCACATAGAGATTGTGACCCAATCCTCCTCTTTTAAACTCTATCTTCTCAGATAAGAGTCCAATCGAGAGTACCACACCTGTGGTGCCTGTTTCAAACCATAAAGATATTTCATTAATTTGAAAACCTTAAGTTCATAATTACCAATAAAAAACCCCACAGGTTATTCAATGTAGACTTCTTCTTCCAATACTCCATTTAATAATGTTGTCATGACATCCATTTGATACACTTTATAACCTCTTTGGATTTCCATGGAAAGAAATAACCTGATTGACTCTACTCTCGGTACTGGAGAAAATGTCTCCACAACATCAACAAATTTGATTTTTGAATATCCTTTAAAGATCAAGCACACCTTATTTCTAATCACATTTCCATGTTCATCAAATTGTTTTTTGAAAATCCACTTCGTACCAATCACCTTATAATCTTCAAGTCTTTTAACAAGACCCCATGTCTGAATTTTGTCAATCTGATCTAACTTTTCATTCATTTATTTCACCCATGACTCATACTTTGAAGCCTCTTCAAATGTGGATGGTACAAAAATTGATAGAAATGAAGATTTTGCATTATTCCTCATTCTTCTTGTCTGCGTAGATGCATTCTGATCCCCGTTAATATTAGACTGCTCAATCTCTACTCTTTGATTTCTCCTTTGGGGTTCGACTAAATTATCTCTAGCTATGGATTTGTCTTATGATTCTTCTTCTGAGTAAAAATAATGATGTGAATTCTGAGAGTTTTTTATACCTTCCTCTACCTCTGTATTATCATTTGTTCCGGGTTGACATTCTTCCACATCTTCTATCACATTAGAATAATAATTCCTCGAAGCATTTTTGTTTTTATCTTCAATGATCTTTACATCAATACTTTACAAAATTCTTCCCAATACCTTATTGAAACACTTGTAGTCCTTACTGTTCATTGTGTATCTATGAAATATTCCTTCATCAGCATTGTCTCCATACTTCCTTCGATTTCATTATTTGTTTCGGATAAAACATTTTATTTCGAAAAAACAAAAATATTTCAAAGATGGATTCCTTCCATGCCACAATTCATATAGCGTCTTTGTCTCACCCATATATAGCCTTGTTCGATTTTGAATATACACAGCATGTTGTACTACATCATTCTAGTAATGTCGAGGAATACAACTCTCAATCAGCATAGTTATGGCCATGTTGTTTACCTGTCAATTCCTATGCTCAACAACTTTATTTTTCTGTGAAGTTCTCACAACTTCCACCTCATGTTGTATCCCATGATTCTCTAGGTAATTTTCAAATTCAATAGATGTATATCACAATCCATTTTCAGACCGTAGGACTTTGATCTTATGTCTAGTATCATTCTCCGTAATTCGACAATAGGTTTTAATGTAATTAAGCACTTGTATATTCCTGTAAATAACGATCACACATGCCATTCTACAATAATCATCTATGAAAAGAACAAAGTATCTTTCCCCATGAGTACCAGAAACATATATCGGGCCACATACATCTTTATGAATGAGTTCAAAGAGACTTGACGCACTTTTCTTCTTTGGCCAGTAAGAACTATAGACCAGTTTCCCTCGCATGCAAGCATCCCATGTGTTTTCCTATTCACGCTTAAGATTAGGCATATCTATGATTATCATCAGCTTAGATATTTTTTCCATGTCATTCTAATTGATGATCCCCAATCTCTGATTCCATTAGTTGTTTTCCTCTTCAATTTTTAAGTAGCAGATGTTCTCTTTGCTGTCAACTTGATATAAGTTGTTGCATGTTCTACAACCTTTCATGAGAGAATTCTCAGACATTCCTCTTATAGTACATCCATATGGACAGAATGTCACAATAAGACCTGTGTCATGGAGTTGACTCACACTAAGAAGATTTTGATGCAGACTATCCACATAAAGGACTTCAGTTTTCTTATGCTCTCTATTAGCTAGCTCAGTACTTCCACTGCCTTTTATTTTCAAAGCACCATCTTTACCGAACCTCATTGTTCCATCAACCTTTTTCTTGACATTCATTAATTGGTCTTCATTACCTATCATGTGGGATGAACATACTCTATCAATAATCCTAGTGCTGTTGTTATTTGTTTCTTTGAGGGTTACTTCTACAAAATTGGATTTTTCAACTTTCCTCTTTTCTTTCCATGAGATATTGGATTGAGCGTATGACACTGATGGTATTTCAATTCTATCTTCCATGTACATGGGTTCTTCATAATCAAATTATTCTTCCAGATTAGAAAACATGTTTGAAATAGAAACACCATATGGTTGATGAGTATTGACTTATCTCTAAGCATCAAAAGGATTTCTCCTATCATACCTATGCCTATATGACACATATTTATGGACAAAGTTATAATAATAAAAATAATATCAATCGAAATTATTTCTTCTATAAGAAGTAGGATATGAATATGTTTACCTTTTTTGAACTCCCAACTCTTCCCCATTTATATATCTCCTTGCCTCTTCACAGTATGATATGGTATGTATGAGATAGCCCCAAAATTGACACTTCATGAAAGGAAATGTCTTCTCATTTCCATTTTCCTCATGCCTTCTTACTCGGGAAAATAGTTTGAATGCCTATCATTTCTAGAAATGCAAAGATAATCTCCAGTTATCCTTTTAGTTTGATTCAAGGGTTTCCTTTTAAGAACTTTTGGAGATTTTTCAACATGATCAACATTCAACTTTCCTTTATTCTGGTTCAATTTATTTATAGCATTTAACGTTTCAACATCACAACCAATTCCACTATTTCCCATGAATGCAGGTCTTTAATAACTAAAGATATTTTCAACTCCATCAGAACCAAACTTCTCTCTCTCGATTAGCTCAGCATTCGAGAACCTTCCAAATTGTATTTTTTTCTTTTCTTCTTTTGAAATTGATTCACTTTCGAGTTTACTTCTTAGAGTAACAACTTCTTCTTTTATTCCCTCAACTTTCTTGGAATTCTCCTCCAGTCTTGAGGCAAGGTCATTGTGACCTTTTCTTGTTCTTAAATTCTGAGTTTTAGTTTCACAACATCATCAGTGCTTTCAAGGATTGATGATTGAACTTTCACCAGTTCTTCCAATCATTCAATTTACACTTCCATCTGATCAATATATTCTAAAGATTATTTCACTATTTCTTTCCACTTATTTTATCTCTTATATATATTCTCAAGCTTACCAAAATCATCCTTAGTTTGAAAATTGGGATTGGCATTAGTAGTCAACTAATTATCTCTATATTTATCTATCAATGTTTCTTACTTTTCAACAGTAGCCATCATGGAAGCATGGTTCTCATATTTGAATTTTCCTTCCTCTTCCTCAAAGAGTTCATTTTCATCATCTTCTTCTTCACAAACAAAAATCTTTTGTTGAAATTTATATCCATATTTGAATTATCTAATTTTTAAAAGCATTTTTTGAGTATTTTTAATGTCTCCATATTATATTTATTCTTCATTGAACTTTCTTGGGAAATGAGAGGAAATGTTCCCAAATCTTCTACAACAAAAACAAGCCAGAGGTAGCTTTCCTTCAAATTTCCCTATTCCATTCTTGAGTTTCTTCACAATGAGAGAAATAACTTCTTTTTACTTATCATATTCATTAAAAAATATCTTAAAATTTCTAGTTTTTATATGGCTTTGAATTCCATTTCTTTTCTTACATGACTCATTGAATCTTATGGGTTGAGTCTCATCTCATATTCCACCAGACTACTCAACATATTATCAAGAGAAAGTTTAGAAATATCCCTTTCTTCAAGATGTGAAACCTTTTCATTATAAAAGGTAGGAAGTATTCTTAATATTTTCTTTACAATATCAATTTATTTGATCACTTCTACACGACCTTGAATTTATCCTACAACTTTAGTAATTCGATTGAAGAAATAATCTGCATTTTTATTAGGGTGCATTTTCAGATCGTCAAACCTGTTGTGTAAAACATGGAGCTTCACCTCCTTCACTTTACTTTCACCTTCATTAATATTATCCATTTTCACCCACATAGACATCTCTGACATATAGTTTATAAACTTCAGATATATTCAATCAGAAAGAGATGTAGTTAAGGAATTCTATGCTTTAGCATCATCATCCAAAATTTTCTTATCTGTATCTATCATAGATAGAATGGTTGGATTCGTGACCTATATTCATTGTGTAGTGGAAAAAATAACATTAATTACAAGAGATATTAGATGATATCTCATCTTATTCTTCCATATTTAAAAGTTACTTCCATCAAATAAAGGAACTCCTCTAACATTAACTATATTCTACATGTCAGAAAAAAAGACAGATTTAACACCAACAACCTTTACACTCTAATACCACTTGAAGGACCCTGGAACACCCTAAGAGGGCAAGAGTGAATCAGGGTGTCAATTTTTTCTTTTAAATTGATGGATCTTGTTACCACATTGGTAGGAACCTATTAAACCTGTCTGAAGAGGAAGTTCAAAAAATAAACAATCACATGCAATGAAATGAAACAACAATTTTACTTGGTTCACCACCAAGGGATATGTCCATGAAGCATATGCCAATAGTGTGTTTAACCTACCAAAAAACCATTAATCTTCACAATTTATGGCTTAAAAGTGTTGAGCATAGACACTCGGTTCTAGGTGCACTGCCTTTATATGGTTTTTGGGATAACACACTGCATCCCTTGGATCACTTCTGCTGACTCCCCCTTGCTCACTGCGTTGGAAGAATCTTTACTCAGTTTATCAAATTAAAGATCGCTTCATTGGTTTAGAATTAAATCATGCATAATCAAATGTTAATGAATTATCTTTTGAAGTCTCGTAATCACCCACATATGTAATTTATTTTTCTGTATACTGATATGTTATGGAACTTAATTTCTCAAACTGATTTGGTCAATTTTTAGGGTTCCTTGGGTGTTCTGTGTACTGTGATCCATGTATGCTGTGCAGACCACATCCTCTGCATACCACTGCTATTTCCTTATACCTTCCATCTCCTCAAAAAATTTCCCTACTCCATATACTGCTTAGTTTCTCTACATACTATCCTGATCCATGTGCTTCCTTGCTCTGTCGCATACTACGAGCACTTCCTCTGCAAAATGCACTTTCTTTCGTAGACTATTTTTCTTACATGGATGGTTATCTCCGAATACCATCTTCTCCTCCACATTCCACTTCGAGATTTACTATATTTCTTCCCAAAATATTAATCTCTAATCCCGTCACTTAAAAAAGGGGATTACTGTTCCTTAAATAGGCACGTAACTCCAAAAAAATTCTAATCTGATTTAACCAAATTTTCAATCTGGGAAAATCTTCACCATATACTGAACTCCATCTACGTACGGTTAGCCTCCACCACATACCGCTCTTGTTTTGAGAACCAAAACAATCCTGCAAACCTTCAACACTTCCTGTACTTCATGCCTTCACCGCATATTATCGCAACAAACCATTTTTGGTTTCAACCTTCATCATTCTGCATACTGCATGCCTTCACCATGTACTGTTTCTATAAAATGATTTTGGTTTCACATGCCGCTCCGTGCACCATTCTGCGTATCGCTCCGCGTACTGTTCCTACTACCTAGAATGTGGCCGCGGACGATTCCAAGAACATGGTACATGATCCATGTTCCGAGGTAAGTGGTTCCCTTATTTTTCCAGTTTTCTTTTTCATTTCACGTACCATTCACTCATATCTAAAAACCATTCTTTTCCAACACCAAAATCCCGATTTTGGGGCCCAAAAATTTGGAAAACAATGGAAAACTATATCACCTTTAATACTGATTTCACCCTCAAATGTATGAACTCATTCCTTTAAAACTCCATAGTCATCCATGTGAAGATTGATAAAAAACAAAAAACAAACTCCATCATTAGCAACGAACAACCTTGGTTCCAATAATCTACCCCTTTGGGTTTTTTGGAAATATTTAGATAAATTCACTGATGCGCCAGCCACGATCATAACTTGAACCTTCTAGAAACAACACATCCATCAATCTAAGTCTATGTGAGCAGTGCTCGGTGTAGAAAACAAGAGAGAGGACATAAATTGAGTTCTCATGGATTTCTTTTCTCCCCCATAGTTTCATTTATATATATTTCTATTCTCCATATTTACTATATCCAGAAAGAAAAATATCACTCTCCATTGAATTTATCCATTCTCCCCCATTAGCAATAAACCCAAAGACTAATTATTTAAACATTGTAGAGCTCAGAACAAGATCCCCTTGGATCGTATCTACTCCATGAACCTGAAACACTTCCACAAATAGATTAACATAGTTAAAATAGTTAGGGAGAGGGAAATATCTTAACCTCCTTATGCACTAGGAGGTGGCTGAACACCGAGGTTCAACCAATGTTTCTCAAACACATCTGATAACAATGGCTTGGTCATAATGTTAGCCATTTTCTCATCAGTTCCCACTTGGTTCATTTTGATCACACCTTTTTCAAATTGTTTCTTGAAGAAGTGATATATTATCTCATTATTTTTGTACAAGAATGATGAACAAGATTCTTCATAAGATCAATTGTGCTCTTTTTATCATAGTAAATCACCATTGGTTGTTTCACCTCATCACCTATGTCAATCAATTGATGCTTCATCCAAAGTAACTAAATGCTCGCCTTGGTAGCAGATACATATTCAACTTCAGTAGTACTAAGTGAATTACTTTCCTATTTCTAGCTTAACCATCCCACACATTTCTTCCCAATATAGAATGCTCCACCACAGATAGAATTTCTATCCACTATATCTCCATCACAGTCAGCATCAGAAAATGCTGATAGTTCACTATCTCTTCCTGCAGAAAAATATAGCCCATAATTATGTGTACCTTGATTGTATCTCATGATTATTTTCACTACTTTCATATGTTCTTCCTTAGGATTATCTTGAAATCTGTCCACTAGGGAAGTTTCAAAGACAATATCTGGACATGTTTCCGTCTGGTACAGTAGGCTTCCATTGATTCTTCTGTACATTGTGGGATCTATAGAAGTCTTTTCTTCATTCATTCTGAGCTTTGATTCAATTGAAATTAGAGTCTTAATTGTCTTGGAATCATGTATAATGAATTTATTCAGTAACTCTATTGCATACATTTCCTGATAAATGAAAGTGTAGTCCTTCTTCTGAAGTACATGCAACCCTAAAAAGTATGCTAGTTCACCAATCATGGAAATTTAAAATTTGGATTTAATGTGATTGGAAAATTCATCCACTGATCCATGTCTACTTCAACCAAAAATAATATCATCCATGTATACCAATACCATGAAATGATCCTTTTCAGTGTTCTTCACATAGAGATTGTGATCCACTTCCCCTCTTTTAAACTTGTTTCTGATGCTTTTTCTGGGGCGCACGCGTTCATATGTTGGAGGATGAAAGGCGTTGTTTGTTGCCCCACATTCTTGCATTCCAAAGGAAGGTGGCATCCGTTCCTGTTCAGGGACATTTACTCCTTGATCGAAAAAGGATGATGGGATGTTAGTTCTTCCTTCTATGGATTCCTCCTCAGAACTCTTCACCTAGTCTAGGTCTCCCTTATAGATTTAATACATTTTTCGTGAAACTCTTCCCAGTGCCATATCTTCATGGACATCAGTTAATTACACTGCTTCTGTCGGGACATTCCAAAGGGTCCAGTCAGGGCAGCAACCTTTGGTTAGGGGAGTAGTCATGTTGGGCATCACTGGCGTGTCGGGACGCTAGAACACTGGTGCGTTTGGGTTTCTTCCCCTTATTATAGGGCTTCTCGAGGGCACGAAAGCATAAGGCATCCCACGTCGCATGTGGGGAATTATATGCCATGGGCATGTCTCTGAGTTTTTCCTCATCTTCCTACGTTTAAAACAGGGTATTCCATGAGTTTAACGTCTAGTGGAGATGGATTGGACTAACCAAAACACTGACTGGAGTGGATCAGATAGATGTAGCCCCTTGAGAGAACACTGATGTCGGGCTAAGGCGTGGTTAGTTACCCAGTTACTTCTAGGAGTAGCGAAGAGGTGGATTGACATGATCATACATGAATGTGGTTTCCGAGGTAAGAATCCAGATGGATGATGGGTGGTTAGGTTAAGTGGGTGGAGAATGTTATGGAGTCGACTCGGGGTGAGGATGGTGGTGGTCTTGAGCCTTGAAGAGACTTCCTATGTATCCCCATGGTAGGGAATCAAAGTCCGCGTAGTTCGGTGGGATGATGGGACACCTGAGGAGGTGACCCATGAGAATGGATTCATGGGTGGGATCTAGAGGAAATAAATCCTCCAGGTTGAGGCATGATCTTCCCAAAACACATGGTCTCGAGGGAGATATCATGATGATACATGGGTGATAGACTTGAACCTCATGGAGGCTTCCTACATATCCCTGTGGAAGGGAATCAAAGTTCATGTAGTTCATCTAACAATGGATTACCATCGATTGAGGACTTCAATGGCCTACCGCAGAATGGGGTTGACAACGGATTACTATGAAAAAGGGTTGAAAACGACTTACTGTTGAGTGGGGATAAACCTTAGGGAGGCTTCCTACGTACCTCGTCTTGGAGGCAAGGATCAAATACCTCATAGTTCGTGATGGTGTGGGAGCTGACGTGAAGGTGGTCAGGACCAATGTGGGGTGGGTGTACCGATCTGAATGAGGTCAGAATGACTAGGTGATGGGATTGAACCTTAGGGAGGTATCCTACATATCTTTCCTTGGTAAGGATCAAAGTCCATGTAGTTCGATAAATGGAGGGGCATTTGGTGATTATACTTTGAGGCAACCCAAAGTGTTGGTGAACCGACATGAAGATGGTTGGAGAAACCCGGTGTTGGGATTGAACGTCATAGAGGCTTCCTATGTACCTTACCTTGTCTTGGATCAAAGTCCACATAGTTCGGGATGGGTTTGGTGAACTGACGTGAAGATGGTGGGGACAAATGGTTGTTGGTCTTGAAACACATGGAGACTTTCTACGTACCCCGCCTAGGAAAAGATCAAATTCCATGTAGTTCAGTAAACATGTGGGGCTTACACTCTAGGCTGCCCAAAGAGGATGTCATGGTTGATGCTTACTCTAATCCTACATGAGTCATGATCAGTGTGAGAAACAATAGGCAGTGAAGAACTGACGATCATGTCACATAAGGTGATTCCGTGGGGAGTGGGGCTTACACATGGTTATCAGCCCAGGGAGAGAAATATTGGGACTTACTCCAGGATGAAGGCCCGGATGGTGATAAATCCCAAAGGTAGAGGGATTTGGCATAAAAGAAATGAGGGATCTGGTGCCCATCCCCCCTCTCTGGTCTTCGTCCAGGAAGAAGTTAGGAGGAGCAGGGGTGCTACATCCTACAAGAAAGTCTAGGGGCTGAGACCTAGATGGTTTCCCTTTCCCCGCATAGGATGTATGGGGATAAGTCACAGTTTAATATCGTGTGTTGAGGATGAGGGTGATTATTAGTTTAACGTCCTACATCTCAGACGAGGTGGGTTCTCTCCACACCCCTAGGAAATACATAACCGATTCCCTCTGCACCTTGGTTAAGAGAAGGGACAGACAATATCGTGGCTAGGGGGTGTCATGAGGTGATCCCATTGAGGGTCCACATTAGCATGGCTATGCGAAGAAGCAATAGTTGTTAGCATGCCTATGCGAAGAAGCATGAGGCGAAGCAACGCAATGGGAAGTGGTGTCCAAGGTACTTTGAAATCACTTCGTACAAACCTAGAGGGTTTCACGGGAAAAGTAATTGCAAAGCAGAGGGGTTTATAGGCAGGGGCCTTGTGAAGATCTAGTGCTCCATGTAGTAGAGGGTATTTAAATGGGGCGTGCTTCATGAAGTGGAGTGTTCCATCCTAATCCTAGGGCAGAGGTGCATATAATAGGTTCTTTGGGAAGTGGAAAGGCATTCACAGAGCACTGCCTCACAAAGAAAAGGTGCCTCATGAAACAAGCTGTTGTGAAGCAATGTTCTTTGGGAAGTACAGTGACCCTGCCTTAGCATGTAGATCACATGTACATGAGGGGTGCTTCGTGAAGGATAAATGCTCTGTGACGACCCGGGTCCCCTTGGGGATCCCCTTCCTTAAAAGAGGGCCATAGACTCCGCGAAAGGATTCCCTCTCTAAAGAGGGGAAGAAAACAAGGTAAAGGTGAGGAACGTCACATAGTAAAAGTACCTCGTGTAGCTCATGGTTCGCAGAGCAGAGAGTGCTTCGTGATTGAAGTGCTAAAAATTCAAAAGGTCAGATGATCCACCCTCTAGACTTGGGTGGAGGCCGGTATTTATAAGCAAGAGGTTCCACGAAGTAGAGCTCTCTTGGTACGAATATGGATTTTGTTGCTCTGTGGAGGGCTGCGAATGTAAAAGGAATTCACAGAGAATCCCGCCTCCATGATCGGTGGTGGGCTCGTGAACGTCAAATGAATTCACAGAGCATCCTTCCTTCTTACTCCGTGGCGGGCTCGTGCACTTCAAAGGAGTTCATGGATCATCCCACGTCCTTGCTCTGCGGCGGGCTCAGGAAAGTAAAAGGCCTTCATAGAGCATCCCACTTCCTTGCTCTATGGTGGCCACATGGATAGGGGGACTCTGTGAAGGGTCTTCGCGAGCCGACTCTTCGTGATTTTGGTTTCTTCTTATTTTTCCCCCATTTTGGCGCCAACAAATGCCTCCCCCCAGACTTGGAGCTGAGGGGAAATGAAGGGTCAAAGTCCGAGGGTCAATTTCCAAAATACCTCAGCCATTCATGATGATGTCTCACAAAGAGGTATCTTTTGGCGGATAGGCGACTCACATGTCGAGCGTTCCATGAAGCCCAGCGTGATAAGGACATGCCACGAATCTCCAAAGGTCGTCACCTATAAATATAGGAGCTGACCTCTCTTTCTTCCTTTATTCTCTCTGAAAATTTTCCCTTTAGCACTTTCGATTTGTGAATCTCAATGTAATCTACAATCCACGAATCGGGTCTTCTTCTCTACGACACACAATGAGTCTTTGACTCCGTGACAACGCTTTGCGATCTTGCGCTTGAAGGCCGAGGTAGGACTCTGTGAATAGGATTTGTGAATGAGCTTTGCGAACGATCTTCGCAAAACAAACCTGAAAATCATCCAAATTTTAAAACTGAATGGCTCATCAAGAAGCTTCCTAGGGTGTCCTTGCAGATTCCACCCAGATGGATGAGATGGAAAACAGTTTGGGTCTAGGGGAGTTAATTCGGAGCCACTATGACCATGGCTCGTTGGTGGCACTGCTACAGAGGGCCATAAGAACTACCCATTGTGTAATAGGTTGCCTTTGTATAGATTTAGGATGAGGGATGATGACTTCATCCCAAAAGGAAGTTGGGATGAACTAGATTACCGGTTTAGGAGCACGCCATGCCAGCGCCAATTGTTCAGGGCGGCTGACGGCCATGCCCGAGAGGATTTCACACCCGTCATCACTAAATACTTATACAACCACCTGAATAATGTAAAACGGAAGGAATTACATCCAAATATGTCCCCCCTCTATACCAGATGATATTGAAGGAAACTTTGAGGAGCCTAGGGAAGGGGTGGTCTGAGGAGTGGGACCTACACCAGAGCGGCAACTTCACAGACGATTAGGCCCGGGCCTACTATGTAGGCACCTCATGTGAGGAGTTTGGAACAAAGATAAGTAGAGTGGGTTTGTTTTAGGTAGCTTGGGCCTCCCAATTCCACATCTACCAACTGAAACAGCTGATGACAGAGCTGTTGAGAAGATGGTCGTCGAGGACCAATACCTTTCACTTACACCACGGGGAGGTCGGTATCAGTTTGTGGGATGTCCACCAGATTTTGGGGGTCCCAATACTATGGGCTATGTACGATGAATTCCTCACTGTCATGAGTGCGTGGGAGGGTCCACAGAAAATTACGTAGTTGGCGATGGAATTGATGGAGCTCGTGTTGGGAGAAGACAAAAAAGCAGTTAGAGATGTACACATCAGGTGATGGTTCAAGCAATTTCTGAATTTTCTGAAAGAGAGGCAGTTTCCGGTGAGGCCTAAAACTCTCCTGAAGGGGGATCAATGGGGAAAGGATCACTTGTACTGCTGGCTCTTGGAGGACTTCCAGTGGAAGACCTGGGGTTTCAATGTCAGCACCGAGCACCAACTGATAGTCAGGCTGGCATCGTTCATCGCGACTCTAGTCTGTGGTTGGATCCTACCGGTGAGGGATACCAACATGGGAGTGAAACCAAGTACATTTATCATGGTGTCCACGTTGGCGACAGGAGGGTGAGATAACCTCAGGATCCCAATGCTCACCAAATTGTATAAGATGTTGTGGCATATCAATGAGGGGAAGAGGCCACACAGGTTATGTGGGCCATTCCACCTCTTGTATGGGTGGATAGTGGCACACATCAGGGGGGTTTATGAGTACCCAAACCCCATCTCGCCTTCGGACTTGAAATTATTCCCATCAATTCTGAATTTCGTTGGAAGCATTCCGACCAAGCTGACCATACCGTTGGTACTGAACCGAGTGTGGAAGTTGGAGTAATTCAATTTCAACCCATTTTCGTTGCCAACGGGGGTATTCAATGATGATGGATGGGGAACAGAAGATCACTGGGCCTATCTCCTAGACTTTTGAGGTGGAGTCTTGGTAGCAAGGGTGGACTGTGAGCCCCTCTGTGAGTCATACACCCCACACCAGTTTTCAAGGAAATTCCAGTTCATGCAGCGACTCACCCCGCATGTCTATCTGAAGGTGTGCCACAAAGAACACTCCTGTGTGATGAGGCATATGTGGCTAATGTTCACATGGGAGGACGGGAAAATGTGGAATGATCTACCTCCGCCCACAACAGCCTTCAAGCTAGTGAAGGAATATGCCCAGAGCTGGGAGGTGACCTACTTATGGGAGATGCTGAAACAACCAACCATTCGAGTCGGTGGTGGTGAGCTTTCCCAAACTTAGGGTCAGGGCCAGAAGGAGACAAGGGAATCTTGCGGTGGTGGGGATACTATGGTGGCGAGGCCTACACCTGTTGAGGGTGAGGAAACAGTGAGAGACCCAACTGTGGTAGCGGACTAGGAGGTTCCATAAGGATAGACTCACCCAGAGGGGAGGCCATTGAGGGGATTCCGTAGAATACCTACTCAGGATCCGGGGAAACGGCTGTGCCACAATGATATTCTAGATAATGCTGTCTTCCCAGAGGCCAGGGACATCTAGGACATCAACAAGAAATTCCTCGGCCTGTCCGAGATGTGGAAACACCTGAACTATCTCGGGATGGATTTGTTGGGGATAAGCCCTATTAGGGCTAGCTTTGTGGTGTCCCAAGCTGAGGGAGAACAATATCTGATTGAGATGGAGGACTTCGTGCACTCACGTGGTGATCTTAATCCAATGAAAGATAGAGTCAAGGTGTTTCTCGATCGCACTACTCCCCCGCAGTTGTCGGCTGTTGATTTAAGGGAATAGTTCTCTCTGTCAGAAGAATCAGAAAAGTCTTCCTGGAGGGACAAGGCTAGAAGAAGGATCCCACTGTAGGAGGGTAAAGTTGGAGATCAATACTCGGATCATGAAGAGTTATCAAAGGCCCTTGAAGTAAAAAATTTGAAACCCCCTTCTTCAAGGCTTGCTTTGAGGTTGTTCTAGACTCTTTGCTAACATATAAATTGTGCAGGAGATCCTCATACACAGAACTCGTTCTTGTACCTCAGTGGATGCAGATGCGGGACCTTCAGGATCTACACCTGCTACCGTATCTATTGCTACGTCCAGCGGGGCTAGGACACCTGAGGCAACCCCTATGGAGCTTTCAGATCTTCTGACCATATATGGGGGCCACATATAGGGGTCCCAATGGATTCAACCCAAGAACGAGACCGGGAATTCGATCTCTATAAGTCTCCTCTACTAAAATTATGATTGTCACCCACTGACCATGTCAACTGACGTCCAAGCCCCTTTTTGGTGCATGTTGTTCTTCAAATGGCATGGGATGACATGGCAAGGTTCGTCGGGGCTTCTGGCGGCATCCTTCCCAGGGGAATGCTGGTGGTCATGGAGGTGGAGGTCCAAACCGACCTAAAGGCGTCACTCCCAATCACTGGCGGGACAATTAGTGGTGTTGTGCCTGAGATTATTGAGGTGGGATCCAATGATGAGGATCAATCAGATAGCCCAGGTCCTACCACTCCTGACCAAACACCATATGCAGATCCTATTGTCGAGTTCCTAAGGGCATTCCCCACATATAATCCTACCAACTATGCCGACTGGGACGAGACATCGTCTGATGAAGAGGACAACAAAATAGTCCATCACTAGTCATGGAAGCTGATCAATAGATTCATTGATGACACCCCATGGAACTATGGATGTACGAGATGGATAGACTTTTCTCGCAGCTATGTGAGATATGTATTAGGGGAGTGGATGCCCATCATCCTCACATGCTCGTCCGAGATATTATGGAAGATAAGATTCAGGAGTATGACTGTGGCCTTGGTGTGGGCTGGCAGCGGAGGAAAGCAGTGAACATAAAAAGGATATAGGAAGATGAAAATGAGTTTCAACGGCTTCAGAGCTAGGAGAACGAGCACTCATCCTCCCTCAACACACAATCTGAGCTGTTATTGTGATTTAAGGCCTAGCTGGAAGAGGAAAAAGAGTGTCTGGAGTGATCCTCCGAAGAGATGGTCATCATCCGGACTGGCGTGGAGCGGGCATAGGTTGCGGCTGATGAGCTGCGCTACATCGCTTCTGAGGAAGATCCAAAGCTAAATAGGCCGCAATAAATCCTAAACGCCACAAACTAGAGGGTGGTAGAGCTGCAATTCTCTTTTGACGGGGTCAACCCGATCATTGGAGGGGTTGATCCTCGGGTGCTGCAATGCACATAACTTTTCAATGTACTTTCATGATTTGATTATTTTATTCCAATTTCATGCATTAATTTTGTTATTTGTGTTGGTTTATTACATCCCTGTGACATTTGTGGGGTGTCCAATGATCATTCCCTAAGCTCACATGGGTCGGGCCTGATGTGGGAAACAAGGGGTGACCACCTTATTACTCTATTCAAATGTGGTAGTGAAAACCAATCTTCAGGTATCCGGGGGCTTTGACAGCCAATCAGGATTCCTAGAAAGAAAGGGGAAAAGGCCTGGATAGAGAGGGGAGACCTCAAAACAGCTGGATTTCCATTTTCCCGATGTGCTCTTATGCACAAGTGGGGTAACACATGGGGCGTTGGAGTTAATCCGAACATAGGGGAGTGAGAAGTGTGAATTACGATACCCTATATTTGGAAAACTATGGGGGTGGCATGACAATGAAGGATAACTGTTGACCATGTTTGAAACACAGTATCCTAATTGCATTAGCCTAAAATGGGGATAACAAATGAGGGCTGACCACTGACCATATTTGAAACATGGGACCTAACTCGAAATGCTATCCATTATTATTACAGAAAGTTAGCCCAAAAAAGTAGGTGATCCATAGGTCGAGCATCCATACCATTAGGGGGATCCTTTAGATGTGAAAAGGGACAAGGGTCTGAATAAGGGGCACACAAAGCATGCAGGGTGGAGTGATGAGTTGTTCGAACAGAGTCCAACACTCATGAAATTACACCACTGTGGTGAAAACTCATTGGGTTGGTGCATTGTAATAACTAGAGATTTTATAAGATATATTCTTTTTAATTTCTTTCATATCTTCTGTTGTACGATACACCAAGATTATCTTGCGCTATACGCAACACTGTATTAGCTTGCAGTATACGCAACACTAATCCTGGATCGTGTTACACACAATTTCATGTTTGTTTGATAGTAGTTATTCTACGAAACATTGAGTATATATATATATATTCAATTTATTTTGTTATATGTAGCAAAAAAGGAGTCGTGCACTACACGCAACCCTGACTTGGCTTGCATTACACGCAATCGCGACCTTCCTCGATAGCGTGTGTTGTACGCAATACCGAATTTTACTAAACAATGATAAATTATTATAATATTATTATGAACTAGCTGTTATGAATAGTATTAACTAAATTTAGAATTTTATAACATTATTATTCATCTTACACATTTTCTAGAACATGGTATAAGAACAAAATAAATTTTTCGGGTAAAATAAGTATTTTTTAAAAAATGCAGTTTTGCTGCCTTTTGATGGCGCACCCTCTTTAAATATAGTTTTTGACATGTTTATAAGTTTAATTTTACCAAATAAAATTATTCTTTGGAATAAGTATATAAAATTTTACCTTGGATAAAATTTTCATATTATTTTGATAACTTTCATATTTTAATGAATAGTAAAAACACCCTATATTTTAATTAAAAACAACTTTTTTCATCGTAATAACTTATGTGGTTAAATTATAACATTGAATGTTTTTAAAGTATAAATAGAATATATATTTACCATTTAATATAATTTATGTCATTATCATTGATTTTACATTGAATTCGTAGGTTAAATCAATTCAATCTTTTGCAATGTTTTAAACAAAAACCCGTTTTTATTTGACAACGGTATTAATTTTAATTTAATTTCTGCAAATTCTGTGTATTGAATTTGAAAAAATGGATTCCATATTTGGAATTAGTGGGTCCAAATTATGTTAATAGGCTACTTTTTATTTTTGGGAATTATGAATAGTAACTACAATAAATTTTATTTACCATAGTTAAATGTAAATCGGGTAATTAAGGGTGGATATAATATTATAAAACTACCCTAACACATGACAAAATTCTATTTTATGACTAAAGGTCAACCCATATCACCTAAGGGTTGGATTAGATTCATTTTATGGACTTTTGACCAGGAAAATAATTTAATTATTATTAAAACCAAAGAAAGTGACAACATGTCACTCTCTTAAATCTTATAAGTATAATAATTTTAATTTAGTGATAAACATCATAAAACGTAGAACATGAATAGTATCCAGAAATATAATAAAATTATATACATCATTATAATTTATTTAAATTTTTTTGGGATTAAATAATTATCATTAATGGTGATACATTAATGATGCAGAAATTATTTATTACATGAAAAATCAATAATATAGTTTTTAATGAAATAATAATACCCATTAAAAGGCCCAAAAACCTGAAAAAAACTTATTTTTAGTGTATATATATACCATAATCATCTAATTAACTAATATATAACCGTTTTGAGTCTTATAAAAGTGATTATGACACTTATATTATTTTATTTTAAATGATGCCAAAGTTGTCACCTTCATAATTTAATAAATATAACAATTTAAATATTGTGATTTTAAGATTATAAATTCAAGTAAAAGTATTATTGTTAAAGGTGATAGATTTATATTCATAATAGGATTTTATTTTTAATTTTTATGCAACAAATAATTATATTAAATAATTATACAAAAATGTTGTAGTAATTATTTTACTAAGAGATAAACCAAACAAATGGTTTTAAAAATAATAAAATAAATATTATATGAACTATTTAATGTGATACACTAATTTTATAGATACATATGGCATTTTATGAATCTATTAAAGCTTTTAGTTAGAACATATTTTCTGTATATATTTTATTTAAATTCAAATAAATGAATAGTGTCAAAAGTGACACTACTGTTATTTTATAAAAATAACATATTATAAAATTGTTTAAAAAACACAAAAATATATAAGAATTATAAATTTAAATTTATATGGTCTAAAATGTTATAAATTATCCAATTATAGATAATTCACAACAAATTTGTAATTATTTGTTATAATTTAAAATTTAGAATGTTATTACCACAAATAAAATTAAATTGATTAAGTAAGGATAAATCAAGTTGACAATGTTTAAAATAATTTCCTAACATGTCTAAATTTTATTGGTTGATGATATTAAAACCCTATCTCATCTAATATTATAATATAAGTCATTTTTGGAGGTTTTTAAGTCGGGTTAGATTTATTATAAATTAATATTTTTAAGATTTCCAAAGGTGCCCCTCCCCTCCCTTATAAAAGGGCACCTCCTCCCTCTCTTCCTCACACCAATTTGAGCCTTCAAGCTCGACCAAACCCTTAATAAATATCTTCTACACTTCCCTATAAACATACTAGAGGTCCTGGTCTTCTTCAAAGACCAATTTTAGTGCCCTAAGAGGAGGTCTCAAAGAGGCGCTTCAAAGAAGAGGTAATGTCCGTTACCGATTCTTTCAACTTTATTTCTTCTTCTACTTCTTCTTATTTAGTTGTTTCATTATGAAGTAATAATATCAGTATCACTAATATACTGATATTATATTATAATTATGAAACAACCCTATTTCACCATCAATCCATCCTACGGAAAACGAAATCACCGCAAGTGCGTACGTACGGAATACCGTCTCCACGCCGTGGTGTAATCTGTTTTTCCAACACCACCTTACTTGGATGGGTATAATGGTGTAAAGAATAACTATACATAGTTATTATAACATCATAATTATTCTGATATATTATATCACACACTCTAATTCAATTCAATAATTATGGAAATGATATCATCGCTCGTGCGTACGTACGGACTACCATCTCCACGACGCGATGAGATTCATTCTCCATGTTAACCATTTAAGAATGATTATAAAGTATATATAAGAAATAATAATGAAATATATGACATTATAAAGCTAATGGATTTATGTATATGTATGTCATCTACTTAATTCCATTCAACTCAATAAGGAAACGAAAACAGCGTTCATGCGTACGTACGACCTACCGTCTCCATGAACGGTGTATTTCTTTCCAGTTATCGATATATTATATATATGTGTATTCTGAATATATATTATATATAAATCATGTTTTACATTCTGGAATTAATTAATCATGATTTATGTAATCATATGAATTATTACAAGTCAAAACACGGACGACAAATGAAATGATTTTACCCAAAACGCTCTTTAACATGGAATTTACAAAAGAACAGGTAATATAAAGTCATAAGTGAACCATATATGATATTGTAACAATGAATATGATTCTGTAATAAGTCAATGACATTATTTAAATCATTATACAGGGGGTTCGGATACGTACGAATCATATCGGACCTAAGGTAAGTGATAATTTTTCAAATCCCATTTTTATCCGAGATTGCTTATTCGTAAGTATTTACTGGGGTTATTTCTATCATCCATGTCCATGTTTTATAAAAGTGTTTTCATGTATGTATAAAGTCCTTTTTACCCATTTTTGACTTTTACTACATGGTATGTATGGAATCTTACTATTACGAGGTACTTTTTGACTTTTCCGGCAAAAGTACGAGAAGAATGTTTTTTTAACTTATACGACAGGAACGATTTTTTACGGTTTTAAAAAGCCTTATTTTCATGAAGCTTCCTCCAAAAAATTTCATGACTTTTTTCAACAAAATCTCTTTCTTTTAAAATAGCATGACGTTTTGTGAAAAGAAATTGATTTTGAAGAAGAAAGGATATTTTCCTCAAGAATACATTTTAAGTGTTTTATCTAAACCATTTTCCATATAAGATGACATTACTTCATATGTGTATGTTTCATGTATAAAGTATCTATGATTTACATGGTTTCACTTTTCTTATTATGAATTGATATCCATTTATTTTATATGGATTATGTGATGATGTGATTATGTTTATGAAACCCATTTTATTCATTGGGTTATTATGAATGATGTCTGTTTATTTTGTGGCACAAGTAAGAATGATTTCATTATGAGATGGGTGGGACCTACATATCCCTCCAATGCATTGGGTAAAAATTTATATCTCATGATATAGACATGGCTGGAATGGTAAGTTAATCCGGTTCAGTGTTACTGGACTGAAACGAGGAGTGAGCTCGATTCAGAAAGGGACTTTGTCCACTAAGATGGTCTTGGCAGCAATGCCTTGGCTACTATGGAAATCATGACAAGTGCTGAATGGTTGCCACAATTACATGTTTTATTCCCATGCTATTTTATCATTCTTAATGTTTCTTTATGATCTATGCCATACGTACTTCCATGTTTTATGTCATTTCTCAAGCTTTTGATGTTTAAACATTATGTTCATGTTTTTAAGTTCAAATGTATATGGTATGTTTTATTTTATCCATGCTTACCTTTAATGAGCATTTGAGCTCACCCTTTTTATGTTTTCTTTTCCCCAGGATAGAAAGAAAGGTTTTAGGTAAGAAAAAAAAGTGGAAGATATTTATGGGATATGTTGAAGATCTTTCACCACGATTAGAAGATTACGTTCCATGTTTCCAAATACACTAAACTATTACGGTCCTTGTGTGTCTGTTTTTGTTATGTATAAATTATTCTGCAAAATTAATGTAATGTTCATGTATGTCAAGCTTTGGGTCTCTACAGTTGGTATTAGAGGAAAGGTTTAGTCAACCTTTAAAAACTAGGATGTGAGAACTTTAGTGAGATCCCTAGAGATATGTCTAAGGTATATCTAAGGATGTACCTAAGGTTAAGTATACGTATAGGTTATAGTCCTAGAATTGCGCTAACGATCTTAGAATTTAACCTAAGATGTTAGATATTTAGGGTACATCCCCTTTACTATGTTGTTTTCCCTAGCATGATTTTTTCCTCTCACACTATTCTTTTTGGGTTTTAGAAAATGGCTGGAAACAGGAAGATTCATGATAATGAAGGATATGAAGGAAAATGGAATGATATTCTTCATGAGAAACCAAATGAAACAGGATTTGGAAGTCCAAACATCATTATTATGCCTAATCATAAATCTCATAATATGATCAATAATCTCAACATTGGTAAGTTTCCTGACTCAGATAATAAGTGAAAGATGGAGTTTCATGCTGATCATAGAGGAAAGAAAGTTCAATTTCCCTCATGTAAATCATGTGGGAAGAGGAATCAGGGAGATTGTTTCAAAAGAACTGAAAGATGCTTTGGGTGTGGAAAAGAAGGGCACAAAGCTAGTAAGTGAAAAGGAAAAGGTTCAGTTAACACCATGGACAAGGATAATGGTATTGCTACGACATCAACAGTGATTAGATGTTTTAAATGTGGAATGTATGGGCATTATGAAAACCAATGCCCTAAGGGAAAATCTCATGAAGAGAATCAGCATGGTCATACGGGTAGTATTTATGTGGATGATGATGAAGAGACTACAAATGAAATATGATATGAAATAAATTGTGAAGCTCAGCTAGTGGTTTAAGAAGTTATTAGAATGATTGTATGTTTATAAAGAATAATGGATGGTACTATGGAATAAAGAATCATATAAGGATTGTTACACTATTGTTTTTCCTAAAGTATATGAAAGTATTTGTTGAATGGTACCAGTAACCATGGAAGGTTATTCAGATATTTTTTGAAAGTAGATGATATGCGCATAATGAAGGGATAAGAAGATAATGAGATGTTTGATTGTATTCATGAGCTCATGACTGATATAAGGACTAAGTGGTATTATGGTTTGATTATATAGAAATTTTGGGATTTTGGTATGTGGAAAGAGTTAACTTTTGACAGCATTCATGTTTTCACTAAGGTTAAATGGGTGTTAATTTTTCAAGAGAATACATGATTAAGGTATTCACATGTTGGAAATTTGACCAACAAGATATATCTTATGATATATGGGGGATAAATGATGGAATTCACATGATTGTTATGTGACATTTCAAGTAATCATTTTCTTTATACTATGATCTTGGACCGAAGTATTTTTGGTAAGCCTAAAGATTGGAATGGATTATGTTGGACATAAGTTAGTATTGTTTAAGGATAGAACTTTTTTCGATATTATTTATGGGATGTTATAGTAATGTAGTTTTAGAAAAAATGACAACCTGTAGGACGGGCGACAGCCCATCGCGTCAGACAAGGCTGTGGGAATCGAACCCACAACTGAAGTGCGACTGGCCTTTATCCCCTACCACTGGCCTACAGGAAGTCCTTGGTTAGTAGAAACTAGTTTTATATTATTAAGCGGTATGATATATGAAGTATAAGTTCATTTTTGGAACAATATACGATTAATCTAACCATATGATGGACTTATAACTTTTGATAACCTTCTGTTTGAAACGGACGGAATGACCCATCATTCTATCACATGATCTACTAACACATCACGAATAACAAATTCAACTTCATTTAATTAAGGGATGAAGTGGAAATTGTTCAATTCACGAACAACAATGAGATTGTACCAAAATCATGTAAGTATTTCTTTTAATTCATCAACATTAGGGAAATGATCTTGAAAACCAAAAATGTTGTCTTAGTGACCTTATATCCAATGAATCAGATGGTACCTTAGATCATCACAAATCTATGGCGTTGTGATTGTTGGCTTTTTCATATCCATGTTCTCTACCACTCTCTATCAGAACATGATGGTTAGATTTCTCTTACATATCCATATTTTCACCTATGTTATCCTACGTGGAAACCAAGTGATTAGTTTATTTGGGTAACAGTTACGTTTCATACTTTAGTTTATAAAGATATGTTTTGGTATTCCTTTTTATGATGTGGGTTTCAATTAAAGAAACTTTCAAGTAGAAAACCATTTATAACCCCGATGAATTTCGAGGGTGAAATTCATTTTAAGGTGGGTAGAGTGTAATAACCAGAGATTTTATAAGATTTATTCTTTTTAATTTCTTTCATATATTCTGTTGTACGATACACCAAGATTATCTTGCGCTATACGCAACACCGTATTAGCTTGCAGTATACGCAACACTAATCCTGGATCGTGTTACACATAATTTCATGTTTGTTTGATAGTAGTTATTCTACGAAACATTGAGTATATTTATATATATATATTCAATGTATTTTGTTATACTCAAAAACAAAGGATTCGTTCACTACACGCAACCCTAAATTGGCTTTCATTACACACACGACCTTCCTCGATAGCGTGTGTTGTACACAATACCGAGTTTTACTAAACAACGATGTGTTATTATAATATTATTATGAACTAGACGTTATGAATATTATTAACTAAATTTTGAAATTTATAACATTATTATTCATCTTACACATTTTCTAGAACATGGTATAAGAACACAATAAATTTTTCGGGTAAAATAAGTATTTTTCAAAAAATGATTTTTTGCCGCCTTTTGATGGCGCACCCACATTAAATCTAGTTTTTAACATGTTTATAAGTTCAATTTTACAAAATAAAATTATTCTTTGGAATCAGGAAATAAAATTTTACCTTGGATAAATTTTTCATATTATTTTGATAACTTTCATATTTTAATGAATAGTAAAAACACGCTATATTTTAATTAAAAACAACTTTTTTCATCGTAATAACATATGTGGTTAAATTATAATATTGAATGGTTTTAAAGTATAAATAGAATATATTTTTACCATTTAATATAATTTATGTCATTATGATTGATTTTACATTGAATTCGTAGGTTAAATCAATTCAATCTTTTGCAATGTTTTAAACAAAAACCCGTTTTCATTCGACAACGAGATTAATTTTAATTTAATTTCTGCAACTTCTGTGTATTGAATTTAAAAAAATTGATTCCATATTTGGAATTAGTAGGTCAAAATTATGTTAATAGGCTACTTTTTATTTTTGGGAATTATGAATAGTAACTACGGTAAAATTTATTTACCATAGTTAAAGGTAAATCGAGTAATTAAGGGTGAATATAATATTATAAAATTACATTAACACATGACAAAATTCTATTGGATGACTAAAAGTCGACCCATATCACCTAAGGGTCAGATTAGATTCATTTTATGGACTTTTGACCAAGAAAATAATTTAATTATTATTAAAATCAAAGAAAGTGACAACATGTCACTCTCTTAAATCTTATAAGTATAATAATTTTAATTTAGTTATAAACATCATAAAACTTCGAACATGAATAGTCTCCAAAAATCTAATAAAATTATCTACATCATGATAATTTATTTAGATTTTTTAGGGATTAAATAATTATCATTAATGGTGATACATTAATGATGCAGAAATTATTTATTACGTGAAAAATCAGTAATATAGTTTTTATTGAAATAATAATACCCATTAAAAGGACCACAAACCTGACCAAAACTTATTTTTAGTGTATATTTATACCATAAACATCTAATTAACTAATAGATAACCGTTTGGAGTCTTATAAAAGTGATTATGACACTTATATTATTTTATTTTAAATGATGCCAAAGTTGTCACCTTCATAATTTAATAAAAATAACAATTCAATATTGTGATTTTAAGATGCTAAATTCGAGTAAAATTATTATTGTGAAAGTTAATATATTTATCTTCATCATAGGATTTTATTTTTAATTTTTATGCAACAAATAATTATATTAAATAATTATACAAAAATGTTGTAGTAATTATTTTAGTAAGAGATAAACCAAATAAATGGTTTTACAAATAATAAAATAAAGATTATATGAACTATTTAATGGGCTCCACTAATTTTTTAGATACATATGGCATTTTATGAATCTATTAAAGCTTTTAGTTCGAACATATCTTCTGTATATATTTTATTTAAATTCAAATAAATGAATAGTGTCAAAATTGACACTATTGTTATTTTATAAAAATAACATATTATAAAATTGTTTAAACATCTCAAAAATATATAAAAATTATAAATTTATATTTATATGGTCTAAAATGTTATAAAGTATCCAATTATAGATAATTAACAACAAATAAGTAATTATTTGTTATAATTTAAAATTTAGAATGTTATTACCACAAATAAATTTAAATTGATTATGTAAGGATAAATCAAGTTGATAATATTTAAAATAATTTCCTAACATGTCTAAATTTTATTGGTTTATGGGATTACAACCCTATATCATCTAATATTCGAATATTAGTCATTTCTGGAGGTTTTTATGTGGGGTTAGATTTATTATAAATTAATATTTTTAAGATTTCCAAAGGTGCCCCTCCCCTCCCTTATAAAAGCGCACCTCCTCCCTCTCTTCCTCACACCAATTTGAGCCTTCAATATCGGCCAAACCCTGCCAAATTATCTTCTCCAATTCCATAGAAACATCCTAGAGGTCCTGGTATTCTTCAAAGACCAATTTTAGTTCCCTAAGAGTAGGTCTCAAAGAGGCGCTTCAAAGAAGAGGTAATGTCCGTTACCGATTCTTTCAACTTTATTTCTTCTTATACTTCTTCTTCCTTAGTTGTTTCATTATGAATTAATAACATAAGTATCACTCATATACTGATAGGTTATTATAAGTATGAAACAACCCTATTTCACCATCTAACCATCCTACGGAAAACGAAATCACCTTGCGTGCGTACGTACGGAATACTGTCTCCACGCCGTGGTGTAATCTGTTTTTCCAACACCACCTTACTTGGATGGGTATAATGGTGTAAAGAATAACTATACATAGTTATTATAACATCATACTGATTCTGATATATTTTATCATCCACTCTAATTCAATTCAATAATTATGGAAACAATATCATCGCTCGTACCTACGTACGGACTACCGTCTCCACGACGCGATGAGATTCATTCTCCATGTTAACCATTTAAGAATGATTATAAAGTATATATAAGCAATAATAATGAAATATATGACATTATAAAGATAATGTATTTATTTATATGTATGTCATCTACTTAATTCCATTCAACTCAATAAGGAAACGAAAATAGCGTTCATGCGTACATACGTCCTACCGTCTCCATGAACGATGTATTTATTTCCATTTATAGATATATTATATATATGTGTATTCTGAATATATATTATATAGAAATAATGTTTTATATTCTGGAATTAAGTAATCATGATCTAATTAATCATATGAATAATTACAAGTCAAAACAAGGACGACAAATGAAACGATTTTACCCAAAATGCTCTTTAACATGGAATTTACCAAAGAACGGGTAATATAAAGTCATAAGTGAACCATATATTATATCGTAACAATTAATATGATTCTTTAATAAGTCAATAACATTATTTAAATCATTATACAGGGGGTTCAGATACGTACGAAGCATATCGGACCTAAGGTAAGGGATAATTTTGCAAATCTCATTTTTATCCGAGATTGCTTATTCGTAAGTATTTACTGGGGTTATTTCTATCATCCATGTCCATGTTTTATAAAAGTGTTTTCATGTATGTTTAAAGTCCTTTTTACCCATTTTTTGACTTTTACTCTATGGTATGTATGGAATCTTACTATTACGAGGTACTTTTTGACTTTTCTGGCAAAAGTACAAGAAGAATATTTTTTTAACTTATACGAAACGAACGGATTTTTACGGTTTTACATAGCCTTATTTTAATGAAGCTTCCTCCAAAATATTTCATGACTTTTTTCAACAAAATATCATTCTTTTAAAATATCATGACGTTTTGTGAAAAGAAATTGATTTTGAAGAAGAAAGGATATTTTCCTCAAGAATACATTTTAAGTGTTTTATCTAAACCATTTTCCATATAAGATGACATTACTTCATATGTGTATGTTTCATGTATAAAGTCTCTATGATTTACATGGTTTAACTTTTCTTATTATGAAATGATATCCATTTATTTTATATGGATTATGTGATGATGGGATTATGTTTATGAAACCCATTTTATTCGTTGGGTTATTATGAATGATGTCTATTTATTTTGTGGCACTAGTAAGAATGATTTCATTATGAGATGGGTGGGACCTACATCTCCCTCCAATGCATTGGGTAAAAATTTATATCTCAAGAAATAGACATGGCTGGAATAGTAAGTTAATCCGATTCAGTGTTACAGGACTGAAACGAGGAGTGAGCTCGATTCAGAAAGGGACTTTGTCCACTGAGATGGTATTGGCAGCAATGCCTTGGCTACTATGGAAATCATGACAAGTGCCGAATGGTTGCCACAATTACATGTTTTATTCCCATGCTATTTTATCATTCTTAATGTTTCTTTATGATCTATTCCATACGTACTTCCATGTTTTATTCCCATGCTATTTTATCATTCTTAATATTTCTTTATGATCTATGCCATACGTACTTCCATGTTTTATGTCATTGCTCAATATTTTGATGTTTAAACATTATGTTCATGTTTTTAAGTTCAAATGTATATGGTATGTTTTATTTTATCCATTCATACCCTTACTGAGCATTTGAGATCACCCTTTTCATGTATTCTTTTCCCCAGGATATAAAGAAAGGTTTTAGGTAAGAAAAAAAAGGAGAAGATCTTTATGGGAGATGTTGAAGATCTTTGACCACGATTAGAAGATTACGTTCCATGCTTACAAAGACACTAAACTATTATGGTCCTTGTGTGTCTATTTTTGTTATGTATTATGTATTCTGAAAAAGTAATGTAATGTTCATGTACGTCAAGATTTGGGTCTCTACATGCATCAATCTGACCAGGAATCAGACACAATTCCAAACAGGACCCCTTTGGTTAGGACTTGGAATGACCAGTAGCTTTACATCATACAGTAGGACATGGACTGAAAGGGAAGATCCCGGGAAGGAACTATGTGGTGCAGTAGCTATAAACCTAATGTGAAAGAGGACATAGTCCCATACCACACCATATATCCCTATAGGGAGTTCTTCGGGTCGAGGGACCAAAAGTGGAAATTGGGATGGGCCCAAATAAAAGTGGTTGGGCATTTCTACATACCCCATTAGGATGGGAATCAAGCCATACATAGTTATAAGAGCGTAGTTTAACATCACACGAGATGATGAAAGACATGGCTATGCCAGTACACATCCTAACAAAACTACTAAGCCCATGTGAATCATGCTCAATGTGGGAAAGAAGAAGTAGTTGTGTGAATTTCCTAACACAGGAAGTAACATGTTAGGGGTGAAGGTACGTTAGGTGAATTCCATCCCAACGATGCTAACCTATTCACATAGCACACCTAGACGTGCAAATAAGTAAATCCAAGTATGTCGGAATTCCACATGAACATAAGGTAGCGGAAATATGTGAATCACGATGCTTGAGATCTGGACCACAATGATGGTGGTGTGATGATAGTTGATGGTTTTTTACCATGTTTGAAACACATAAACCTAATCACATTAGCCTGATATGGGGATAGACAGATGAGGGTTGACCAATGATCATGTTCGAAACACGTGACTTGTCACAAATGTTTTCTAAGGCCCTTAGGGATGTTGGACCGAGATGGTAGGTGAGTCGAGGAGGCATGAGACCGGGCTGTGAAGGGGGGTCCCTTCAGATGTGGAATAGGATGAGGATCCAAATAATGAGATCACAAAGCTTGTACATGGAACGAGGGGAATGTCCCTGTGAAAATTCCACACTTCGGGATCTTTGTCAAAACACATTTGAGTACGACAATGAGATGTATCAGATGGAGGGAGTCGAGTCCCTTCCTAAGGACAAGGGTCCTGGAGTCGCATGATTTCGACTTAAGGTCCTTGGGTGGACCATTAATGGGTGCTTGATTTAATGGACCATGCACAGGGTGGCGAAATAGCTAAACGTGGTGCGCGGTTCCCATGGGGAGATCTTAGTTTTGGGTCATAGAACTCGGACCACACTGAAAAAAGTCTTGGGAATTACATGGTGAGGTTATTGAAAAACCAGATGTGAATAAGAACCTAAGAGGTACTCACCACACCACATGTTCCCAAATGAGTTCAAGCCAAGGGGCCAAAAAAAGAGGATGGATTGTAGATTCCTCAGGCTGGACCCAGAGACAAAAATTCCTGGGCGTTCCTACGTATCTCATGAGGATGGGAATGAAGCCAAACATAGCTCTGGAAGATGTAATTCAGTTTAACACCTTGCAACAAGGATGTGGAGTGGTCTTAGTTTATGGTCATAGAGTTCAAACCATGGATGGTGGGAAACACGAGTGAAACATGGTGAAGTAATTATAAAACTGGATATGAATGGGAACCTGGGGTCCCGACCACTACATGTTCCTTGAAAAGGTTTTAGGTCGAGGGACCAAAAATTAATGTTAAGCTGGGCCCGAGGAAAAGTGCATGGGCGTTCCTACGTAACCTATGAGAATAAGGATCATGCCACACGTAGTTCTTAAGATGACACAGTGGGATACTAGGTCCAGGTATAATAAGTTTGTGTGGGTTTGGACCATACACAAAAAGAAGCGGTATTTGATTGATCTTGTTTGTCCTTTAGGATGAATGAGTGTTTTTTTGTGTAGCGATGGACCTAGGATAGAAAGTATAGGCATTTCCACAAAAATAAAGCTATGTGAAGGTGTTGAAAAATGGTATGATGCATGACTAATACCAAGCATGATTCCTCCTCGAGTGAGGATATCATGGTGCAATGCCGTTTTTCATCGTGCAGCCAGGATGATAATGTCATAGTTTAGGGTCATGTGATGGGACCAACCATGCATTTTTTACATCGGTCAGGATAGAAACAACAGTTTAGAGTAATATGGGACTAGGTAGCATAGTCTAAAGTCATTTTTCTTAGACATATACAAGAAGGATGAGGTTCTAAAGGGAATGTGCAGGGCGTGATAAAGAATACCCGACGTGAATGAGGACGAGGTCCACATCATACCGTGCATGATTCCATAAAAGAAACCTTTGAATGAGGGGACAAGAAAAATTAAAGGACATGGGATAGGAGAAGTTATCTCTCAGTTGATCTGGACTCGGAGACGAGATGTCCGAGTGTTCCTACGTATCCCATAATGTTGGGAATCAAGCCACATGTAGTGCTTGAAGGTTCCTTTTACCATCGTGCGAGACTAGATACAGTTTAATGTCATGTGGGATAGAATGTAGGGGGGATAACTCCTTGAAAGGGGCATACATGGTGCGACTAACGAAAACCCAACGTGAATGAGGACAGAATCCAATACCACACCACGTAGTCCCGTAAGAGTTAAAGCCCCCAGGGCAGAACAGAAGAGATAAATTAGTGAAACTCAAGCTAGACCTAAAGACGAGATTTCTAGGCATTCCTATTTATCCCATAAGGATGGGAATCAAGATGTACATAGTTCTATAAAATATCTTAGTTTATGGTCTTAGAGCTTGGACCATGAATAAGAGGAATCCTTCCAAATAGGTGCAAACCTCAGTCCAATCCCAAAGCCTACATGAGTTGAACTCTATGTAGGAAAAAAGGGTTGAGGATATCCTTGCAATAAATAGAATGAGATTAAAGGGGAAATTGGTGTGGAGCCCTGAAGAACGCCGTACCACAGCTCTGTACTCCTAACGTGCGAATGTGCATTAAGGGATAGCACCCGAAGTGTCGAGATCCCACTCTTACATGATGGGGTGGAAAGTGGTATGAATCATGTGACTGATATTTTGGGCTTAATGGGTTTGGTGTGAAAATGGAGGATAACTGTTGACCTTGTTCTAAACACAGTATCCATATCGTGTGACCTAAAATGGGAACAACAAATGAGCATCGATCGCTGACTGTATTTGCAACGCGGGACTTGTATCGGTTTTTTGTTTGAATCCCTCAAGGACGTTGGCCCGTAATGGTAGGAGGGTCCTTATGCCGAGGATCCATGCCATTCAGGGATCCTTTCAGTTGTTAAAGATGATGGAAAACCTATTAAAGGGGAACACGAAGCCTGTAAGGTGGGTGGGAGCATGTCCAGGTAAAGTCTGACACTCCAGGCGCTGAACCAGAGTACTCTTGGTCACATTGGTGAATCACCATAGAGGGTCGAGGGACTCAATTTGAGAGAAGAAAATTTGAAAATATGAGTATAGAAAAAGAGGGTATAAAACTCTCAGGAGAAATGGGGTATATGGCGTGGTTGTTACAAACTCGACGTGAATGAGAACATAGTCCCATACCACACCATATACTTTGCTCCCTGGGAAAGTGCAGGCCATGGGGCAAAGGTGAAATGGTGATTTCTAATAGATGGGGCTAGGACAACATACAAAATGTTAGGGAGGTCCTACGTACCCCATAAGAATGGTAATCAATCCATAAATAGTTCTGGGAGGTGTCATGTAGTTTAAAGTCTTGTGGCAAGGACGTGGAGTAAGGGCAGGATATCCCAATGAGGGACGTGTATGACACGGCGAGTAACCCGACATGAATGAGTACATAATCCCATACCAAACTATATATATCTAAGTGATACCTCGAGCCTGGGGCCTGGGAAGGTCGAGGGACATGAGGCAGAGCTGCAGATAAAAGATCACAACCAGATTGCAGTTTAACGTCATGTCGGGAGGACGATAATGATCTTAGTTTAAGGTCATAGAGCTCAGACTGTGGATGCCTAGTTTAATTTCATATGCATGGGATAACTAAATGAAAAGGGTGAATCATCATGCCTATGGAAGAATACTAGGTGTAAATGATGATAAAGGACAATTGTTGACCAAATTCGCAATACAACATCCCTCCCCCCTTGCGTGACCTAGGAATCCAATTGGGCATCAACCGTTGACCGTATTCACAACACGAGACTTGTAATATTTTGTCTCTCAAATATTTTGGGACATTGGCCAGAAAAGGTAGGATAACCCTTAGGCTAAACATACATGCCATTTTGGGGTCCTTTTGGATATGAAATATAATGGAAACCCAAATAATGGGGCTCTCAAAACATGGTGGGACCTACATTCATGGGAATATGTGGGGTGCGGAAAAATAGCCCGATGTGAATAAGGACTTGGAGTCCAAATCACACCGCACACTCCCAAATGAGGACTAGGGCTAAGTGGCCAGAAGGGACAAGGGACCAAAAAGGGTCGAAGTGCCTGAAGGTCGAGGGACCCAAGGGGAGATTCTAAAGTTTGGGCTAGGCCAACGGACAGAATGTCCAGGTGGTCCTACGTATCCCATAAGTATGGGCATCAATCCAAACATAGTTCTTGAAGGTGTATTTTAGCATATTTTGGGATGATGTACAGTTTAATGTCATGCAAGACATAGTAATTTGAGGTCTTGCTGAACCCAATACAGTTTATGTTCGTGTGGGACCTAAGCAGTTTAGGGTCATGCAGGACCCGATAGTTTAGCGTCTTAAAGGATGATGTGTAGTTTATGGTCGTGCAAGACCAAACATGTTACGGTCATGTCATACCTTGTGGCTCAGGAAAAGTATCAACTGAGGAACTTGGCATTGGTGGGAGGAGTTATACGCTCACCATCCATGGTCACCAAAGAGTATGCACCATTGGGGTATACCTTATCTACAACGAAAGGTCCTTCCCATTTGGATTCCAAATTGGGTGGTTTCCCTGAACAGTATCATTGGTTTCCTAAGGGCCAGTATCAAGTCACCTTGAAAGAAGGAGCAGAGGAGAACTTTTTTGTTGAAAGCTCTGGCCATCTTGTTCTGGTGCCTTTTCAGATTGTGCAGGGCACGAAGCCTGTTCTTGTTGAGCGATTCAAGCTCACCAAGTAATATTTTAGTAACCTTATTTGGTGTCTACTAGTCATAGACCGCTGTGCGTAATGAAGGAAACTAAATCTCGATGGTCTGGATAGCCTCAGTTCTGTACACTAGGGAATATGGAGTCACTTGGGTGGAATTACGTGTCGTCGCCCGATAAGCCCAGGGGGAATTGAGGAGATTGTCCGAAAAACTCTTCTTTTTTCTGACCAACCATTTTATGGAAGATGTTAGAGAGGGTCTTATTGAATGCCTCGATCTGCCCATTTTCTTGTGCATGGTAGCGGGAGGTATGGTTGGAACGGAAGTTGTACTTTGCTTAGAATTTCTTTAGCTCATATTCTCACAAGTTGGTTCCATTATCGGTAAGGATAACATGATGGACTCCAAATTGGTAGATGATATTGGATCTCCTAAAGTCAACAATGGAGTGGGCCTTGACCTCCTAGAGTGGAACCACTTATACCCACTCGGAAAATAAATCCATAGTAGTTGGGATGAACCAACATTGGAGAGCTATCACTGGTGGATATGGTCCCATGACATCGAGTTCCCAGACTATGAAGGGCCAAGAGTAATTGGTAGTGTGGAGAGGATCCGATGGATGATGTACGAAGTTACCATGAACTTGACACACATGGTACCACATGGTGAACTCGATGCAGTCATGGATCATGGAGGGCCAAAAATACCCCAGTCTTAGGATCTGGTGGGATAGCTTCGACTTGGTATGATGAGCCCTGCAGGAACCGACATGAACCTCCTACATGACCTGAGAAATATTGACTCCTTGTATGCAAATGTGGAGAACACCCTCGAACCTATGCTTGTAGAGGACTTTCTCAAGACTGGGACCACTCTGGAGGGTAAACTACAATGCTCAGTATTGGATTCGCTCGCTCTTGGCCCGATCAGTCGGGAGGTAACCATTTTGGAGATAATCAACAAAGGGGGCTCTCCAATCATGATTTAGTTCAACCATTACATCTAAGGGACCTGCGGGTCCTAATTTAGAGGCTTCGGTGGTAAGATAACTCACCTACATGCCGTCTTCTTCACTTGGACTGACAAGATCAATGACTCTCGGATGTGCCATGTGGATAATCAGATCATCCTGCTTGGGTTCTATAAGTGATTCAGCCAGGTCGGCTAGGGCGTCAGCTCAACCGTTCTAAGATCAAGGGACATGAGTAACTTATGTCCGAGATGGGAACTGGGTCATTAGTTGGAGAGTGCACTCCAAAAATGGAATAATCTCCGGCTTTCTGACGACGTAGTCACCGCTGATCTGCTTGATGACTAGTTCAGAATCCCCTTTCACATGAAAATGGGACACACCAATCTCAAGGGCCAGCTCGAGGCCGGTAATAAGAGCATGATACTATACCTCATTTTTGGTGCAGCCTTATGAAAATAGGAAAGAGTACAACATAATGGCTTGAACCAGGGTAATAAAGACAATTCCCAGGCCTACCCTGTTGAGCCTGGGATCATTGAGCCTCTTATCGGTGGGACTCTGGGAAGCACCATCAAAGTTCCTTTTCCAGTATGACATGATATGATCTCTAAGAGGATTTCCTCATCAGTAAAATTAAGATCCAACGATTGGTCGACATGAGCTAGATGGGTGGTAAGGAAGTCTACAAATGCTTTCCCCTTAATAGATTTCTGAGGGACAAACATGATATCGAACTGCTGAAGAATCACTGCCCACCGAGCTAGATGGAATTTCAACATGGGGCGGTTCAGAACGTACTTCAGTGGGTCTACCCGAGACACCAACTGCACCTCATGGTGCTCCAAGTAATTCTGCAATTTTTGTATTGCAAATACAATTGGAAGGAATCTCTTCTCGATGGGGGAGTATCTGGTCTCCATATTGAGTAGCATGCGGCTGAGGTATTAAAGGCTGTTTTATGTCCCCTCATTGTTCTTCTGGGAGAGAAGGGTACCAAGAGATTGTTCTAGGGCAGTCACATAAAGGACCAATGGCTTTCTGGAGATGGATGGAATCATGATCGGAGGCTGGAGCAGATACTACTTGATTTCCTCAAACACGGTCTGGAATTCTTCATCCCATTCATAAGAGATTCCTTTCTTCATGAGCTGATAACAGAGCTTATACATCCTAGACAAATTCAAAATGAATCAGTGTATGTAGGCTAAGTGGCCTTGGAAGCCACGAAGTTCCCGAATGTTGCTCTAGGGAGGCATCTGGCTAATGGACATGATCTTATCTGGGTCGATCTCAATGCCCCGTTACCTAACAACAAATCCAAGGAACTTCCTAGAGGTTACCTCGAAGGCACATTTCATTGGGTTCATCTTTAGGTGGCGATAACGGAGGAAGACGGACAATTTCTCAAGGTCCTTGAGATGGTCCCGACGTTGGTGAGATTTTATGACTAGATCGTCCACATAGCATTCCACCAAAGTCCTAAGGATTGGCTTCAATATCTGATGAATGGCCCGCTGATAGGTGGCACCTATATTCTTTAAGATGAAGGGCATGACCTGGTAACAAAACGTACCTTGCAGTGCCTTGAAGGCTGTAGAATCCTCATCCTTAGGGGCCATATGGATCTGATTATATCCAGAGTACCCATCCATGAAGAAAAGGTCTTGGAACCCCACCTTAGCATCGATAAAAAATTCTATCATAGGAATGGGAGAATAAACTTTTGGACAGTGATGGTAGAGATCCCAGAAGTCGATGCAGAATCTGATCTATCTGTTCTTCTTCTTGACTAGAATAATGTTGGATAGCTACTTGGGTTAATGGACCTCCTTGAAGAAGTTGGCTCTAATGAGATTATCTTCTTAGGCCTCAAACATGACACCATGAAAAGGGTACATCTTTCTGGGAGGCTACTTGAACCCACAATGATTTTCCGGAAGAACAAGGTTGTGGATGGATACCTGAGGATGTTGTCTTGGAATCTCATTGTAACTCTAGGAAAACACTCCACGATGCTGATTAAGGAAGTCCACGTACTGCTGTTTCTCCTCGGGGGGCATGGTGTCACTGATCAATGTGGGTCTTGGGTCCACCTCGCTACTGAGGAAAACCTATACCAATCCATCAACCGTGGCAGAGACACCCTCTTTAAAGTTTGGGGTATCATCCTCTAGATCCTCTTATTCAATTGTGGAGGAGGGATCCCCAGTGGTAGGAGATTCCTCTGGGTCAACAAATTCCGACGGGAGGCTGGTACCTACCTGAGTAGTAGCGGTCACTACATCAGAAGATTCCCGTACTTATGAAACCATAGCAATAAAGGATATTGATCTGATACCATTTGGTCTTCGGCCCAATGGGCCATGCTTGATGATGTCAATGAAGTAGTGGCGCGTTGGCTTGAGCCGGTTATATCCAGCTTGGCGAAACAGGCACGTATGATGCACTGCCATTGCCATGGGGTGGACATCTCGATACCTTATGGGGGTAGGGGGATCAAGGATCATCAGGGCTTGATTCATATAAGAATACAAAGGGATCTCCGGATGTCTCTTGGATTTGGGAATGTGGTTCCCTCTTGTCCCAGAGACAAAAAAAAAACATTTCCCCAAATCGGGGGTCGTGGACTCCAACTGAGGGATTGAGAAGACGTAGGCATCATCTAGATCTATCCATGGGCCAGTCGCAGTCGTGGAATGATCGAACTCATTGGTCTAAATCTGCTTGTCTTTTCTCTAATAGTAGTTGGATTCCAGATAGCGGGCTTAACAAGAGGCAAAGGTAGATGCATCCCCTTGAAGCACGCCCACCCGACCATTGAGGGAGTACTTAAGGAACAAGTGATATGATGAGAGAACTGCCAGGTGCAGGTGGAGCCATGGTCTTCCCATCAATTCATTGTAGGTGGTGTCCTGAGAGACAGCCATAAATTGGGTTCTAGCGCCTAGGCCTCTGAATTGGGTCTTCAAGAAGATCTTTCCAACCGACGTCTATTCCATCCTATCATAACCCTGGATTCTTAGGTCATAAGGGCTCAGATCATCTTCAGACAACCCCAATTTTCGTAGTGTCCAAGTTGGGAATAGGTTGATCCCAAAGCCCGTGTCAACAAGACAATGGCGGACCTCCATGCCATTGAACTGGCTGGTGATGTACAATGGGTGAATGTGCCCCGGTATAGGAGAGACCTCATCCTCTCTAGAGAATGAGATAATGGCCTGGAATTTTTCATTCTCAATTGCCTCAGCATGGAAGGCTTCTGCGGCTGCTACTTCCATCTCAAACTAGAGGGGGAATATTAAAGCCTCATCGAGGGACTCACGCATATCCGATGACAGGTGAAGAGCCTCGAGGATGGAGAGTCTTGTTGGGATTATAGAAAGATGTTTGAGGATGTCGTACTTCCGTGCCAGGTGCGAGCTTCTTCTAGTAGGGGGTCACTCTATGACAGGAGGTATGGTGGACCCCGCCGACTGGAGCGGCGACTGAATAGTGCTGGAAAGGTCCCATTGATCACTAGTTGAAGCATGTGGAGCGACTACCAGAGGGGAACCCAATGAATGCAATTGGTTTATGGGGAAGCGTGGCTGATCACGACGAGGTCTGTGCAACTATGCTTGATCTAGCAGCACGAACGATGATGAAGGTGGACCTGATGTCACCATATGATAAGGCTGAGTTTGCTGAGCTCTACACTAAGCTTGTTGTTTGGTTTTAGTGGCATGCACAACCTGGCTGGCGGTGCCAACTGATGTGCCTTGACGACCAATATAATCGCGGCTCCGCCGCCGCTGGCATCAGATTGGGACGTTGGGGAGATTCACATGGTGCTCCCTGTCGTCGGGAGTCATGTGGGGGTTTACCCACTCTACAGTGTTAACCGAAGCATACCCTTGACTATCAGTTGAAGAGTCATCCACTACCGGGCATATTCTGGGGGGAATCTCCATCTCCAGGAGAATGAAGTCACCAAAAGTGCGAGACGACAGTGGAATTGGTGGGATGCATTGCTTCCCCTTGAGCTGCCAATTATTACTCTTCTGGGAAGAGGACGACTGGGATGATGATACAGAAGTAGTGGATGTGGCTTTTGAAGGCTCTGGATGATTCAGGCATGCACAGATGACACCATGGACACATGAAACTATTTTTCGAGCCATCCATTCGTCGTACTTCTCAGACCCATGGTTAGAAACCTACTGCCACTCTCCCTCACTATCACTGCTATTGTCTTGTCTTACGAAGATGCATTCCACCTATGCTGGGGCAGGTCCCAACCAGACTTTGTTGTTGTCGACCTGGTCTTGATGCCAGTCCTTGAATACATAGCATTGCTTGAGAGTGTGCCCCATGATTCGGCGATAAGGGAAGTAGTTGGGGTGATCGGTGAGATTAGCCTCTTCCGGACTTCTGCACTTAGGCAAGCGTACAATCCCCCGCTCTAAGGTACTGTATAAGTAACAAAGTACCTAATCCTAGTTGAATGAGTAGGTATGATTTCTACTATCCAGAAAGAGGTCCCTTGGAGCCTGACCCTAGAGAGGACCTGGAGGATCCTGTCAAGGCGGTGGTGCCTAATTATCTCGCCTAGGCGGCGACAAATTACATGGGGGAATCTGCCGATTCGGAGGTGGGTGCTACTGGGACAGAGGCTGCACCTAAGGTGGAGGACCTCTACGTGGGTGAAGGGACGGTGCTACTGGCAGCAATTCTAGTTGCTTGGGGGACTCTATTTGGGCCACTGTGGCAGGCTCAGCTCTGGAGGCCCTTCTCACATGAATTATAAGAGGCAATATATGTTCCTGGATAGCCTGTTGTAGTGCTTCCTCTAGGGACTAGGACTTATCATAGAAGTCTCGGAATCCCCCATGGTAGTTCTGTGTTATCAACGAGGGAACCGGTTCAATCTTGAAATTCTCTACACACATCATTAGTAGTTTCTCCTAAGTCAGTTGTATGTCGAGAGAGTAAGTGATCCCTTTCAACCGGGCGACAGAGTTTGTAACACGCTCATCAGGCCTATGTTTTCATTTGAAGAGGTATGAGATACTTGTCTTCAGGATGGTAGAACTTAACTGGTAGAGGAATTGCCTCTAGAGGACTTCCCAACCAGCTATTGACCTGATGGGGAGCTGGTTGTACCTGACGAATGCCGGTACCTTCAACATTTGCACAAAGCACTGAAGTTTGGCTGTTTCCTACTGTGCTGGAGTCCCCAACATGGGCCCACAACTTGATATGTAGTGGGCCAAGTGCTGCAGCTGGTTACCTGTCCCGTTTAAGGGGTAAAAGGTGTGATTTCCAATACCTGGTGGTGCTGACATATCATCCACCCATGCTGGGTATGACTTTCCATCAGGTGGGAGTGCCACCTGTCATGTTTCCAACACCTCGAGGTGGGAAATGAGTGTTTCCATTGAATCATCTGGGCGGGGGACCCTATCCTGCTGAGGATCCATGACCACCAGTGCATTGCTGGGTTCTTCAACACGGTAAGGAGGATTAGCGGCTTGTGGAGCGGTTGGTGGAATGACCTGTGGGGTAGCTAGGGGAGCCCGAGTTGGGTTTCGATGGTTGTTATGCCACTTAAGAGGATTTGGCGATATGTACCATGCCTTACTGCCGTAGGCCTCAGCCTCAACCTTTTATGCATAAGCAAGATGATTAGGGTTACCTGAGGGTAGCTCGCCGGGGGGATGTTGTGCCTACCGCTGTTGTCCTGGCCGAGGATCACCGTAGTCTGGCCGTTGTTCCGTAGCACATTTGGCCAGGATGTCATTGACCAAATTTTTCTGTTCAGCACGCTGCTGATGTAGTGTAGCCTTTTCAGAATCTTTCTCTATTTTCTACACTGAGGAGGACGGGTCATAGTGTTTGGAGGCTCTGAGGTTCTCCTTACCCTTACCGAGATTCTGGTTGAGGACTAATGCTTTGGTGGGCACAGGGAGACCCAACAGATTTCTCTGTTAGTGAGTAACCATTCCCGATGGATCCAAAAGTGGGGGTACGCCCTCAAGGTGAAGGTCCCCGTCAAAGATTTATAGCTCATTCTCCCCTTCTGATAGGCTGTACATGTTGACCGCGACCCTTCCCCGGGGCATGTCCTTGATATCACATGGTAGGTTGGGCTACCTCCAGATAGGACTGAAGAGGAGGAAAGCATACTGCCCCCAACCAGAGATCTGCATGTGAGGGAAAGCCTCCTTGATGATCTTGTAGAGTACCTTGAAACTCTGGACACATCTTTGCTGTAGGGATCTATGGTGACCTGGTGACTCAGTGCGCCAGGCCACGGGGAGTACGACCTAATCAACCAGGCGAAATTGTTCGCCGATGTCCTCAAATTGTGCTTGGATCATTGGATAAGACAATCATTGATGACCATGACAGAAGTGAGTCGCCGAGAGGGTCTGGCAGAAAAACTCAACTTCTTCTGGGGTGAGGGATTCTGGCACACAAAAGATTGGCACTGCATCCGGAAAAAAAATTCTCAGGGAAGTGGTCTGCTGCGAGGATGTTCCATAAGCTCCTAATCTCGGATTTAGGGTCTAGACCGTCATTTCCACACTCATCAAATGGAGGTGGCTGAGGGACCGACAATGATACAAAGGCTGACCCCTGGGACGACAAGCTGGCCGGTGGAGAATACGAAGAGCGGGATGACTGGATGCTAAATCTCGGGCTATCCTTTGAGGAGTGTAGCAACCTTGCCACTATGTCACGATAAGATGGACTGGAGACTAGGGTTTATGGCATATCAGCAGCGTCCGTTGGGGGTGGGCTATGTCTTGGCTCTCCCGCCATTGATCCCCAAAATAGCTCTCCGTGATCTCTAGTGGAGGTGGAGGGCACTTTTGGTGATGATGGTGGTGACTTCATGGCCGGCCCCTCGGGACATGCCAGATTTTCTTTCTGCTGGATGTAACTATGAAGGGAGGAAGGAATCCAGTGGATTTCTCTTTCCAGGAGCATGAGGCTGATGTGCCTCATTCTTGCCCCAAACCTTGACGTAGAGGACCGAGGGGAGGGTTCCATCACCGAGTTGTACTTTGCTTTGGAATTTGAGAAGAGGACAAATTTGATCTCAGTTTGAATCTTCTCAGTGATCTTTTTATGGTGGTGAAGACCTGCCTTACTACCTCGGGGTGTTTCTTTAGGACGTGGTATATTTTTGGCACAAGGAGGTCCTTTGGCTGTACTGGTGCTGGGGTGGAGAGGATTTCTACCTGAGTAAGACAGGGTAGGAGGAGCACCTGGGTAAATATCGAAGGGGACATGGGGAGGAACTCCTTGGATAGTTTTGGAGCAGGTAGGACCTCTGATGAAGCTGGCAGGAGCACGGGTAGGTCCCCCATGCTTCTTCCCTCTAGCGACATCAATATGAGGAAGGTCCTCATACTGGTCAGGCCGAACATGGGTAGGACCTCCGTTCTGGGTGCTGGTGAAGTGAAGTTGCTCCCCATCCCTATGATTTCTAGGGAAAGAAAGACTTTTTATTACTGCTATAAGAACATGGGGATGACCCCCACGTTGGAGATTGATCAGATGTGCAATGTCCTGGCCTCAATGATCTGCGGCAGGAGGAATGACTCCGTACCCGGTGTAGTGAGCACAGGATAAAATGTCATACTGAGTGTTACAATCATGGGGGGGGGGGGAACCCCATCTAGGTTTAAGGTGGAATGGGTCGGACCTCCATGCCGAGCATTGAAGTGGGGAAGTCCCGCGTTCTCTGTGGTAGTGGTACGAAGAGGGCCTCTGTACTCGGTGGCATCGCTGCGGGTTAGTCTGCGGTGACCACTGCCTGTGCCAGCGACCGAAAGAGTCAACCCATCCTGCCCATGGGGTGGTTGGGGCCTCGATCCTGGTCGGGCATATAACTTCCGCTGCTCAATGTATATAGGGAGTTGGTGATATGCGTTAGCGGTGGCTCGGGCCACAGTAGCCGCGGACGCTGACGCCCCTTGGCGGGCATCCTCTTCAATTTGCACCTGACGCTGGTGTTGGGTCAGATGGACCAGAGTCGGTGGTGCAGGCACGTGGCTCAACTACTCCTCAACTCATAAGACTGGGCGGCGGCGCTGACGTGGCCTATTGGGATCCCTCACTGGGAGTCCCTGGAATGGGACTCTGACCGGGATGGCCCGGACATCCCCTACCTCATCGGTGTGGGACAGGGAGTCATCGAGGCGTTCTGGGGAGAGGCTCCTGAAATGTGTATATTTTTGGGGTGGGGAGCAGCGGCTCCCTATGTGGCCCTTGGGAGGAGCGTTGATGATAAGGCACAGACGCCTCTAAATCCAGGTGGGCCATGTCCCTCGTTGGGATCTTCTCCTCCTCGTCGTACTGGCGTACAAAGTCATTAATTACCCTTCGTTGGATGACTTTTGATGGGGAGATGGGGAATGAGTGCCAATTGGTCGTGGCCATTGAGATCGTCGTGGAAGAGGCAGAACCATGTGGGATTTCCATGTTCACATTTCCCCTGCCCCTACGTGAGTGGGCAGGTGGTGATCGATTTCTGGATACAACAACTTGGTTCCTGAAAGCAGGGAGATTAACTCATTAGTGCTGAAAGAAAAAGGAATTGATGACCAGTTCCCTATCACCATTCTATCTTCCATGAACGGTAAGAGGGATCCATGCTGACAACATCATAGATCAGGATGCCCAACGTTTTTACTGCCCCAACTTCTGGTGAGTTTCACTCCAGTCCCGTTATTTGCTTAGTGGGACCCAACACCGGATAACTGGATCCGGTGACACACTAATACATTGATGCCTCAAACACTACTAGTCTCCTTGTTTAGGAGAAGCCTTCACACCGGGTTCACCATTTCTGTTTATGAATCTTTCTCTGGGGCGCACACATTCTTCTGTTGGAGGATGAAAGGCACTGTATTTTTCCCCGCATTCTGGCTTTCCAAAGGCAGGTGACATCCGTTCCTTGTTCATGGATCTTTGCTCCTTGATCGAAATGGGATGATGGGATGTCTATTCTTCCTTTTGTAGATTCCTCCTCAAAACTCATCACCTAGTCTGGGTCTCCCTTATAGATTTCATACGTTGTTCGTGAAACTTTTCCTAGTTCCATATCTTCATCGACACCAGTTAATTACACTGCTTCTGTCGGGACATTCCAAGGGGTCCATTCAGGGCAGCAACCTTCAGTCAGGGGATTAGTCACATTGGGAATCACTAGCATGTCTGGACACTGGAACAATCGTGCATTTGAGTTTCTTCCCCATATTATAGGTCTTCTCGAGGGCACGGAATCCCAAGTAATCCCACGTCGCATGCGAGGAATTATATTCCATGGGCATGTCTCTAAGGTTTTCCCTAGCTTGTTATGTTTAAAAAAGGGTTTTCCATGAGCTTAATGTCTAGCGGAGATAGATTGGACTGACTAGAGTGAATCAGATAGATGTATCCCCTTGAGGGAACATTGATTTTAGGGCCAATGCGTGGTTAGTTACCCAGTTACTGCTAGGAGTAGTGAAGAGGTGGATTGGCATGATCTTACTAGAATGTGGTATCCCGTGTAAGAATCAGGATGGACGATGGGTGGTTAAGTGAAGTGGGTAGAAAATGTTATGGAGTCGTCTCAGGGTGACGATGGTGGTGGGATTGATCCTCGAAGAGAATTCCTACGTATCCCCATGACAGGGAATCAAAGTCTACATAGTTTGGTGGGATGATGGGACACCTAAGGAGGTGACCCGTGAGAATGGACACATGAGTGGGATCTAGAGGAAATAGAACCTCCAGGTTGGGGCATGAACTTCCCAAAACACTTGGTCTCGAGGGAGAGATCAGGATGAGACATGGGTGTTGGGATTGAACCTCATGGATGCTTCCTACGTATCATTATGGTAGGGAATCAAAGTTTGTGTAGTATATCTAACAACGACTTACCATCTATTGGGGACTTCAACAGATTACTGCCAAATGGGGTGTACAACGGCTTACCACTTAATAGGGTTGAAAATGGCTTACTACTGAGTGGGGATGAACCTCATGGAGGCTTCCTATGTACCTCGTCTTGGAGACAAGGATCAAAGACCTCGTAGTTTGTGATGGTACGGGAGCCAATGTGAAGGTGGTCGGGACCAATGGGTGTTGGGTGAACCGACGTGAAGGAGGTCGGAATGACCGGGTGTTGGGATTGAACCTCAGGGATGTCTCCTATATACATTGCCTGGAAAAAGATGAAAGTCCATGTAGTTCATTAAATGGAGGGGCATTTAGTGCTTACGCTCTGAGGAAACCCTAAGTGTTGGTGAATCGATGTGAAGATGGTCGGAGCGACCTAGTGTTGGGCTGGAACCTCATGGAGGCTTCCTACGTACCTTACCATGGCAAGGATCAAAGTCCACATAGTTCGAGATGGGTTTGTTGAACTGACATGAAGATGGTCGGGACCAATGGTTATTGGGCTTGAACCTCAAGGAGGCTTCCTACATACCCCACCTTGGCAAGGATCAAAGTACACATAGTTTGGTAAACGTGGGGGTCTTACAATCTGGGATGCCCGAAGAGGATGTCATGGTCGATGCTTACTCTAAGCCCATGTGAGTCACGCTCGGTGTGAGAAACAAGAGGCAGTGAATACCTAACGGTCACGTCACGGAAGGTGCGTTCGTGGGATGTGGAGTGGGGATTACACATGGTTAGCTGCCTAGGGAGAGAAAGATTGGGACTCACTCTAGGATGGAGGCCCGGATGGCGACAAAGCTCAAAGGGAGAGGTATTTGGCACTTAATAAAGGAGGGCTCCGGTGCCTCCCCCTCTCTAGTCTTCATCCAGTAAGAAGTTAGGAGGAGCAGGGGTGCTACCTTCTGCAAGAAAAGCTAGGGGCGTACACCCAGATGGTTTCCCTTTCCCCATGTAGGATGCATGGGGGAAGTTATAGTTTGACATCGTGTGATGGGGATGAGGGTGATTGGTAGTTTAACATCCTACAGCTCAAACGAGGTGGGTTTTCTCCGCACCCCTAGGACCTACATAACTGGTACCCTCTGCACCTTGGTGAAGAGAAAGGATAGGCAAATCCATGACTAGGGGGTGTCATGAGGTGATTCCATTGGGGGTCCACGTTAGTGTGGCTATGAAAAGAATCAATAGTCATTAGCATGCCTATGTGAAGAAGCATGAGGAGAAGCAATGAAATGGGAAGTGGTGTCCATGGGACTTTGAAATCACTTTGTGCAAACCTGAAGGGTCATACAGGAAAAGGAATTGCAAAGAAGAGGGGTTAATAGGCTGGGGCCTTGTGGGGATCTGGTGCTCCAAGTAGTAGAGGGTACTTGCGAAGGGGTGTTCATCGCGAAGTGGAGTGTCCCAGCCTATGCATAGGGTAGAGGTGCATATTGGAGGTGCTTCGTGAAGTGGAAAGGCATACGTGGAGCACTGCCTCATGAAGAAAAGGTGCCTCATGAAGAAAGCTGTTGTGAAGCAATGTGCTTCATGAAGTACAGTGACCCTTCCTTAGCATGTGGATCACTTGTACAGGAGGGGTGCTTCGCAAAGCATAAATGCTTCGTGACGACTCGGGTCCCCTTGGGGATCCCCTTCCTTTGGGAAGGCCCGTAGGCTCCGTGATTGGAATCCCTCTCTAAATAGGGGAAGAAAACAAGGCAAAGGGGATGCACTTCGTAGAGAAAAATTACTTCACGTATCTAATAGTTCGCAGAGCAGAGGGTGCTTTCGAATTCGGGAGTTAGGAAGTTGAAAGGTCAGATACTCCACCCTCCAGACATAGGGGGAGGCCAGTATTTATAGGTAAGAGGTGCTGAGAAGTAGAGATTTCTTGGCGCAAAGATGGATTTTGCTACTCCGTGGTGGGTCGCGAACGTCAAAGGTGTTCATAGAGTATCCGACCTCCTTGCTCCGCAGTGGGCTCGCGAATGTCAAAGTCATTTGCAGAGAATCCCACCTCCTTACTCCGTGGTGGGCTCACGAATGTCAAAGGCATTCGTAGAGAATCCTGTGTCCTTGCTCCATGGAAGGTTCACGAACGTCAAAGGCATTCACGGAGCATCCCGCATTCTTGCTCTGCGGCGGCCGTGGGGCTAGGGGGACTCCACGAATGTAACACCCCGTGATTTTATGAAAAATAATCTTTTTAATTTCATTAATGTCTTGTGTTGTACGCTACACCAAAAGGATCTTTCTCAACACGCATCCTTGACTTTCCTTGCATTACACGCAATCACGACCTTCCTCGATAGCGCGTGTAGTACGCAATACCGAGTTTCACTAAACAACGATATGCTATTAAAATATTATTAAAACTAGCCGTTATGAATAGTAATAACGACCTTTTAAAATTTCAGAAATTTTATCTCTCAAAATGGACTTCATTTTTGGATTCGGAGTATCGAATTTAGCATAAGGTGAAATTTTGGTACTTTTCGGATAACTTTCATATTCTGATGAATAGTGAAAATTACTAAATTTTAATTAAAAACAACTTTTTTAATTGAAATAATTAAGAGTGATAAATTATTAATTTGAGTGGTTTTAAAGTATATTTTGAATATATTTTTACAATTTAATACAATGTTGGTCATTGGATGTAATTTCACATTTAAACCAGTTATAAACAAGTGTCAATCTTTTGATAGTTATTATCTCTTAAAAACACGCCATTTGTTTTGACGACGAGAATTAATTTTTAAATTAGTTAATGTAACTGATATGTTTTTAATTTGGTAAAATAGACATAATTTTTTAGTTCATAATATCAAATATAGCTTAGGCCTAATTTTTGGTATTTTTTTGGAAACTTTCATTTTTTGATGAATAGTGAAACCACTAAGTGGTAGTAAAAAAATGAATTTTTCATAAAACATAATTTTACCGCTTCTGTGAGTGGAATTTCAAAAATCCGAGACACACGGTTGATGTCAGTAAGTAAAATGTGGTTCAATGAGATGAAAATAATTTTTGGTGAATAGTAACTTTTTACTTTTTTTTACCACGGTTAAAAGTAAATAGGGTAATTAAGGGTAAAAATGATATTATTATTACCCTAACACATGTCCTTATTCTATTGGATAAGTGTAATTCGACGAAAAAGAACCTTAGGAATATAATATGACCATTTAGGCCCACTTGGATTAGATTAGGACATTTATTAATTTTTTATTCAAAGAAGAGTTAAAAGAGTTAAAATCAAAGTTTATTTACTAAAACATTTTTAATATAAGGTTATACATAATATAAATTAGATTGTAAATATTCATTAGAAAGATAATAATATTTCCTACATAATGAAATTTTATTTATAATTTTTAGACATTAAATAAATTAATTTATTTATGACAGAATGATGATGCAGTAATTACCATAATAGTGAAAAATTATCATAATTGATATTATAAATACCCAAATAAATATAATTTGAGACTTTTTATGAATTCCACTAATTTTCTAGGTTAATATGACATGTTAGTATTGATTTAATTAACTTTTTTCGAACTAATCATTCTGTTATGATTTTCAGAAAAATCAATTACTAAATAGTGTCAAAATTGACATAAAATTGTTTTTAAAATAGATATTATATTATTAATTGTCATTTTATTCCTAAAAATCTAAGGTTTGGCCAAATGACTTAGAGAAAGTTATATATATTAATAATAAACAACTTGGGGTTCGTTTGGCTTGTTATAGTAAGTTTATTAACCTTATAGTGTAAGAACACAAGAAGACACGGTAAAAGTAAAATTATTTAACTTAATGTTAAATCTAAATGATAAGGTTAAAATAGGAACCTAAACTTTTCTAAATTCTATTGTATGAGGGTATTTTGATCCATACCCTCCTTATATTCAAAATAAATTAATTTGGAGCTATTTAAAATCGAATATGACTTTATAATAAAATAATATTTTTAGTTTTCCAAAGGAGCCCCTCTCCTCCCTTATAAAAGGGAACCCCCTCCCTCTCTTCCTCACCACACTTTGAGCCTTCAAGATCGGCAAACATCTGCCAAATTCTCTTCTCCACTTTTCTAGCAACATCCTAGAGGTTCTGGTCTTCCTCAAAGACCAATTTTAGTTCCCTAAGAGGAGGTCTCAAAGAGGCGCTTCAAAGAAGAGGTAATTTCCGTTACCGATTCTTTCATCTTTATTTTTTCTTCCACTTCTTCTTTAGTTGTTTCATTATGATGTAATAACATCAGTATCACTCATATACTGATATGTTATTATAAGTATGAAACAACCCTATTTCACCATCTATCCGTCCTACGGAAAACGAAATCACTGCGCGTGCGTACGTACGGAATACCGTCTCCACGCCGTGGTGAAATCTATTTTCCACCACCACCTTAATTGGATGGGTATAATGGTGTAAATAATAACTATATATGATTATTTTAAAGTTATATTGATTCTTAAATAGTATACATACACTCCAATACAGTCCCATGATCTTGAGAACGATATCATCGCTCGTGCGTACGTACGGACTACCGTCTCCACGACGCGATGAGATTCATTCTCCACTTTAACCATTCATGAATGATTATAAAGTAAATATAATAAGTAATCATGAAATATATGAAATAATAATGATACTGTATTTATGTGTATATATATGTATGTCATCTACTTAATTCCATTCAACTCAATAAAGAAACGAAAACAACGTTCATGCGTACGTACGACCTACCGTCTCCACGAAAGGTGTATTTCTTTCCATTTACTGATTTATTATATATATGTATATTCTGAATATATATTATATATAAATCATGTTTTATATTCTGGAATTAAGAAATCATGATCTAAGTAATCATATGAATAATTACAAGTCAAAACACGGACGACAAATGAAACAATTTTACCCAAAACACTCTTTAACATGGAATTTACAAAAGAACGGGTAAAATAAATTCATAATTGAACCATATATGAAATAATAACAATGATTATGATTCTGGAATAAGTCAATGACATCATTTAAATAATTATACTGGAGTTTCGGACACTTACGAAGCAAATCGGACCTAAGCTAAGGGAAATATCACAATCTCATTTTTATCCGAGATTGTTTATACTTTAGTATTTACTGGGGTGTATTTTATCTTCCAAATCCATGTTTCCTCAATATTTAATATTATTTCCATCCACCTACAATTGTTTAAATCCAATTTTACCCTTTCGGTGAGTTTTTAGTAAAGGATATTAAATGAATCTTTTGTCGTTTTTCGTACGAGGTACTTTTTGACTTTTCTGACAAAAGTACGAAGAATGTTTTTTTAACTTATACGACATGAATGGATTTTTAAAACATTATTTCCAAGAAGCTCCCTTTAAAAGTTTTCAAGTTTATTTTTAATCAACTTATTTAGTTTAAAATTGTATGACATGTTAAAAAAGGAAAATGTTTTTGAATTTGAAAGGATATTTTCCTCAAGAATGGATTTCAAGTGTTTTATCAAAATTATTTTCCATCTAAGATAATATAGGGTTCTGTTTATATCCCTATTATTACATTGATTTGATTATGTTGTGATGGAATTATTTTTATGAATTCCTTTATCTTATATGAATTGTTTGATGATGTCACGATGTTTAAGATTCCCATTTTTATTACATGGGTTATGCAATGATGTATGATTTATGATTTTGTGGAACACATAAGAATGGTATCATTATGATATGGGTGGGACCTATATCTCCCTACAATGCATTGGGTAAAGATTTTATATCTCATGAGATAGACATTTCTGGAACGGTAGGTTATACCGATTCAGTGAAACATGACTGAAATGTGGAGTGAACTCGGTTCAGAAATGGACTTTGTCCACTAAGATAGTCTTGGCAATGAGTCTTGACTAATAAGAAATGATTCTCTATGATTATGTGTGTATGCCAAATAGTTTCTTGTTTTAAGTTATGATTATTGGGATTACATTTCACTACTATGATTTATTCCATGTTATGAAATTATGCTCTCTTTTGCAGGTTAAGATTTCCAAAATATTATGTTCTTATGAATATGATGTGATTGATATTTCTTTTGTTTACCCTTACTGAGCATTTGAGCTCACCCTTTTATGTTTTATTTTCCCCAGGATTTAAAGAAAGGTTTTAGGTAAAAAAAGGAAGATCTTTATGGGAGATGTTGAAGATCTTTTACCACGATTAGAAGATTATATTCCGAGTCTCCAAAGACACTAAACTATTATGATCCTTGTGTGTGTGTTTTTGTTATGTACTAAGTATTCTGAAAAAGTAATGTAATGTCCATGTATGTTAAGCTTCGGGTCTCTACAGTTGGTATCAGAGGAAAGGTTTAGTAAACCTTTGGAAACTAGGATGTGAAAACGTTAGTGAGATCCCTAGAGATATTTCTAAGGTATGTCTAGGGATGTACCTAAGGATAAGAATACATATAGGATATAGTCCTAGAACTACGGTAACGATCTTATAATTTAACCTAAGATGTTAGATATTGAGGGTGCTGCCCCTTTACTATGTTGTTTCCCTAGCATGATTTTTGCCTCTCACACTATTCTTTTTGGGTTTTATAAAATGGCTGGAAAAAGAAAGATTCATGATAATGGAGGATATGACGGACAATGGAATGATTTTATTCTTGAGAAACCAAATGAAACGGGATCTGGAAGTCCAAACATCGTTATTATGCATAATCAGCAATCTCATAATATGATCAATAACCTCAACTTTGGTAAGTTTCCCGACTCAGATAATAAGAGAAAGATGGAGTTTCATGATGATCATAGAGGAAAGAAAGTTCAATTTCCCTCATGTAAATCATGTGGGAAGAGGAATCAGGGAGATTTTTTCAAAGGAACTGGAAGATGCTTTGGGTGTGGAAAAGAAGGACACAAATCCAGTAAGTGCAAAGGAAAAGGTTCAGTTAACATCATGGACAAGGATAATGGTATTTCTATGACATCAACAATGATTAGATGTTTTAAATGTGGAATGTACGGGCATTATGCAAACTAATTCCCTAATGGAAAATCTCATGAAGAGAATCAGCATGGTCATATGGGTAGTATTTATGTGGATGATGATGAGGAGACTACAAATGATATATGAGCTGAAAGAAGTGTTGAAGCTCAGTCGATTGTTTTAGAAGGTAGTGGAATGATTGTATGTTTATCAAGAGTTATGTTGCATAGATAATGGTACTATGGAATAAAGAATCATCTAAGGATTGTTACACTATTGTTTTTCCTAAAAGTATTTGAAAGTATATGTTGAATGGTACCAGTAACCATGGAATGTTATTCAGATATTTTTGTAAGGTAGATGATATGTGCATAATGAAGGAATACGAAGATAATGAGATGTTTGATTGTATTCATGAGCTCATGATTGATATAAGGACTAAGTGATATCATGGTTTGAGTATATAGAATTTTGAGGATTTTGGTATGTGGAAAGTGTTAACTTTTAACTGCATTCATGTTTTCACTAAGGTTCAATGGGTATTCATTTTTCAAGAGAATACATGATTAAGGCCTTCGAACGTTTGTAATGTGACCAACAAGACATATCTTATGATATATGGGGATCAACGATGGTATTAACATGATTCTTATATGAAATCTCTGGTAATCGTTTTCACTATAATATGACAATGGACTGCAATATTCTGGATAAGCCTAAAGATTGGAATGGATTATGTTGGACATAAGTTAGTATTGTTTAAGGATAGAACCTTTTTTTCAATATTATTTATGGGATGATATAGTAATGTAGTTTTAGAAAAAGGACAACCTGCAGGACGAGCGACAACCCATCACGTCGGACAAAGGCAGTGGGAATCGAACCCACAACCGAAGTGCGACTGGCCTTTATCGCCTACCACTAGCCTACAGGAAGTCCCTGTTTAGTAGAAACTAGTTTTATTATATTAAGCAGTATGATATATGAAGTATAAGTCCATTTTAGGAACCATATATCATTAATCTCACAATAGATGGACTTATGTATTTTTTGATAACTTTTCTAACCTTTTGTTTGAGACAGATGGAATGACCCACCATTCTATCACATGATCTGCTAACACATCACGAATGACAAATTCAACTTCATTTCTTTAAGAGATGAAGTGGAAATTGTCCAAAGAACGACCAACGGTGAGACTATAACGAAATCACGAAAGTATTTCTTCTAATTCAAATTTCATCAACTTTAGGGAAATGATCTTCAAAACCAAAAATGTTATCCTAGTGATCCTATATCTGATGAATCAGATGGTACCTTAGATCGTCAAAAATTTATGTCTTTGTGATTGCTGGTTTTTCCATAGCCATGTTCTCTACCACTCTCCATCAGAACATGATGGTTAGATTTCTCTTCCATATCCATATTTTCACCTATGTGGAAACCCAGTGATTAGTTTAGTTGGGTAACCGTTATGTTTCATACTTTTGTTTTTAAAGATTGGTTTTGGTATTCCTTTTTACGATGTGGGTTTCTATTAGAGAAACTTTTGAATAGTAAACCATTTACAACCTCGATGAATTTCGAGGGCGAAATTCATTTTAAGGGGGGTAGAATGCAACACCCTGAGATTTTATGAAAAATATTCCTTTTAATTTCATTAATGTCTTCTGTTGTAGGCTACACCAAAAGGATCTTGCTCAACACGCATCCTTGAATTGCCTTTCATTACACGCAATCACGACCTTCCTCAATAGCGCGTGTAGTACAGAATACCGAGTTTCACTAAACAACGATATGCTATTAAAATATTATTAAAACTAGCTGTTATGAATAGTAATAACGACCTTTTAAAATTTCATAAATTTTAGCTCTCAAAATGGACTTCATTTTTGGATTCGGAGTATCGAATTTAGCCTAAGGTGAAATTTTGGTACTTTTCGGATAACTTTCATATTCTGATGAATAGTGAAAATTACTAAATTTTAATTAAAAACAACTTTTTTAATCGAAATAATTAAGAGTGATAAATTATTAATTTGAGTGGTTTTAAAGTATATTTTGAATATATTTTTACAATTTAATACAATGCTGGTCATTGGATGTAATTTCACATTTAAACCAGTTATAAACAAGTGTCAATCTTTTGATAGTTATTATCTCTTAAAAACACGCCATTTGTTTTGATGACGGGAATTAATTTTTAAATTAGTTAATGTAACTGATATGTTTTGAATTTTTTAAAATAGACATCATTTTTGAGTTCATAATATCAAATATAGCTTACGCCTATTTTTTGGTATTTTCTTGGAAACTTTCATTTTTTGATGAATAGTGAAACCACAAAGTGGTAGTAAAAAAAATGAATTTTTCATAAAACATAATTTTACCACTTCGGTGAGTGGAATTTCAAAAATCTGAGAGACACGGTTGATGTCAGTAAGTAAAATGTGGTTCAATGAGATGAAAATAATTTTTGGTGAATAGTAACTTTTTACTTTTTTTTACCATGGTTAAAAGTAAATAGGGTAATTAAGGGTAAAAATGATATTATTATTACCCTAACACATGTGCTAATTCTATTGGATAAGTGAAATTCGACCAAAAACAACCTTAAGAATAAAATATGACCATTTAGGCCCACTTGGATTAGATTAGGACATTTATTATTATTTAATTCAAAGAAGAGTTAAAAGAGTTAAAATTAAAGTTTATTTACTAAAACATTTCTAATATAGGGTTATACAAAAGATAAATTAGATTGTAAATATTCAATAGAAAGATAATACGATTTCCTACATAATGATATTTTATTTAGAATTTTTAGACATTAAATAAATTAATATATTTATGACATAATGATGATGTAGTAATTACAATAGTAGTGAAAAATTATAATAATTGATATTATAAATACCCAAATAAATGTAATTTGAGACTTTTTATAAATTCCACTAATTTTATAGGTTAATATGACATGTTATTATTGATTTGATTAACTTTTTTAGAACTAATCATTCTGTTATTATTTTCACAAAAATCAATTACTAAATAGTGTCAAAATTGACATAAAATAGTTTTTAAAACAAATATTATATTATTAATTGTTATTTTATTCCTAAAAATCTAAGGTTCGGCCAAATTACTTAGATAAGGTTATATATATTAATAATAAACAACTTTGGGTTCTTTTGGCTTGTTATAGTAAGTTTATTAACCTTATAGTGTAAGAACACAAGAAGACACGGTAAAAGTAAAATTATTTAACTTAATGTTAAATCTAAATTATAAGGTTAAAATAGGAACCTAAACTTGTCTAAATTCTATTGGATGGGAGGATTTCGATCCATACCCACCTTAGATTCTAAATAAATCAATTTGGAGCTATTTAAAACCGAATATGACTTTATAATAAAATAATACTTTTAGTTTTCCAAAGGAGCCCCTCTCCTCCCTTATAAAAGGGCACCCCTCCCTCTCTTCCTCACAACACTTTGAGTCTTCATGCTCGGCCAACCTCTGCCAAATTCTCTTCTCCACTTCCCTAGAAACATCCTAGAGGTTATGGTCTTACTCAAAGACCAATTTTAGTTCCCTAATAGGAGGTCTCAAAGAGGCGCTTCAAAGAAGAGGTAATTTCTATTACCGATTCTTTCATCTTTATTTCTTCTTACAATTGTTCTTATTTAGTTGTTTCATTATGAAGTAATAATATCAGTATCACTCATATAATGATATGTTATTATATGTATGAAACAACCCTATTTCACCATCTATCCATCCTACGGAAAATGAAATCACCGCGCGTGCGTACGTACGGAATACCGTCTCCACGCCGTGGTGAAATCTATTTTCCACCACCACCTTACTTGGATGGGTATAATGGTGTAAATAATAACTATATATGATTATTTTAAAGTGATATTGATTCCGAAATAGTATACATACACTCCAATACAGTCCCACGATCATGAGAACGATATCATCACTCGTGTGTACGTACGGACTACCGTCTCCACGACGCGATGAGATTCATTCTCCACTTTAACCATTCATGAATGATTATAAAGTACATATAATAAGTAATCATGAAATATATGACATAATAATGATACTGGATTTATGTGTATATATATGTATGTCATCTACTTAATTCAATTCAACTCAATAAGGAAATGAAAATAGCGTTCATTCATACGTACGACCTACCGTCTCCATGAACGGTGTATTTCATTCCATTTACTGATTTATTATATATTTGTAAATTCTGAATATATATTATACATAAATCATGTTTTATATTCTGGAATTAATTAATCATTATCTAAGTAATCATATGAATAATTACAAGTCAAAACACGGACGACAAATGAAACAATTTTACCCAAAATGCTCTTTAACATGGAATTTACAAAAGAACAGGTAAAATAAAGTCTTAAGTGAACTATATATGATATAATAACAATGAGTATGATTCTGGAATAAGTCAATGACATTATTTAAATCATTATACAGGAGGTTCGGACACTTACGAAGCAAATCGGACCTAAGGTAAGGGAAATATCACAATCTCATTTTTATCCGAGATTGTTTATACTTTAGTATTTACTGGGGTGTATTTTATCTTCGAAATCCATGTTTAATCAATATGTAATATTATTTCCATCCATCTAAAATTGTTTAAATCCAATTTTACCCTTTTGTGAGTTTTTAGTAAAGGATATGAAAGGAATCTTTTGTCGTTTTTCGTAAGAGGTACTTTTTGACTTTTCTGACAAAAGTATGAAGAATGTTTTTTTAACTTATACGGCATGGATGGATTTTTAAAAAATTATTTCCAAGAAGATCCCTTTAAAAGTTTTCAAGTTTATTTTTAATCAACTTCTTTAGTTTAAAATTGTATGACATGTTAAAAAAGGAAAATGTTTTTGAATTTGAAAGGATATTTTCCTCAAGAATGAAGTTCAAGTGTTTTATCAAAATTATTTTCCATCTAAGATAATATAGGGTTCTGTTTATATCCCTATTATTACATTGATTTGATTATGTTGTGATGGAATTATTTTTATGAATTCCTTTATCTTATTTGAATTGTTTGATGATGTCACGATGTTTAAGATTCCCATTTTTATTACATGGGTTATGCAATGATGTATGATTTATGATTTTGTGGCACACATAAGAACGGTATCATTATGAGATGGGTGGGACCTATATCTCCCTCCAATGCATTGGGTAAAGATTTTATATTTCATGAGATAGACATGGCTGGAACGGTAGGTTTACCGGTTCAGTGAAACAGGACTGAAACGGGGAGTGAACTCGGTTCAGAAATGGACTTTGTCCACTAAGATAATCTTGGAAATGAGTCTTGACTAATAAGAAGTGATTCTATATGATTATGTGTGTATGCCACATAGTTTCATGTTTTAAGTTATGATTATTGGGAATACATTTCACTACTATGATTTATTCCATGTTATGAAATTATTCTCTCTTTTGCAGGTTAAGATTTCCAAAATACTATGTTCTTATGAATATGATGTGATTGATATTTATTTTTTTACCCTTACTGAGCATTTGAGATCACCCTTTTATGTTTTCTTTTCCCCAGGATATAAAGAAAGGTTTTAGGAAAAAAAAAGGAAGATCTTTATGGGATATGTTGAAGATCTTTCACCACATTTAGAAGATTATATTCCGAGTTTCCAAAGACACTAAACTATTACGATCCTTGTGTGTGTGTTTTTGTTATGTACTAAGTATTCCGCAAAAGTAATGTAATGTCCATGTACGTTAATCTTCGGGTCTCGACAACGAAGGGGCTTCATGAGATTCCATTCAGGCTTTTCATTTCTTCTTATTCTTCCCCCATTTTGGTGCCAACAAAACTCAAGATTTCTAATTTAAGAGTCCAATCAAGAGTACCACGCCCATGGTGCCTTTTTCATAGCATAAAGATATTTCTTTAATTTGAAAACCTTAAGTTCATCATTTCCAAGAAAAAACCCCATGGGTTGTTCAATGTAGACTTCTTCTTCCAATACTTCATTTAATAATTCTATCTTGACATCCATTTGATACACTTTATAACCTCTTTGTATTTCCATGGCATGAAATATCCTGATAGACTCCAGTCTCGCTACTAGAGAAAATGTTTCCTCAATATCAGCGACATTTATTTTCGAATATCATATACAGATCAAGAGCACCTTATTTCTGATCACATTTCCATGTTTGTTAAATTTTTTTTTGAAAATCCACTTCATACCAATCACATTATGATATTTAGTTCTTTTAACAAGATCCCATGTCTAATTTTTGTCAATCTAATCTAAATCTTCATTCATTGCTTTCACCCTTGACTCATCCTTTGAAGCCTCTTCAAATGAGAATGGTTCCACAACTGATATAAATGCTGATTGTACATAATTCCTCATTCCCTATGTCTACGTAGGTACATTACGATCCCCTATAATGTTGGACTGATCAATCTCTACTCTTAAATTTCTACTTTGGGGTTCGACTAAATTCTCTCCAGCTATGGTTTTTTCTTCTGATTCTTCTTCTGAGTTAACATCATGATGTGACTTCTGAGAGTTTTTTAAACCTTCCTCTACCTCTGTATTAGAATTTGTTCCATTTTCACATTCTTCCACATCTTCTATCACATCATCATAATAATTCCTTGAAGAATTCATGTTTTTCTCTTCAATGATCTCTACATCACTTCTTTCCACAATTTTTCGCAAGTGCTTATTGAAACACTTTTAGTCTTTCTGTTCATTGAGTATCTAATAAATATTCCTTCATCTACATTTTCTCCATACTTCCTTTGATTTCATTTGTTATTTTAGATGAAGCATTTGCTTCTAAAACCACAAAAATATTTCAAAGAGGGATTCCTTCAAAGCCAAAATTCATATGGTGTATTTGTCTCACCCATATATAGCCCTGTTCAACTTTGAATATACATTGTAGCTTGTACTGGCTCTTTCCAGTAATGTCGAGGAATACGACTCTCAATCAGCATAGTTCTGGCCATGTTGTTTACCTATTGATTCCTATTCTCAACAACTCCATTTCTCTAGAGTTCTCAAAACTGTCACCTCATGTTATATCCTATGCTTCTCTAGGTAATTTTCAAATTCAATGGATGTATATTCCCCTCCATTGTCAGACTATAGGACTTTGATCTTCTGTCCAGTATCATTATCGGCATTTCGACGATAGGTTTTCATGCAATAAAGCACTTATCGCTTCCTGTGTATAATGATCACACATGCCTTATTACTATAATAATATATGAAAAGAACAAAGTACCTTTAACTATGTTTTCCAACAACATTTATCAGCTCAAATACATCTATATGGATGAGGTAAAGGAGATTTGATGCTCTTTTCTTCTTTGGATAGTATGAACTATAGACCTGTTTCCCTCACATGAAATCATATCAAGACTTTTCCCGTTCACACTTCAGATTAGGAATATCCATGACTATATTCAGCTTAGATATTTTTTTCCATGTCTTGATAATTGATGTTCCCCAATATCTGATTCCATAAGTTGTTTTCCTATTCAAATTTTATGTAGAATATATTCTCCTTTCTATCAACCATATATAAGTTACCACATGTTCCATAACCTTTCATGAAAGAATTTCTGGACATTCCTCTTATAGTACAACAATTCTAACTGAATATCATAATAATAACTGAGTCATAGAGTTGACTCACACTAATAATATTGTGATGCAGACCATCCACATAAAGGACTTCGGTTTTCTTCCTCTCTCCATTATCTATCTTCGTACTTCCACTGCCTATTATTTTCAAAGCACCATCGTTACCCAACCTCATTGTTACATCATCCTTTTTCTTGACATTCATTAATAGGTCTCCATTACCCATCATGTGGGATAAACATCCGATATTAAGAATCTAGGTACTTTTGTTCTTTGTATCTTTGAGGGTTACTTCTTCAAAATTGGATTTCTCAATTTTCCTATTTTCTTTCCATGAGATATTGGATTGAGCGTATGACACTGATGGTCTTTCAATTCTCTCTTCCATGAAGATGGGTTATTCATATTCAAATTTTTCTTCTAGAGAAGAAAAACTATTTAAAATAGAAACACTGTCTGGTTGACAAGTATTGACTCATCTCGAAGTATTGAAAGAATTTCTCCTATCACGCCTCTTCCTGCAAAACATAGCTTTATGGCCAAAGTTAGAATAGTAAAAAAAATATCCATAGAATTTATTTCTTCTACAAGAAGTAGGATATGAATATGTTCTCTTTTGTTGAACTTATAACTCTTCTCCATTCATATAGATCCTTTCCTCTTTATATTATGATATGGTATGACCCAAATAGCCCCAAAAATGACACTTCATGAAAGGAAAAGTCTTCTCACTTCCATTTCTCCTCATGCCTTCTTCCTTGGGAAAATAGTTTGAATGACTATCATTTCTAGAAATGCGAGGATAATATTTAGTTTTCCTTTCAGTTTGATTCAAGGGCTTCCTTTTCATCACTTATAGAGGCTTTTCAACATGATCAACTTTCAACTTATATTTATTTTTGTTCAGTTTATTTATAGCATTTGATGTTTCAGCATCACAACCAATTCCACTATTTCCCATGCATGTGGTTCTTTGATCACTGAAGATATTTTCAACTCCATCTGAACCACATTTTTCTCTCTCTAGTAGCTCAGCATCCAAGAAACTTCCAAATTGTATTTTATTATTTCCTTCTTTTGAAATTTATTCACTTTCAAGTTTACTTCTTAGAGTAACAACTTCTTCTTTTAGTCTATCAACGGTCTTGGACTTCTCCTCCAGTCTTGAGGTATGACCATTTATGAACCTTTTTTTGTTCTTAAATTCCATGTTTTAGTTCCACAACATCATCAGTTCTTTCAGGGATTTATTATTGAACCTTCACCAGTTCTTCCAGTTATTCAATTTCTGCTTCTAGCTGATCAATATAATCTAAAGATTTTTCCACCATTTCTTTCCACTTATTTCATGTATTAAATTTATTTTTAATATTACCAAAAGCATACTTAAGTTTGAAATTGGGATTCAAATTAGTAGTTGATGTTATTAATATTTTCATGACTTATTATATTCCCCCTTACTTATTTTATATGAAATGTGCATAATTTGTGTGAAATATTAATGTTTTAATATTAAGAATATTTTTTGAGCATTTTTAGAAGTAGTCCAATTGAGTCAGTTTAATGTTTTAATAATAACTATCACTATAATTATCCAAATTGTGTTGTTATTGTTTTTTAGGATTATCCTTTCTATATAAAACATTTCATTAGAAGTTACCATGAGCCAATTCTGCCATTTGAAGGGTCATATGGTCCTCACAAACAAGACCAAAGAATCTGTGATCAAACTAGACCAGCCTTGAAGATTGATTTACTGGGCTCAATACAGAAGTCAAAAAACATTAAATCTCCACAATAATTAGGGGGACACTACATTTCATCTTGTATAATTTTTTCAAGGCCCAAATCCAAGTACAAGGGTCCCAAATAAAGCTTTGAAGTCCAGCCCACCATTCTGGCCGGGATTTAAAAGCAGTATAGTATTCATGACATATCTCATGATGTAAGGTTAAAATCGAGCTGATATTTTTCAGTGTGAAAGACGAGATATGTATAGCCGACTTTGTTGAATAACCCATTCGTATTTGAAGGCATCTTCAAATTCCAAAACCCTTTCACATTCTGGACGTCAAAAAGACTAGATTGAAATGGACAGTTTTACTTTGTTTAATCAACCGGCCAAACCTTTTGATCCTTAAGTCCAAATGACTCCAAATTTTGAGAGTAGTCGGAAAACTTTAGTATATAAAACTTTAAATAAGGATAGTTCTCGAGATTCATCTGTCATGATGTCCATATCTGCGAGCCAAGTGGAGGGATATTTCTGGAATGTAAACAGTCCACTCCTTGGTCTATAAATACTCTCCCCTTCTCTCCTTGAGAGGGGTTGGCATTTCAGAAGAGAGGAGAACATATTGGCACGACCAAGGCCTTACCAAAGGCTTGGAAGGATCTTCCATACTCAAGTTTTCACTTTAGAGACCTTTCCTCCTCTCTTTGTTTTCACTTAATTCCGTGTTCTTCATTTTTGTAATTCTGTAAGTCTCTTTCTTTGTAATTCTGTTTTAATGCAAGTTACTTCTTCAATACCCTTTATTCTCATCCAAATTATGTAGTTTAATATTTATTTTCTTAAAATAGTTTAAATTCAGTTCAATACCCTTACATTATTTATCTTCCTCATTCAATCTAAAGTTCATTTTTAATTATCATCATTGTTCGTGTGTTTGTGTCGACGTACCACTCTTTTCTTATCTCTTTCTTTTTCTTCTCTTATTAATTTATAATCATAATAATTATAACCAGATTATTAAACACCCAAATGGATGAGTAAATATCTCATTGGGGTGAGTCATAATTTAGGTATGTTAAGTGATTGAGAAATTCTACTCGATGAATATTCTTTGAATTAACATTGTGTATGTTGGACTTAACATGTCATGGATTAATGACTTGTTTTGTTTAACATGTGGTTTCCATGGATTATTGGAACCATAAATACACCACCATAAATAAGATATGATTGAGATTATAACCTTAAGTTAAGTTAAGTCTTGGTTTAAAGCCCTAACACTTAGGAATTCTAATCAACATCATCTTGTGACATGAGTGTTAATTTAAATACAATATAAAGCAAAGCTCAAGGATATCAGAAGCTTAACTAACCTATTGATGAACTCACCCCAATCATTATAAATTTGTTAAATCAATCATAATAAATTATTCATTTCAATTAAGCCTTGCAAACAAACCCCCCCAATCATAATACAATTAACTAAACACAATCGACTATTACGAAGTATCATCATTGAGGATTCGACCCAAGTGCTGCTATACACATTAGCAGAGCACCGGAACCTTGACCAGTAGATAGGAGACAATCGGCCATGTGTTTCAAATGGAGCCGTTGCCGGGGATGGTTCTTTAATTAGTCATTTGTTTCTGGTTATTGTCAAAAAAAAACCAAAAAAAAAACAAAATTTTAAAAAAAAATTGAAAAAAAATCACAAAGAAAAACCCGTATTCTCATAAAAATCATAAACTGAAAAAAATACGAAGAAAAACCCATCTTCCTCTTTCTTCCAAAATCTATCTGAATGCCCCATAGCCTTCCAAACAATCCCTCAGATTTTTTTGACCCTGAAATTGAGTGAACACTTCGCCAACATAGGAGGAACATAAGAGATACTCAAATAATTAAAGAACCAGTCCGCATCCAACCAGTTGAAATTGAAATGGCCAATCCTAGGGAACAAACCCTAAAAGAACTCGCTGCCCATGATATGAATTACCAACCTCTTGGTATTCAATATCCAAACATAGAAGCTGACTTCGAACTCAAATCGGGTTTGATTCATCTTCTCCCTCATTTTCATGGGCTAGCCGGTGAGGATCCACATCTTCACCTTAAAGAGTTCCAAGTAGTATGCTCTACCATGAAGCCTCAAGGGGTTTCTGAATAACAAATCAAACTCTGAGGATTCCCTTTTTCCCTAGCTGACACCGCTAAGTCATGGCTCTACTACCTACCTCCTAGTTCCATAACCACATGGAATGACATGAAGCGGCTTTTCTTAGAGAAATTCTTTCCTGCTTCTCATACTGCTTCTATCTGAAAGGAAATAAGTGTTATCCATCAATTCCAAAGTGAATCACTCCATGAGTACTGGGAGAGGTTCAAAAAGCTTGTGAAAACCTGCCCACATCATCAAATCCCTGAACAAATCTTGATCCAATACTTCTATGAAGGGTTATTGGCTATGGAGAGAACTCTCATAGATGCTGCAAGTGGCGATGCTCTTGTTGATAAAACTCTTGCAGCTGCAAGAGATCTCATAATTAACATGGCTGCAAACACACAACAATTCCATACTTGAGAACATGCTCATGTAAAACAAGCCCAAGATAATCAATCAATTGAGCCGAACAAAATGACCGAGTGGATGAGTGAACTTACAGGTCTTGTCCGACAGCTAGCTGTGGCCACCAAATCCCCAGCCTCGTCTTCTCCACAATCAATGTTTCCTGGACCTGTCAAAAACTATGGAATCTGCAACTCTCCATCTCATCCAACTGACACTTGTCCACAACTTCAAGAGGATCAATCCGATTCATCTGGACCAATGGAGCTCAATGCAGCATATGCTCAGCGGAACACCAATCCTCAACTACCAGGTCAGTTTGTTAGAAACTTCAACCAACCTCACTCTGAGCCCTTCTCTTCTTCCTATAACCAATGCCTTAGTTATGGTAATCCCATATCTCATCCCCCTCAATTCCCTCCTCAAAACCCAAACTAGTTTCAATATGGTCAAGGTGTTGGTAACTTCCATCAACCGTATCCTTTTGTTCCTCAACCTCAAAAGAACAATCCTTCTTCTAGATTCCATCATCCTAGTGAGCCTTCCCAATTCCAAAACCAATACAATTGATTTCCCAAGAACCAAAATCAAGGCAATCCCAATCCAGGATCCTCTTATTCCAAGAAACCATGGGAAAGTGTAGTGGAAGATCTTTACTACTTCACCCATTCTAGCCTTAAAAACATTGAAACTCAAATAGGTCAACTTGCATCCCACCTGATCCAGCAACAACAATCAAATTCTTCCCAAATCCCAGCTCAACCATTACCCAACCCCAAGGGTAATTTAAGTGCAATTGCACTTAGATCAGGAAAGCAACTTTCTATGACTCAAGATAAATCCTCAAAACCTCCTTTGAATGTTGACCTAGAAAATTAAAAGAAAAAGAAACTTGAAAGGGAACCTAAAACCATTCCCTCACCTCCTTCCATTCCACTTAGGAATCCAATTCCTTTTCCTCAAGCCGTTTCTAAACCAAGGAAGTCCTTTGAACCTGATTCTGAAATGCTCGACATGTTTAGACGTGTTGAAGTCAACATTCCCCTCTTAGATGCCATAAAACAAATTCCTAAGTATGCCAAGTTTCTTAAGGAATTGTGAACCCAAAAGAGGCAAATTAGGACCTTTGAAAATGTTTCCACCCAGCAGTCTACTCCCATAAAGTGCAAAGATCCAGAGACCTTTATAGTCCCATGCCAAATTGGAAGTTCCAACATTGATGATGCACTCATAGACCTAGGAGACTCAATTAATGTCATGCCCAAATCCATATTCTCCAATCTTGGTCTAGGTCCCTTGCACCCAGTGTGTGTTGTCATTCAGTTAGCCAATCGAAGCATAACCAGTCCTGAGGGAATAATTGAGGATGTCCTTGTCCGAGTCAATGATCTTATCTTCCCTACTGATTTCTATCTCCTTGACATGGAAGGTGAGACGAAATCTTCTCAATCTCCCCTAATTCTAGGAAGACCATTCCTCATGGCTGCGAGAACCAAGATTGATGTCCGTTCAGGCATCCTATCCATGGAATTCAGTGACCAACAGGTCAAGTTCAACATTTTCCAAGCCATGCGATACCCATCTGAGGATCACTCTGCATTCTCAATCCATGATTCTGAGGACACTTATAAGAGTCAATTGAACCCCAATCCACCATGTTATTCATGTTCTAATGATAAAGGATCTTGTGAAATCTGCACCATGATTAACAAAGTCATAAATGGTGAAGTTGATGTGGACCTCTCATTCATAGACTCCATCAATCTAGAGGAACTTGAAAACTCTCTTGAATTCCACATCAATTCTGATCTATACTGCTCCACCTTGGACAGTATTAAGGAAAATGAACCTGAAGCAACTGAAGTCCCTTTTTCCATTCCTGAGTTGTCGAGCCCAAAAGTAAAAGATGAGACTGATCTGAAACCTCTTCCTGCACACCTGAAATATGCATTCCTCTTCCATGATCACTCATATCCTGTCATTATCTCTGCCACCCTTACTGAAACCGAGGAGTCCAAACTTGTTCAAGTGTTAGAGGAAAACAAAAAAGCCTTAGGTTGGACCCTAGATGACATACCAGGAATCAACCCTGCCCTTTCCATGCATCAAATCCATCTGGAGGAGACATCCAAACCAGTTATACAACCCCAAAGAAGACTCAATCCACTCATACTTGAGGTAGTTAGGGAAGAGATCACCAAGCTTCTTCAAGCTAGTATTATCTACCCAATTTTTGATAGTTAATGGGTTAGTCCAATTCAAGTTGTACCTAAGAAGGGTTGGATAACTGTTGTCACAAATGAACATGGGGAGGTAGTCACAACTCGAGTGAAGAACAAATGGCGTGTATGCATCGATTATCGAAAATTTAATGATGAAACACGAAAAGATCACTACCCTCTTCCATTCCTTGATCAAATGCTAGAAAGATTAGCTGGAAAGTCACACTATTTCTTTATTGATGGATAAACTGGCTATTTTAAAATCCCAATCTCACCTCAGGACCAAGAAAAGACTACTTTCACATGCCCCTTTGGAATATATGCATATAGAAGAATGCCTTTTGGGATTTGCAATGCTCCTGCAACATTCTAGAGGTGTATGATTAGTGTCTTTTCAGAATTCATTGAACACTACATGGAAGTCATCATGGATGACTTCACCATTTATGGAGAGTCATTTGAATCTTATTTGCATTCACTCTCTCTAGTCCTTCAAAAGTGTGTCAAGTGTAACCTTGTGTAAAATTTTGAAAAATGTCACTTCATGGTTTCAAATGTGATTTTCATAGGGCACATAGTTTCAAAAGATGGTATTTAAGTCGATCCTACCAAAATTGAAGTGATCCAATCAATTCCTCCACCCACTTCTGTTCGAGACATCCGTTCATTCCTCGGTCATGCCGGTTTCTATCGGAGATTCATCCATAACTTCAGTAGGATTTCCCTCCCACTCACTCGGTTTCTCCAAAATGATGTCACCTTCCATTTTGATGAGGTTTTCAAGAGAGACTTCATTGAACTCAAAACTGCTCTTACATCTGCCCCGATAATCCAACCCCCAGATTGGTCCTTACCCTTTGAGTTAATGTGTGATGCTTTTGATAGAGCTTTTTGGGATGTTCTTGGTCAAATAAGTGAAAAGATTCCTCATGTCATCTATTATTCCTCTAAAACATTGGATGAAACTCAATATCACTATACTGTGACTGAAAAGGAACTTCTAGTAGTGGTTTTTTCCTTATATAAATTCCGGTCCTATCTCTTAGGTGCCAAAATCATCATCTTCACAGACCATTCTGATATTAAGTTCTTACTCAAGAAAAGTGATTCCAAACTGAGGCTAATAAGATGGATCCTAATTCTCCAAGAGTTTGACCTTGAAATCAAAGATAGACCTAGAAAAGAAAAACCTGTGGCTGATCACTTGAGTAGAATTTCTAATTCTTCTCATTCAGAAATCATTGATCCTGAATTCCATACTGAGCACCTTTCATCTATCACTCCAAAAATACCATGGTATGCCCCAATTGTAAATTACTTGGTTTCTGGTGTTTTTCCTGAAATTTTTTCAAAATAACAAAAAATGAAGTTGAAAAGTGATTCAAAATACTATTTTTGGGAAGAAAATAAACTTTGGAAAACTAGGGCAGACATGGTAATTAGGAGATGTGTTGATGAAAATGAGCATTCTTCCATCTTAGAATTTTGTCACTCACTTCCTGGAGGTGGCCACTTTGGACCACAAAGGACCTATCGAAAGGTCATAGACTCTGGATTCTTCTGGCCTTCACTCTTCAAGGACTCACATGAGTTTTGTCAATCATTTCCTACTTGCCAAAAGTTTGGAACAATTTCAAAGAGAAATGAAATGCCTCAAAAGCCTTTAATCTTTTGTGAAATCTTTGATGTTTGGGGCATCGATTTCGTGGGACCATTTCCCCCTTCCAATGGATTATCATACATTCTTCTTGTAGTCGATTATGTTTCAAGGTGGGTTGAGGTCAATCCCACTATGAAGGATGATTCTCATACTGTTAGTGAGTTCCTAAAGACCCACATCTTCCAAAGATTTGACACACCACGTGCCTTGATCAATGACTTAGGAACCCATTTTTGTAATAGAACCATGGAAGCTCTTCTGAAAAAGAATGGGGTTGTACATAAAACGTCAACTGCATATCACCCCCAAACAAATGGAATGGCTGAACTTTCTAATAGAGAATTGAAAAGAGTTCTAGAGAGAATTGTAAAACCCACCAGAAAAGACTGGCATGATAGACTTGGTGAAGCCCTTTGGGATTATTGAACTTCCTATAAAACACCCATTGGGATGTCTCCTTTTAGGCTAGTTTTTGGTAAAGCATGTCACTTACCAGTTGAAATCCAACATAAGTCTTTTTGGGCTGTAAAAACCTGTAATTTTGATTGTGAAAAATCTGGTGAAGAAAGACTGTTGCAATTGGCTGAACTGGAAGAGCTTCGACTTGAATCCTATGAGAATTCCAATCTATACAAAGAGAAGGCTAAGGTACTCCATGACAGACACATCCCGAGAAAGGTATTTCATGAAGGTTAAAAGGTAATGCTCTTCAATTCCCGATTTCTTCTTCATCCAGGTAAGCTTAATTCTCGTTGGGAAGGTCCTTTTGTTATTACTAACGTTTACCCATTTGGTGCAGTGAAAGTCCAAGACCCCTCTTCCAAAAGGACATTCACGATTAATGGACATCAGTTAAATCATCACCATGAGAGGACATGCAATCCTCGAACAACATCAACTTCCACTGGCTCCCCAAATTCTCTAGATGACCTACCACTAGATAGAGAAGGCGACCCGCCAAATCCAAACCAAGGGGCACCTCTTTCCCTTCAACTCTCTCTATCTTTTCCTCTCTCTACCTCTTTCTTCTTCTTCCTCTATCGTTCATTTTTTTAACCATTTTCTTTATCGAAACCTTTATTTTTCACTTTCTCTTTTGTATGGGTGTATCTTTACAAAAATAAAAACCTAAAAAACAAAAAAAAACCAAAAAACATCACTTAAAAAATACAAAAAAATATAAGTCATGCTTATTCACCATCAAGTTTTGAAATTTTGTACAACCATTTTGGGGAGTTAACAGACATGTTTTCATCTCAAAAATTTTTTATTTTCATTATGACTTTGGATAAATAATTCTGTGTCAAAACGAACACATTTTGAATGCTCAATTTTTGTTTTGGAAAATTATTTTCCCCAACCGTGAGAACAAACATTTGCTTTCATGCCAAGGCCACCTTTGACCATCTTTTCAAAATGTGTGTTTTCACCCCCATTTGTGAGTCTTGTGTTTGTGGACCTTCGAGCTGAATTTCCTACCTTAGTGTGTATTAATATGATAGAGGCATTTTTTGAACCACATGAAAATAACAATAGCCAAATAACCTCCCATTTCCCTTACATTAATCCTCTTTTTGAAAGCCCCTTTGAGCTTATGAAAACCTTTTCTTTGATATCCACATTACAAGCCCAATACCTTATCCCACCCAATATCAACATAGATTTTCATTGCATAAGTTTTTGAAATTTAAGTCTGGGGGGGGAATAGATTTCATTTTTGGGTATCATTTCCTTAATTTCTAATGTGTTATCATATGCTTGAGGGCAAGCATCCATTTTAGTGTAGGGGGGAGGTTGTCATTCAATGGGATTTGGGAATGTATTTTACAAATGATATTGAAAAGTGTTCAAAAAAAAAATTCAAAAAAAAAAATCAAAAAAAAAAAAAAATCAAAAAATGGGTTGTGTCTTGGGTAAGTCAAAAATCAGTCTTCCTCAACCTTTGATCTTGTTATAACTATTAAAATTAGTGTTTTGAGGAGATCAAACATGGGTTGGGATATGAGTGTGAGATCTGTCTCAAGGTCAACTTTCGAAAAAACAAAGAAAAAAAGAAAAAAAAAGAACACTTGCATTATATTCTTATATCATTGAGAGAAGTTTGGTGGTTTGTAAATATTTAATCTGCTCATCGCCTTCATATTTTCTTTCTCTACTGTGTCTTTCTTCACACAATCATTCCCTTGTAAATATGTGTATTCATTTCCTTCCATGTTTTATTTCAAAAAAATGTGCATTGTTTTTCTATGTTGGTATTTTAACCCTCTTGTTCTCTCTCTTGGACATTATATTCCTATCGTCCCATATCCATAGAAAAACCCCTTCAAAAGACCTCTTGATTTTTGAGCACTTTGGATAGGGAGTGGAAGCTGAGAGCTCTTACAAACTCTATGATTTTCACTTTTGGTTGGTGAAAGAGTGAACCTCCACAAATAAATTTTATCATCTTGAGAGGTGTGAGTTTTGAGTGTCCACATTTTCCATTTTAAATTTGAGCCTGAATAAATGAATTTTTTTTGGAACATTGTTTCTGTAACAACTTGTGGTGGAATTCAAAATGGATGAGTGAAATAGTCTAAACCTCCCCTGATTAGAGAAAACAAAATTTTAATATCTGTTGGTGAGTAAAAATGATTTTGTCATGTTTTTATATTTGTTGCACATGAGGACATGCACAAAACTAAGTGTGGGGGAGTTGATGTTATTAAAATTTTCATGACTTATTATATTCCCCCTTTACTGATTTTATATGAAATGTGCATAATTTGTTTTAAATATTAATGTTTTAATATTAAGTATAATTTTTGAGCATTTTTAGAAGTAGTCCAATTGATTCAGTTTAATGTTTTAATAATAACTATCACTATAATGATCCAAATTGTGTGGTTATTGTTTTTTAGGATTTTCATTTAAATATAAAACATTTCATTAGAAGGTAACATGAGCCAATTCTGCCATTTGAAGGGTCATATGGTCCTCACAAACAAGACCAAAGAATCTGTGAACAAACTGGACCAATCATGAAGATTGATTTACTAGGATCAATCCAGAAGTCCAAAAACATTAACTCTCCACAATAATTCTGGGGACACTACATTTCATCTTGTATAAAAATTTCAAGGCCCAACTCCAAGTACAAGGGGCCCAAATGAAGCTTTTAAGTCCATCCCACCATTCTGGCCGAGAATTAAAATCAGTATAGTATTCATGACATCTCTCATGATGTAAGAATCATATCGAGCTGAGATTTTGCAGTGTGAAATAGGAGATATAGGCGGCTGACTTTTTTGAAGAACCCATTCGGATTTGAAGGAATATTCATATTCAAAAACCCATTCACATTATGGACTTCAAAAAGACTGGATTGAAATGGACAGTTTTAATTTTTTTAATCAACAGGCCATAACTTTTGATCCTTAAGTCCACATGAATCCATATTTTTAGAGTAGTCTGAAAACTGTATTATATACAACTTTGATGAAGGATAGTTCTCGAGATTCGGCTTTTATGACGTCCATATCTTCGATCCAAGTGGAGGGGTTTTGCTGGAATGTAAACAGTCCACTCCTTGGGCTATAAATACTTCCCCTTCTCTCCTTGAGAGGGGTTGGAATTTAAGAAGAGAGGAGAACATATTGGAAAGACCAATGCCTTGAAAAAGTCTTTGGATGATCTTACATACTCATGTTTTCACTTGAGATACCTTTCCTCCTCTCTTTGTTTTCACTTAATTTCGTGTTCTTCATTTTTGTAATTTTGTAAGTCTCTTTCTTTGTAATTCTGTTTTAATGCAAGTTAATTCTTAAATATCTCTTATTATAATCCACCTTATGTAGTTTAATATTTATGTTCTTAAAATATTTTAAATTCAGTTCAATCCCCTTCCATTCTTTAGCTTCCTCATTCAATCGAAAGTTCATTTTTAATTATCATCATTGTTCGTGTGTGTGTGTCTACGTACCACTCTTTTCTTATCTCTTTTTTTCTTCTCTTATTAATTTATAATCATAATAATTATAACCATATTATTAAACACCCAAATGACTGAGTAAATATCTAATTGGGGTGAGTTATAATTTAGGTATGTTAAGTGATTGATAGCTTCTTCTCGATGAATATTTTTCGAATTAACATTGTGTATATTGGACTTAACATGTCATGGATTAATGACTTGTTTTGATTAACATGTGGTTTCCATGGATTATTGGAACCATAAATACACCAGCATAAATAATATATGATTGATATTATAACCTTAAGTTAAGTTAAGGCTTGGTTTAAATCCTTAAAACTTAGGAATTCTAATCAACATCATCTTGTGACATGGGTGTTAATTTAAATGCAATATAAAGCAAAGCTCAAGGATATCACAAGCTTAACTAACCTAATGATGAACTCACCCAAATCATTATAAATTTGTTAAATCAATCATAATAAATTATTCATTTCAATTAAGCTCTGTAAACAACCCCCCCAATCAGAATACAATTAACTAAAAACAATCGACTATTACGAAGTACCATCACCAAGGATTTGACCTGAGTGCTGCTATACACATTATCAGAGCACCGAAACCTTGACCGGTCGATAGGAGACAATCGACCATGCGTTTCAGTAGTCAACTGATTGTATCTATCTTTATCTATCAATGGTTCCGAGTTTTCAACGCTAGCCATCATGGAAGCATGGTTCCCAGATTTGAATTCTGCTTCCTCTTCCTCAAAGAGTTCATTTTCATCGTCTACTTATTCACAAACAAAACTCTTTCGTTGAAATTTATTTCCATATTTGAAGTATCAATTTTTGAAAAACATTTTCTGAGTCTTTTTAATGTCTCCATATTCTATTTCTGCATCATTGAACTTTCTTGGGAAACTAGAGGAAATGTACCTCACTCTTCCATAGAAAAAACAATCCAGAGATAGTTTTACTTCAAATTTCCTTATTCCCTTCTTGAGTTTCTTAGGAATGATAGAAAGAACTTCTGTTTTCATCATCATATTCATTTAAAAAATATCATTAAATTTATAGTTTTTCTATGGATTTGAATTCCATTTACTTGATTACATGAGTCATTGCTTCTTCTAGGTTGAGTCTCATCTCATATTCCACCAGGATGCTCAGCAAATTATTAAGAAAAAGGTTGGGAATATCCCCTTTTCAAGAGTTGAAACCTTTTCATTATAAATGGTCAGAATTCTTCTCAAGATTTTTTTACAATATCAATGTCTTTGATCTCTTCTTAAAGCCCTCTAATTGCTCCTGAAACTTTAGTAATTCGATTGAAGAAATAATCTATATTTTCATTAGGGTGCATCTTCAGATTTCCAAACCTGTTATGTAAAACTTGGACCTTTTCCTCCTTAACTTTGTTGTCACCTTCATTAATATTATTCAGTTTCTCCCACATAAATTTTTTTGACATAAAATTCATCACATTCAGATATATTTTATCAGAAAGAGCTATAGTTATGTTATTCTATGCTTTAGCATCAGCATCCAACATTCTCCTATCTCTATCTATCTTAGATAGACTAGTTGGATCAGTGACTTCTATTCCTTGTTCAATGGAAAAAGGAACATAAATTACAAGAGATCTTAGATGAGATCTCATCATGTTATTCCATATTTGAAAGTTACTTCCATCAAAAAAAGGAACTATTCTAACATTAACTGTATTATCCATGTCAGAAAAAAGGAAATATTTAACACCAACAAACTTTATGCTCTAATACCACTTGAAGGACCCTAGAACACCCTAAAAGGGAAATGGCGAATCAAGGTGTCAAATTATTATTTTAAATTGATGGATCTTGTTACCCTATTGGTTGGAACCTGTTAAACCTATTTAAAGAGGAAGTGCATAAAATAAAAACTCACATGCAAAAAAATGACATAAAATTTTTACTTAGTTAACCACTAAGGGATACTTACAAGGAGAATACACCGACAGTGTGTCAGCCCTACCAAAAATCACTAATCTTCACAAGTTACAGATTATAAGTATTTAGCATAGCCACTCTGTGCTAGACACACTGCCATTATAAGGTTTTAGGGATAGCACACTGCATCCCTCAGATCACTTCTGCTGACTCCCCCTTGCTCAATGCATTGGAAGAATATTCACTCAGTTTATCGACTTGAAGGTTGCTTCATTGGTTTACCATTAAATAACATATCCTCAACTATAAATGGATGCTCTATTAAATTCCTGTGATCACCCAAAAATGTAATTTATTTTTCTGTATACTGATATGTTAGGGAACATAATTTTGAAAACTGATTTGGTCAATTTTTAGGGTTCCTTGGGTGTTTCGTGTACTGTGATCTGGGTATGGTGTTCAAACCACCTCTTCCGCCTACCACTGATGTTTCTACATACCATCCATATCCTCGGTGAATTTCCCTTCTCCACGTACTGCCTTCCTTTGCATACTTCTAAGCTTCTCCACGTACCGCCCTACCCCATGTGCTACCTTGCTTCATCACGTATTGCAAGTGCTTCCTCCACAAACTGCATTTTATTCTGCGGACTGTTTTCCTTAAATAGATGGTTCTCTCCATGTACCGTCTTCTCCTCTATATAACACATTGAACTTTACCAGATTTATTCCCAAAATTTTAATCTCTAATATCTTCACATAACAAAGGGGATTATTGTTTCTTAAATAGGCACGTAACTCCACAAATTTTACTAATCTGATTTACCCAAAAATTCAATCTGGGACAATCTTCACTCTATACTGAACTCCATCTGCATACAGTTAGGATCCACCGCATATTGATCCTGTTTCGAGAACCACAGTAATCCCGCCAACCATTAGCACTTTTAATACCACATTCCTTCACCGCGTACCGTCGTTGAAGACAATTTTTCATTTCAACCTTTATCATTCTACGTACTGCATGCCTTCACTGCATACCATTTTTGCAAACTATATTCAGTTCCATGCATTGATCCGTGCACCGCTCCACGTATCACTTCGCGTACTGTTCCCACTACCTAGAATGTGGCTGCAAACCATTCCCAGAACATGGTACGTGGTCCACGTTCCAAGGTATGTGTTTCTCTTATTTTGTCGATTTTCTTTCTAATTTTACATACCATTCAATCCTATCTGAAAATTTTTTTTTAGCCAACACCAAAATTTCGATTTTGAAGCCCAATAATTTGGTAAACACTAGGAAACTATGACACCTTTAATACTGCTTTCAGCCGCAAATTTATGACCTCATTCCTTGAAAACTCCTGATCCATCCATGTGCAGATTGACAACAAACACAAACCAAACTCCATCATTAGAAACAGACAGCCTTGGTTTCAACAAAAAATGGTTCTCAGGTGACAAAAATATACCATCACGAATATCACCCTACAAAACAGTCTCACAAGACACACACTCTCCCACATGAATGTCATAATATAAAATTTCACACAAGTATGATAAATAATAAGGAATTCCTTTCTCATGTGAATTAATTTCAATTACCAATATCGACCACTTAATGATGTCTACAAACCATTTATCCCTAGAACCAATCCCAATTAATCACAATAAGGTTAATAGAAACAAAATTAACAAATGAGAATCTTGAATGGTCTTATAAATACATAAACTAACCAAATTATATCATTCATCAATAAAAAATCTAGATCTATTCAATGGAGGGATGAAAATTCTATAAATCCCGAATCTATCCATCAAACAACCAAGAATAATCTATTATATAATGATAGAATACAACAATATGGAATGTATATAATATATTTATTATCCATATCCTAAGAAGAAGTGGATTTATGATATAACCAATGAAATATACATTTTGGGAGTCAATAGGCCGATTTAAGCCTTAATCTCATATGAAAGAGAGTTCCAAATCCATCAAATGAAATTTCTTAGGATCATTCTATTTGAATAAGTGTCAATCCCAGGTAGAATAATAAAAAAATGTTGTGTTAGATAACTTTTATGGGAAAACTATTAATTATCTTGACATATAGGAACCACTAAATTCCCGGTAACTACAATAATAATCCTAGGAAATTTACTTATCCATATGAAAACTAATGGCTATATAATGGAAAGATGGTGGCACCTAGGTTCTTCATGGGTTTATAAAACTCCAAAAAAATTTCTGTTGAACTATATTGGGAATATGGTGACACATCTATAGTTCTATGCTACTTTCATGTTCCCCTAGCTCCTCTATATCCTATTTCCTACCCCCAAAAGTCCTAACAATCCTTTAAAATACTAGTAAACACATCCAATTTGGTCCAAAATGTAAAAAAAATTACATTTTAAATTCAAGGATGATATTGAATCATATTTTATCAAGAGTAAGTTTTGGTTTTATATAGATATAAACTATTATATGAATGGTTTTAACATATCTTATACATGAGATAGATTTTGATATATGGATATATAATTAATATTTATTTTTTGGTAAGTAAAATAAAGTACAATTTTTATAAATTTTAATATAATAATACATTTTTTACATATTTATCTTGTTTAAGGAATTAGATACCCATCTAAATCATTTTAATAATTCATTTTTATTGAGAATACCTAAGATAAGTTTGTGAGATGTTAAAAAATTCAATAAAAATAAAAAGTGGTTGATTTATTTTATAGTAAAAAACTATTAATACATTAATCATTTAAATTGTATAACCATAATAGAAATAGTCATGATTTAGATCCTATATTTTATGTGATATTATTTGTTTTTCCGGATGCTTCTACTCAGGAATTCATTGGATGTGTTGTTAATATCCACATACTTGGACTAGTCACAATCACTATCACATCACTTTTTTTCGTTCCAAAGGTGGGAGAACTTCTCTATAATATTTATTGATGCTACATTTTTTATCAGAATAGGATGATGGTATTGAAGCTCCTCCCACTATGTATTCTTTTTTTGAATATATTTACATAGTTCAGTTCTCTCTCATTTATCTAAGACATATTTTTGAATCTTTTTACAATACCATCATCTAGTGGACATCAGTTAATTACCCTACATTATACCACAATAATGATGCTACCTATGGTCAGAGATGATGATGATGATGAGGGGTCTATTTCGAATCTTATGATATCTGGTATTTCTAGAATCATTAAAAGTATTCCTTATGAAGGGTTTTCCTTCTATTTCTAGTTTTATAAGGCATATTGTGTAAAGAAACCCAGGGAATACCATGAAATCCTAAAATAATCTTATATTCAATTCATTAAACTTCCAAATATCATCTACTTAGGAAAATTGTTTTTGTCACACAATGTAAGAACTCAATCTTTCCACCCAAGTATGTAGGAAGAGATCATATCCTCATCACATGTGATTGTTTGGATCAAAAACTAAGGAATCCTGGGTTTACCACCTTTTAAAGGTGTTATGATGCATGAGGAGGGGTCAATGGTTTGTATCTAAGGGAGGGAGTATCCCATATTTTCTCTCCACATATTGGGATGGGTATAGGTTAGCATTATATGGAGACACTAATATCTAGTGTGGACAATAGGTTCATAGGTTTATAGGATTGGAATACCCTCAATAGGTGACCGATCTTCATATTTTTCTCCTCATGAGGGGGAGATATATTTTTGTTAATGTTGTCATTGAACCTAAAATAAGCATCCTACGTACCCTTTTAGAAGAAAGGGATCAAAACATACTTATTTAAAGTGCACAGTTTAAGGTATTATGGATAGACCACAACATGATATTTAACATCATGTTGTTGGGATGATTTTTTCATGATAAAAGTGACAATAAGGGATGGTGTAGGTCTTATTTGTCAATTATTATTTAGTGTTTATAGATATCATCTTATATGAGGAATCATGTGCTCCTCAAATGAGAATTCCTTATATTTTCACACTAGTAATACAATTATTGTCACACCTAGTAACTCTACATTTAAACATCCAAGACATGGGATATTGTTATGCAGTTTAATGTTATATTACTAGGGCATTGATTCCATGTTGTTAAATATTTTATAGATCAAAAATTTTTAGGGAATACAAATTATGCTAAATAATCCAAGTTATAGTGGGTGTATAGAAGGATATGAGGATCTCTATTCTCATCATTGTCAGAAAAAATGGTTGATTTTCCTTGATTAAGCCACCATCGAGGCCTAAATGTCCAGTTCATAGGTTCTTCTGGAGGTAAAATGGAATAAAAACATCCCATTAGAGATAAAATATATATCTATCATTATGAGTGTTTATATTATTAGTAGTAAAAGGAAAATTGGTTTCCTAGCTTATGCTTTAGGAAAAGGGCTTGGTCATGAGGGGCCATAATACCATTCATGAAAATGGTATTTTCTCAGATTAATCCATAATGAGAAGGAATGAATTACATAAGATATAAACTTTAATGAAGAAATGTTTTTTTAAAAGTATGCATCATTATTTTAATGGTAAGTTGTTTTCACAAAGGTAAGGAGGTTTGTGACACTGAGAGTTTCTACAATACATGTGTTCATAATACATGGGTGTTGCCCAATCTTACATGGATGAGGTTTCATGAATGATGTAGGTCAATTAAATATTTTATAAGATGTGAATAATTTTAATCTAATGGAGTGGAAGTGGACTTCCATGAACTTCATATCCATCATGATCCAATGCTATAGATGACTCATTAGAGGTCATTCATGAATAAAAACAAACTATAGAAATTTTTGTGTGTTAGGGTGTATGAATGTTGTAGTTTCATGAGTTGGGAGATTCAACATGTTCTGAAAATATCATATCCTTTGAAATGGGAGAGAAAATGGTATTTATAGTCATGAAAGAACCTATAAGATATGTTTTGTAAATGACAACCATCTTTGAAGATGTTAGTTCTTTATAGCACTCTGAGAGGTGTTTTTATAACTCCTGTGTTTTTTGAAACCCTTATCCTTATCCTATCAAATTAAAATCGTGGTTTTTTGTTCCCATGTTTGCCTAGATTTTACCTCATAAGTTATTTCTGTCTTAAATTTCTTCGAAAACGTGCATTTTGGGATACAAACCCCCAACCCCCCAAAGAATGGTTGATGATGTAGGTGGTGATGATCATATTCTAAGGTAAAAATGATAAAATAAAACATCATGAGATTATTGGTTCCAAATATTCATTCCCACCCTTGTAATATAAATATGGGACCCTCTTAGGGGATGATGAAATTTATGAAATATGTATGACTTCCCATCTTATAGTGAAACTATTACTTACATTAGAATCGCATGGCCTAAATTATTGTCACTCGAGATACCACTCTCATCCATGAATAAAATTTCATTAGTATTCATTATCCATGCCACTTTTTTTTACTACGACATCCGCATGAACCACTTTTGTGAGTCCTAAAGATTTATAAACCAAAAATTCATTAAGTAGGAATTAAGAGTTTATCCATGGATTTAAAAATGGCTGATAAAGATAAAACATTTGTTACCACATGAAGAAGGGGGATGGTGGAGAATATTCATATAAGAGATAGATTCTGAGCCATGTTTGTGGATAACTCACAATTTGAACTATTAATAGAGGATCAAAGGGATTATCCACTCTATCATACATTTACGATTTATAGTTTTGGGATAATGGAGAATTTTCTTATCCCATGCATGGATTGATATTACCCTAGATATGGTTTTAAGAGTTCTATGGGTATTTACAATGGAAAAAACATGGATACTAGTAGTTATTATGTTATGGTACTTAACCCAATTAATACCCACTCACTAACTAATATATTTAATACCATTAATAAATGGGACACAATCACATAATGATCTCATCCTCAGTATATAAAAAATTATATTATTGGTTTGGAAGAATTCCTTCATGGTTGGATATAAGTGTGGGATTTTTGTTAGGGTGGAATCTTCACTAATGAATGGAAATTAGCATAATTCATATAACAATCATGCGATGAGTTTAAGTAGAAGAACTAGATGATAGGGATTTAAATAGAAACATAGACTCCATAGTTCCACATTTTTCATCATCTAAACATCATACTAGCTTTATTTATTATCAACATAATCTTGTGTGCCCTTCACCACAAATTTGGGATCCAAAACTTTTGATAACTTCATGATGAGTTTCTCATAATGGATAGTGTCTAGGAAGATCATGAGAAAGTCACAGTGCTTTATATAGTGCAGTTTAATTTCATGCATAGAGGGACAAATAAAATCCAACACAAGGTATTTTCCATTCACGAAGTAGTTTGAAATAATTATGAATAACCATAATGTATATAGTCCAAGTAGGCCCCAAAAATTCCCAAATGAGGTGAAAAATAAGATGAAAGGATCATACTAAGTAGTCCTAGAGGTGATCTTATTCAACTTATTGGGTTATAATATGAAGTCCCATTACCATAATGTTATGTTTTTAGTTATTTTAAATGTTTCTCTATGGGTGTCCACTTACCATTAATGAAACTCATATAAGGGTGTTTTAAAGTATCGTATCCATTATAAAAATGATGAAAATGGTGTTGTGAATTAATATCCTAATACCATTGTTGATGATTTCCTAGAAGTTACTAAGTCATATCAATAGAAGGAAGAGCTCTTGCATGTGTGCAGCCCACTGAAAATTAAACTATGCATGTATTACCACACACATGGGGGATATAGATACGACCACTCCATATACCCTCCCAATACTAACTTACAACCATCCATGTTAAATATTTTTGGGAGTGACCACCCTTAGATGGAGTAATTATGGGAACTCACAATGGCTAGGTTTCTAGAGTAATACATTCTCTACCAATTTCCTTTTCCGAATTGAATTATTTTAGATGACATCAAAGGAATAATCAAGTAATTTTCATACCTCTTGGACTAATGATGTCAGGTACTAGTGGAGTGGGTTGATGAAAATGTTTGTTTTGAGATATAAAATCCATAATAATTCACCCACCCATTATATTATATCTACCATCTGACACTAATGGTGTACATCAGGGTATTCTATGATTTCCATACCTTGGTTATTCGATAGATATGGAAGATGTTCTTTGAGTAAGGTGATAGAGATAGAATGGTAATCCCAAAAATTTATGATCCTTTAGGGTTGTTTCACTTGTATGTGTGTAGCTAGGATATAGCCTAACCACTAGGGTGATACTAAGATGATTGATGAAATGTGAAAATTATAAAGATGATATTTTGTATAAATGTAGGCAAGGGTGCATTGTGATAGGAGGAGAGAACTATCTAGGGTAGGGAATAATCACTATGGATGTTTTAGAAATAGATTTAAGGGATCTGAGTACATTATGATATGAAACTATTGAGGGTTGATATTCTACGGTAGGCCTAAGAAACCCTATAAAATGTCCTATGGAATAGGGTAAATCATGCTAGGATTATTTAATAACATATTACATTGTCCATGGGAAACTTCTATGATACATAATTGATGTTCATAATGATGTAGTTTTTTGTAATGCCTCAGAAAGCTAATATAGATTCATGTAGTTCTCCACTTACCATGGGTGTGGTAGAAAATGAAAAGGGAAGAGATAATCCTTTCTGGGATTCACCATTCTAGGACCAAATTCCTAGATCCATGTATGGTGGTCATTGAATACCTACATGAAATGGATAATTATATCCATTCATGAAGTGTATCACAATTCTTCCCTACTTGAGTTCATGTTCTACTAGAATGCACATTCATGGTGATCTCATTGGGGATTTATTGGTCAAAGGAATTACCTGAGAAGAATATAATGATGAATATTAATTCATATTGGGACTCCCCTAAGAGGAAATATGGCTTCATCGAAGAGGTATGTTACATGTTTTTTCAGGATTAACAAGATTGTATATACCTGGTCATTACTAACTCTTATCATTGGACATACAGAGTAACTAAAAAGTGTGATAGAAGAGGTGATTCTTGATAAATCTCCATGGTATTGTGAATAAGACTAGAGCCTCTATGGGGAGAAAGCAGAACATCCCCCTGATGTTGTGGTTATAGATGTCCTTCAATCCTCCATCGAGGTGCATCTCGTGTTTGATGTGATTGCTTGAACAACTCATAGATTAGATGACATTCCCTATTCATTCATCTATTTTTTACCTCTACTCCTTATACATTTGGATGATAAGTTTTCTTATTCATAAAAAAAATATTTTATGATTATAGTTAATTTTGTAGTTGTTTTTGAAGTACCTATAGATTTGGAGATGTTATCTATTATGAGGCCTCTATAGATTTCTTCAACTATTGACTTTTTAGTGGGTTTGGTAGTTGAATGTATCCATAGTACAATAGATGGGAATGAACATAATGAACAATCATGGAAAATTCTCTCAAACACACTTGAGGATTCAACCATTCTTTTTTATATTGTTTGTGAGAAATTTCCTATGATCCATAACTTTTTTTTTCAACCATGAATTGGATTTCACTAACATATCATCCCAAAGGTATTTCACCTTGCATTGGTGAACTAACTACTTAAGGTGAGGAAAAACACAAATATCGCAATGATGATGTGGAATTCACCAAAGTTGATCCCTCAATAGGGGTAATTTACAAGACTGCAACAGATAAGAATATCCCTAAGGTTCTATACACTAAAGATGTTGTTGAGATCCCTAGAATGGGACCATAATATAGGGTAGAGGTGGTTTGTAGGATTTCATTAAATCAATTTTAAAATGGAATGACTACATATTCTTAAGAATAATCCTTGAGAGTGTCACATGATGTAGAAAAATATGAGGTGGAACCCCTGGAGGAAATTGAATAGACAACCCTATATAGAAGTTGTATTAGAAATGGTAGCTATAATGAATGAGTATAAATATGTACTCCCCTAGGACATAGACATCATACATAAACTTCGTGAGGATGATCATTTTATATAGGTACTTGTACCTTTTTTAGAATATGGGCCTGCCTTAACATAAATGGATGACCCAAGGTTATATGTATCTAAGGAGAACTATTAAATCTGATGTACGGCATAGATTCTTATTCTAAAAACCATAACTTTCACACCATTTGATGATTTATTGGAGATATGGGTTCTCTCATCCACTGGTTTCTAAACTTTGGGATTTGTAGAGAGGACTACTACACACTCCACTCTTAAGTTTTTTACTTCCTATTCAAATTGGTTCATTTGTGGTGGAAATGTCTTGGGGTTTCATAGTATAAGTTCACATCCATATGTGTTCTATCTCTCCATTAATTAGAGCCGGAATTAAACCATATATAGGAGTATGTTCTCTGGTTATGTGTCATCATTTCCACCAAGATGGTTATGGTCCTCCTCTTGGAGTCTCAACCAACTGAATATCATGCTAATATATCTCATAAAACATCTTATATAATGGTATGTGAAGCCGAGAATGGTAGGATCCATGTGAGTATGGATGAAGTGAATATATGTCTTGGGGTTGAGCTTGTGAAAGTGGCCAGACTATAAGGAATCATAGACTTTAATCAATATATACTGATAGTGCTCGAGAAAACCATAATATGGGATGAGACATAGTGGGGATTATTTCATATAGGAGAGGATCTGATTTATGAATAACCCATATCATTTTCATTTTCTATACAATAAATTTTTAAATCACTCCATTTTTTAGGAATTTTTCATCTTCCACATCTCAGGAAAACAACCCATAATAAATCTATTACCCACATGAGTCATGATCAATGTTATAAACAATAGATCAATAGAATAAAAATCATTTATATAGAGTGGTGGATAGGGTATGATGGGTTGGGATCAGAATTTTACATAAACAAATCCATGACTTATCAATTTTGGGAAAGGGATGGTCTAATTACAGGTGTTTGATATGTTATTTTTTTACATAATGTATGAGTGAAGAACAATAAGGGTTCTATAATTCCACATAAGAAAAGGGATGGTGAAAAGAGATAAATTGTGACCTTAAGAATTTTCATCAATAAATGGAGATAAGTGGGTTGAGAATAAATTTTGACCATGTTCGAATCATGTGTTCCACAACCACAATGTTGAAGATGTACCTTATGAAACAAGTTTACTAGATAGGACACATGCCCAATTGGGAATTTTGTTATCCCCATAAGGGAGTCTATTATGACATAATGATAGTGAATCCTTTGGGGTATGTTCCTTGTAAGGAATGCGAGATTTTTTTGGAAATGTTCCATCACTATGTGGGAGCCATTTTGGTCATAAAATATGGATATAGATATAGATCAATAAGACAAAAATTTGTTCGATGATAGAAAATGATTCCAAAGAAGTGTTTAAACTATATTAAGGATATATTATGATTTGTTGGGAATATTTATCAGAGTGAAGCAGTTAGAAGTGATGTTAAGATCTAGTGGGGTAAACATAGATTCCAACTAGGTGAAAGTCTTGGGAGTGAATCAAAATCATACTTCAAAAGGATATTGACAGTCTCCCATGTATCTTAATATAAGGTCGTATAGCTTTTACGAATAAATATGAATCTTAGTGTTTTTTACGGATGACCATGATTATTTCCTTTTATAGTCTTGCATCTAGGAATGGTAGGGGAACTTCATATTATGTTCATGTATCTAGGATTATTTTGTGGATGAATCCATCTAGTAATAATGAAATTAATGTGATATTAGGCCTTATAGGGGAAAAATAATAATGGATATAGTCTCATCTATTGAGAATAAATTTTGGCTGGCTAGAGATATGGAGTATAAGTCTCACTATGCATACCATGGAGTGAGAATCAAGCCGTACATAGTTCTATAAAGTAGTGCAATGGTAGAAAAGTTCTAGAAGTAGAAGGGAATCCCCACTATAGATGATGGTGACCTAATTATTTTGATGAAAATTTTTTATATTAAGATACTAATTTTTTTATTATAAAACCATGAAGTAGGAATCATGAGGATGTGATATGTTTCATTTAGAAAAATAAATCCCACTATAAATTAAAGGACCCAAATAGATCAAATATCAACCCTGGAAACTTCTCCAGTGGAAATGTGTGATGGTTGGGCTATAAATTTATCCTAAACTAATATGTTTATTATAAACCACTAGGTTTTCCATGTCCCTATGAAGAGTCTCTTTGGATTTGTACATATTACTCTTTTGATTCATACATTTAGCCACACCCTAAGATTTTCTTTCAGAGTAATGGGATGACATATTCTTAGGATACACATGGTATGTATTCAAACTGACATGTGTTTATCCCTCATGCCTAGGGTATTTTATTATCATGCTAGTCAGACCATTGGGAGTTTGTATTTTGTTGTTATACGATTTTGACCAAATATGGATATAGTTTAAAGTCACATAGCGTTGATATAAAAGGTTAGAGAGACAATCCATATGGACACGTTAATAAGAATACAAACATGAATGGAGGGTATGAAAAGTCTAGTTTGACACAAACATCCCTGTTGATGAGGCACATACAATTTTTGGTCATCAAACCATCATGGCTTGAAAAGTGGTAGTAATTTTTTAAAATGGAACATGAATTTTCAAGACAATATAGGAGAGATGGGGTGGCTAATCTAGGATGAGGATTGGAAATATAGGTGTCTGTATGCATCCCATGAAATTTTAATAAATCCAGAAGTAGTTTCAAAATTGGTATAGTATATTACCATCATTAGAAAATGTGGGTGGGGGAATCATATTTAATGAGGAATTATGGTGTCATATAGTTTCTAAAAATCCTAAAATGACTCTATAAATATGTTTAATGTGATTTGGTTAGGTTTAAAAGGGGAACATCAATCTATGCTGTAACATGGGAAACTCGAATATGTAATGAATGGACGGGTTGACGAGACCAACAAGCTCACCTTTGGGATTAGTGATCATATAGGGGGATTATATTTAGGGTCATATGTGTGGAAGATTCACACAGTTTATGTTCATGAGTCTTATAATGTGATAGATTCGTCTAGTTCATGGTCATTGAGTATGGACCTAGGGGTTGATGCCAGTTTGAGGTCATTAATCAAATATCCATGATGGTTTTCTAATTAAGTTATTATAGAAATAAAGGGGGGATAATCACATTATGAATGGATGGATACAGAATCATAATGTCTCAAAAACATATTTGAAACATGATACAATCCTTTTAATATCAAGATGCCTAGACCAAAAAGGATGTCACTCTTGAGAATATCTATGCATCTCGATCATGTTGGGTAGGACCCACCATAATTTCATAAAACAAAAAAATCTTGGTTTGATGTGGGAAATGAGGAGGGGTGGACAACCCCTATCACCTTTGTGTGCATAAAAGTAAAAAAATTATCCAACTTGGGAAGGTTCATCTTACACCAACTTGCATAGATTACACATACAGATGTATGACAAGGTAGAACCAATGTTGTTACAAGTTCACATAAATAATAATATGTTAAAAGGTATAAACTAGTAAAATATGGTGTATTGACAAAGAAATTGGAATGAAGCGGTAGAGGAGTATAACAGATGATATTCAAAACAATGGTCCCACAATATCATCATTAAAGATGGTGTGAGTAAATTTTCAGATAGATTATTTTCCTTGTTCAAAATAGGGTAATCATAATTTAAATCATGAATTGAATGAAGGAATGTTCCTTGGATTTAAGATGAGTAAAATTTGGACATGTTCCATCATAACAGAGGATACCTTATAGATGTTAAGGTTAGTCGTGATTAGAATATAAGAGGGCCCAAAATTATTTAGTGATCATGAAGGGATATAATGGGGGAGTTCATCACTCTAGGTACTGTGCCACCATTAATTTTGGAATATCTAATAATATTATAAGTGGGAAAGAGTTAAGCATGATCTCAAGAAAAAGGAATATTGTTGGAAAAGAGTTGGGACCAGGTTTAGAAATCCATAAATATCTACCTATCTCATGAAATTGTGATGAAGAATTATATAGTTCTAGAGTGCAATGTGGTGGGAGACTAACATTGGAAGGTGATTTACAATCAATTGAGGGATGGAGAATCTCATATTTTTATAGAAAGGGATGATGATGTGGGCCATGTATTTTAACATATTATTATATGGATGTTGGAAACACTTTTAAACATTTTATGGTGTGGATTATGTTTCATACAGTTTAACATCCTGTGACCAGGATGTTGTCCTACTGATTAATGGAATGCAACCATAATATTTTCATATAGTTTAATTTCACATGACAAGAACACTAAACATGAAGTTAAACATTATACAATGATGATGATGTGTCATAAAATATATCATCTTGTGATGAGGTTGATATCAGGTAGTTTTATTTTGTGTGAATAAGATGTTGTTCTATAGTTTAATGTCATGAAACAAGGATGATTGACATAATGTTCAATGGATTATAGCAAGGAATATGTATCATACATGTTATCATCAAGTGAACATGATATTTCACTAATGTTTTACATTATTTTACCTTGAAATTGTTTAGATTATGTGAAGTACCATTCAAGGAAACTTATATTATTCGGAGGTGTGACTCACTCCACATCCATGGTGATCAATGGGTATAAACCATTATAGTAAAATTTATGGATGAAAATAGGGGCCTAAAATTTAGTATATATCTTTTGTTTATTGTTTCCATGTATCATTAGAATACTTGATAATAATAACCATTATCCCTAATGAATGAAGTAATGGTAAACTTCTTTTCTAAATTCTCATGCTACTTGGTTATATCAAACTTAAATGTTGTGTAGTTCTTAGATCCTGATATCATAAAGGGATTCATAATAATCCAAATGAACCTAAGATTTAATATATATATATTTTTCAAACATAAATAACCATCTATAGTGATGAAAACAAAACCTTTATTTGTAATACTACCTCTGTTCCATACACCAGAGTGTAACAGTAATCAATAATGCTTTTATAAATTAAATTAGTTTTTTTTTTCATATTTTAAAGACAATTTATAATCATAAAATTTAATAATATATCAATTGAGAAGTGATTATAAGATTAGTATATACATATATTGAGTTATGATAAATCTAATTATTACAGAAAAAGGAAACGATGGCCTCGACTAATAGGATCATACAATATGAAGAAAATTTATTAGTGCTTGTGAGGGAGATAAAATCTACTGTATTTTTTCATAACCAATACCAAACAAAGATTCCCTAACTAAAGCACGAGTGATACCATTTATTATAGAAGGTCAAGCTCATCGATATCACAACCCAAACTTTGTTTTCCAAACTACTCCAAGAAAATATCACTGCCGCACACCTTTCCCAAAGTGTATTCACAAGCGTAATAAAGGACTATATATATTTATCCTAATAATATGAATAAGTATATTTTCTATATAATAAAATAATTATTATATTTATTCCTTATTTTTTTATTTTATAAATTATTATGTAATGAGTTTCATAACAATAATATTTGAATATAAAAAACTCAAATTGGATTTTTATGTAATATTCAATTTAAATTAATTCATTCCTTCTGAGGAATTTATTATGATATGAAATAAATTATTTTTTTAATAAAATATTATTAATAAATGGTATATATAAATGATAATATAAATTTTATAATGTGAAATTTACTTTTTATAAGAGCAAAAAATTGTAATTGTCAACAAACCAGTATTTTTCAATAAATGGGGATTTTAATTTTAAATTTTAATTTATAATATTTGGGGAATTATTTTTATTAAATAAGTATTATATTTTTAATAAGAATGATTAATGTATCTAATTTTTAATTTTTCATAATTTTTTGAGACTATTGAATTCTCCATTAAAAATTAAATATAGTATAAATATACAATGTGTATCAGGACATCATAATGACCCAAAAGTTTTGAAATATCTTCAATAAAATTTATCCACTACCAAATGAAACATTTAACTTTAAAATAATGTGTTTTTGTGGCTGTATGATTAATTTTATACACCCTTTATGAATCCTCCAAAAATGATATTATTTTTTAATGTTTTTAAACAAATTTATGATAAACATTACTCACTTACACATCACCAAGGTTATTATTTTAATGTTATGTTTTCATATATATATAAAATAAAAAATAAAAATATAATTTGTAAGAAACCATGGTCATTAACCATTTTATGTTTTTTATTCATTACTTTATTATATAGGGTCCAAAACCTATGTTTTGAAAATAATAAAGAACTCCCCTCACTCTTCCTATATAAACCCACCCAAGATCAAATCTATCTACACTAAAAATGTTTTATAATGATTATAATATTATATTTACTCCGTAGATTCATCCCATTATTCCCCCAATCTCTCATGAAACTCTTCCCAAGCATTTGAAAACAACATCTCAATGTAAGGTATCTTCTCCTTCTCCTCTTTATTCAAGAACCTTATTTTTGAAATGCCTTTTGTCTTACAATTAATATTAATGGGATATGATTTTCACATCCATATTATTTCACTTATGATTTATATCAGATAAGTGACCCCTTTCAATCACATAAATCCTTCCAATTTTTCATTATCTACCCTTGTTATGATGCCAAAATCATCATTTTCTTTTTACATTGAAAAAATTAATTCAAGAACCCTTTTTTTCTTTTGCAATATAATTAATTTTTTTTCATTTTTTATTATGTTATTACATATACCTATTAGATTACTTTATAATTATGAAATTATTAAATACCCCTTTCATTCTCATTAATCCCTCCCATTATTCATTATATCCCCCTTTAGGTCATTGAAATTATCTTGTGATTTTTTTATGACAAAACACTGTATCACGAATACCATCTCCATATCCCCTCAAGGGTACTCAAATAGGCATACCTATCAATTTTTTAAATGGTAATTTCTTTTATATATTCCAAAATAATTTATCAAGGGATTAAATGTGATAAAATATAATCTTATGTAGAATTATATATGTGGAAGACTTATGCTTGTACATGATATAAAAGAGATGAGTAAACCCATAATTATACAGTGATTTAATACATTGGGTAGTGTTTTAGTCTAATGAGACATTATTTATGAGATTATGGAGTAAAAACAATCCATTATGGGATATTGTAAACCATATTATAATGAATTTTCAGTTATCTTTGACCTATGGTTATGATGTCATGTTTAATGTTATTTCCACATTACCATGTTACCTTTATGTTATCATCATGTATCACACATCTATGGTCATGTTTATGTTTATCACACCATTTCAATACCATTTAAAATCATATTGAATAACATTTAATACTTTCATCATGTTATTCTTTGTTTATTCTATTATTGGTCTTTATATATCAATAATTTCTTAAGTATGTCCTTAGGTAATCCATTTCAGTTTCAAATGTGTAATGGAATATTAAAATTATGTTAAGAATTTATAAAATATTTTTTTGTATCCATATATCATATTTATGTTATAATTACATCATATCCCAAATAAACTTGGCTTCTCCATCTACTAGGTTTCACTATGTGTGATTTTATATAATAAAACACGAAATAAAGTGTATTAAAGACAATGTTTTTCATAGTTTTTTTTATCAAAGCAGAGTTTAATTATTTTTGGGATTTGTATTATAAAACTACAGTGAAAGAATTATATATAAGAATAAACAAAAGAAAATATCCCTAAATTTTGGTAAAGTATAGAGTAAGTGGTTTCTAATCAAATACATCCTTGTCTGGACAATACATGTGGATGTGGCTCTATAACAGATGTACTTAGACTTGAAACTGAGAAAAGTTAACATTTAGCTAGACTCAATCATCACCTGGTGCATGAAAATGATCATTTCTATACACCCAATTTGACACTGCTAGGGGATATGATTTTTAAATTCACAAGTTAATATGAAGAATTATCAGGGTAATAAAAATACCTATAATATTTTATTTTAAGAAATTGATAATGAAAAACATATATTGGAGCCTATAAAATTTATATGTTTAGGAATATATGTCATTTATAAAATTTTCCTTTAATTTTTGTTGTTTCCTATTTATGAGTTTAATAGATTTAAAGATTCATCCTTAATATTCTCTTTTTCTTGAAAAATAACTGGAAATAGGGGAAAATGAGTTGGAAAACAATGTGACGAGAAATGTAATTACTTCCCAAATGATATGAATAACATCATGGGAGTGAATTTAAGACATTATGTGATTATTACAATGAATCTATTAAAAATCATGATTAAATACGAGAACATTTTTGAATGTTTAATAACATCAAATAGGTGAAGGATGAAATATCGTAGAAGTTCATCTGATAAAGGTAATGAAGGAAAGGAGACCCAATTTTATTTATGAAAAAATGTGGAAAGAGGAACTAAGGGATATGTATCAAAGTAAATGGGAGTTATTTTATTTCTAGAAAAATGGGGAATAAAATATCAATTTTCAATGAAAGAAATGAATAACATGATGTATAGAATAAATGTTCAATTTAAGATTCCATTAACAATTATATCTCATAAATGTGGAGAAGTTTGTAATTATCAAATCCAATTCTCAATTAAAATGGTTGAAAAGCACGATGATCACCAACAATGTCCAAGAAAAAGGGAAGAAGAAATTACTTATCATGAAATGGATCATAATGACTGATGTACATGTAACCTCTACTCCATATTTTTGTATGTCATGTTGTATTTAATTAAATTCCATATTATAATATCATATATGTTTTCCATGAACATTTATTCTCCACCACAAATGATTTTATATAATCACGGAAAACATCAATGATTATTATTTCATGATTTGATGTTTGTGGTAATGGTATTCTTTAAAATATTATCAATCTCACTTTATTAGAATATGATGTTGTCTTAGTGGTGGAATAGTTTTCCTTTTATATATCTAGAATATAGAAAATAATCCTCTAATTCTACACAAGTAAAAAGTGGAGGGCGTACCATCTTTGGTATCATCATCTCAAAATTGGATATTTTTCCCTATGAGCAAGCATATTATTCCTAAATTTTATAGAATAAGGAAAATATCATCCTTTAATACATTCCCATTTTATGTGAATTCACTAAAGTGCTTCCTGAATAATTTCTGGTATTCCACATATATGAGATATTATGTTCTCAGTTGAACATATATAAGGAAAAAAGAAACAATTTTGGGGTATGTCATCCCCAGTAAAGGGATATTGTTGTATCCTTCAGAGAAGGAGATAATTGAAGGGTGACCTAGACCAACCTATGTGATGGAAATCTATAATTTCCTTCAATTGACTAGTTATTATATTGTATTTTTGAGAAACATATCATGATTTTAAAGCCTCTTAACTATACTTAATGGGTAGGAAGTAATTTATTTATAGAATAATGAATTTGAGGAATGTTTTATATAGAGGAAGAAGAGGCTAATCGCTCCACTTGTACTCACATTAACCACTAGAGGGGAAGGATTTTTGATCTACAACGATGAATCTGAAAAAGTTTTGGGTTGCATAATAATTAAAAATGAAAATTTTATAGCATTTTTATCCCATAAAATAATGATACCAGAGAAGAACTACCCAACTCATGATCTAGGATTGGTTGTTGTGATTTTCATGTTAATGTTTTGGTGACGTCATCTGTATGGTGAGAAATTTTATATACTTACTGACCATAAAACCCTCAAGTAAATATTCACACAAAAGGGGAATAATATGCACCAATTAAGGGGGTTATAAATATTTTTTTATGATTTCATAATCAATTACCATCATGGGAATGAAAAAAAAGTTGTAGATTCTCTAAATAGAAAGGATCCCACAACACAGAGTGATGTGACTCTATTTTAATAACCACACCACATGGATGACATATATAAGTATATATAAAGAAATAATATGGTATATATGATATTATTTTCATTATTTAAGGATTAAATATCATTTACCACATTTTTATAATGATAATTGAAAAATGGAAACATTATTCATATTTATATACGACCTAACCTATGCTTGATTGTAATGTACTTGATCATTCATAACCATATTTCACAATTGGGTTTAAAAGTTTAATTAATTTATAAATATGATTAACATTTCAGTATTTTTTTGGAAATTATATATCTATATTATATTCAAAAAACATGGACTTTCATAATAAATAAAAAATAGGAAAACAAGGTGATTAACACCAGAAAGAATTAAAACAATGATGTATTATTAACGAATGAGTGAAAATAAATTATAAAAGATTAATAAATGATATCATAAATATTAATATGGTTTTTAATATTTTAATAAATTTTTTAAAACTACTATACATGAGGATAAATATTTTTCAACCAAAAGGAAGCATGAGGTAAGGTATTTCTGTCTCACATTTCCTTTCTATAAGGCATATGACATATTAAAAACATATTTCATTTATGTGGTGTTTATAATTCATAATAATTTATTTTATGATGAATCTAATTAAAATTATTCATATTTACACATATTTTTTAGGATATATATTTCATGTGTTTTTTACAGTTCAAAAGTTACCAAATATGTAAGAGATTTTTACTCAATTTTTCATCTTTGATACAAATATTATTTTATGCACCTATATATTTTTAAGATGTTTGTATTATTAACTTCTAACATGTAATATAATTAATTTATTTAACCTCATTAAATTATAAGGTTTCATTTGATTTGATCCTTCCATGGGGATTATGATTTATGGTAACAAAATTGGTAATGGTTTTATGTTAAAATATAAACACTTATCTGGATTTTTTACTATTAAATATCCATTGTTGATATGTCATGATATAAAACTCAATAATTATTTTTAATTTTATTATAATATGGTTATTATTGATATCATAAATAAATAGTACCATTTTTAATTTTCTTAACCTCGAAATAATTTAGGAAATGTTTTTAAGAAAATTCAACATTATTTTTATCTTCGGTCCAAAACCCTTTTTATTTGAAATACCATATTTTCTAAAAAATATTATATTTTTAAAATTATTCAAATTATTTATAAAATAAATTTTTACCCATGTTTTTTTTATTAAAAATGTATTGAATAAAATATTTATTTCATTTTCCTTCCAATGCCAATTTGGATTTTACAAAAAATGTGAAATTCATCTTTTTTTATGTCTATGATTTGAAAGAAATTTTATTCCTTCATGAACTTTATTTTATTTGAATATTCCCTCATAAAAATTTAAAGTTATTTTATTGTAAAATTATTTAAAAAATGGTTTAATTTTTTACTTTTCAAAATGAAAAAGGATAAATTCATCAAGAAATGTTTTAAATGTTTTTTCAAAGATTAATTTATACGTTTCAAAGGATGTATTCAAAGAAAATGATTTTTGAAATATTTTGTGAATTTTTATTTTTTAAAAGTTATTTTCTAAATGAAAATGTTATTTTTGTGAAAATGTATTTCATGACATTTTAATGGTATTTACATTCATCAATATCACCAACCCTTATTTATATTTATTCTCTAATGAGGATATTTTGTAATGATACCATCCTCTTTCTTTATTTGGATTGATTATGATTGTTTCAAATAAATTTTTATGGTTCCCATTTAATTTCAATAGTTTAGTCTTTTTTTGAATGGATTACTAGATTTTATGAGTTTTATAATGATTTATAAGATCTATATACTTTATTCGTTCTTTTTGGACAACTTATACTTTGGGATAACACATATAAAACCATGTGATCCCATTATTGTTATATGATGTTGTGGCCTAGATAGCATTGGGTGATCTTATTATAGATTAAATGATGGGGAAGCTTAGATAGTGTTGGGTGGGCCTATTATATCTTATAAAATAGGTAGACCTAGATAGCCATAGGTGATACCATTATAACATATATGATGGGTGTTCTCAGATAACACTGTAATGCATTGGATAATTATTATATTATCTGAAAAATTATATTTTATGTTGGTCATATGGTTATTCAAATGGTAAAGGGTTTTTTAATATTGATATGATTTCGGTGTTAAAATATACCAACATGTTTTATCTATAATTTATAAGGTTTTATAATGTTTCCATTATTGGGTTGAATTTTATGAAAAGATTTAGTTTAATGTGAATAATTTCTATACATTTTCTGGGGATATGTTTTAAGGTATTGATAAACTTTATGGTTTATATGATACTTGATATTGAGATAGTTATGGTAACATGTGTTTTATCATATAGATATCCATTTTACTGAGAAGTGATTTGGTGACTATATGATTAAATATATTTAAAAAAGGGAGATATTATGATAATATTTGAGGATAAAACACCCTTTTAGTTTTAGGTTATTTAGGAATTTTTTATATTGAACTTTGGGTATTAATGATGAATTTTTTCTATTTATTTATCATATGAAGGTTTACTCATTTTAGGAATTATATTAACACATGCTAAGAATTTTGGTTTTTATTAATGTCAAATGACAGGTGGAATAAATCATTATTCCTTTTATGGTTATATGACCCTTTAAACGTCTATTTTTAGTTCTTTCATGGATGAAGATTCATCCTGAATAATCATATTTTTGATAAAAGTATAATATTCTTGTGAAAATTGGATAATGGATGAAATTATACATAATAAGTAAGAATATTTCACTATTTTTTACTCTATATAATCAAATAATTTCTCAAATATAGAAGAAGTATCTTAATTAAAAATGATATCATATTACATTCATAAATGATGAATCAGATTTAATTTTAAATCAACATGGATTTATGGTTTTAAGGCCCATTAAATTACATTAACCATTCACTTTCTTTTGATCAATGACATCAGTCACTCGCCATAATTATTTAATCTTTTTATTCCATTCCTACACATGTTATTATATTTATAATTATACCCATGTTTTATTCCATATGAAATTTTACTTACCATTATACCTTATTAAGAATATATATTATTACACCTTTTCATGATGTGGGTTTACAACGACATTATTTTCAAATATCCATCATTTTATTTCGAAGATAAAGTTCAAATTGAGAGGATGAATTTCATTAAAGGGTGGGGGATGTAACAACCTGAGGTTTTAATAGAAGAATATTTTTTTATATAGAATAAACAACCCACAATGATGAAATTATATTATAATGTAATATCCTGATATTTTATGATATATTTCATTTAAATATTTATAATCTCTTTAAAAGATTTTGGTACATTCAACCTTGAGATTTTTATGTTCGATAATGTATTTAACACACAACACTGAGCATAAATGACCAATTATATATATAACCATTATAACCTAGAAGTAAAATTGGTGGGTATAAATAGGTTTATGTAATTTATGATATATGTGTATATATATTATTGGTAAAGTTTTAGTAAATATTCAATCAATTTTTAGTAAAGTGATTTTATTCTTCAAAAATACATTTTCTTCAAAAATGATTTTTTACTTTTCATCAAAAAAATATCATAATATATGTTTGGAACATTTAGAAATTTCTTTTATAAAAATAACAATATTTTTCGAATCTGAATTTTTTTTACTCTGGGTGAAATTTTATAACTTTTTTTAAAAATATTGATTTTTTTGGTGAATAGTGAAAAATACCATTTTTTGTAAAAGTATAATTTTCAATAAATTAAGTAATATAAATACAAAATTATGTTTTAAATTAAAATAATTAATCTTTAGTTATATTTCAATCACTCAATTTATTTTCAATCAAATTTACATTGTATTTTGGTATAATATTGTTTTGTGTTTAAAAAGGTTTTTTTCTAAATATTGTTATAAAGAGAATAATATTTCAATGTTTTAATTAATTAAAGAAAATAAATAATGAGTAATTAAAAATATAAAATTTATAGATTATATTTCCGTTATTTTTAATCCTGATACATAAAATTATTATTAGATATAGAGGTAATATAAAATCATCTTAGGATAAAAAATACACTACTAGAAAACCCACCTTTTCCCCATGCTTGCAGGGTTTGTAGTAGATATAATTGTCCCCCAATTTTAAAAAATTAATTTGTTAAAATAAACTTTAATTTTTAAATCATAATATCAAAACTATGTAATGGTGAATTTTTGATAATTTTTTAAAAATTTCATTTTTTTGGAAATAGTGAAAAATATTGAATTTGAATTGAAAACTGCCTTCTCATTTAATTTATTATTAAAGAAAAATTATATTTTTAATTTTATATAAAGTAAATTTAGTAAAATTATCCCAAAATTAATCCAATTTATTCCATTTAAATAATATTCATATTTAATTCTGACATAAATACTTTTCAAACTTTTGATCATTTTCTATTTAATAACTCATGTTCTCATCGTGATTGTGGGATTAATTTTAAATTATAATTTTCAAATTAAATGAATTGAAATTTGAAAAATGGACTCCATATTTTAAATAATTTTTTTTATTATATCTAATAATTTCAAATTGATTTTGGAAAAAATTGAATATTGAATGCTGTAAAATTTCATTACCATTGTTAAGGTAAAAATGGGTTTCCTAGGTGTTAAAATAAACCTATAAAGCTAAAAAGGATATATAAATATGTTTAAAACATTTATATGGCCATATTTAGACCATTAAATATATAAAAATTTATAATATTACATTTTGAACTCTTTTTACATATAAAAAACGTGGTAGTACTCAATTCTTTTTAAAAATACCAAGTGGGTCTGCTCCCCTACTTATAAAAGGCCACCCCTATCCTATCTTCTTCACACCATAAATCCAATTGGGTTATAACATGATATTACCAAATAAATTACAAAATATTCTCCCTTAAACTTATAAATCTTATTTTGGGCATAAATCCAATCTATTATTGATTTAGTGAAAACTAAATGAGGATTCCTGATGAAGAGGTAATGTTCTTCAATGATCGTATTTATTTTTCTTCTTTTTCCACAACCAAAAATTGATTAATAAAACATTATTATATAATAAAACCAACATATTCCATACATATTTATGTTTTTATAATATTATTAGTAACTAAAACAACTCCCACATCCATCAAATGGGTTATGAAATCACCATTTGTGTGTAAGGAGGACCACCGCCTCATGAATTGATGTCATTCGTTCTTCCATTACCACCATTCATGGTTGGGTATGATGATATATACGAATTATTTATATTGTATTTATAAAATATTTATACCTATGGAGTCAATATATAATATACATATTTTTTACTTTCCATTTTGTATGTGATACATTAACATCATTCATGTGTACGGCAGACTGTCGCCTCGCGAAGTGATGAGATTATTTTTCTCAATAACACTTTACATGGAAGGTAAGGAGGATAAAGTTAAATATTATCTTATATATAAATGAAATAATTGTGATATTCATGAAATATTTATCATTCTAAAGAGATAATATATCATTTTATTTTTTAAACTAAAAATATGATAGCATCGGTCTTGTATGTGTAGACCACCGCCTTCATGAAGCGATGTGACTCACTTTTCATCACCACACATAATGGATGAAATATATAAGTATAATTAAATAAATAATATTTTATATATTATATTGTGATCATTATTGAAATATTAACTATTACTTACCACATTTACATAATGATAATTGAAAATTGAAACATTATTCATGCATACATATGACTTTTCATATCCATGATCGTAACATACATTATTTTTCACAACCATATTTATTTATTTTTTTAAATTATAATTGACTTATAAGTATGATAAATATTTAATTATTATTATTTTGGATATGATTTAACTATATTATATGCAAATAAATCAGGATTTTTATAATAAATAACGAATAATAAAACAAGGCGATTAATGCTTGAAACAATGAACATAATGAAATATTATTAAGGAATTACTGACAATATGTTATAAAAGGATAATATATGACATTATAAAAACTAACATGGTTATTTAGTAATTTAATAAAAGTATTAAAACCAAAATACTAGAGGTTAAAATTGGTTCATCCAAATAGAAGCCTGAGGTAAGGGATTTCCTTCTCAGTTTTCACTTCTGTGATACACATGTCAGATTACAAACCTATTCCATTTTTTTGGTGACTATAATAAATATTAATTTATATTACGATTATTCTAATTTAAATTATTGGTATTTACATATCCATTTTAGGATATATATTTCATGGGGTTTTACAGTTCAAAAAATTATTAAATAGGTAATAGATTTTTGCCTAAATTTTCCTTTTTTGAGATATATATTATGTTATGAACGTATATCCTTATACGAGGTGCGTATAATTACATTTTGAAATGTAATATTATGAATTTATTTATACTAATTATATTTTAATGTTTAATTTTATTTTATTTTTTATGGGGCTTATGATTCATTTTTACCAAAGTTGAAAGGGTTTCATGTTACAATCTAATCGTTTATGATTAAGTATCCAATGTTGATATATCATTATATACCTCTCAATAATTCTCCTAAAATATCATATTTTTATTTGTGATATCTTCAATAATAATAGTCAATATTCTAATATTTAGTACCTAAAATAATTGAGATAATGTTTTTAAGAAAACCTAACAATATACCTCTTTTAGATCAAAAACCTTTTCTCATTGATAAAAATTGTTTTATAAAAAATATTTCAATTTTTTAGAATTATTAAAATGGTTTATAGAAGACATTTTTACCCATTTTTGAAATTTAAAAAAAATTTGAATTGATTCTTCATGTCATTTTCCAAATAGTGTACTTTTGGATTTTACCGAAAAGTAAAAGGAATATTCACTTTAACATGAACAACATTAATGGATTTTCAATAATAATGACCATTATTTTAATTTAATAATCTATTTTAGTTTTCAAGGTTATTTTAAAATAATAGGATTCTCAAAATGGATAAAAAAGTCTTTTTCAGAATTGAAGGGATATTTTCCTCATTGAATGTTTTAAATGAATTGTTTAAATAATCATTTATATGTTTAAAAGTTTTCTTTCAAATAAAATGATTTTTGAAATATATTTTTAATAGTTGGTTTTTAGAAATTTATTTTCTAAATGATAAGGTTATTTTCCTCAAAATTTATTTAAGGATATTTTCATGGTTTTTTAGTCATCAACATCAACAACCCTAATTTCTACTTATGCTATAATGGGGATATTTATTATTGATAAATCCTTATTCTTTATCTAGATGGATCAATATATTTTTTAAAATATTGTTATTCAACCTATTTATTTTCCATAGTTTAATCAATTTATGAAAGAAATTTTGGTTTTTATGAGTTTTTTGATGACGTATAAGTTATATTTATTTGTTGATATTTGATATATTATAGGGTGGAGAATATTAGATAACACTTTGTTATCCCATTACACCATATAATATAGGGTGACTCATATAGCACATGGTGATCCCATTACATATTATACGATGGGGTTGCCCATATATCATTAGGTGATCCCATTATAGCTTATTTGATGGGGTGGAAAAAATAATGTTAGGTGAACCCGTTATATCTTATACAATGGATGATCTAATATAACACTCCAATTCCTTGGTTAATGATTATGTTATCCAGATAATTATAATAGAAGTTAGATGTATGGTAATTCCAATTGGAAGGGTTTTATAATAGTGATATGATGGTAATGTTCGAAGATACCAACACATTTTATCTATGCATACTAAGGGTTTATAATGTTTTCTTTGATTCATAAATGATATCACATATATCATAATTAATTATCCTTATAAATAATTCCACTATTAAATCCTTATAACATGTTTCATGATTGATGATTCTGGTATTGATGGGTATGAGTAATTTTATGAATCTCTCACACACTCTGATTAAATCATCATACCCTTATGCATTTATAATTCTCATTGATGACATTCATTTGATATTGCTTATTTTTACCCTTACTTAGTATTTGATCACTCCGTTAGTATGTTTCTTTTTCCCCAGTGTTATAAAGAATGAGGTTGAATGAAATATTTTTTAGAAGTGATTTCATATGGATGATGATGATGGCTTAGTGTATAAAAAGAAAATTGGGGTTAACTATAAGAAAATATCATCTATTTAAATGGGTATTGTTTATGTAGGAGTTTTTCTTAATTCTCTAAAATTCTAAACCTAAAATTTCCATGGGAATATAATTGTTATTATTTTTTCAATTTGATGTTATAAAGATTCTATGTGAAAAAATTGGATCACCATTTTCAGTATCAAATCCAGAAATTTAATGTTTCTAATTTCATCACAAGATCCTAGAGTGCAGGATATGGTCTGTTATAATAAAAATCTTTTTGAAACATGATTAAACCATAGAAGTTAAATAAGTTCCGCAACAATCTATTTGAAACAATATTAATCCATACAGAAACATAATGAGGATGGTGTCATTAAAAAATATACCCATTAGAGAATAATTAACAACAAAGTATGTTGATTTTTATAAATGTAAATTACACAAGAAGACATTTTGAGAAAAAGAACCTATTTTATTTTGAAAATAACTTTTTTAATCAAAAAATTCAAAAATTATTTCGAAAATTATTTTCACTGAAAACAATTTTGAAAACATATAAAGGATGATTTAAAAATAATTTAAAATATTTATCGAGTAAAATAATAGTTTCATTTTTAATTTTTTTTGAAAAAAAAACATTTTGAAAAAACATTTCATTGAAAATAACCCTGAAAATATATAAGGGAAGAAAAAATTCAATTAAAAACATTATTGATAAAAATATCCTTTCAATTTAAAAAGAAATTTTTTTAATAATAATTTTTTTGAAAATAAACCTAGAAATATAGAAAGAAAGTCTCAAAGAAAATAATGTTCATAAAGGATGGAAATTACATCTATTCTAGGCGTGTTAGAAAAAATTCTTTTCACATTTTATGTAAAATAAAAACTATAATTTTTTGGAAAAAAAATGAATATGTCTTTCAATTTTATTTAAAAATAAACCACGAATAAATATTTCATTAATTATTTAATTGATGAATGTGAAAAAAAATTATAAAAATATTTTTGTGAAACATGATTTTGGATGAAAAAGGGGTTTCGACAGAAGGAAGAAATGAAGATGATTGTTTATAAAAAATTATTTTGAACTCTTTGGTACATAAATAAAGTAAAATGAAGGGGAATTTTTTTCTAATTGGATAATAATATTATAAAAAGTTTCATTAGTTTCTTGATATATGGTTCATATGCTTTTATCATAGTAATAATTAACATAAACAATCTTGATAGATAATGATATTATATTATAAAACCATTACCACGATGGTAACATTGAATCGTAATCCCAAAAAAGGAATTACATTAATAAAAACATAAAATACCATGATAATTAGTAAATTCATGATATTACATGTCAATGTGACTTTATATACACCTCATCAAAGAGGATAGGTGTATAACACAACATATATCTCAAAGAAGTAAAATTGAGGATAAACCCCCTACTACTATGGAAACTTTTGATCCATAAATCCTATTAAAGAGAGATCCTAATATATAAATCCCAGTAATTTATATGAGAATCATAAAAAAAATAAAGTCATCATAAATTTATACACAACATAAAATAAATAGTTCATTAATATGGCATGTGTCACATATAAGTATAAAGTGAGATAAAAATCCCTTACCTCAAGTTCAGACATTCCATGCATGCACTTTAAGTCATGTATAGTATGATAATATAAATTATTTTATTTCTTAGGAAACTTTTCCATGATAAATACCTAATACATAATTCATTTAATTTATTTATCTTTAATTCCACATTAAAATAATTTATTAGTTAAGTGCACATCAAGTGTTTTGAGGATGTTTGGTTCACCGTTGAAAATAAAATTCGGTGTGTTGAATGTGGTCAAAGAGGTCATTATTTTAATAGATGAATACTAATAAACATAAAATAATTATCATATTTATACCTAAAATATACTTTTTTTAAACCAATCACAAATGATGTTTATAAAAAATGAACTATATTGTGATTATAGAGATGATAGGCCGTAAGTACGCATGAGTCACATTTCCATTCTTAAATGATCATTATGAAAAGATGGTATATAATATTTTATCAATATATAATTATAATAATATAATAAATAACATTTTATATAACTGAATATAACTATATATATCATTCAAGTGTTTTTGTGATGAACAAAAGAATCTCATCTCTTTATCGAGGCGACAGTCCACATGTCCATGAATGACTTTATCATTTTTTAGTGTTAGAAGGAAAATGATATTTTAACTTTTAAGAATAATAAAAATTTTATTAATATAATTATAATTTCATTTATATAACATAAATTCATTAAATTTATCCATATTAACTTCCATATAAAGGATTTGTGAAAAACGAATCACTTTGCTTCGTGAGGTGGTAATATTTCATACTCATGAGTGGAATTATCGCGTACTCTATAGAATGGAATGTTATAAGTTATATGTTATATAATTAATCTATGAGTATAAATATGTTAAAAATATCATATTTATTCAATAAATATGTAATTAAAACATGTTGTGGGAGGCAGTAATGGAAAAATATAGAGTTCGGTTCGTGAGGTCGTCATCCACCATACACATAAATGATGGTTTCATATCCCATTTGATGGAAGAGGAGATGGATTTTGGTTATTAAATTAATATAATAACATATTAATACATATAACATACTAGTATATGATAATATTTTAAGAGTATTTGATGGAGGTGGAAGAAGAAATAAAACAAAAATTCAATGTTAGGAATTTTACCTCTTCTCAGACCACCTCTCAAGGATTTTACCTAAAGTATTCCTAGAATGTCATGTTTTCCAAAACCAAGTATTATAGTACAAGGGAATAGATGTTATGATGTTATTTTGGAAGGTAATTTTACATCTAAAAGTGTTTTAATGTGTAAATAATATTGGATAGTGGGTGGTCGATCATAAGTGAGGTGAGTGGCACACATGTAATTTTTAAATAAAAAAAGACAAACCAATGTTTTATATAAGTCAAAAGGCTCCCAAATAGATAATTATATATAATTACATATTATAGGGTCTAAATATGTCCATAAAATATGTTTTAGACACGTTTTTATGTCTTTTTGAACCCTATAGTTTTAGTTTAACTCTTTGAAAAACCCATTTTCACACAACTCTTTTTACTATTCATTATGGTAAAAAATTCAGTCTTCATTAATAGATAATATAAATTATTCTGATTCTATATATAGTATCTATTTTATAAAATTAAATTTATATAATATGTAAAATTAAATTTAAAATTAAACCCGTAGTCCTGAAGAAAAAGATGTTCTTCAAGAAGAGCATTTTTCAAGAAAAAGATGACTTCATAATAACTCTATGATGTATAATAATAATTATAGGAATTTTAATTAATATATAGTTATATATATATATCTACATATTTTATGTAATTTATCCTTTAATATTTTTGTTTTAATTAATTAAAAGGGAGAGACATTTTGAACATTAAAATGGTTTTAAAAAAATCCAGTTTTTAAACACACAGACAAACTTATAATAAAATACAATATGATGTTGATTCAAAATAAATTAAGAATATTAATTAAACATAAATCATACTTAATTTAATTTAAATCATATTCCAAAAATAATGGTACTTTTAAATTTATTTATTTATTGAAGAGAAATAATATTTTAATAAAATTCATTGTTATTCACTATTCACTAAAAAAAATATTTTTCGAAAAAACCCCAAAACTTCACCCAATATAAAATTTGATACTATTTTTTAAAAAATTAATTTAATTTTATGAAATTATTTTGAAAATAAATTTAAAAATTCATTTTAATATTTTCCCATTAAAATCAATAAAAGTCATTTGTGAAGAAAACATATTTCAGAAGAATAAATTTACTTTACTAAATATTTATTGATTATTTACTGAGAATTTATCAATAAATTAATATTTATTTAGAAATATATATAAATATATACATATATTTAAAAATGAATTTAATACTATTAATACGATACAACTTAGCGACTAGGATATAATGGTCATGTTTAAAATAATATTATTTCACAGTACATTAAGTTTATGTGTTGCATGTCTTGTATGATATCAAGAATAAAAATATAGGGGTTGCATGAAACGCATTATATTTAAGAGATTTAATTTATTCAAAAGGTAATATATCTTAATGTCTTGGTGTATAATATTCTTCTCTAATTAAAGTTTTCCATAATGTATACATTTTCAAAAATAGTTTTCTTGTTTAAATTTCTTGATGTGTTATATTATTATTCCAACATATTAAAGATGATCGATAAAAGTGTAAGGGTATCTTACAAATATTACACATAACTAATTGGAAATGGAAAAAAATCACTGTGGATATTACTAACTAGCTTGGGTACCCTGGTAACCTTATAACCGACCTAGTCTTGACATGGACTAAAGGGCGTTCTTGATACCCATGGGTTGATGACTAGCACCTGACATCATAAAAAAAATGAAAGTGGGAATGATTTTTCCACTACCAATGTGAAAATGAACTAAAAAAATTAGCATTCATACAAAAGACACTCCATTGGGAGTAATGTATAAGAATCCAAACATGTGAAAACAAGCCAAAGTACTGCAAAAAATTACCAAGAAGTGAAGAAAAACTACCTAAGTCCCAATGGACATAATTATCAACGTCCACAAATTAATAGATAGAACCACCTTCAAGTGTTGACTTTCCCCTAATTGAACCTGGAAGGACATAATCTTTGTACACCCAAAAAAACATGTAGGGTGTGATCTAAAAATCCAAGTAGGGTCTCACCGAGGATTCCATAACATATTCCAATATTTAGTTAATTAAAAAAATATTTTAATTTAAATAAATAGGTTTTGAATTTAATAAGAATAATTAAAACAATTCATGATTTTCATTTTAAAACATGGAAAATATTTAAGAAAAGGATATAGTTTTCAATTTATGGAACATTTATAAAAAAATTGAACTTTTCAAAAATGGATTAAATGAACACTTTTATATAAAATTGTTTATATAAATCATAATTCTTGTAAAACAGTTTAAAATAATGTCATATATTCATTTAAAATGGAAACAACTTGAAACATGGTCATATTCCTCAGAAGGTATGATAGTTCTATGCTATAGATACTCAACAATCAAGGTGACATGGAAATATATACATATTTCTCTTGGAACTCAGGGAAAAGAGGATTCATCACCATCACCAAATGGATGTGATTTGTTGCATTTATGTTTTGGAACATTGTAAATCATAACGTTCCATCCAAAAACTCACCAACTACCTATGTCTTGCATGTCTTCTATTAACAAATCAATGATGGTAAATTTATTTTAATAATTCTTAAAATACAATTAATCCCACTCTCCATTTCAAATATGTCAATTTTCCATTTAAAAATAAAATGGATTTTTAATCAAAACATACCTTTTCACCAAGATAAAACCCTAAGTTTTCTATCAAAACCATTGTAGTCCATTTTAACAAATTGGAATTTGAAATAAATTTACAATTCAATTTCACAACTAAATTCAACAATTTAATTTTTTGCAAAAATCCATCAATTTCTGAAAAAAACCTTATTCAACGGAATTGGGTTTTTTTCACAATTTCCCATCGAATTAAATTTCAAAATTTAATCCAACCTTTTAATGGAAATTATTTCCCTCAAATTCACAATTTAAATTAAAAAATTTAAAATTTTCAAATTTTCATAATCTCACCACAATTAAATGGAATTGGGGGGTTTCCAATTTCATTCCAAAAACCCATTTTTAAAACCCAAATCCAATGGAATTGTTTTTTTTCATAAAACCAATTGAAATAAATTTAATAAAATTAATAAGAAATCAATATAATTAAATAATTAAAATTAAACAAAGTGATTTAGGGTTAATAAAAATTGGGCATCATGAGAGAACCACCTACTTTGGGATCAATGGATCTAGATTTACAAAACCCTAGCCAAGATACATCAACGAAGAACAATGATCATGGAATCTATGTAACAAGGATCAAACCGAGGTTTATAATCCAAAATAGAGGGTATTAGATCCATAAATAAACATAGGGATCCACAAAACCCTAAGGAGGAGAAGAGAGATCACAAGAGAATGAAAACAAGATGAGGAAACCTACTAGGAGAAGATCGACGGGTATTCCTAAAGCTTTGAGTCGCTTCTGGGAGGATTCATAGGGGAAAACATATCTTCTTAAGAGATTCAAGGAAGGAAGAAATCAATTAGGTGTCATTTTGGTGTATTAGTTACCTAAATGGGGGGGTTTAGAAATTTTTAATCAAAATTTGGATTAATTTAAAACCTGTTCGCATTGTTTCCTAGGTATATTCCCATGATTTAAAAAACCATATAGACTAACCATGCACTTGTTTTAAATGGTAAACATGGTTTCTTTTAAGAGGGAAAAAACATGACAATCCGTTCACTAACCATGGAAATCCCATTGCCTTGGGTTGAATGGTTTTATCTAAGAGGGTTCATGGCTTGTGATAACTGTGCACTAATCGTGAACTAGCCCAGAATCTTCTAGAATTTTCAAAATTTTACCCAAAGTAACCCCAAACAAAACCCAACCAAAGAAATATAAAAAAAGGTTTTTAAGAATACCTGAAAATAGTAAGAGGATGTTACAACCTCCCCACATTGAAACTTTCTACCCTTAGAAATCCTACAAAGAAGCTTCCATGCCAAAAGGATGAGGCCGATTCTCTTTCATCAGTGGCTCCCTCTACCACATCTCGTGATAATAAGAACCACTGTGACACAGAACATGAACCAAAGGTACCATCCTACCATGAAGTACCCTGGTTTCAAAATTAACTATCCTAGATGTCCATTCAGTTATAGATAAATAAGGTTCAAACTTAAGATCACTACAACATAGAACATGAGATGGATCAAAAAGATACTTTCTAAGCTGAGATACACGACACATATTATTTACTGACATCAACTCTAGTAGAGGTTCTAAATGTTAATAATTTTTTCCTATCAACTTAATAACCCCAAAAGGTCCCACAAAATGAGGAGAAAGTTTCCCTTGCCTCCCAAGCCATCTATGAACCAATAGTGGTGAATATTTCAAGAATACATTGTCACCAAATGAAAAATACAATGAACTATGATGATGATCAGTATGAGGATTATATTGTCTATGTTCCATCACCATTCTCTAATAAATCAACTAGATCTTTTTTATTGTCTCATTTACCAAGCTTTGTCCAACCAAGTAACTTTCAACAATCTCTAACCAAAATATTAGATATTTACAAGGCTAGTCATAAAAGGCCTTAAAATAAGCCATTCTGATCATGAACTGGAAACTATTGTTATAATAAAACTCAAGCAGACCCAATTGATCATACAAATATCCACCAAAATTAAGAACACAAGAACAAAGTATATCCTCAAGAATATGTATAGCTCTTTCTATATGGCCATCCAACTATGGATGGTATTCCATACTCACACATACATGAGATACCAATTTTTCTTTAAGGCTTATCCAAAAGAAAGAAGTAAACCGATGACCCCTATCAGAAACCATAGAATAAATAACTCCATGAAAATGAACAATCTCATTCACATAGAGATTTTCCAACTCCTCAACTTTGGTTGTATCTGGAATGGTTATAAAGTGTACTAATTTAGTCACCAAGTTATTCACAACCCATATCACATTCTTCTTTTTTGGGTATATGGAAACTCAACCAAAATGTCCATAGAGATCTCATACCACTTCCATGTAAGGACAAGAAGTAGATGAAAAAACATGAAGTTTTTTGGTGCCTGATCATAATCTGTAGGAATGTATAACAAAAAGAAACAAACTTACCAATGAACCATCTCATACCTAACCACATGAACCACTGTCGAATGTCATAGAACATCTTCATGGATCTTGGGTGAACTACCCACTAGGAACTATGGAAATCTTCCATTACATATTTTCTTACTGAAGACGGTACTAAAAAATAATTATGAAATCATAGAATTCCATCTTTAGAGAATGACCAATCAACCATGGTCTCCCCACCATAAATAGATTCTCTAACTCTATGAAACTTATCATCAAGCTGTTTTTTATGAAGAATCGATTTGAGAAGAGTGGATGTAAACTAAACACTATCCAAAGAAACCTCATCCCATAATTCAGATAATATAACATGAAACTCTACAAATATAACCATGAAGTTCCACTCTTCTGATGACACTTTCCCTGCCTAGGTTGGAAGTTTCCTGATCAAAGCATCTGTAATGAAATTCCATTTCCCCAGGGTATAAGAAATGTTGAAATTGAAAGACTATAAGTATTCCAACCAACTCCTCTAGTATACTTTTTATTCTTTTTGATAGAATATATAACTCAATCTATTTTGGTATGAATATATAGTAAACCTTTCTCTGAAAAGGTAATTATTCCAACTTTTAATTGTGTGTATCAAAACTTCATGTTCAAGGTCATGGGTTGAATAATTATTCTTGTGTGGCCTAAGATTATGAGATCCATAAGCAACAACATGATCACTCTGCATGAAGAATCAACCTAATCTTGAACCTAATGCATCATAAAATACCACATAACCCAGACTGACCTCTAGAAGAGTTAACACCAACACATTAGTCAAAAGTCATTTTATCTCGACAAAATAATTCTAACAATTCTCATTCCAATATAATATTACTCCCTTACGAGCTAGTGAATTCATTAAATAATCCATCTTAAATAATTCCTTTATGAATTAGTGATAATATCCATCTAATCCCAAGAAGCTACAGATCATGAAGACATTTAATGGTTGATACTAAGTAATAAAACCTTCAACTTCTTAGGATCAACTGATATTACTTGTTCCAACACTACATTTAAAAATAACATAACTTCCCAAACAAAGAATTCATATTTTTAAATATTGGCATAAAGTCAGGGATTTCCCAACAAACTCATAACTATTCTTTGATGATGCACATGATCCTCTTCATCCATAGAGTAAACGAGGATGTCATCCACAAATACTACCACAAAGGTATAAAGATACTCATGGAAAATCCGATTCACCAGATCCATGAAAACTATAGAACCATTTTTTAGACCAAAGGGAATGAAAAGGTACTCATAATATATTCACCTACTCCAAAAGGAGGTTTCTTAAATTCTAGATCCTTTTATCTTCAAATGATGGTAACAAAATAGAAGTTAAATATTTTAAAACCACTTTTCCCATTTCAAATGATCAAAAAAATTATTAATCCATGGAAATATATAGTTGTCCTTTTTTAAAACTTGATTGAGATTTTGGTAATCAATGGATTGGAAAAGTGAACCATCATCCTTCTTATCAAAGAGAACTGGTGCTGCCCAATGTGATATGCTCAGGTATATGAAGCCTTTCTCAAGAAGATCATCCAATTGAGACTTAAAATCTTTCATTTTAGCTGGTTCCATAAGGCTAGAGGGAATAAATACTGGTTGAGTACTAGGAAATAAATAAAACTCTATCTATCTTATTGGTGGAAAACTAAGGAATTTAGAAGGAAACATGACATAAAACTCGATAGAAACTAAAGGTATATCACCATGAAAAGATTCATGATTTAGATCAAAGGAGAACACAAATATCACTATCCCCAACTTCGGATTAGAAGGTCTGACACTGATCAACCTTGGGTCCCATTCTCCTTGAATTTAATATAATAAACCATTGGGTGTATTAAAGGATACCTGTCAAAGATAACAATCAATCTAGGATTTATTGTAAATGACCCAACACATCCCGAATAAGATGTCAAGAGGTTTCATCTCAAGAACCAAAAAACACCTAGCATGCTCAAAATTTGAGAGTGAGAAAACACAAGTGAGAATACAGAGACCCAAATCTCTCTTCGTACCAATGGGTGTAGTAATATCCATTGAAAAAGGTAAAATTTTTATAGAAATATTTAGAAGATTACAAATACAGGTTGAAATAATGGAATGAGATGCACCGATATCAAATAGAGTAGTCACTAATGATGAATCTATAGTAATTGTACCTCTCATAGTTTCTTGACCCGTATGTACTTCCTCTAGAGACTATTCCACTACGTGAAGAATGTTTGTTGCAGATGCCTATGGATGGAACCCTTTTTTACGAGAAGTATCTGATTGCACCATAGTTTTAGAAGGTGTTTATGATCCCATTCAACTACACAGAGTGGAATAAACATGGCAAAATATGTTTTAGTGACCTAAGCATCCTAATGATCCACGATTCTTGGGTGCCTTAGTGAAAAACCTCTTTGAATGTACTGACATTCTACACTAGTAAAAAACTAAAGGACCCATACCAGAAACTACAAAGGTCTAGAATGAATCTGTTGTTGAGAACCACTAAGGGAATCGTTACACTTCCTATTCCCCTTAAAGTAATTCATGCTTCCATCAGGATAGAAATGAACTCTCAATAGACCTAACTTCCTATCTAGTTCCATCTCAACCATCAGTACTATATCTAGTACATACACATAATAAGGCATCTTATATAAGAAAAACATAGATTGAATATCCCCTCGAGTTACCAAATTTTACTATCAATACTTTATCTTCTCATTTGATACAATCTTAGGTGTAAACTTCACAAGATTAGCAAAATGGTTTGCGTAATCTTCCACAATCTTATTAGCCTACAAGAGATTAAAAAACTCAGTGGCCTTATCCAACAACATCGACTCTAGATAGAACTATTCAGTAAAAGAAAAATTGAACTCTTTCCACTCTAATACCTCTTGTTTCTTAAATTTAACCATTGTGTCCCACTATCCCTTTCTCAGTCTTTCTAGCATGAAGGTGGAACACTTTACATTTATTTCATCGGGTGTGTCCAAGAACAAAAAAATGCTCTTTTATGCTCAACCACTCCTCAACCTCTTGAGTATCATTTGATCCTTTGAATGAAACTTGATTTTGGTGAAGGAAATATTGATAAAAAATCTTGAGAAAGTCCCTATGAGGTTCTACAATTGGATATTGAAGATGAACTAGAGGTGGTTCCTGACCCATGGCTTGGATAGTGTGCACAATCACCTCAACATATTCTGGTCCACAAGAGGATTTACTAACTGAGCTTCAGTATTATATTCCTCCTAGATCGGATCCACGTGTCTTCTTTGATGTATAATGCTACATGATATCATTAAAAAACAAAGAAGACATCAGATTATCACTCAAATAGAGAAACATAAAAATTAATCCCAACAAATATACATACAAGATTTGGATTTCAATATAATCAAATCAAATGCAGGGAAAATACTAGAACTAATGGTCAAAACATATTTCTTTAACCACCCCTATTGACTTAAGTTTCATTACAGTGAGAGATGGCTAGGCACTCAATCGCAACTACCTTAAAGTCTTAAAAATACTACACAAAGTTAACTAACACCAAGACAAAAGCTCAACCTAGAGCTCTGATACAACTTTTTCATGAACTACCCTGGGCACCCAGGTAACCTGATAACTGAATCGGTCCTAACATGGCCTGAATAAAATTATCAATCCCTATGGGTCAATGAATAGTACCTAACATCATATAAAAAGGAAAGTGGGAATGATTTTTCTACTATTAATGTGGAAACAAATTAAAAAATTTAGTATCCACAAAAAACAAAATCCACTAGGAGTAATGTGAGATAAGTCAAATAGGAATAAAAAATCCAAAGTACTATAAAAAATTACCAAAAAATATAAAGGAAAACATCCCAAGTCCCAATGGATGCAAATTTCTAAGTCCACAAATTGATAGATAGAGCCACCTACAAGTGGTTCCTTTCCCCTAATTGAACCTAGAAGGAAATAATCTACAAACACCCGAAGTCACAAGTAGGGTGTGAGCTAAAAATCCTAGTAGGGTATCACCAAGGATTACATAATAGATTCCAATATTAAATTAACCGAAGATAGCATTCAATTTAAAAAAAATGAGTTTGGAATTTCATAGGAATAATTAAAAAAATTCATGCATTACATTTCAAAATATAGAAATACACTAATAAAAGGATTTAATTTTCAATTTATGGATCATTTCTAAAACAATATTACATTTCAAAAATGGCATAAATAAACAATTTTATATAAAAATATTATATAAGTTAGAATGCATGTAAAATAGTTAACTAAAATGGAATATATTTATTTGATATACAAACAAGTGAGAAGCATGGTCATATGCCTAATATGGTATGATAGTTCTAGGATATAAGGAATACACACTCAAGGTGACATGGAAATATATATATATGTCACTTTGAACTCAGGCCAAAAGGGAATCATCATCATCGCCTAAGGGATGTGACATGTTGCATTTATGTTTTGAAATGTTGTAAATCAAAAACTTATATCAAAATAATTTACTAACTACCTAAGGATTTCATGTTATCTAGTAAAAAATAAAAGATAAGAAATTTATTTTACGAATTCTTAAAATGAAATTAATCCTATTATCTATTTGAAATATGAAAATTTTCACTTTAAAAACCAAAATAGGGTTTTATTGAAAACATGCCTTTTCACCAAGATAAAACCCTAAGGTTTCTATCAAAACCATTTTAATCCATTTTAAAAAACTGGGATTTGAAGTCAATTTTGAATTAAATTTCACAATACCCTTTCACAATTAAATTCAACAACTTAATTTTTCAAAATATTCCATCAATTACGCAACAAAACCCTAATTAAATGGAATTGGAGGTTTTCACAATTTTTCCACCAAATCCAATTCCATAATTAAATCCAACAATTTAATTTAAATTGTTTCCATATAATTAAAAATTTAAATTAAATAATTTAAAGTTCCCAAATTTCCAAAAGCACATTCTAATTCAATAGAATTGGCGGTTTTCCAATATCATGCCAAAAATCCCTGTTTAAAACCCCAATTCAATGGAATTGTGTTTTTCCAACAAACCAATTGAAATAAATCTAATCAAAATAAAAAAAACTAAACATTATTCAAATAATTTAAATTAAATAAGGCAATTTAGGGTCAACAAAAAATAGGTATCATGAAGTAACCACCTACCTCAGGATCAATGGTTCTTAAATCACCATACCCTAGCCGAGATTCCTCAATGAAGAATAAGGATCATATTGTTTGGGTAAAATGGATAAAAGTGAGGTTTATAATCCAAAACAGAGGGTATTAGATCGAAAAAACAACAAGGGGATCCACAAAAACTTAGGGAGGAGAAGAGGGAACACGTGAGAATGACAATGGGAAGAGAAAACCTACCAGAAGAAGATCAAAGGGTTTTAATCAAGCTTCTAATCACTTCTAGGAGGGATCAGTGTCCAAAAACTCTTCTTTGGACGTTCAAGGAAGGGAGAAATTGATTAGGGGTCGTTCTGGTGTGTTGAGGACCTAAAATGGGGTTTTTGAATTTTTTATCAAAAGTAGGATTAACTAAAAAGATATATGCACAGTTTCCTAGGAATAGACACACAGTTTGAAAAATTGTGTGATCTGACCATGGAACTGATTTAAATGGGTCACATGATTTCTCTTAAGAGGGTTCACAAATTGACTAACCATGCACCAACTATACAAAATCCCACTACCTTGGGTTGCACATTTTTCAATAAGAGGGTGCATGGTTTGGGATAACCATGCGCTAATTGTTCACTAGCCCATAAACATCCAGAATTTTCAAAATTTCACCCAAGCAACCCCAAACTTAACCCAACCAAAGAAAGAAAAAATAGGGTTTTATAAAAACCTAAAAACAATAACATGATGTTATAATGGATTTCATCATGGGAATACCCAAGGAATTGAATGGGAATAATTCTATTTGGGTTATAGTCGATCACCATAAAAAATAAAAACATTGTAATTTTATTAGAGAATATCGATCTCATGACAAATTATTTAGGTTATACATTTAATAATTTTTATAAATTCAAGGATTACCACTATTAATTATATTTGATCATGATATAAGGTTTAAAATAATGTTATGGTGAGGTATTTAGAAAGAATTGAATATTGGGTTCATATTAAGGACTACATTTCAAACAAAGAATGACAGTTAGTCTGATATGATCATTCCAACCATAGATTATATTTTGAGAGATTTATCTATATATTTTAATGGAGGTTTGGACAATGAAATTCCTCAATTTTAAATTTAATTCCATAATATATTTCACTAGTCAATTTAGACGGGTCATTCTAAATCCATCTTTTAGAAGAAGTGTATGACTCTAATATGCTAGGTTCAAGTTTTTTAATGAATTCTATTGGTAAACTGATATAACTAAAGAAATGGTAAATATTGTTAGATCCATTAAGAAACATATTATATAATCTTAGCATAGATATTAGTTTTATGATGATAATGTAATATAACATCCATATTTTATATATGCTTTTAAATTAAAATTTGGTTAAAATACTTATATATTAACTTATGTAATTAATTCTTGCGAGTTGGGAAGGTCTTGAGAGTTTTTTGGGTGTCTGGTGATTGAAAATGTGGTAAATTGGTTATTACAAAACATGAAACACATTTACTGTAATGTTAAATCCAACTTTGCATCATTATTTTGCAGCTCAGTTTATGGGGGACGCATTGATTTGTAAACCAGGTGAGATATCCTAGGAGACCATATAGTTGGATTTATTAATTTAAAGTAGGTATCACATAGTTATAACATGGTTTCAAAAACCATGTGGCTAAACTGTGTGTCTTAACATAAGTTCCTAATTTACTATTTTACCTCGATATCATTATATGGATTCTACAAATTATCTCCATCATTTCTCTTGTAGAAGGCCTTACAATGTACCATTCTTCTCATAGTCTTCTAAGGGTGAATCTCCAAGTTTTCATGGCATTTTAGAGTTTCATTTTTTAATATTAAAATCCCCATGTAGGTATATGAACCTCTTTCCATCCATTTATAGTATATTTCACTAATTGGTCGACCTTTTTTATTTATATCTCATATTCCCTATTTATAGGGATATTGTCTTCTATTATGATTGCGGCAATTTTACTTTAAATAAAATGATTGGCTTGGATGAGTGGATATCTACTAACATAAGGTTGGTTATCTAAGATATATTTTCCATTTTCTTGGTTTTTTCTTTCTAGTGCAGTTTTTCAGAATGATAGTGAAAATTTGGGGTATATTTATCTATTTATTAATAAAATTTTTGGGCCTTATATTGGTGTGTTAGACCCTTCATGGACCCCTTTAGGTTCATTGACGATTATGAGACCAACCAAATAGACCCCCATGTGGTTTTCTATGTATTTGAAATGGTTTTGTTAGGCTTTAAATAGTGAAATTGGCGATTAAAAAGCTTAACATAGTTATGCATGTTGTTTGTCTTGATAGCATGAAAAAAGATGAAATTTGGAATAAAATTGATATTACTTATTTTATATCATAATAATAGGATGGGATTGTTAATGGTTGAAGTGGAAAATCAAGGTTGTTAAATGGTTTTAATGAACATTTAATAGTGGTACTATGTGAGTAAATAAAAAAATGGTTTAATTTTTTAATTTCGTTTAATGGTGTTAAGTATGTCGAACCATGTAGTTTTGTAAATGATGGAATAGCTTGAGCTCTATACTAACACTCAAGAAACTAGTAACAGTCTATATAGATTGGGATGCTGGAATTTTTCTTTTCATCCAGGGTTTCTGTTTTAGGTAGATGATATAAGAAATAGTGATATTTATACATAGTTTATGTGTTTGAGTGATTATCTAGGATCCAATGTTGTCCATAAGTGGTTTATGTTCTAGAATGGAATTCCAAGAACAAGTAGTACATAAATATTGTATGAGTACCTTTGAATGATTCTTATTAGTACCATGAATTATGTAATTAAGGAAAACCCATTTATTTATGTAAATAATGGATCACCCTATAATGTATGGATCAAATGAACAATATTGGATAAAAATAGTTTGGATGGCCCATGTGTCACTTTATAAGATGATGACTAAAAGGTTAATAAATAATTGTTTATTTTCAAATTTTTTTAATTATTTCCTGACCTATTCTTCATTGTATATAAAAATTCACCATTACTTAAAAAATTTATCTCTTTAGAAACCGTTGGTGGTGAAATACTAATTTTCACTCACACCCTTCTTAGCCCACTTTTAGCACCTTGGCAGAATTAATGGTTGTATTATAGGAAAAGGGAAATCTCCATATTATAGGTACATGAATTGGGGATTTATGGGATGTAGGATGCATGAAGAGACTGGGCTAGGTTTCAGGACCTATTTTTGGGATTTTTAATTTTGTTTTTATTTTTATCCTTTTATCAATGAGATCATATAGATATGTCATTAGAAGTTTTTGGTTTCTTGGTACATACTCACTTTTGAGAGTTTGATTTCAGATGTGGTTTACCTGTTGGTAATTAAATTATTTTATTTCAACTATTGTTTTATTCATATATATAATATATTATCTCCCCACATTCCTTAGTGGACCCTAATTTATTGTTTTTATCATCTAGATTACATTAATGTGCTTTGGAGTCCATATGATGAACAAGTTATTCTTCTAGTTAGAGTGACCCAAGCTAAGATGTTATTAATCAAAATCAATTAATCACATTCAAATTAGTACTTGGTGATATTGGATAGGATAAGAGTACATTACATGATTGTTAAAGTTCTCTTGTATGAGATTAGATGACACATGTATGGGAAAAACAAGTATTGTTTTGAATGGGAATATTGTATATAAGTATATATTATTACTATTGAAATTTTATTTCACCATGGTTGATACACTTTTTTTTTGATGTTATTGATTTATGATATTTAAATCATGGGATACTACAACATGAGATAGTGTATGAATTAATCGTTTTAATAACTCATGTGTTATGTTAAATGCATTATATTAGGTACACATGTAAGAGTATGGTATGATATGTTTATTTTATATTGAAAAAAAATGATTTTTGGGAATTAAAATGTTTATCATCATATTTTATGGTATTTAATGAATTATTCATATTAAATGGTTTTAAATATATAAATTTTATGTTGTTATGTCTAATAGTAAAAAGGAATGTAAATACAAATATTTTATCTTGGAGATTACTTGTACCATGTGCGAGCTAATAACCCTGGTAAGAGGTGGTTTGTTTGATTGAATGTGTGGTGATCATATCTATTTATATATTATCTATGTATTAGCTTTATTTCATCATGTTGTGGCCCATATTATGTATATCCATGTAAATTATATTAGATTTTTACTCAAAAATATGACTTTTTTATTATAGAGGGATACTTCCATGATGACATTTTTTGGTAGGGAATTGAGAGGAAACTTCTCAGAATACACCTACAGTATTGAAAATTGATCCTCTATTAGATCCCCATGATTGGGTTGAAGAGTAGTATTATTAAAATTTCACCATCTTTAGGCAGTTTGTGTAAAAGGTCCTAGTTTTCTATAAAACAACAATATTTAATAATAATAGGGAGTTCTAGCTGTAGTATCCCACACTATTCCCCAAAGTGGGTTGTAATGGAGAATCTATATTCTAGATAGATTCTTACAAGATGACCCTCAAACACATATAAATTCATTCTAATAAAAAAGGTTATGATGGCAGTTTACACATTAAGAGGTCTAGTAAAGCATTTGTGGGATATTGAAGTTCAAGTTGAACAGATTTAGGAGTAGTTTGGAGAGTATTTGTACCCAGAGACAATGATATTGGAATGATAAATATAGTGTATATGATTTACCTAGGGAAATATTTTGGGGATTCATTATATTGGGCCCTTAAATGAACTATAATATTTTTTAGTTATGATGTAAGGGTTAGAGGTATCTTCGATGAAATTATTTCATGAAGGACTGATCTGTGACATCAAGTTAGAGGAAAATATTTTTTTTCTATCAAAAATTCACTACGGAGGTAAATCAGGCACTCATAAAGGAGGGGTGATTAAATTTTCTTAGAAATTATTCAAGTTACAAATTTGTTTTTAAAATAAAGATAAAAGACAACACTAAATTTTTGTGAGTGCATGATCATTGTTCCTCCCTCCAAATCATATTTGGAACTCACTACCATAGTTGGGTTTATATTGGACTTCCATTGACTTAGAAGGTACTGGTTCTCATCATCCACGATAACCATTAGATTTTGACACCAACTTAGATAATTTACATTTTTCAAAAAATAAAACTATGGATTTTCTGTTTTACATTAAGATAAAATCCTTTTTTATTCACTATGTCCACTTAGATCATCACTTTTTATTATTAATGAGTTTCTCTATGCCCTCATTTACTGAAAAACATCTTCCAATTTCTTTGATATGTCTTAATTACTTCTTGTTCCCTAATTTTTGACATGAAGGAAACTTAATATTATTTCCATTATTCTATTCACCACCCAATAATTCATAAGACTCCACCATTATCTTACTTTTTTTGTTTTGGGATTCCACTATGTTCACATTATTAATCATAATTTATGATATTCAGTTTTTCACAATCATATGATTTATCAATGTTGCTCTTATGAAATTTGGTTTCTCATTGGAAAAATCTATACATTATCTAGGGAATACATTTTTATCTTTATTCCTCTAGGGACCAAACATTACAAACATCATAATAAGTAAACATGATTTATAATAAAAATAGTAAATTATTTTTAAATAATTAAATTCGACCCCATAATGTCTTACTATTCAAAATTATTACATTATATTTCCATTCAACCTAGATCCATCAGGATGAAATATAAGTTTATCTGGGGTGGGTTATCTCATATTCCTCAACCAAATTTCAAAACATAGAAAATCCATTATAATGGCATTAGAATATAATTTGAATATCCAATGAATGTCATTCAAGAATATCTATCCAGGTGGGTAGTCATAGTTCCACTCATCATACAACAGAGTGAAGATAGTTTTAGTGATCAACAGTCCTTTTTTTTTCAGGGTGATTACCATTAGGTGTATCTTTTCTATAGCCACATCAAATTTCTAGTACCACAATTGAGATATACTTACTAGGAAAACAACACATTATATATATTATAATTTTTTGGATGTAATATTATATATATAACTATCATTTAGACTCAAACCATTCTTTTTTAAATATAGATTTCTTATCTCAATCAATAAAATAATACATATTACTTAAACTAACCCTAAGGGTTTTCTATACCATTGAAATTATGATAAACCATAACTTATCACCCCTTAATATCCATTAAAAATCATCAAATAACATCAAAATTTTAAAATTTATCTAAACCAACTTATGATACCAACCGTGTTACCCCAAACCTGATCTTCAAGATCCAATGGTCATAAATACCATATTTACATAATGTATTTGAAGTGAATCGATGAAACCCAATTTAAACCATTATGAATTATAATATGACTAAAAATATTGAATCAAAAATATTCCAATGACCTTATAAGTTAATATTATTAGAGATATAGGAAAAATTATATCTAAAAAATCCTATGTATATCCCAAAAAATGGATATTTTTTTCCTCTATATAATTTTTTTTTATAAGTAATAATATTTCATCATCTACCACAAAATTATTCATAAACACTATTCTTGTATAAATATAATGTGTAATATAGTGATACATAACATTGGTAAATAGACACATAATAAGTTGGGAGATCAAATAGTCCTTAATGGTAAATATATGAGATAACAATAGAAGATCACAAGTGAGAATATGATGATATACTATTATGGAAGAAATTTATAATCAAGACAATTCCATAATCAATAGAAACTATAAGATTACCATATCTATGGTTGATATATAACTAAATAAATGTATGGATAACAATAATTGGATCCTTAGGGATGTAATTCATAATTTTATGAAGTTACATTGATGGCCTAAGAAAAACATCATGGTTATATGAATCATGATATTACCATCATGTCCTTGTGTTATGGAATTATATATTTTTGGTGAAGCATACAAAAAAACACCCATGATAGTTTGTCTAATGAGAACTATTGATGCATCGAGGAACTATTTTGGCCCCCAACCATAACTAATTTAGTACAATTCTTCCATCATACGAATGACCAGATAATATATACAATAAATAAAAAATATTTCTTAACAAACTATAATGATCCATATTGAAATAACTAGTACATATATATTCAATATTATCCTAAAAAATAAATTGAATAGATTACTATATAAGAACTACTCAAATGAAACCATTATAGAGAAATGTGAATATTTTTATGTAAATATTTTATCCAATAAATCATTATAATACAGTTTTTGTTCTAATAAAACCATGAAAAATATGCAGGGACTATAACAGTCATTTTTTAAAATATATGTAATGTGAAGATGTTAATTATCCAAAATGACTATTTTATTATATAAAGATTAATAAATGTTTTTTGAAAAGTTATAAGGTAATAATTAAATGTTTTATTGGTATAAATATGTATCTTTTATTTAATTATAATAAATATATATTTATTATACCAGATGATGAATCCCATATAGAGAATGTCAAAGTTGAGGTCTGATTTTTATATTATAATATATTTTCTAATGAATTTTTTTATTAAATTTTTTTAATGATAAAATGATATGATATATCTCTAAAAAATGAAATGAAATTTCTTATTATTTTTTTATTTATGAATATTACATTATTTTGATTCATTTTAATCTCATTATGTCCTCAAAATTATGATAAAATGTTTTCAGAAAACCTGATATTTTCTCTCTTAGGAAATGAATCATTTCATAAATGTCTAAATTTTTGTTAATTTTTTTGTTTTATCTTTTTACTATTATAAAATTAAATATTATGGAATTTTTTCCCTTGATTATTTTTCTTTAAAATTTATTCTAATTAACCTTCTTGTTGTTTTCTTAATGAGGTATTTTTTACTAGAGGTGTGAGAGTAATATTTTTTTAACATACAACGCATGAAGAATGTCTCCTAGAATCAGGACTATAATTTATATATATTTTTTAAAAACTTTATATGAATATACTTAATGTAAGTGTTTGGATTAGATTTTTTTTTGATTTTATACAACTGATTTCCAAATGGAAATTTTATTTTTCACAAGAAAAATTTCTAGTGATATTTAAATGGATTTTTCATCTACAATAAAATACATTGTTGTAATATATTCCTAATTATGGATATGATTCAAATACACCACATTTATTATTTCTTTATATGGTTTATGATTAAGGTAATAAAACATTAATGAAACACCTTTTCTTTTCCATGAGGTTTATTTTGAGAGAATTATAAATGTTTTGTTGATTAGGTTGCATACATATGAATGCATTATGATTATCTGATAAGTGGATCCAATATATCCCTTAAATACATCATGTACATATTAATGTTTTATTAGATCAAGGGGTAAATGAGAGGTTATCCTAAGACAGAAAAGGGAATACAAGAATTTATCCCAAGAATAAATAAGGTACATGAGTGGTTAATGCAACACCTCTAGATTTTGTGAATTATTAATATTTTTGATATTTATCAACTCACATAACACTAATTTTTTTTTAATATATTAAGGAAATATGTCAGACATTCATTATATTCTACACTATGGTAAGCTTACGATACACACAACACCAAACGCGTAAGGGAATATAATATCATTAGAATTTATATTATATTTACTATTTTAAATAGATTATATGGATTATATATAGATTTCAAGGCACAATATATTGATTTATTGTGCATTTTAAATAATAATGAGTTTTTTCAAAGTCTTTTTATTACACACATTACCTAGTTTTACCAAAAGATAACATATTATTAAATTATTATTATTTAATGATAGAAGATATAAAAAATCCATTAAATTAGAAGTTAGGAATAATATTAAATACATTATAAAAATACATGTTTTACATAAGATATAAAATTAACTCATTGGTGACAAAATTAATTTGAAACAGATATAAGAACCATTTGAACATAGAGGAAATATTTTTATAGAGAACTATTTTTATACTCACAAAAAAATTAACCCTAATAAATTAAATTAATTACAATTAGAGAATTATATTAATTAAATATGTATGTTACATCTTCAATAAAATATTTTTGATATTCATCTAATAGATTTTATATGCATAAGAGAAAAATAAACCCAATATTTTTCATGAAAATAAATATTTTTATAATGTAACTTTTACCACCGTTTAATGGAGAACCTATTTTTAGTCAAAATTTTAAGAATTTTATAAATATTATATGTCAAAATAAACATAATATTTTAAATATAAAAATAAAATTTAGATTATAGTGAATTTGTGGTATTTTTTTATGAAGTTTCATTTTTTAAGGAATTGTGAAAATTACTGAATTTTAATTACAAACTATTTTTCATCTAATTTATTTATTGTGTTAAATTATATTTTAATTTGGTTTTAAAGTTAATTTCTATAAATTATTTATAAACTAATCCAATTTTTGTCATTTGTATCAATTTCAAATTAAAATTGAATATAAAAACATAAAAATCATTTTAACATTTTTACTTTAAAAACCTGCATTGTTGTCTTATCTGTGGGATTAAATTTAAATTAATTAATATTGGAACTAGGTGGGAAGTGAAATACCCAAACATGTGTTTTTTTAAAAAAAATCCACTGATGATAGATGTAAAATTGTAGACATCGGTGAACAGCAGCCCGGTTTAGTCGGGGACCACTTGTGAAGAGTTTTAAGCACAAAAAATAAACTGTGAAAATGCTTGGTTTAATTCCAATGCCACGCACGATGTCTGCTCATCATAAGTGATCACTACTCAAATAATCTGACATAAAACTCCTCTAGATTTTCCAAATGTTATTCAAGAATTTCACGAGATCACCATTTTTCATAATCTGGGTGCTAGCACTGAATTCCGAAGAAGCCTTCGACGCTCAAATGATCACCGTATCACTTCGCTGGCGATGCCTGAGAGAGAGCTTGATCTGAGCTCCTTGGATATAGATAATCTCTCTCTAGATCATGGGATATAGGACTGGGGAGATAAGGTCCATCAATAGTATTGGGAAATCTCCCCTCCTCTTATATTTATAGTGTTATTTAATTACCTAGACATGCCAACCCGACCCCTGAATAATCAACACACTATTAACGAAATATTATGACTACTTATCTGAGTCATAAATATTACTATCAGTCACTTATAAAATATTAAAATATATTAGGTGATAATAATTGAGTCATTAATCTCAACTCATTGATCCCATAAATATTAATTGAACCTTGAATAATTTAATATTCATCAGTTAATATTTTTCATTTATTTACTTAAAACTCATAAATACATTTAATAAATCAATTCAATACTCATTATTCTAAACTCGAATAATATGAAATTATTTTTTTACATTGGTGATTTTTTTTCCTTGGAAAAAACCCAGACCCCAATGGTGGGGCCCACCATGTCCAAAACTTCTATCCTACTGAATAGGGAAGATTTTCGAGTACCCTATTGTGTGTGACCCTCTAGGCCCTTATCTCGATAGTAGTGAATAGTATTCATAGACTAAGTGCAGGATCTAGAAACCCATCATGGATCTTGAAGAGATAAGGATTGTCACAGTAGTGGAAACCAACCTAAAAACACACACTGTGTAATATATTCTCTTTATCTACAATATCTCAAAAAGCAGTATGCAATCACGTGTCGTAGCCCTTTTATTGCTTTATAATTTTCCGATTTAACTAGATGTATTTACCCTTTACTACCATGTAAATGGTATTATAAAGGTATATCCGTCCATATCAACATGACCTGAGATATATTACTTCCATAACTAGGAAGTGACAAATTATTTCTTGATCATTCAACCAATGGTATGCCACAAATAATGCACCCACCACAAACTACCTCCCCACGACTTCATTGACGTGGTTTACATCTTACATTAAAGTACACAATCAAATGACATACATTGGTAATGATATAAAGTTATGAGATCATTACACATGATCATAGATGGGAACATCTAATGACACCTAAAACATGTGGTGTTTTTATTGGTGGGTTAGTCCTCAAGATCTCACTATTAGAGATTGCCAATTGAGAACATCATGAAAATAAGTCTCAATGCTTATGACCCCCCACCACCTTATAGTCAAACATCTATTGTGCCCAATCAGTAAGATGTATCTATTCGATAAAACATATATTTAAGATTAATTTCACAGTATCTAGAGGTTCTCAATATAGCCTGGGATCTGCTACAACATCTCGATATGAAAATTAATCTTTGGACATTTCTATTTCAATATTGGATGTAGACAATTATACACTATAATGTTCTGATGACCTCATGTATAGATAACTGTATACACGATATGGTAATCTATTTCATGGAATAATTGGGTATAAGGAACCCACTATTTCAAAAATTTCTACCACTTCTGTATTTTAATTTGGAAAAATATATTCTATATTTTAAATAAAAAAAATTTATAATGTGTAATATGTTAAAAAAAAAATTTACCAAAAAAATAGTGAATTCAATTAAAATCAATTAAAATGATTAAAGTGAAATTATGCTTATCAAGGGACTGAACCTTAACCTTAAGGACCAAAATGACCTAGAAAATTGACCAAATTCCATTTTATATCAATATTTATACCATATACTACATTGGTTTTAATTGCATAGATTATTAGAGCCACATTCAATAGAAAAAATGTGGGTGAAACTCCCTTTTCCAAACTTTACAAGAGTCCCACTCCTCCTCCATTATATAAAGGCCTCCTCTCCTCCCACTTCATCACACCTCTCAAGACACTTTTGATTGAACAAGAACTTCCAAAATATATCCTCAAAATACCTCCCCTAATCATAGAAGTCTCACCGTGCTTTGAAAGGTATCCAAGGAATCCCTTTGGTGGAAACCAAACAGAGTTACCCAAAGAAGAGGTAACATCTTTCCTCAAGCTCTTTAGTTTTATTTCTATTCTCAACTCCTTAAACTCTCATTATTACATGATTAAAAAAAAATATACTCAATATATTAATATGTTGTTATGAAAAGGGTTCAACCAACACTCAAACACACTTTAATCTAACATGAAATGAAAATAATTTTTATGTGTATGACAAACTACCACCTCACGAAATGATGATTTTTTGTTTTTTCATTTACCAACTACATGGTTGTTTATTATAATGGACACAATTATTAGATATGATATATATTATATTTATTAAGTCTTTATTTTTATTTATTTCTTTTATAATACATACCTTTATACATTCCATCTTTTGTAAATATGATAACATCATGTGTGGATGTGTGGACTACCGCCTGTTCAAAGCGATGTGATTCATTTACACTTTACTTGAAATGTATTAAGGATGGTTTTATTGAAATTATATGACATATATAACATAATAATTTAACTTTAATAAAATTATATACATATATAAATATATTTCATTTATTTATTTTATTTCAATATGATAATAAAACGAAAGCAACGTTCATGCATACATACAACCTATCATCTCCATGAATGGTGTATTTCGTTTAACATATATATATATATAATATTATTATAAATATTTATATAATAAATATATATGATATATGCATAATTTTTTTAAATTCTGTAAGTAATTAAATCATTATATAGGTAGGATGATCAATAACAAAAACTCAAAACACGTATGATAAACAAATTAATTATTACTTGAAACATTACATTATCATTGAATTTTTAATAAAAAGGTTAAATAAATTCAAAAGAGATTTATATATGGTATTATATATAATTATATTTTTATTTGTTATATTTATAATAAATTTATATTTATCATACAATAGGTTTGAATGTGTACAAAGAAAATAAAGACTTAAGGTAAGTGAATTTCATCCCACTCTTTATTTTAGTGAGATACATGCCTTATTCATCACCCATTTATTTTGTGTGGTGTATATAAATCTCATGAATGTATTATATGATTATTATAATTAAATTTATGGGTACTTATATAAAAATTTTATGATATTTCATTTCATGTGGTTTATGGTTGAAAAGTTACCAAATTGGTAACGTAATTTTGTCTCAATTTGCCTTATTTGAGACACGTGTTTTGTTATGCACGTATGTTTATTTACAAGGTATATATAATTAATATTGACATGTTATATCATGAATCTACTTATTTTTATTATATTTTAATCTCTATTTAATTTATTTTTGTAACATTGGAAGTATAATTGAAAGTTACCAAGTTGTAAGAGTTGTTTAAAACATTCTCATCCTTTATTGAGATTGTTTATGATGATGATTCCCTTGAGGAAATCATATAATCCAAATATCAAGAAATATCATGAATTTTATTACCCTATGTATATTAATATTATATGAAAGTAATTTTACAATTTTTGAAATCTTTTATACTTATGATATTTAAGAAAATGTTTTTATGAAAATATGACATTATTTCACCTTTCGGTTAGAAATTTATGTTCATTAAAACCTATTTTTTTTATAAAACAACATTTGAAAAATGTTTTAATATTATACTATAATGTTTAAATAAATTTTTGTACCCATATATTACCTTTTTACAGAATGGTTTTAAAAGGAATATTCTTGTCATTTTCCGATCAAAGAACTTTTCAGATGATGTAAGGTGCGAAATGAATGTTTGAAATGTACGAACCTACCTACCATCATGACTATCATTTCCTTGATGATTCATTTTAAATTGAATTTTTTATTTTTTTAAAGAAATTTTTTTCCTAATATTCTTTAAATTTTTTTATTTTAAAATGGTTTTCAAATAACTATAGTCTCCAAAAATTGTTTTATGTTACTTACTATTTTAAATGATTTTCAAAGATTCTTTTATATTTTTTAAAAAATGTTTCTTTTAAAGAAACGTTATTCAGTGATATCAAATATTATTTATATGTTTTTAAATAATTTTCAAGGAAAATTGTTCTCAAAATGGTTTAAAGATTATTTTATTTGATTTCACTATAAATGGATTTATTTTTTTTTAAGATTATTTTATAATTTTTCATAGGAAAAAGGTTTTCAAAATGTCTCAAATACTTATTTATATGTTTTAAATGGATTTACAAAAAAATTATTTGCAAGAGGTTTTATGTTTCAAAAATAATTGTTTCAAATAATAAAGGATATTTTCCTCAAGAAATGTATTAAAAATATGTCTCAAAATTATTTTCCATCTAAGACGAAATCTATTGATGTTACTCATTTTTTATGATAAATGATCCAAATGTTCTATTAATATTCTTTATCTAAATGTTTTATGTTTTTATGGAATGACGTTTATGAAATTCTATTTTTATCTGAAGATTTATATGTTTTTGAAACCTATTCCTCTTCCATGGGTTATATGCTTATGAAACCCACTTCTCTTCAATGGGTTATACCATAATCAATTCTAATGAAATCTGCTTCCTTTCATGGGTTATTCTAGGATTAAATGATTGTGAAACCAATATATTTTATATAGGTTGTGATATTATTACATGTTTATAAAACAAATTTCATTTCATGGGTTATGATATGATTGTTTTTGATCTCATGGAATGCATATGTATGATTTCATTATGGGATAGGTGGGGCCTATATCTATAAGGCCCCAACCTTATACATTACATAATCTTGAGTTTTAATCAATAATTTACTATATTTCTCATTGAGGATATTTTCAAGTTTATAGTTTTAGAGAATTAGGCCATAACTATTAAATAACATCTCAAATATTAAAAAGTACACAATTTTACTTACTGTTAATTTTTTTCACAAAATAAAACTCCTTAAAATAAAACATGATTTCTTTTTCTTAATAAAAATATTTATAACATTAATATTGATTTCTTCCTTCCTATTACCCATTGTTATACCCTATGGAAAACATTTCAAAAACTTGGGATGAGCATAAAAATATCAGTAAGGTATATAAATAAGGAATGAAACCATTATTCCATGAATATTTTAAACTCATGAAAACATTATCACAAAATCATACATTTTACCCATAAAACAGATGTTATTTAACATACCTTATGCAATCATAATATTCCTCAAAAAGTATTATAAATCATAAATCATAAATATAACATGTGGCATCCATATCGTACTTACAATGTAGTTTTCACAACTAGATATGGAGTAACCTTTATGGTTACGTTTCGAATACCCATCACAGTATATTCCCTAAATCTATTAAGAGAAACCTTATTGTTTAAATCTATCACATTACCCAATGAATTGGAGATCTATCATGGGCTCACCCATCCTCATTTTATCATGGAACCACTCGTATAAAAAAACAATTCCCAAGAACCATAGCATAATAATAACACATAAAACAAGTATAAAAGAAAATAAAATAAAATTTCCACATTGAAATCACAAGATATAATTGAAATAATCAATCTCTTCTCAAAACCATTTTCAATACCAAAATACATTAAAAGGGAATATGACATTTATTTTCAATTTAAAAACATTAAGGATTATAGAGGAATCCAAATATCAAATAATGGTCCCGACGACAGAAAATTTGTTGTCTCTATGTATGTTAAAAAACATATCTTTTTCATTTAGTAAAAATATTGATAGAAAAATATTCCTTTCAAAAGAATTATAATTAAATTAAAATTAAAAGGGGTTAATTATACACCATATAAAACAAGGTGGTGTATATTATCAAAATATGCCTCAATAAAAGAAGAATGAAACAAAGTCCCATATCGTGAGTCTGAATCGTCACATACAATCATTATATTCCCGAATAATAAACTTAGGTTAATTTATAATTTCGTGAGAACCCTTTTTGAGTTTATTATTTCTTTTTTATTCCTTATTACCAGGTTATAAAAATTACATAATTATTTAAGTTCATATCAGGCATTTTGTCGATATTTGGTACTTGAGTTGAAAATGATCATAGTTTGATGTCCCTAGTCCATGTGTTCATAATCACATAATATAAAGAATAGTATTCATGAAATAATCATAAATTTTATATAGTAATCATAATTTTTAAATCAAACCACTAATTATGGTTATGAAAAATTAACAACGGTATAATCATAGAGACGGTAGGTCATACGTACGTATGGGTAACGTTTTCCATTTTTCATTGATCATTATAGAAATAAGGTTATTATTATTATAAATTTTCTTAATGATACTAAGATTATTAAATAATAATAATATTTTAAATAAACTTATATATATCATACAAGTTATGTGGTGAATAAAAATGATTCACATCGCTTCGTGGAGGTGATAGTTCAATGTACACATGAACGACGTTATCATTTTCATGTGAATGGAAGGTAATAAAATAATTAAAATATTATTATTTTACAATGATAAAAATGTCATTAATATCATATATAAACATTGATTCTATCATTATAATCAGTATTGATAGATGGTAATAAAAAACAAACAATATCGGTTCGTGAGGCGATAGTCCATCGTACACATGAATGAAATGTTCATTTCCTATTTGAGGAAATTGGAGATAGATTTAGATGTTGATATTTATATAATAACATATATGTATATTGAGGATACTGGATTTATTATTTAATCTTATAATAAGAATATTTAATGTAAGTGGAAGAATAAATAAAATAGAAACACTTAAAAAAACTACACCTCTTCTTCGGTTGATCGCCTTTGGAGAACACCATAACACCTATAAGAAGGGTGTTATGACTAAAATAAGGCCTAAAGAAATTGGGGATGGATTATAGTAAAGGTTTATTTTAAGATCTTTTCCAAAAAAATTGGTTATTTATGTGATAGTATTAGAGAAGAGTTGGTACATTTTTTATAGGAGAGGGGAGGGGCACCCTTGTAAAATCTTAAAATATTAAATTAATATAATTTTTTTTAATCCAAATGACTCTAAATTGGTATTTGTAGAATTTCAGATGAGTATTTTTCTAAATATTCACATCAAATATTTTTTATACATTTATTTATTTTATTTTAAACCGTTTATTTTCGGATTACCACTTATTTATTCTCTTTTAATTTTAATTGTGGTAACAACATTTTCAATATTAAGAGCCTATAAATTTTATTTATATGAGGTAAATTTACCATAATTTGACACTTAATGAACTTTTAGAACTTATTATATTTACTTTGTGATTTTAAAAGATTTATATATTTTTAAATAATTTAATAAATTATTATTTTTATAAAATATCAATTATGTCAATTGTTACACAATTCATTTCATTGAATTTAAATAAAATAAAAATCACAAGATAACTTCTGAAAATACCATTTAATATACATATAGAATTTCATAGTAACCATAAAAATTCTTTTATGACAAAAATTATGTCAAATAATACTTATTTTAATATTTATAATATAATTTATTTTACTATTTAATTAATAAATCTATTATTTCATCACCATTGTGTCATAATTAAATTTCATTATTTATTTTATAATTTTTTTAAATAAATATCAATGATGTAGGTAATATTTTTAGATTTCTAATTACTATTTATAGTTGAATATATCACTTATATAACCGTATATTATTTTTTTAGTATGAAAAGATGTGATTATGACATTTTTGCCTTTACTATAAATTAAATGTTATAAATGTCATAATTAATGCCAAGTTGCTTATAAAGGCCACTATTCTGACCCAAGGATTGTATTTGTAGGACATAAATCATCTAATAATATTAGGACAAGTGTTAGGGTAGTTGTTTTTATTATAATATCATTTTTTTCTTTAATTACCTGATTTAAATTTAAACGTGGTAAATAAAATACTGAAGTTACTATTCATCAAAAATTATTTTGATCTTATTAGATAAAAAATTTCATACTGATTACAACCATTCATATAAATTTTTGAAAATTAAATTCACAATAGTGACTAAAATTAATTTAAAGTTAATACCTTTGATGGATTAAGGAAAAAGGTTTTAAAAAGAAAAAAATCATCGAAAGATTTACATGTTTTTATATCCAATTTAAATGTAAAATTACTTCCAATGTCCATAATTGGATTAAATGATAAAAAGTTCATATAATTTTACCAAAAAACCATGTAAAAGGATAATCTAACAATATAATTAAATTATTCAAAAATATAGTTTCGAATTAAAATGCAGTATTTTTTTCAATATTAAATAAAAAATGAGTTTTATCAGAAAAATACCGGAAATTCAACCAAAGTGAATTTCTACATCCTGATTCTAAATAAGAAGTTTATTTTGTCAAATAGAACATATAAAAGTGACAAAAACTATATTTAAAATGGGGTTTCCATCAAAATATGGTAAAACTACCTTTTAAAAATATCAGAGTGTTTTATGCTTAAAATTGGATTCATTAACATTTTAAGCCTCTAAAATTTAATAGAAAAAGTAAAAAAATTTAATAAACATGTGTAAAAATAATATACATATTTTTGTTCATTCCCACTAATACAACCACAATAAAATAACTAATATTTAAAATAATAATAATAATGACATATTAAATATTTTTGTATATCCCAGTCTTGTGTGAAACATAAGATTTCAAGGAAACCCATTGTTGTGTGTTGAGTAGGATATTAGACATAGGGTTCCCTTCTATGTAGAATTATTATCTAATTCATAAATAATAATAGATATGAAAATGACTTATTCTATAATTACCAGGGATGTTACATCCTTCCCCCTTTTGAAATTGCATCCTCATAATTTTATTCACTTATAAAATAAGTGGGGGTATTTATCCCTCTTAGAATTTTCAGATTCCCATGTTACCTCTTCAACCATATGGGTTTTCCACAAAACCTTAACCTGATTAATCACCTAATTCCTCAACACTTTCTCCATATGGTCAAGAATCTGGACTCGATGTCCTCATAAGAAAGATTATCTTCCAACTAAACTACCTCAAGACTCATAACATTATATGGATCTGAATATACTTTATTAACATTAAAAAATGAAAAAAATTATGTACCTCAGATAGACTCAGAGAAAAGTCCACTCAGTAGGAAACTAATTAAACTTTCTCCAGGATTTCATAGGGTCGAATGAACCATAGACTCGGCCTCCCCTTCCTACCAAAATAAATTACACTTTTCCATGGAGAAAATTTGCGAAAGACACTATCAACTATCTCAAAAGAAAGAGACATCCTCCAGTTATCCACATAAAGTTTCTTCCTCTTATGAGCTGTCCTCATGTGTTTATGAATCAACTGATTTTTTTCTGCCATATCTTCTACCAATTGTGGTCCCATAAACTTCCTTTCACCTACTTTATCCTAAAAATATGGTTTCTAACACTACTTTCCATATAATCCCTCAAATGATTCCATTTGTATATTGAAATGAAAACTGTAATTAAAAGAAAACTCAACCAAAGAAAGATGTTGGTCCCAAATTCCCTAGTAATCCATTGAACAAGCATGTAGAATATCCTCCAATGTTTGAATTGTTTTTTATGTTTACTAATCTAATTGAGGATGAAAATGTGTAATAAAATTGAATACAGTACCCAATGACTTCTAAAGGCCATTCCAAAAAATATAAGTTAACCCAAGATCACGATCAGATACAACGGAGAGAAGAACTCAATGTAACATGACTATCTCTTTAATATAAACCCGAGAAAGTTGAACTAGAGGCATTGTATATAGAATTGGAATAAAGTGATCGTATTTAGTAAATCTATCAACCATATCCCAAATCAAATTGTTACCTCGACAAGTATTTGGTAATATAACTATGAAATCCATAGATATATTTTCCCATTTCCACTCTACTACTGGAAAAGGATGAATTATCCCTTTTGGGAATTGTATTACTTCTTTCACCTGCTAAATTGTCAAAAAATTCACAGTAAAGTCATCAATATCTCTTTTCATTCCATCCCACTAGTAATACTCTTGAAGCTCTCTATACATCTATGTACTACTATGATAAACTGAAAACAGAGAACTATACACTTCACATACCAACTATTTCATCAACTGTGAATCACAAGGCACAAAAAACCGCTTCCTAAATCTCAAAACACAATCTTTATCAATGTTAAATTCAGGTAACTTACCCTTTTGAACCAATTATACCTTTTTCTGTAACTCACTATATTCCTTCTATGATTTTTTAATTTTGTCTAATAGAGATGATTTCAGTAACACCTGAAAAAAAAAACAGAGGATGTTTTTTCACCAACAACTTCCATACCAAAGTTCATATAATCATTAACCAAATGGTAATGTTCAAAACATAACTTGGTTAATGAAACATTTCTTTTTTGACTCAAATCTTCGAACACTCTATTCTATTTTCTAGGATGGTAATGAATCATGCAATCATAATCCTAGATTAATTCTAGCCATCTACTTTGTTACATGTTTAATTATTTTTGAGTGAATATATACTTTAAAATTTTGTGATTAGTATATATTTCACACTTTACACTATAAAAATGATGCCTCCAAAATTCTAAAGAAAAATAATTAGCAGTTCATTCATAATCATGTGTATGGTAATTTAAATCTTGAGTTTTCAACAAATGTGAAGCATAAGAAATTACCTAACCATTATTCATTAGAACACAACTGATTTCTTTCAATGAAGCATCACTATAGATAAAAAATTCACCATTTCTAGAAGGTAATACCAATTCTAGAGAATTCACCAATCTTATTTTCAATTCCTAAAAATAATCAGCACATTATTTTGTCCAGATGAACTTAGAACCTTTTCGAGTTAAATTATTCAGGGGGCTAGATAACCATGATAACTTTTCAAAAAACGTCCAGTAATAACCTACTAAACCAATAAAACCATGTATCTCTATTATATTTGTGGGTCTTGTCCATTATTTAATAAATTTTGTTTTAGGATGATCAATAGTTATGCAATATTTAAAAACAATGTGACCAAGGAAAGAAATTTTTTGTAACCAAAACTCAAACTTGATGAATTTTCTATATAGTTTCTTTTCTTTTGAGGATTTCAAAAAAAACCTTAAATGAATTTCATGATCCTATTTACTTTTAGAATACAACAAAATTTCATCAATAAACACAAAAACTTATGAAATAAATCTTGAAATATTCTATTCATAAGATCCATTAATATAGTTGGTGAATTAGTTAACCAAAAGGTATAACTACAAATTCATAATGGCCATATAAAGTAAAATACATAGTCTTTAGAATGCTGATTCCTTTACTTTCTACTTATGGTACCCCAAACTTAGTATAACCTTCAAAAAATGTTTTTCTCCTTATAGCTGATGAAACAAATCATCGATATGAAGAAAATGATACTTTTTCTTAATAGTTATGTTATTCAAGACTCTATAATCAATGAAAAGGCTCATTGAAACATATTTATTTTTTTAAAAAAATATACGGGCACCCCATGGGGATGCTCTAGGTCGAATTAAAAATTTATCTAATAACTCATGCAATTGCTTCTTCAACTGTAAAATTTCAATTTGAACCGTTCGATAAGGGGGTTTTGAAATAATATTAGCATCAATAACTAAGTCAATAATAAATTAAACTTCCAGATTAGGTATAATACTGGAAAACCATCAAGAAAAACATCAATATACTCATTTAACAATGTCACATCATTAATTTGAATATTTACTTTGTTTTCAACTATATATTCAAGATAACATCCATTTCCATCTTTCAATATTTTCTCAGCTTCTTGATATATTATCAAAGGTAAGGGTTCATTCTTTTACACAAACTAAAACTCTTTCTAAAATGTAACATCTTCATCTCTACATTCAATCTTATCCTGGTAAACAAAAATCAAATCCATACCCAAAATAACATCGAACTCCACTAGAGGCAAAATAACATGGTATGCAAGTAAATTCTTTCCACATATAAGGATATAAATATTCTAATAATTTAATTTTACCTCCACATTTCCCCCAGGCGTTTTTACCATAAGTTTTAGATTTATTTATTAAGGTGGAATTTCCAATTTACTAGAAAATTTCTTAGAAATGAATGATTTTGTAGACCCTAAATCAAACAACACATTGGAATAACCTGAATAAAAAGACAATGTACCTAATACCACTTCATTTGATGGACCAAAATTTTATGAAGTAGTGGTAAAGGATTTCACCACACCTTTCTGGTTATAGTTTGGACACTTCCCATCATTTGAGTTTTTCCTCGGACACTCATTTGTACAATGACCCATCTCGTTACACTTAAAACTTTTTACTCACTGTAATTCTAATTTTGTCTTACCACTACCTTGATCTTTTTTAGTGTAATTAATAGAATTTTGTACCATATTTCCACCTAAAAAGAACTTACCAGAATTCAAAAAACAATCCCTAGTGTACCTTTTACGAATTTTTTTACAAATTGTAAACATAATTTTCTTACCATATGGATTTTTTGAAGAATTATTCCCTCTTACCTGCCACCTCAACCTCTTATTTTTCTATTTTTAAAAGAACACCAGATCATCAACAAACTGCATTTACACATTCTCTACACATCGAACAAGTTTTTCATAACTTTTGAAATCATGATAATCCAATGAAATTTTATACTTTGGATTTAATATTGAGTAAAAATGATTGATATTACTATTAAGATCTTGGATTAAATTATTACAGTACCTTTCCAGCTATGTAAATTTCACTTCATATGTAGTCAATGAGACCTCATCTTCCCACAATTCTAAGAACTGGTTTTCTATCCTATGTCAAACCACCTTAGGAAAAAATTTCTCAAGAAACATACCATTGAATTTATCCCAATCCATCGAATCAATCTTCTCACTATCCTGGATATTCTTTACCATAGACCACCATTGATCGACTTCACCTTCATAATGGTAAATAAAAAGAATAAAATTTTGATTTTCTGAACACCCCAGGACATCAAAAATATTTTCTAGGGATTTAATACACTCTTCCGGCAGTATAGGGTCAGATGATCTTTCGAATGATGCAGTATGTTGCCTCATAAAATGCTCAAATACCGACATGTTCCACTATGATTGATCTGGATGATCTCATGCATTGATACCACCACTATTTATAGCCTGATTCAACTGCACCATCATTGTCAAAAATTGTTTAGTTCTAATTCTGACTGTCTCAAGTTGCTAATTTGGAAGGTTGTTTTCCTATTGATGTCATCCTAGCATAACTTCCCTATTTCCTCTATGAAAAACTATTCTGAACAAACATATCTTAGATGAATGAACATGGTAATCTTCAAATGCTATATCATTTAAATTTAACCATAAATTAAATAATCATTTATGTATATTCTATTAACAATACCCTAACCCATAAAGTTATCTAAACCTAACTTTGATACCAACTATAAGGTCCTAAACTTTGTAAGATCATGAATTTTTTTTGGAGAAATATCCGGTATTTTTTCAGGTACTTTTTTTGTTATTAAGTACCTTTGGGTTGGGGCATGACCTGAGGAGTGTTTGGGTGAAGTTTTTAAGGAATGTGGGAAGAAAAGGGGCTATGCACAGTTTGCATACAGTTTGGACAAACTGTGCATAAAGTGGAGTTCAGCACGGTTGGAAAAACGTTTTCCTGTCTATGCTTCATTGAGTCATGTAGGTAGTGTATGACAGCCCGGTCAGTGCACGGTTTTCCATAACCGTGATCCCCTTCCCAGGAAACCCTGCACGTAGAATTAATTTTCCAAAAATCCTTTTCAAAACCACCCACACCCCCTGAGACTCCCATATTTCAACCCTGGATCAGGCTTGAAAATTTTTATGTGTTCTCAAAGCCTTCCAGAGGGATTCCAAGTCAATTCAAACACCGTTATTCGAGATCAAAATCCTGGATTGAAGATCTTCTCTCTTCTCGGTAAGTGGATTTCATCCCGCTGCTTCTCCCATTATTTACTCTATCTTTCATAGATCTTTTCATAGAAGATATCCACCACTTACATAGATCTAAACCTATGAGTTGAGATCTAGATCTAGTATTTTGAATCTAGATCTATATTTTCTTCATCTTGATGCCTTTGATCTTAATTTTTCATTTGGAATTTAGATCTGAAGCGTGATTGATGACGTTGTACCTATCTGATTTTGGGGACTTTCATTGGGCTGAATTCCATCAATATACCGAGGTAGACATTCTAAATTGAACTCCCATTGTCTTGATTTTGATATGTGTATGTGAGGTTATGATTTTCTAGACTCCCCTGATAATTGATTTCTTAAATTGGAGTAATTAGGAATGTCGAATTTACTTGTAATTTCTTTGGTGATTAATTGATAATTGAATCACAGAATAAAAAAGGGGGTTTCCCAAATAGATAATTGTTTTGGAGATTTTTTATGGGATGCGATATTGTGATTGAGATATTAAATTTATTTTGTTAAGATAATTAATTATGGGTAATTAATTATGAAATCATGTTTGGCTATGAAAGATAACTAGTTGTGAAAATTAATAATGTACCATGATGTTGACCAAAGATAATTAATTGTAAGAATTAATTATGTTTCATGATGTTGATCAAATATAGTTAATTTTGAGAATTAATTATGATAAGTTGAGATTTGATATGGATAATTAATTGTGAATAATTAATTATGGAATGGGAATTTTTTTGATTGATTAATGAATTGATGAATAAATTAATAGATTATATGATTAGTTAATTGTTTAGTTTACTAATGGACTTTTAAATGTTTAACTTATCATTATATTAGTAAAGAAATAATGTGTAAAATTATTTTAAATTAAAGAATTATTAAATGAATGATATTTTTGTGGTGCTAGAAATGGTGTTCTAGACCAATTAGAAGTTGGGACTTGGACGTGATGTTCCTCCTCAATAGTTATCCAAGCCTGAGATTATGGGGTTCTAGTAATGACTAGTTACACTGAATTAGATATAGAGGGATAGGCATGGTGACCTATAGTTAATGATATTTGGGGTTCTTGGCATGACGAAATAAACCAAATGATTAATAATAATGAATGATGATTCAAATAGGAAACATGAATTGAAATTATCATTTTTTATGATTAAAGATTAAATGACAATGTGATAGCTGTTTAAATTATGCATTGTATTTTTTTAATATAATTTCATGCACTATATTTTGACTAGACTCATTTTAGACACTGTTGGTGGTGGTCTACTGAGTTTTAATCACACCCTATTCAGGCCTCCTGATCAATACCTAAGTATAGTTTGTTGTCGTAGGACAGGTTAAGGGGAAGACCCTACAATATGTTTTTATTTGGTATTAGAGCATGGGAGAGGGAACCGTGTGTGGTTTGGGACCTTTATGGACTTTTTGTGTCTTTACTTTGAGTTTCATTATAGAAACTTGGAACTTTCATTGTCATAGCATGTTTTACCTTCCAGTTGAGTATTGTATTTTCTTGTTGACTATCACTTAAAATGGTATCATTCTGGTTATTTATATCCTTCTGCACTTCTTTATTGTTGTTTTCTTCCATTGGTGTTTTATTCTGATAAAAGAGGGTATAGTCTCCCCAAGAATAAATTACTAGACCCTCACTACTAGTCGACACCCACTGACGTAAGAGGAGGTGCTTTTAAGGTCATGTGGCCCACCGGCTCGTGGCACGGTTCAATGGCTCCAGGGTCGGGGTGTCACAAAGTGGTATCAGAGGATTTTTTTATTTCTTCTTTTTTGTCTTACTATTTTGGAAAAGGTAGGTAGGAGACTAGGAAGCGTCGAGGATTGGTAATGAGCTTGTTTGTGGGGGTTTTAAACCCATGTATAAAGGAAAATCAGAGTACTCAGGGTGGGATTGTTGTGATAGTTTTTGTTTTTGTTATAGTTTGATATTATTTAACCTGGGGTGATTCACTTGTGGTCTATTGGGATATTTGTTTTTGAATATTGTTGAATTTTGATTCATGGGCTAAAGAGGCACAATAGTAGAGTATGAATGCATCATTCTAGGAACTCAGGGTTGTTGTGACATGCATCATTCTAGACACTCATATGAAAATTGGTTATGGGTAAGTTGTTGAACTTGAAATATTTTTCTTTGTCGTGAGATTGAAATAATGATGGAAAATGAGAATAAATGGGTGTATAATGAGATACTTGATTGATAAAATGAGTATGATTAATTAATTAATTAATTTGAGATAATGTGATTAATTAATGGTTGAATTAATTAATGTGTATGTATGTACCCCTGTTAACCAAGACCTAGAAGTAGGATGGTTAAGGGTAGTGATATGGCCTTAGTAATGACCATGTGGTGAGAAAAAGGGGAAAGTACATGTTGAAACCTGGTGTGTTAGTTTCTTCCCTTACGTAAATGCTATATGATTTGATTATGAGACCTAAGATGTGTGTTTGGATTTGTAGATATATTCCTACACGACTCTTATTGAGGGAGAGACTGAGGGGTATGGCCTAGAACAAACTTCCAGATTGGGAAATTAGGGAACCATTGGTTCACGATGAGGAAGAAGAGAAACAGTTCTGAGAGAACTTTTATCGTTTCATGCAATTCATGGAGAGAGACCCATGGAAGTTTCAGAAAATCATATCAATGGTGACAAGGGAGTCTCAATTGTAGCACCCTCTTACTTTTACTGGAGAGGGTGGACCTGAGGGAGCTGAATTTTAGATTGAGTCCATAGATATGATACTTTACCATTTAGATACTTTAGCTAAGAGGAGGGTTAAGTTAGATACTTATATTTTACGGGGGTCAGTGAAGCACTGGTGGGATATTTAGGTACAATCTGGATAGACAGATTGTAACACCCCGATCTTCCACAATACGCTTCTCATTCAATAATGCAATAGCTTGCATTGTACGCAACTTCGTGTTCTAAAACACCTTGACTAATCAAAGTAGCTGTCATGAATAGTAATAACCACTTTTTAAAATTATAGAAATTTTATATTTCAAAATGGACTTCATTTTTGGATTCGGAATATCGAAATTAGCCTATGTTGAATTTTTGGTATTTTTCTGAGAACTTCTAATTTTTTATGAATAGTGAAAAATACTTAAAAACAACTTTTTTAATCAAAATAATTTATAGTGATAAATTATTCTAGTTAGTGGTTTTAATGTATAATTAGAATATATTTTTACAATTTTATCCAATGGTGGTCATTAGAATTAATTTAACAATGAAATTGGACATAAACAATTGTTAATCTTTTGATATATATTGTTTCTTAAAAACACGCTATTTGTTGTGAAGGCGGGAATTAATTATAAAATTAATTAATGAAACTTATATGTTTTGAATTTTTTAAAATAGACATCATTTTTGAATTCGGAATATCAATTATAGCTTAGGGTGAAATTTTGGCATTGTTCTGAAAAACTTCAATTTTTGATGAATAGTGAAACCACTAAGTGGTAGTTAAATAACTGATTTTTCGTTTAAATGAAACATTACCACTTCTGTGATTTGATTTTAAAAAATCCGACATACATGGTTGTCATTAGGATGTAAAATGTGGTTCAATGGGATTAAAATAATTTTTGGTGAATAGTAACTTTTAAGTTCTTAATCGCGATTAGAGGTAATTAGTGTAGTTTAAGGTAAAAATAATGTTTTAATAATATGAGATGAGCATGACACATGTCCTACCCTCATTGGATGTGCCATGGCCGACCAAGACATCAATGGGTCAACTTGGGGACCCCATGGAGCCACTTTAGTTGGAAAATGACAAAAATACCTTTTATTTAATGTTAAAGTGAAAAATGACACAAACATGAAATGTTTTACTAAAACAATTTTTAAATGGGGTTATACAAGTCATAGTTTTGACTATAAATAGTCATTGGAAAGATAAAAAGATTTCCTATATCATAGTATTTTTTTTATAATTTTTAGAAATTAAATAAATTAAATTATTTATGACATCATTACGATGCAGCGATGACCTCATTATTTAACGATTTTAATAAAATGAAAAGATAATGTACAATACAAGGCTTACACTTGTCAAAAACCTATTGGATAAGTAGATTTCGAACTCTTATCACCTTATCCTCGAATTATAGAAGTTTGGGACCTCTAAAATCCGAAACTCATTTTATAATAAAGTGACTTTTCTTTACATTCCAAGAGTGCCCCTCCTCTCCACTTATAAAACGCCCCCACCTCTACCACCTCATTCACACTTTCAAACCATTTGTATCGGCCAACCTCTGCCCAAATACTATCCCAACTTCCACCTCTTACTCCTAGAATCCTCAATTTGGGCAGAACTCTTCCCAAGGAAGCCTTTGTCTCAAATCAAAAAGAGTTACCCGATTTTGAGGTAATGTCTTCTCTAATGTTTTTTTGTTTTATTTTTCTTTTCCAACCCCCTAAAATCTTTTTATTAATTTCTTTTGTAACAAAAAAAGTATCCTAAATATACTAGGATGTTTTTATAAGAAGCATTAGTGCTACACTTACACACACCTACATCTAATGGTTAAAGAACATACTGTTTCTGTGGATGGCGAATTTTTGCCTCACGAAACGATGATTGTTCAACACTCATATAACACCTCTAATGGTGGCCATTATGATGACACTATTTTTATATATGATATATATTATGTTTTTGTTTTCCTTATGATTTTTTATTTTTCATTTATGGCATACCTTTATGGTTTCCATTATGGGTAAACGCGATATTTTCATTTCAGGAAGTGCGGACTACCGCCCCCTCAAAGTGATTTGAATCGTTAATACCATATGTGGGATGTATAAAGGATGGATTAAATGGTATTATATGATATATTATACTAGAATTATATTATTCATTTATATCATTATGATTTCATTCCATTAAATACAAAATAGAAATGAAAGTAGCGTTCATGCGTACGTACAGCTTACCGTCTCCATGAACGGTGCATTTCATTTCTTACCTCTAAATATTACGTAATATTATCAATGAATGTATATACTAGATATATATTATATATATGACATATAAATCATGAATATAATTTTGGAGATAATGGATATTCTACCACATAAACAACTTGTAATTATAAGAAGTTTATTGTTGACTCAAGTACCAAAAATCGACAAAACGACCGTTATTAACTTAAATAATTACATAATGTTCATAAAATTGTAATAAGTGATATAAAAAGGATAATGAAATTGAAAATGGTTCTTAGTAAGGTAGATATTAACTCTAGTTTATTATTCAGGAGGTTAAAGAACGGTTGAGTCAAGTTGGACACGAGGTAAGGGAACTATTTAACCCAATTTCCATTCTTTGGGTTAATCTCCTACTTTCAAATTATGTCATGATATTATTATGTCCTATCTTGTATTTATACTTTATTTATGTGTACATATAGTGAATACACATAATATATCTATGTTATTTTAAAAATGATCTTTTTAAGGACTTCGTCTCAATCTCCTTTCATTGAGGCATATTTGGTTTTATACACAACTTTCTTTTATACGGTGTATAAACCCCTTTGACTTTTTCTTTTATTCAAAAGGAATCTTTTTTTATACGAAGCGTTTTACTAAACGACAAAAAGGGAATGTTTTTCTTTCTGTACTTATGCGGCGACAACGACTTCTCCGCCGCTGTGACCATTATTTGAGTTTCGGCTTCCTCTACAAGACATAACTTTTTTTAATGAAAAATAAATACAAAGTTTTAACTTTCTTTTATTTTGGTATTGAAAATGGTTTTGAAAGCATTTTTATTATATCAATGTGTTGTATTGATATCTTGTGATTGAAATGTGGAAATGTTATGTTTCATTTATGCATGTTTTATGTGATATGATTATGTTATGGTTTATGATATGTTTAAACCTATTCATATGAGGAATGCATTGGACTTAATAAGTGACGGGTGGATCCCACTATAGCTCCTCGATGCATTGGTAGGTCTCATGATACAAACTAGTGTCTTGGCACGAGGCCTTGACAAAATCTTATTTGTGGTCTTGGCACGAGGCCTTGGCTATGTGGTTATGATAGTCTGGCATTATGCATTCCATCATTATGAAAGTGGTTATTGATATTGCATGTGATTATTCGACCAGTAGAATATCCATGTGAAGAAGTAAATGGAATTATCTCATTTTACTTTTGCCATATTATGTTGATGTTCAAGTTTAAAAGGCTTTTGTTTTAGTTATACATTGCCTTAAATGTTTATGTCTATATATGAAAGCTTCCGCAATATTGTTATCCTTAATGAGCATCTGAGCTCACCCCTTTCAATGTTTTAATATTTTCCAGGATGTGAAGAAGTATTTTAGGAATGACCTACAGGGATAGTCAGAAGAGGATATGAGTGTGGACTATGAAGACTTTGTTATTGTAGTTTTTCACCTTATTTTGTAATGTAACATTTATGAATGTATCTAGTGCTTCCAAGGCTACTAAACTAACCGGTCTTTCGAGACTTGATCTTTTGTGATCATGCCAATTTTACGAAGTAATGCACTGACTCTGGGTAGCTGGGGTCGGGGCGTTACAGTTGGTATCAGAGGCAGTTTAGTACTAACCTTGGAAGCTAGATTTCGATAAACTCTGATTAGAGCACATAGCCCAAAGATAGACTTTGAGGATTAGTATAGAAGAATTTCCTAGAATTTTGGTATTGTAGAGATTTTGTGAGTTTTCCGAGCAATAAATCCCTGTCTAGATACGAGAAGGTAGAGGCGGCTCTGGCACAGATATACCTAGGGGTAAAACCCGAAAACACCGCTTTGAGCTAGACTCGAACGGGAACTGGTGCACGACAACGGGCCTTGCTGCACTCTTGGTTACGACACTCCTGGGGGATATGCTTAGGATAATTCTCATTTTCTTTACAAACCACTATGAAGGGTTATGATTATATACTTCCTCAAAGAAAACATTCCTTTTTATGATTATGGATTATATCCATAAATAGTTCAATTTATGTTAAGTATCTTACAAGTATGGAATTATGTATTTTGATTCATAAACTAATATAGTTTATGCCATTGTTTAGAAATGGAGCCTAGTGGAAGGAATGGAAACCGTATCAATGCACGCACTCCGTGTAGGGATTTCCCTCCCGATCAAGATAATTATTGTGGATCTGGAGATACAACTGGTGCTGATCAACTTATTACCATACTGGGAAAACTCACTCAGGTTATGAATAATAACCTTACTCGTATGGAGCACCCTGATCCACAATGTGGAGGATCAATTTTAGACCGCTTTATGAGGCAACAACCACCAACATTTAATGGGGGTACAAATCCATTAGTAGCTGAGCAATGGATAAACTCCTTAGAGAAAATATTCCACGCCTTGGGGAGTAGTGAAAGGGAAAAGGTTATCATGGCAGTTTACCGACTCACTGGAGATGCTGATCAATGGTGGTCATTGATTCAAAACACAAAGGAAGATGATGACATATCGAATATGGAATGGAGGGAGTTCAAAGATCTTTTCTTAGAAAAATACTTTCCTCATGACCATAGAGCAGATATGGAAAGGAAATTTCTGAGTCTGAAACTAAAGGAGGTTGAGAATGTCGCAAAGTATGAGGCCTAATTTACAAGGTTAGCGAGGTATGCTGCAGATTATATACGTAACCCAAGAGGTAATATTGATTGTTTCTTTGATGGGTTAAAACCATTTCTCCGTCGATCTTTAGTATCACAATCGTTCTCAACATACGAAGATATTGTCTCATGTGCTATCAAGACAGAAAAGGAATTCTCTAAGTCTTATGACAACAAAGTAAAGCAAGAGAAGAAGAGAACGATGGAATAAGAGACAGATAAAGGGAAAAAGGGAAAGAAGGATTTTCCATTATGTGATAATTGTGGGAAGAATCACCCTGGTACTTGCCTAAAAGGAATGGGATTTTGTTATAAATGTGGAGAAAAATGTCACCAGGCGCGTGATTTCAAGGGAAAGAAAGAGGCTATCAATGTTGAATGCTACAATTGTAGGGAAATGGGGCATTATGAAAATGAATGTCCTAAGCGTCAGGGAAACTTACCTCAGAAAAGGCCAAGGGATCAAGGAAAATATTATGCTGTTACTATAATTGAAGCAGAATAATTAATGTATTGGTGCTTTTGGACTCATGGATTATATTCTGGTTATTAGAATAATGTGATATATATATATATATATATAAGGATTGTACTGCAGTACTTGTTGATTTCAGTAAGGTTTTAATATGATGAAGGTAATCATATTTTTAGTATGTGACAATAAGAGAAACTTTACTTTGTTTGGGGAATCTGATAAATTGATTTTGGAATTAAGAGACCTTTTAGAGAAAGTCTGGACAGAGGTATTTTGGATAACTATAAAGGTTGGAGTGGATTAATTTTATCTTTGGATAGTATTTTTTAATTTTAAAAAATTTATGAAGATTATTTTTGGAATATTATACTACTATAGTTTTAGTAAAAGGACAACCTGCAGGGTGGGGCATAACCCGTCGCGTCGGACAAAGCTCCAGGAATCGAACCCACAATCATAGTGCGACGGGCCTTTATTTCCTACCACTAGCCTACAGGAAGTCCCTGTTTATTACAAAATAGTTTTACTAATCTAAATGGTATGTGTTAACATTTGGAACCTTATACAATTAGGATAAGTATAATATTTTTGAGTTCTATTATCTTTTTGAGTGAAAGATGAGTTGAAGGTTGAAACTCTAATTGTCAAGCATAAATATATATATACCTATCTCTTATTCAATGAATAAATTATTTCTTAAAATTTAGTAAAGGGATATTAAAACAAAAAAATGTGTTATCCTAATACCTTATGTCTTGTTGAACTGATGATATTTTAAATCAACATAGATTGAAGGCTTTGAGGCCCTAAATTTGACAGTTGATTGTGATTGATGATATCAATCACTCCCTACAAATATTTACGTTTTTCCTCCAATTATATGTCTCTAATTGACACCAATGTTCTCCTAATAGAGATCATAATTGGGTGGTGACTTTTTCATTTCCGTTTCCCTCTTATTAAGGTTAAATTTTATTAATCTTATTTCCGTTGTGGGTTTTCCACAAAGGTATTTTCTATTTTCAACATTTTATTTTCCAAGAAAAATTTCAAATTTCAAGGACATAATTTATTGAAGGAGGGGAGAATGTAACACGCCGAGCTTCCACAATACGCTTCTCATTCAATAATGCAATAGCTTGCATTGTACGCAACTTCGAGTTCTAAAACACCGCGACTAATAAAAGTAGCCGTTAGGAATAGTAATAACCACTTTTAAAAATTATAGAAATTTTATATTTCAAAATGGACTTCATTTTTGGATTCGGAATATCGAAATTATCCTATGTTGAATTTTTTGTATTTTTCTGAGAACTTCTAATTTTTTATGAATAGTGAAAAATACTTAAAAACAACTTTTTTAATCAAAATAATTTATAGTGATAAATTATACTATTTAGTGGTTTTAATGTATAATTAGAATATATTTTTACCATTTTATCCAATGGTGGTCATTAGAATTAATTTAAGATTGAAATTGGACATAAACAATTGTTAATCTTTTGATATATATTGTTTCTTAAAAACACGTTATTTGTTGTGACAATGGGAATTAACTATAAAATTAATTAATGAAACTTATATGTTTGGAATTTTGTAAAATATACATCATTTTTGAATTCGGAATATCAATTATAGCTTAGGGTGAAATTTTGGCATTGTTCTGAAAAACTTCAATTTTTGATGAATAGTGAAACCACTAAGTGGTAGTTAAATAACTAATTTTTCGTTTAAATGAAATATTACCACTTCTGTGATGTGATTTTCAAAAATACAACATACATGGTTTTCATTAGGATGTAAAATGTGGTTCAATGGGATTAAAATAATTTTTGGTGAATTGTAACTTTTAAGTTCTTAATCGCGATTAGAGGTAATTAGTGTAGTTTAAGGTAAAAATAATGTTTTAATAATATGAGATGAGAATGACACATATCCTACCCACATTGGATGTGCCATGTCCGACCATGACATCCATGGGTCAACTTGGGGACACCATGAAGCCAGTTTAGTTGGAAAATGACATAAATACCTTTTATTTAATGTTAAAGTAAAAAATGACACAAACATGAAATGTTTTACTAAATAAATTTTTACATGGGGTTATACAGGTCATATTTTTGACTATAAATAGTCATTGGAAATCTAAAAAGATTTACTATATCATAGTATTTTTTTTATAATTTTTAGATATTATATAAATTAAATTATTTATGACATTATTATGATGCAGCGATGACCTCATTATTTAACGATTTTAATAAAATGAAAAGATAATGTACAATCCAAGGCTTACACTTGTCAAAAACCTATTGTATGAGTAGATTTAGAACCCTTATCACCTTATCCTCGAATTATATAAGTGTGAGACCTCTAAAATCTGAAACTCATTTTATAATAAAGTGACTTTTCTTTACTTTCCAAGAGTGCCCCTCCCCTCCACTTATAAAAGGCCCCCACCTCTACCACCTCATTCACACTTTAAAACCATTTGTCTCGGCCAACCTCTACCCAAATACTCTCACAACTTCCCCCTATTACTCCTAGAAGCCTCACTTTGGGCAGAAATCTTCCCAAGGAATCCTTTGGCTCAAATCAAAAAGAGTTACCCGATTTTGAGGTAATGTCTTCTCTAATGTTGTTTTGTTTATTTTTCTTCTCCAACCCACTAATCTCTTTTTATTCATTTCTTTTGTAACAAAAACAGTATCCTAAATATACTAGGATGTTGTTATAAGAATAATTCGAGCTACACTTACACACACCTACATCTAATGGTTAAAGAACATACTGTTTCTGTGGATGGCGAATTTTTGCCTCACGAAACGATGATTGTTCAACACTCATATAACACCTCTAATGGTGGAAATTATGATGACACTATTTTTATATATGATATATATTATGTTTTTGTTTTCCTTATGATTTTGTATTTTTCATTTATGTCATACCTTTATGGTTTCCATTATGGGTAAACGCGATATTTTCATTTTAGGAAGTGCGGACTACCGCCCCCTCAAAGTGATTTGAATCGTTAATACCATATGTGGGATGTATAAAGGATGGATTAAATGGTATTATATGATATATTATACTGGAATTATATTATACATTTATATCGTTATGATTTCATTCCATTAAATACGAAATATAAATGAAAGTAGCGTTCATGCGTACGTACGGCTTACCGTCTCCATGAACGGTGCATTTCATTTCTTACCTCTAAATGTTACGTAATATTATGAATGAATGTATATACTGGATATATATGATATATATGACATCTAAATCATGAATATAATTTTGGAGATAATGGATATTCTACCACATAAACAACTTGTAATTATAAGAAGTTTATTGTTGACTCAAGTACCAAAAATCGACAAAACGACCGTTAGTAACTTAAATAATTACATAATGTTCATAACATTGTAATAAGTGATATAAAAAGGATAATGAAATTGAAAATGGTTCTTAATAAGGTAGATATTAACTCTAGTTTATTATTCAGGAGGTTAAGGAACGGTTGTGTCAAGTCGGACACGAGGTAAGGGAACTTCTTAACCCAATTTCCATTCTTTGGGTTAATCTCCTACTTTCAAATTATGTCATGATATTATTATGTCCTATCTTGTATTTATACTTTCTTTTTGTGTACATATTGTGAATAAACATAATAGATCTATGTTATTTTAAAAATGATCTTTTTAAGGACTTCGTCTCAATCTCCTTTCATTGAGGCATATTTGGTTTTATACACAACTTTCTTTTATACGGTGTATAAACCCCTTTGACTTTTACGTTTATTCAAAAGGAATCTTTTTTTATACGAAGATTTTTACTAAATGAAAAAAGGGTATGTTTTTCTTTCCGTACTTATGCGGATACAACGACTTCTCCGCCGCCGTGACCATTATTTGAGTTTCGGCTTACTCTACAAGCCATCACTTTTTTAAATAAAAATAAATACAAAGTTTTAACTTTCTTTTATTTTGGTATTGAAAATGGTTTTGAAAGCGTTTTTATTATATCAATGTGTTGTATTGATATCTTGTGATTGAAATGAGGAGATGTTATTTTTCCTTTATGCATGTTTTATGTGATACGATTATGTTATGGTTTATGATATGTTTAAACCTATTCATATGAGGAATGCATTGGACTTAATAAGTGATGGGTGGAGCCCGCTATAGCTCCTCGATGCATCGGTAGGTCTCATGAGACAAACTAGTGTCTTGGCACGAGGCCTTGACAAAATCTTATTTGTGGTGTTGGCACGAGGCCTTGGCTACGTGGTTATGATAGTCTGGCATTATGCATTCCATCATTATGAAAGTGGTTATTAATATTGCATGTGACTATTCGACCAGTAGAATATCTATGTGAAGAAGTAAATGGCATTATCTCATTTTACTTTTTCCATATTATGTTGATGTTCAAGTTTAAAAGGATTTTGTTTTAGTTATACATTGCCTTAAATGTTTATGTCTATTTATGAAAGCTTCCGCAATATTGTTATCCTTTTGAGCAACTGAGCTCACCCATTTCAATGTTTTAATATTTTCCAGGATGTGAAGAAGTATTTTAGGAATGACCTGCAGGGATAGTCAGAAGAGGATATGAGTGTGGACTATGAAGACTTTGTTATTGTAGTTATTCACCTTATGTTGTAATGTAACATTTATGAATGTATCTAGTGTTTCCAAGGCTACTAAACTAATCGGTCTTTCGAGACTTGATCTTTTGTGATAATGCCAATGTTACGAAGTAATGCACCGACTCTGGGTAGCTGGGGTCGGGGCGTTACACAGATGATATGTTATAGAAGAACTTTCTAGAGATGTTCTTGGAACAATTTTATCAAGACACACTGAGAGAAGAGAAATATTCAATGTTTATGCATCTGACTCAAGGAAATATGTCCATAATGGAGTATGCCGACCGTTTTATAGATTTATAGTGTTTTTCTCCAGCTTTTGAGGTAGATGAAGCTTCTTTGGAAAATTGATTTCAGGATGGACTTAGGTGTGAAATTAAGTTCTAGGTCAATATCATTAGGCTAAAGAAATTCCCAGAAGTAGTTAATCAGGAACTCATTTTAGAGGGGAAATTGAAGGAGGCTTCCAGTACTGAACAAGTCGGTGTCACTGGGCAATATGTGAGTGTGCCTCTTAAGAGCAGGAAGTTCCATTATGAGAACCTTAGTTAGTACACTTTAAATAAAGGTGGAAATTTAGGAGGAACAGTTGCACTGAATCTTAATCATGTTCTTTTCCACTAGTGTGGTAGGTGGGGAAACTATCATACACATTGTCCCCAACCACCAGTGGAGTGCCAGTTTTGTGGAAAGATGGGAATCCTACAGAAGTTCTGCTAGAATAATCATTAGGCTGGTGCTGAGGGAGTAGCTACTCATACTTAGAGCGTGGGAAGGGGGTCGTCTACACCATATAGGTCTGGTAGTCGGAGTTCTACTAGATGTGGCGGTAGAGGTGGTGGACGTGGTGCTTCAGGGTATGAGTTCCCATATCAGCACAGTGGTGCTACTCAAGGAGTCAGATGACACCACAGAGAAGAGGGGTATGGAAGTTACATGTAGTGTAACTTACACTTGTAGAGAGCAAGGCTAGTCTATCAACAGTGATAGGTACTATTCTAGTTTCGTATAATTTAGATACAACCTTGTCTGATACTAGTGCATGTTATTCCTTTATAGATGCAAATATTTTAATGGATTGAGTCAGGATGTGGAGTCTAGAAGAAAGAATGATGAATATTGATACTCTATTGGGAAAATGGTCTGGGGATATCTGTTTAAGAGAGGGATGTTCTCTAGAGATCGAAGAGTATCATTTACTTTAGGATATCTATGTCCTTGATATAATGGTCTTTGACTTGATTATGGTTATGAACTGGCTATTCACATACTAGGACCACATATTGTTACAAAAGGAGAGTGACCTTTGTATCTCTTGATGGTGACTAGTATGTTCACCATGGAGAATGGGATATCCATGCAGGTCGAGCTGGGACAATTACTCAGAAACTGGGAGAGCTCACATCCCATGTTTCTAGTCTTTTGCTAGATGATGGGAGTGGTAGAAAAGACGTCCTTCCACCAATAGTAGAACTGTTTTAGGATGTCTTTCCTGAATATTTTTCAGGGTTTCCACATAAGAGAGATGTGAAAATCACTATTGAGATCATGTTGGGGGTCGAGCTGGTATCTATTCCACCTTAAAGAATGGAATCTACTGAGCTTGAAGATCTAAAATGTAGTTGGAGGAGTTAGAGGATAAAGGGTTTATCCATCCAAGTACATCGCCTTGGGGATCACCTATTTTTTTTACAAAGAAGGATGAAGGGAGTTTACGCTTGTGTTTCGATTACTAGAAGTTGAATAAAATGTCCATGAAGAACCAATATCCTCTTCCATGTATTGATGATCTATTTGACCAGCTGAAGGAGGATTGTGTGTTCTCAATTATTGATCTGAGATCAGGCTATCATCAGGTGAGAGTTTGAACTTCTGATATACCAAGAATTTCTTTCAGATGTAGATATGAAATTTACAAGTTTGTTTTAATGCCATTTGGGTTAAAAATGCTCCAGTAGTATTTATGGCATTAATGAATAAGATCTTTCATCCGTACATAGATCAGTTTTTGGTGGTATTTTTGGATGACAAATTTGTGTACTATAAAACTCATGAAGATCATTCCCAACATCTTAACATCATCTTGGGTACACTGAGAGAGAATCAACTATATTCCATGATATCTAAATGTCAGTTTTGGATTGACAAGTTAGAATTTTTTGGGAACATCATCTCGAAAGAAGGTGTGGTAGTAGACCTAGAAAAAGTGCAGGCAGTAATTTCTTGGGAGCATCCCAATAATTTTTTTGATATCCAAAGCTTTTTGGGATTAACTGGTTTTTAAAAGTTGTTCATCTAGGACTTTTCCCTATTAGCAACACTTCTTTTTTGTTTGACAAAGAAAGTGATAGAGTTTTTCTGGACATGATCATGCGAGAATTCATTATACTAGTAGAAGAAGAACTTTACATCGGAACAATTTTCGATCTTACCTGAGTCGGGTGGGGAGTACACAATGTATTGTGACACTTCTGGGATCAGACTCAGTGATATTTTTATGCAAGGGGATCAAGTTGTTTCTTATGGATCTTGGCATATGAGGCCACAAGAACGGAATTAGTCTACGGATGACTTATATTTGGAAGCTATGGTGTATGCTATTATGTGTTTGAGACACAATATTTTGGAATAAAAGTTTTCAATTTTTACGGATAACAAAAATTTGAAGTATATATTTTCGTAGAGCGACTTGAATCATTGGCAGTGAAGATGGGTAGAATATATGAAATCCTTTTATTTTGAATTAGTATATACACCCTGAAAGGGGAATAGTATGGACGATTCCGTGACCAATAAAAATCAAACTCAATTGGTACATGAGTCGAGTGTAGAGTGGAAGATGATGACTTTGCTGGCAGAAATGCATGTGGTAGTATAGGAGATTCAGGAGAGGATGACTATGGTTTATGTAGCAGTGGAGTATACACTCTTGAGATGGAGGGATAGGTAGTATGAGGATCTAGAGTTTTTAGCCTTAAGGGAAAGCCTTGAAGGCGGGGAGACACCTTTATACTGGATCACAGATGAGGATGAGATCATCTATGTGATGAATATGATTGTTGTGCCTACGAGTATGTGAGAGGAACTCGTGCAAGAATTTCATGCCTCAAAATGGGCAGTACATCCTAGGGTGACAAAAATTTACCATGACCTATGACGACAGTTTTGGTAGCCATGCATGAAAAAGGAGATAATAGGGTTTTTAATGGGATGTTTCACCTGTCAGCATGTGAAGGCAGAACATCAATGACATTGAGGCCTATTGCAGGTTTTGCCTACTCTAAAATGGTAGTGGGACAATGTGACTATGGATTTCATGGTAGGACATCCAAATATGTTTAGTAATAATGATTCTATTTGGTTTGTTGTGGATCGACTAATGAAGCTATCACATCTCTTTCCTATCAGAGAGACATTTACAGTAGAACATTTGGGAGAACTATATATATGATAGATAGTTTGATTTAATGGTATGCCAAGGACTATAGTTTCATATTTCAATTTGGGATTTACTTCATGATTCAGGTAGGGATTACAGAAGGTGCTTGGTACATAGGTTCTGTTATATACAGACTTCCACCCATAGACAGACGGGCAGTAGGAGCATACCATACATGCATTATAAGATATGCTGCAAGCATGTGTGATAGAATTTGGTGGTTCTTGGGAGAAACCCTTGGATTTAGTGGTGTTTTCCTATAACAATAGTTACCAGGAAACTATACAGATGGCACTATATGAGGAACTTTGTGGTAGAACATGTAGATCACCGCTATGTTGGTTAGAGGTGGGAGAGTCAGAGTTGTTGGGTCTAAGTCTTGTTCAGGAGATATCAGAGCAGTGGAAGTTGATTAAAAAATGTATGGCTACGTCTCAGAGTAGGCATAATTCATATGCTGATAGACAGAGACAACCCCTAGAGTTTATATAGGGTGATCATGTATTCCTTCAGGTGCCTCTTAGATTGGGTCACCACAATATATGGAGTCAGGGAAAGTTGGTGAAAAGGTTTTTAGGACCGTGGTGTTATAGATAATTGGGCCGGTGGCGTACCAATTAGAACTTCTCTAATAATTCAGTGTTATGCATGATGTTTTCAGTGTGTCACAACTACTGAGGTGTCACCACAACCCTTGTCGTGTGATTGATATGGAAGAGGTTGATCTTGAGATAGATGCATTTTTTGAGGAGCATCCGCTACATGTGCTGGGTCATAGTGAGAAAGTGTTATGGAGAAAGACCGTGCTATTAGTTCATGTGTTATGGAAACATGGAAATGTTCAAGAGGAAACATGGGAATGGGAATCATACATGAGGGCTCAATGGACCAATATTTTTGGCATAGAATCTTAGAGAAGTTCGGGAGTGCAGCTCAAGGAAAAGTTGTTATAATTTGGGTATATTGTGAGATCTCAGCCTTTTATGGAGCAATCTCAGGCATGTTTTCAGGTACTTTTTGTTGTTATTAAGTACCTTTGTGTTGCGTTCTGACCTAAGGTGTGTTTGAGTAAGGTTTTTATGGAACCTGGGAAGAAAGGGGGTAGTGCACGGTTTTGAAAAACTGTGTGAAAGCTAACAATGCGAACAGTGGAGGTCATCATGGTTGGTGAACGGTTTTCTTAACCATGCACCATCGAGCCGTGAGGATAGTGGAAGACCTCATGGTTGGCTCATGGTTTTCCCTTAATGTGCTCCCCTACCCCCGAAATTGTGAACACATAATTAATTATCCGAAAATCCTTTTTAAAACCACCCGAACCCCCTGAGACTTCCATATTTTGACCCTGGCTTAGGCTTAACAAATTCAAGGTGTTCCCAAAGACTTACAAAGGGATTACAAGGTGATCCAAACACTATTCTTTGAGAATGAAATTCTAGATTTAAGATCTGCTCTCTTCTCGGTAAGTGGATTTTATCCTATTTCTTCTCCCATTCTTTCCTCTATCTTTCCTTGATATTCTTATGGAAGATCACCACCATTTCCATGGATCTAAACCTATGAGTTGAGATCTAGGTCTAATACTATGGATCTAGATCTAGATTTTCAAGATCTTGATGCCTTTGATCTTAATTTTTATTTAGGGATTTATATTCTAATCTTGATCGATGACGTTGTGCTACTATGATTTTGGGGATTTCCGTTGGAAAATATTCCATCAATAAAATGTGGTAGGTGGTCTAAATCAATCTCCCATAGTTGTGGTTTTGATATGTGTATGTGATTTTATGATTTTCTAGATTCCATTGATAATTTATTTCCTAAATTGAAGTAATTTGGAATGGGGAATTGACTTGTGATTTCCTTGGTGATTAATTGATAATTGAATCATGGAACAAAATAAGTGGGTTTCCAAAATAGATATTTGTTTTGGAGATTTTTTATGGGATGAGATATTTTGATTGAGATATTGAATTTATTGTTTTAAGACAATTAATTTGGGGGAAATAATTATGAAATAATGTTTGGCTATGAAAGACAATTAGTTTTGAGAAATAATTATGTTCCATGATGTTGACCAATGATAATTAATTGTAATAATTAATTATGTTCCATGATGTTGATCAAATATAATTAATTGTGAGAATTAATTATTACATGTTGATATTTTAAATGGATAATTAATTATGCATAATTAATCATGAAATGAGAATTGGGTTGATGGATTAATGAATTGATGAATTAATTAATGGATTATGTTCTTAGTTAATTGTTGAGTTAACTAATTGTCTTTGAAATGTTTAACTAATCATTGGATTAATAAAGGAATAATTTGGAAAATTCTTTATAATTAAGGAATGATTAAATGGATGAGATTTTTTTGGTTCTAGACATGGTGTTCTAGACCAATTAGAAGCAGAGACATGGACATGGAGTTCCTCCCCAATAGTTATCCTTGTTTAAGATTATGGGGTGATAGGCATGAGGACCTACATCGAATGAGATATATAGTGATAGGCATGGAGACCTACACATAATGATATTTGGGGTGCTAGTAATGACAACCTACACCAAATGATTATTAATAATGAATGATGATTCAAATAGGAAACATGAATTGAAATTGGCCTTTTCTTGATGATTAAAGCTTAATTAAAAATTTGATAATAATTTAAATTATACATTGTATTTATTGCTTCATAGAACTACATGCACTATATTTTGATTGGTCTCATTTTTAGACACCATTGGTGGTTGCCTAATGAGTTGTACTCACACCCTATTTAGGATTCTTGATCGACACCTGAGTAGACATTGATGTTTTAGTACAAGATAAGGGAAAGGCCATGGGATAGGTTTCTATTTGGGGTTGGATCATGGGAGAGGGAACCAGACGTGGTTTGGGGCACACTTGGAGTTTTTGTGTCTATTCTTTGAGTTTCATTGTAGACACTTGGCCTTTGCATTGTCATATCATGTTTTACCTTCCAATTGAGTATTTTATTTTCTTGTTTACTATCATACATCATGGAATCGATCTGGTTATTTATATGTTTCTGTGCTTGGTTATTGTTGTTTGATTCCATTAGTGTTTTATTATAATAAAAGAGGGTATATGCTCTCCAATACTGACTTACCAGACCCTCCTAGCTAGTCATAACACTCTAGAATAAGGGGAGGTGCGCTTGAGGTCATATGGACCACTAGCTCATGGAATCATTTAGTGTCTCCTAGGTCAAGACTTCATAGAATTATACATTACATAATCTTGAGTTGTTAGGTTTAGAGTATTAGAGAATTCGGCCATCACAATTACATAACATCTCAAATATTACAAAGGAGACACTTCTACTCACTGTCCATTTTTTTCATAAAATAAAACTCTTTAAAATAAAACATGATTTATTTTTCTTGATAAAAAACTTCATAAAATTCACCTTGATTTCATCCTTCATCTTACCCATCCTTATACCCTGTGGAAAACAATTCAAAAACATGGGATGTAATGTCCTAGAAATTTGATATATTGTTTTTAAATATATGGAATTATTACGAGACTGTGAAAATTGACGGCATGTGATTCTGAAGCCTGGGGTTCTGGGAATGATCCATCGAAAAATGTTATTCTTTAAATAGTGTGAATGATAAGTTTTCATAAAAAAGTGTAATAACTCTTAAACAGCTTCCCAGATCAGAAATCTGAGGGCACCATTGCGTTAAAGATGGTGGGTTTACCCTAGGCATGACTTAAGTTTAGTCGGCACATGCCTCCAGTGAGAAAATCCAAAAAATGGAATAACAGTAAATAAAATAAAATAATAAAATAATTTTATTTTTCAAATGATTATAACTCATGAACGGTGACTTGGATAAAAAATCTGAGACCACTGATGAACTCATTAGGGTATGCTTTCCTTTGGCAGATCCTATCATTGTCCAGCACGAGCCAACAGTGGAAGTTAGTTTTTGGCCATAAATAAAATAATTAAGTAACAATTATTTTATTGTCAAATCCTTATAAATCATAAATGGTAAATCAGATTGGAAATCTGAGAGTACAGTTGAGCTCGTGAGGGTGTGTTCCCCTTTGGTGGAGCCAAAACTCAACCAAAATGGGTTGAGGGTGACTATTAATAATTTTTAAACTTTTTTTAAGGTACGTTCAGTAAATGTGCGAGCGGGGATTTCTATCTTTTGAACCAGTGCTTGGATTAAAAATCCGAGGACACCGTTGAATTTGAATTACTGGGATTCTCTTAGGCAAAACTTAAATTTGACTGGAAAGGGTCGGATGAAAAATTTAATTTTTTGGAATTTTCCAAAAAAAATAAAATAACTAAATAAGTTATTTTATTATTTCTGCAATAGTTGAGCAACAGATGGCGGGACTGGAACATAACATCAGGAATTGAATGGGAGTCATTTAATGGGATGACCCATTGGCTGCATAACCGCGATGCTCGTAGTATTAAATGGAATATTAATTGTGGTTCATTAATGAACCACCTTCATAAATGCAATATGGGTGGTTAATTTTATTTTATTTAATAAAATCGTTGGTGTGGGTTTTGGGAACCCATGGGAGAACTCTTGATGAAGTGATGTCAACATCTTCTTCCAACGAAGAATGGAGATTCGACGATGCCATTGAGGATTCAATCCAGAGATCGACGAACACCGAAAAACACCTTCGAACGCGGACCCTTCTTCCTCATCCGCAACATCTTCTAACGTGTTCAAGGTAGGGGGTTTATGAAATTTACATGTTTAATACCCCACTTTCACCATTCTTAAATAATATGAGGAACACGGACCAAACGACCAACGATTTGATCGGCGTTTTGTTCTTTATTATGGGAGGTTGATGTGGGCTTCCATTATAGGGTCTTAATGATTATTGAATTCCTTCCCATGTTATAATGCTAACATGGAGGGAACGAGCCAAAACAAATAAGGCCCGGACCCTCCATCGATCTTAGTTGGATGAGTTCTTCATGCGAGACCGAGAAATACAGTGACATGGAAAAACAAAGGGCCGAGCAGTGTAGGCGGCGTCTCGGGAGGCCTGTAGGTGTAGACGGAAAGAAAATCACACCACCAGAGCTTCCCTGGTGGCACACAGAAGTACCGCCAGTGCGGCGGAAGAGGCCGGCACCCACCGACCGTGAGAGGACTGCAGCTCCTAAAGGATCCCCAACAGACAGGGGTGGCCGACCTTTGCTGGCCGCATTGACGGTGAGTGGCGCACCGTAGAAGTGCATCATTAAGGAGGTGCCAGGGGTCCCACCCTTGACCAGTCCACTAAACCCATTAGTTGGAAGGTCAGTTCTAGTCTAATGTTTCCAATTGGTGAGCCTGAAGGGACTGCGTTTTTTCGGGAGGGGAGCGGACCCCGTGGCTAGCTGGCGGGCCACGCCCAGCCGGCGGGTTGGGCCGTTTCGGCGATCTGGAGGGTCGCGGTCAGCTCAGCGGGTCGAGCCGGTTCTGATGCCCAGCGGTCCGAGCCCGCGGCCCGGAATAGGAACAGACGGGCTGGGCTGAGTCCAGCCACTTCGGGCCAGGCCGAGCGGGCCGGGTTGGGTCGGTCTGACCTGGTCGAACTGGACCCGCACCCACTTACGACCAAATTTTTCTTTAAAAGGCCATATCTTCTAAACCGGACGTCCGTTTGATGAACCGTCTATAGCACTAGAATCCTTAGGATGAGAATTTCCTTTTGAGATACTATATTTGGTTTTTAGAGAATGTTGGAGTACATCTGGGTTGGATCAAACCCGAATCTAATGAGGCCCTCGGTACTAAAATGCCTATAACTTACAGACCAGGAATCTGATGGACGCACCATCTATTGCATTGAAACCCTTATGAAATAGAGTTTATTTGTGTTAATTATTCAGGGAGATTCATGGTGGGTGAGGAATTAAAGATGGCATGAGGAGAGGATCCTCCGGGAATCAAGTGTGGTAAGTGAGAGAATCCAGTGGTTGGTTGTGAAATGATGAAGCACCTAGGGATACTCTGTGGGTCAGTAGTTAGAAATCCTCTTTGGGTCCACAGTTAGAAATCCTATGTGGGTCAGAAGTTAGCAAGCATATACGGTTCAACAGTTAGTGACCCTCAGTGGGTCAGCACCTTTCGACCCTCTGTGGGTCAACACATAGTGATCCTCCATGGGAAGCACCTAGAGATCCTATGTGGGTCATCACCTAGAGATCCTCTATAGGTCAGAACCCATAAATCATCTATGGGTTAGCACCTAGAGATCCTCTATGGGTCAGCACCTAACGACCTTGTGTGTTCTAGCAGTAAAAGCCTCTTGATAGAATAATATAATCCAGCTTCATTACTAATCATCTTTATTCATGTTCTTTAAGTTGTATACCTAGTGTGAGATGTATTTTACTTTATTATTTGTGATTTAGATCATGCTTTGTGGTTTTTCCTTTGTGGAAATATGGGATACCATCAGGGTCTCGGGGTCCCCATTGAGTATTGTAATACTCACCCCTGCACGGGCTTCACCCACACGTGTTGTGTTCAGTGAATACGTTCGACGTTTCAACAGAGGTGCTCAGGGGGATAGGATAGAAAAATTCTATGATGGTGGAATTGGTGGCCTAGGGATAGGTGGGGTCCATTAGGACAGGGTGGGAATGACATATTACTTTGGATTCCAGTATCTTCACTACTCTCACAATCAGGTGGGAATTTCTGCGAATGGCCATAAGAGTTTTTTTTACTTTACTGATTTCAGTTCCTTATCGGGTATGTATTCTGACCCACTTTCTTTTACTTGTACATGAACTCAACCTTGTTTTAGTTGTATAATTCTTCCCCCCTTTCAATGTTTTGGGATGGGGTTGGATGTTTTTTCATTCTTTTTTAAAGGAAATTCCTTCCCTTTTTGGGATATAACTTTTCGGTGCTAGTCACTAGCCCCAGGCGTATGGAAGGTGGGATTGGGGTTGTCACAACATGGGACCTGGGGGATGAGTCATGAAAAAGTGGTATCAAAGGGTGGTAAATTATAGAAGAAGAACTAAGAGTATTTATTTTTCAATGGGGACAGTACTGCTAAGTGTCTTGAGTTTTTATTTCAATCCAGGGAGTTCAGTGTTGTTGCAGCAGCCTACATATCCATAAACCAGGACCCTGAATTTTTTTTTCCGACATGGTACACGAAAACACTAGTTTCACATGTTTTGAATTTTTTTCCCTTGATATCTTTTGATTCATCTCACCAGGTATAACTTATTGACCATAGTTCATCTTGATTATCTTTCAATATGCCTCCACGTAGATAGTCAACCAGGATTCCGGTACGTGACCATGAGGATGGTCCAGAGGGTGATGAGGCTTCGGTACATGGACCATTTCCCGGGATAGTACCTTCGTGTGGTGTCCCAGCGATACCATTTCTCGTTGGTTACTAGTTACTACGAGCACTACCAGAATAGGACATGTTTAGGATTAGTGCCTTATACGAGTTTCTAAAACATATAACCCTTAGGTCTGATGTGATGCCGACTCACATGAGGCTAAGTACTATCTTGAGGTGGTGACTAATTTTCCATCTAGCTAAGGCACCATTAGATCATATGGAGGTCCTGGAAGGGAACCTTCTACATTACTCAATAGGGTAATGACATGGTTTATATTACCATAATCTTATGATGAGGATACTTTTCCAGGGAAAAATCCTAAGAACCTTCCTCATAAAATAGGTATCTTTCCATAAAAATCTAAGGGGTATGTGTTCCCAAGAGCTTCTACAACTTCAGCAGGACAACATGTCGATAGATGAGTATTCGTCGAGGTGTACCGACCATTCCAGGTACTCGATGAATAGGATATGACTGGTGCTTCAGGGCTCATACCTCCAAGAGAGATGTGTTTAGGGACATCTGAGCCAACACTATTCCTTTGTTCATTCCTACTTATGTTAATATGTTATAGAGAACCTTAGTGGTTGAATGTTCTTTTGATGAACAGATAGAGCCAGTGAATGTTAGTAGTGGGAAATCAAGAAACCGATGTCAGTCTTAGAGACTTGGATGTGGAAAATGTTTTCAGAAGAGGTAGTGATAGGGACATATGAATCTGTAGGGTAGAAGGCATGGAAGAAGAGCTAGGGGAGTAGAAATAGGTGGTATACATTTCGACATATTACAATCGCCACCCCCACTAGGCTCAGGGTGCTAGAGGATAGAGGAAGGGAGTAATTTTATGAGGTCAAGGAGTGTGACCCAAGGGATCCAGGAAAGATTTTAGGTACCATCAATGTCTACTACAAGCTATTGTATTAATAGAAATAGGTACTAATCATTTCTTTTTGTCATGAATCTTGTTCAAGACCTAGAGTTTTTGGTAAAACCATTGACTTGATCCTTACGTCTAGCTATACATATGGGAGATGACTCTATAATCACACTTACACCAATGATGTGATCTAACCCTTCAGTAAAGAGTTTTAGTTGGAACCATTTGGTGGCAACATCGAGGCCCTATGATGTTAGTCTGGGTATGGAATAGACATCCACAATTCCTGCTCATATTGACAGTTTTAGGATAAAAGGATGCAGTATGTTCGCAACGTTGGAATGGGGTTTTATTTAGTCAGTGAAAAAGTAAACCCAAGAAGAACGAGATAAACTTATGCATAGGAGGGTGCAGTCGATTACTCCTGAGTCTGACAACCTTACCCTCGTGGAAACGAATGTTTTGAGTTTTCATTTCTCAATGGTAGTGGCGGAGTATGGGAACATACTTTCAAAATATGTTTCTAGGATTACCTCCCTGTAGGGGGAGGAACTTCTACATCTTTCTACACCCTAAGATGGAACCGATATCAGCATCAGTATATCAAAGGGATTTTGTAGAGCCTTGCAAGCAGGGGGTGTAGGTGGAGGAATTGTAGAGGAAGGGCTTCGTAAGACCTAGTGTTCGAGGTTAGGTGTGGACTACTGACACCTTAACCAAGTGGAAATGAATAGTGATTACCAACTACCTAAGGATCAATGGGAACATGAATCAGTTAAAGGGGGTAGCCTTTCACATATATGGAAAGGTGCCCATAGTATTTTCAACAGTTGAGACAAAAGTGATGGTTGTAGTTCCTCTAGGAATATGACCTTGAGATAGTTAGTAATCCTAGGAAGGGGGATGTGGTAGTAGACGTGCTCAACAAGAGGCCTATTTTACAACTGCTAAGTGAGGTGACAGATCAGCTAGCCGCGATGCCGATATCATTCTGGGATAGTGATGGATTAGCTTACCTCCAGTTTATGACTATCACTCCCCCACTCTTTCAGTTAGTTATGGAGGCACAGCTTGTGTATGTTGACTGTGAGGCCTGTTGAGATTAGATATTCTCCGAATAGGATCCTAATGGATTTTAGATAGGTGGGGAGAATGCCATCCTTTTCAGAGGATGCACCATGGTACCAATGATGTTATGGGAGGATGTGTTGAGGGATTTCCATACATCCCCTTTAGAGGTACATCCATGTGTGGAAAAGATATACCAACACCACCGAAGTTAGCATTGGTGGCTAAGGATGATGAAAGTGGTGACCGAGTTCATTTCACAATGCCTAACTTGTTAGAAAATGAAAGCTGAGTATCCGGTTCTAGCATGCTTGAGCACAGCTTTTACCCCTAGACAGATGGTCAGATAGAGCAGACCAAAAAAACCATGGAGAACATGCTTCGTACTTGTGTCCTAGATTTTCATCACAGTTGGGAGGACCACCTACCACTGGTGGAGTTTTCATACAACAATAGTTATCACTCCACCATTGGCATGGAACCATTTGAGTCCTTGTAAGGGAATCCATGCAGATCACCTCTATGCAGGACAGACCGAGGGGAGTCAACACTCACGGGTCTAGAGTTGGTATGAGCTACCACTGAGAAGGTGCATATTATCCAGGATCAGCTGAGGACTATACAAAACAGACAAAAGTTTTATGCCAACAGGATACAAGGACCCTTGGAGTTCTAGGAGGGAGACTATATTTCCCTTTGGGTCTCACCTCGATGGGGATTGCAGAGATTTGGGCTGGGTGGCAAGTTATCTCTGTGTTTCATCAGAATTTTTTTTCTAGATCCTTAGCAAAGTTGGTGGGGTGGTGTACCACCTACCTCTTCCTCCATGGATGCACTGAGTGCACAATGTTTTTCACATGTCATATCTGAGGAGTTAGGTGAATGATCCATCACACTCCATCGACTAGGGTGATCTTTAATTTGATGATGGGGTGACATTTGTGAAGTTCCCAGTAGAAATAAAGGATCGACATGAGCAGGTCCTTCATGGATTGTTGATTCCTTTGGTGTGCATTCGGTGGCATCATGGGAATCTCAAAGAGAGAACATGGGAGCAGGAGTCTTAGATTCAAGCTCAATACCCCCACTTGTTTTATGTACATTTTTTTGGATTTCAGGGACTTAAATACCTAAGGTGGTGATAATTTAATGTACTAGAAATTCCTTATTTTATTAATTATATGGAATTATTATGAGACTGATAAAATTTATGGCACGTGATTCTGAGGCCCGAAGATCCCGGAATGATCCGTTGAAAAAAGTTAAGCTTTAAATAGCGTGGGTGAGTATTTTTCCTCAAAAAGTGAAATATCTCTTAAATGAGTTCTTGTATTAGAAATTTGAGGGCACAGTTGCGTTCAGCATTGCAGTTTTACCATAGGTGTGACTTAAGTTTAGTTGAAGAAGAACTGCAGTGAGAAAACCCAAAAATGAAATAACTGTAAATAAAATAATTAAATAAAATTATTTTATTTTTCAAATGCTTATAACTCATAATCTGTGACTTAGATTAAAAATTTGGGGCCACCACTGAACTCATGAGGGTATGATTTTCTTAGGAAGATCCTAACATTAGCCGGTGCGGGCCAACAGTGGAAGTTAGTTTTTAGCCGTAAATAAAATATTTATGTAACAGTTATTTTATTATCGAATACTTATAACTCCTAAACAGTAACTCGGATTGAAAATATGATATTACCCTTGAGCTCGTGAGATAATTTTCCCCATAGGTGAAGCCTAACCATGACTGACATGGGTTGAGGGTCACAGTTAATAATTTTTGATCCCTTTTGAGGTATATTCAGTAAACATGTGAGAAGGGATTTCTATCATTTGAACTGGTGCTCAGATTAAAAATATGAGGGTAACATTGAATTCGTAGCACCATAATTCTCTTAAGATAATCATAACTTCGACCAGCAAGGGTCTGATGAAAAAGTTAATTTTTTGGACTTTGCCGAAAAAATAATAAAATATCTAAATAAGTTATTTTATTCTTTATGTAATAGTTGAGCGGTGGATGGAGGGACCACAACATAACATAACTCATTGAATGAGATTCATTTAATGGAAGTACCTGTTGGGAACGTAACCACGAAACTCATATGATTAAATGGAACATTAATTTCGGTTCATTAATTAACCACATTAATGAACGCACCGAGGGTGGTTCTTTTTCTTTTATTTAATCAAATCATTGGGGTTGGTTTTGGGAAACCACATGATAAATATTGATAAAGTGATGGTGACATCTTCCTCCAATAAAGAATGGACATTCGATGATTCCGTTGAGGATTCGATTCGGAGATCGACGAACGCTGATGAACACCTTCAAACACAGACCCTTCTTCCTCATATGGAGCCTCATCTAATGAGTTCAAGGTAGGGGGTTTATGTGATTTTCATGTTTAATACCCCTCTTTCCCCATTCTTAAATAATATGAGGAACATAGTCCAACTGACAAACGAGTTGTTCCGTGTTTCGTTCTTTATTGCAGGAGGTTTATGCGGGGTTCCATTATGGGTTTTTAATGATTATTGAATTCCTTCCCATGTTATAATGCTAATGCGGTGGGCACATGCCGAATCGAACAAGGCCCAGAACCTCTACCAATCTTAGTTTTAAATTTTCTTCATGGGAGATCAATAAATATGGTATAAAGGTAAATCTGAGGGCCGCACATAGTAGGCGACATCTCGGGAGGCCTGTAGGTGCATATGGGAAGAAAATCGGGCCATCAGAGCTTCACCAGTGACCTGCGGAAGCACTGCCAATGTGACGATGCCGAAAAACAGCAGAGGAAACCGGTGGAACCTGAAGGAACCATATCAGATAGGGGAGACCGACCTTTTCCAACCACATTGACGGAAGGTGTGGCACTGTGGCAGCGCGTGGCAGAGGAGGTGCTGCGACGGAGGGCAGACCCATGCCCATGCATCCCGCCCTAGACCGGTCCACTAGATCAGTCAGCTGAAAGGGAAACTCTAGCCTGGAACCACCGGTTGGTGAGCCCAAATGGACCACGTCCATTTGGGAGGAGAGCAGACCCTGCACCGAGCTAGCGGGTCACACCCAACCAGTGGGGCGGGCCGCGCCCGCCAGGTGGGCCGAGCTGGTTCTGCGGTCCGGTGGGGCAGACAGGTTTCACGGCCCAGAAGGCCAAGACTGCGATGCCACAATCCAGATTGGGCCCATCCAGACCAATCTGAGCCCAACCACTTCAGGTCGGGCCCAGTGGGTTGGGTCGGGTTGGTCCGACAGGGTCGAACCGGGCTCAGACCCACTTGCGACCCAGTTTCGCTTAAAAGGAAATATCTTCTAAAATGGACACCCATTTGTCAAACCGTCTTGGGCGCTAGAATCCTTAATATGAGAAAATATTTTTTAAATACTCCACTTGGGTTTTTGAGAATGTTGGAGTATGACCGGGTTTGATTGAACCCAAATCCGACCAGGTATCTCGATACAAAAATGCCTATAACTTACAGACCCGACGTCTGATTGACACGCCGTATGTTGTGTTGGTACCCTTATGACATGGCAGTTCTTCGGGTTAGTTCTTCATGAGGATTATTGAAAGCTGAATTATGACCAATGGCTTGATTAGAAGATTGTCCAGGAATCAAGTGTACTATGTGAGGGAATCTAGTGGTTAGCTGTGACATGATAGAGCACCTAGAGATCCTCTGTGGGTCAACAATTAGCGATCCTCTATGGGTCAGCAGTTAGAGATCCTCTATAGTTCTGCAGTTAGCGATCCTCTGTAGGTCAACACCTAGTGACCCTCTGTGGGTCATCATGTAGCGATCCTCCATGGGTGAATACCTAGCGATCCTCTATGGGTTAACACCTAGAGATTCTCTGTGGGTCGACACCTAGAGATTATCTGTGGGTCAACACCTTGAAATCTTCTGTGGGTTAGCACCTAGATATCCTCTATGGGTCAGCACCTTGAGATATTATGTGGGTCCACACCTAGCGATCCTATTTGGGTCAGCACCTAGCAACCTTTTGCGGTCTAGATGCAAAATTCTCTTGACAAAATAAGATAATATAGCTTTAGGACTAATCATATTTATTCATGTTCTTTAAGTTGTATACATAGTGTGATATTTCTTTTAATTTATGGATAATGATTGAGATCATTCTTTGTGGTTTTTACTTTGAGGAATTTTGGGAGACCTTTGGGGTCTCAGGGTCCCTACTGAGTTTTTTTATACTCACCCCTACATGGGGTTCTCCCACACGTGTTGTGTCCGGTGCAGATGTTCGACATTTCGAAAAAGGTGCTCAAGGGGACGGGATAGTTGGACACTATGATAGTGGACTTGGTGGCCTAAGAATATGTGGGGCATAATAGGACTGGGCGGGCAAGACATACTACTTTGGATACAAGTAGCTTCACTACTCTCAAGATTAGGTGGGGATTTATGTGGATGGCCATCGAGGATTCCTTTTGTAATTTACAATTTTCAGTTCCTTGTTTGGTTTTTTTTATGGCCCAATTACTTTCACTTTTACTTTCACTCAGCCATGTTTTATTGATATAATTATTTCCCCCTTTCAGTGTGTTGGGATGTGGTTGGATGTTTGTGTATACAGGTTTAAAAGCTGTGCCTTCCATTTTTTGGATATGCCTTTCCGATGCTAGTCACTAGCCCCAGGCCTATGGAAGGCGGGCTTGGGATAGTCATGGCACAAGCCTCGGGGGATGATTTGTGACACGGGATGAGCATAAAAATATTAGTAAGGGATATAAATAAGGAATGAAACCATTTGTCGAGGAATATTTTCAACTCGTGAAAAAATTATGACAAAATCATACTTTTCACCCACAAAATATAAGTTCTTTAACATACCCAATGATATCATAAGATTCCTGAAACACTTCTTAGAAATCATAAATAATAAAGGTAACTTGTGGCATCCATATAAGACTTACATTTTAGCTTTCATATCTACCTGGGAAGTAAACTTTATAGTTACATTTGGAATACCCATCATAGTATATTACCTAAATCTATTAGGAGAAACCTTATTGTTTAAATATATCTCATTACCCAATTCATTGGATATCTATCATGGTCTAACCCACCCTTAGGTTATCACAGAACCACATGCATACATTAACAATTCACGAGAACCAAAACATAATCATAACACATAAAAAATTATAAAGAAAAATATAAATTTCCACATTGAAATCATAAGATCTCATTGACATAATAAATTACTTATAAAAACGATTTTAAATACAAAAATACATTAAAAATGTATATGGTATTTATATTTATTTTAAAAACATTAATCCTTATAGAGGAAGCCAAATATCAAAATATTCCTCAATGAAAGAAGATTGAGACACAACACCTTACCTTGAGACCGAATCGTCATGTACAATGTTTATATTTATGAATTATAAACTTATGTTAATCTCTACTTTTTTGAGAACATTTTTCATATTTACTATTTCTTTTATATCCCTTATTACCATGTTATAAAAATTACAAAATTATATAATTTCATATCAGACGTTTTGTCGATATTCGGTACTTGAGTTAAAAATGAACATGGTTTGACATCACTAGTACATGTGGTCATAAGTCCATGATATTCAGAATAGTATTAATTTAATAATAATCACTTTTAAACATTAATAATACTTTTTAAATCAAACCATTATTTATGGTTATGAAAAATGAACAATGGTATAATCATGAAGACAATTGGCCATATGTATGCATGAGTAACATTTTCCATTTTTTATTGATCATTATTGAAATACAATAATTATTATTTAATATTTACATAATGATCATAATATTATTAACATAATAATAATAAATTAAATATACTTATATATATCATACAAGTGATGTGATGAATAAAAACAATTCACATCGATTCATGGAGGTGATAGTTCACACGTACAGACAAACGACATTATCATTTTTATGTGCATGTAAGGAAAGGAAATAATTAAAATATTATTCTTTTAAAATGATAAATATGTCATGAATATCATATATAAACATTTATTCTATTGTTATAACTAGTCTTGATAGTCTGTAATAAAAAATGAACTATATCAATTCACGAGGTGGTAGTCCTCCATACACACGAACAAAATATTCATTTCCAATTTTATGAAATTGGAGATGGATTTAGGTGATGATATTTAAATAAAAAAATATTAATATATTTATGATACTAGATTTATTATTTCATCATAGAAGAAGAATATTTGAATGAAGTGGAAGAATATGTGATATAGAAACACTTAAAAATATGATACATCTTCTTCGGTTGATCACCTTTGAAGAACAACTTAACTACTCTAAGAAGGGTGTTATACATAAAATAAGGCCTAAAAAAAGTGGGTATAGATTCTAGGAAGGATTTTGGGTGGATATTGGATGAATCAAATTGTTCTTAAACTATGATTATTAGAGAAGATTGGGTATCTTTTTTATAAGAGAGGGGATGGGCAACCTTGGAAACTCTTAAAATATTAAATTAATATAAAATATTTTTAATACAAATGACCCAAACTTGAGATATGTTGAATATAATACGAGGACAATTTGAAATATTCTCGTCCAATAAATTTTAGAAATTTATTGATTTTATTTTAAACCGTATCTTTTTTGTTTACCCATAATTATTCTCTTCTAATTTTAATTGTGGTAATGTCATTTTTAATATTAAGATGCTATAAATTTTACTTATATGGGGTTAAATTACCATAATTGGAAAATTATGTAACTTTGACAAATTATCTTAGTAAATTTGTGATTTTAAAAGTTTTTTATGATTTTTATATAATTTAATAAATTATAATTTTTATAAAATATCAATTATGTCAATTTTTACACTATTCATTTTATTGAATTTAAATAAAATTGAAATGAAGATATAACTTATAAAAAACCATTTAATAGACTTAAAACATGTAATATTCACATATAAAATTTATTTATTACATAAATTATATCAAATAATATTTATTTTAATATTTAAAATTTCATTTATTGGATTATTTAATTGGTAAATATTTTATTACATCATCATTGTGCCATAATTAATTTAAATTATTTATTTCATAAAATATGTAAATAAACTACCACGATGTTGGTAATAATGTTATATTTGTAATTAATATTTATTGTCAAATATATCACTTATATAACTCTATTTTAAAATTGTTTTAGTAATAAGAGCTGTAATTATGAAAATTTTGCCTTTACTTTAAATTAAATGTTATAAATGTCATAATCACTCCCAAGTGCCTTCCAAAGGCCACCATTTCGAACCAAGGATTGTTTTAATCATAAATAACTCATCCAATAAAATTATTACATGTGTTAGGGTAGTTTTATATTATTATAATATTATTTTTACCTTTAATTACCAAATTTACCTTTAATCATGGTAAATAAAAAAATAAAGTTACTATTCACCAAAAATTATTTTTATCTTATTACATCACTTTTTCCATGCTAATTACAAACATGTACATCTATTTATGAAAATTAAATTAAAAAAAATGACTAAAAATAATTTAAAGTTATTCCCGTTGACAGATTGAGAAAACAAGTTTTAAAAAAGTAAAAACTATCAAAAGATTCACACGAGTTTATATCCAATTTAAATGTGAAATTACTTATAATGGACAAAATTAGATTAAATTATAATAAATTTATGTAATTATAGATTAAAACCATGTAAAATTATAATCTAACAATATAATTAAATTAGATGAAATGACAGTTTTGAATTACAATGCAGTATTTTTTTAACTATTTATTAAAAAATATTTTTTTTCTTCAAAAAATTACCAAAAATTCAACAAAAGTAAAATTTTATGGCCCAATTCTATATAATATGTTTAATTTGTCTAATATAACATATAAAAGTGACAAAAACTAGATTTAAAAAGGTTTTACCATCAAAAGTCTGTAAAACAACCTTTTTAAAATATTAGAGTTTTTTTCTTAAAATTGGACTTATTCTCATTTTAAGCCTCTAAAATTGATTATAAGAAATTAAAATCCTTTAATAAACGTATGTAAACATAGTATACTTATTTTTATTTATTCCCACCAAAAAAATTGCTAGGCGATAACTACCATTTAAAATAATAATATTAATAATATATCATTTTTCAGTATATCTTAGTCTTGTGTGAAAAATAAGATTTTAGAGAAACCCATTGTTACATGTTGGGTAATCTATTCGAAATAACATCCCCTTTTAATTAAAATTACTATATAATTCATAAATATTAATATATATGAAAATTTATTATTCTAGAATTACCTGGGATATTACAATATATCAGTCCAATGCATTAGGTAAATATTTATTTCTCATGAGATATACTAAGATGGTTTTGGGAGTGAACCTTGACTACTAAGAAGGCCATGGTAGTGAACCACTACCACCAAGATGGTATGAGGAATGAACTCATACTACTAAAATGACCATGGGAGTGAACCATGACTATAATGATGGTATGGGGAATGAAACAATACTACTAAGATAGACATGGGAGTGAACCATGTCTACCAAGATGGTTTTGAGATTGAATGCATACAACTATGATGTTCTTGGTAATGACTCCTTGACTATTATGGAAAAAATTATACATTATTATTTGTTTTCCACAATTAAATGTATTATTCATATGTTATGATTTCATGGATCATGTTCTTTATTTTCTTATGATTAAAGTCATTGGACCTGCCAATATTTATGCTGTGATTCATGATTATAATATTTGATATGCAGGGTGTGATCTTATAATGATCATGATAATTTTCTCATACCATTATGTTAATGATTATACTTACATATATTCCCTTTTTCCCTTTATAGAGCATCTAATGTCACCAATTTTTGTGTTTCCTTTCCCAAGTTTTGAATATATGTAGTATATATGATTTGTATAAGAAGGGTTCTAGTAATGAATAACCTAGTGAGAGGAAATGTATCTCACTTATGTAATAGTGTTTATGTTTCTATATTTCCAAAGGGACTAAACTAATATGGTCTTTGACTGTCTCATTGTGTAATGTTTTAAGTAATCCGAAAAAATGATGTAATTTTAATATATGAAATGAAAGGGTCACTATAGTTGGTATCAAAGAGAAGGTTTATTCATCGTTTAGAAACTAGGATGATAAATCTTTAGTGATATCCCTATGAATATTTATAAGGATATGTCTAATTATGTTAGTAAGGATAAGTTTAATGAAGAGGAAATGTATAAGGAAATGTCCTGGAATTTTGGTAATGGAAAGAGATAGTGGTTTCCACGTAATAAATCAATGTGTGGATACTATATGTTGATGTGGTTCTGGAATATATTTACCTAAGAGTAACAACTTTGACAAGGTATGTCGGGTCTGACTTGAGTGTAACTTGGTATGTGACAACACGCCTTAATGCACTCCTAGTTTGAAACTCCTAGGGGATATGCCTTGGGAATTGAAAAACTCTTCATGAACCATCCTGAAGGATTAAAATATAAGTTGGATGTGAATAATATAGTACAAACCTTAGGTTTCATAGATTAAAAACTAGGCGTCATAACTTAGACCTCATATAAGTATTTTTTCATGAGTATCTCGTTTTCTTCTATGGTATGTGTTTCTCACCCTATGATTTCTGGTTTTATTCAATGGTAAGAAATAGAAGGACCACCGTTTTAAGATCCTAGGTTTTTCTTGAGGTAAGAATATTTACTTTCTAGTTAAATATTGTTTTCTTTCCTTTTTGGATTAGACCCTATGAAAGACTGTGGAATGGTTGGATTGGTTTTGGGAAATAAAGGAGAAAATAGGTTGAAAGATGGCTTCAGGCTAGGTACACATCATGTACTTAGCCTACATGACATGTACATAGCCTACAAGCCGTGTACTATCCCATCACAATCTGTAGCCTTTTTGGTTTAGAAAAAAATAATAGGGCGTCACATGGCATGTACTTGGCCCACACACCGTGTACTTTCCCGCCATGTTTTTTTAAAAATAGAGGTAGTAGCCTCTTATTTTGGATAGACATAACACTTTCCACTCATTATTGAGAGCCTAAACCATGTAAAATTATTTTTAAAATTTAAAAGATGTCCATAATCTGATTCAAGTGTGGTTTGTCTTGTTGGAACAATATTGATATGTAATCGATTTTATTTTTAGTCATTCTTGATTCTTCATAACAACATCTGCACTATTTGATTTTAGGATCATATTCCATAATTTCTTGTACTTCATCCATTATCTATATTTATCCTAAACTTTGATGACTCAAGACTTGATACTAGATGATCTCTCTATTATCGAGAAGAGGTAGGTGATGTATAATTTCTGTAGGATTTGTGGGTATTTTTCATGAAATTTTTAGGCATTCGGCCTTATCATCACCCATCAGACTTTTCGGCGAGCCTCGTTTTTGATATATTTGATTGTAGTAGCTAAATTATAACCTAGTGAGGATGAACATAGGTTTAGTTTAAGTGCATTGGCACCTATTATTGTTTCAAAGTCACCCATGGGGTGAACCTTTTGGATTTAAACTACTTATACCTGTTTAAACCACAAAAGGGGTGTGTTCTTGGGATTTCCTAGTTAGAGGAATCCCTTATATACCTCAGCAATTTATAATATCTTCTTAAGGGATGAAATTACTCCATGCTTAGTGATATCTTGTTATTCCATGCTTACATTGTTTTAATTGGGATTGTTAAATGGATGATATGGATGTGTATACCAGTCTGAAATGTTTAATGGCATGTTGAATGCTTAATATAAGAGGGTGGTCCCTTAAACTTTGTAAATGTTAAATGAATTATATGGAAGGGTAGAACCATATGCTTATAAATTTTAAATGGATTTTATTGGAGGGTAGGCCGATATGTTTGTAAATGTTAATTACATTGCTTGAGTGGGTAAACTCATGGATTGTTCATGGTTATGTGAGTGGGTATACTCACATGGAATGAATTATTTATTTTTAATTCATGAATGAATGATTTTATAGATGATGTGGACTACTCCTTATGGATCTAGAATGTGATAGTGGATGCCTTAGGTTGATTATGCCCCTTGGGTCTTGATTTTGTGGGATACCTTAGGGCTTTCTACCTTATGGATCTAGCTTGCTTGGGATCACATACGACATGCCATTTCTATGCCCCTAGGACACTAATTGGTTCCTAATCGAGTTTCCAATGGGATACCCATGGGACTCTATAGGATGATTTGGACAAGTTCATTGGATCTATCATTTCATGTTCCATATTTATTACATGGATACCCTAGAACGTGACACCTTGGATCGAGCCCTTGGGGTATACTTTTAACTATATGGTATGGCCATTATATTCTAATTTTCAAAATAAGGAATAGATGTGGGGTTATACTTTTCACTATACAACATGTCCATGGGATTCGACTTTTCCCTATATAGCATGGTCGTGGGATTTGTTACTTATTTATAGATTGTGGATGTGGTTTGCTTGATATGAATGGATGTATGGCATGGACGTGTGACTTGTTTACTTCTGTTATAGATACCTTGTTAGGTGGTAACTTTATTTCTAGTATCCTTGAGGGGCTATTCAGTATTCTTTATTATAGTAGACTTATGCTAATGGCATTTACTTTACTTTACTGCTTTGTTTACACTTGTTTTCACTTTTGTAGATCTTTATTATAATTTTAAAGACATGGGTGGTTTCCTACTGGGATGTTTATCTCACACCCTATTTAGGCCTATTTGGGGACCCAAACATATTATATTGTTATGGGTTATGATAGGGGTAAGTGCCCTGGTACAGGTTGTTGACTATAGCTTTGGAGCAGGGGAGCATAGGACCAAGCTAAGGATTCCGATGTTGGGATACCATTTTTTGTCATTTGTTCTTTTTTGAGATTTTACTGTATTACATTTCCATGTACTATTCAAACTGATTTATAAATACTTATACCATCTGCATAATTTTGTATATGAGACACTTATGGGTATTGATTTTTATTCTTATATTGTCTTACATTCAGTTGAATATTGTGTATTTTTCTTTCAATATTTATATTATATTTGAATTATACTGTGATACTCTAGTAATGATGACATAGTTTCCCCACTAACTCACATAGGCCCTTGCTGGTAGTTAGAAACCTATAGTGATTGGGGAGATGTGCATGAGGACATGTTGCCCATTGGGCTTGGGGAACCACAATGTGGATTCTGAGTCCAAGACATTACTAAGTGGAATCAGAGGAGTCTTTTCGGGTTTGAGTTAATGTTTTGAGACATTAGACAAGGATATAAGTGAATGGAGTTTGGTAATAAAATATTCCCGGGAGTATCTACCCTACATACACGGAAAATCCTAATTTCCTTGAATGGATTTCTATTTTTTGGGATTTTAACGGTTACAGTTGATTCGATTTCACCATTGGGTGACACACTTGATTTCTGCTATTAATTTTGATGTAATTATGAGTTCTATTTATATTTCAAACTGAAGAGATGAGGGTATTCCATCTCATGAATCATATAGAAATTTGTTAGAATAAAATTCCATGCATTATGCCATGCCATCTAGGATGCATTAGATATTTCATGCTGTTGTGATGGTAGATGTGATAGTGGTCCTTCTATTGTGTTAGTTTTTGTGTAGTGGATAAAGTAGTGACGTCATCTTTCAATTCTTAAGGAGTATGGGACCTTATGGATTTAGAAATGATGCCTCAATATAATGTAAGTGATAGAATGAATTTGTAATGTATAGATTATATGGGCATCAAACTTTGCTTCATAAGGGGTTATGGGCCCTATGGGATCAGAATTTGGTGAATCATTGTTTCTTCCTTATTTCATATCATTTTATGATATGCTATACATGGATTTGAGGATTTGATTATCGTGGAGTTTGAGCCCCAATGGATTAGAATTTGGCATACCAATGAGACTCCCTTTCATAAGGGAATGTTAAAAACTTCAAATGAGTGCCAATTCTAGATACAAATGTGAACTCAGTTTTAATTATAAGTAGATGGGAAAAGAAAGTGAACTAAAATTTATTTTGGTAGAGCACTTGACTAGACCCAGCCTTAGTAGTGGTATTTATTAGTATATCTCATTATTTGACACCTAGACCTAACCCATGGGGTAGGAGAGGGGTGAGGGCTTAGAGGATGGTTTTGACCTATCTTGCTCTGATATTTGTGCTTTTGATCTGTGAGTTTTATTGTATCTAGATACCCTTGATGAAATGTAATGGGTGATGTGTTTTGAAAGGGGTTTTCTAAAAACTATTTAAATTTTGATCTGAAATCAACTGGATGATTTTCAAAAGGCTCAACTGGACCCATGTAGGTTAGTTAAGGAATGTTTCTATGAAATGAACTATTATGGTGTTAATTTTTGAAAAACCCAGGTTGAATAAATGATACCCTCTGAGGTCACATTTTTGGTCAAAAGGAATTTAGATGCTAAATTTCTTGTTTATGATAAAATGAATTTCAATGTTAAATGTTTAAAGAGGGGGTTTGTTGTAACTTTCCTTTTTTTACCATGGGGAATTGTTTAAAACTTAGTGCCTTTTTTTAAGAAGTGGTACTTGTGGATTTGTTAAAATCCATTCCAATGTTTTCTGGTTGAAATGAATTAATGACATGGATTTAATTTGGAAACCGAAGTGGGGTCCTTTTTTTGAACCCTCGTGGAAGTGTATTTTTAAATGTTTTGATGACATGACATGGAAGGGAGACATGAGAGATCATCTGTAGACTATTTATTTTTAGCAATGACTTGAATGAAAATGGGAACTTAAGACAAGTGAATCTGTTTTTCCTGACCATGGGATATGATCAACGTGTATTCTTCATAAGGGGATTTCCAAGGGTAGGTAGAACCCTTAGAGATTAAGATGCTTTTCTTCCACTATCAAATTTTTTAAATTGGTGTTGTTCGTGTAACATTGTCCCTAGTCGGAAATATGGTTTTAAAAGACACCCTTGTTTAGAGGGGTGTTCGTAGTACATTGAATTTTGATGTCGGAACAAGATCGAGGATCACTTGGTTTATCAGGTTAGGAATTCCTCACACATGGTTGGATGTTAGTAGGTCATGTTAACCACTCTTTTATTTAGTGATGGATAGCTCGATATGTCATCTAACAAGTTAATGGTTTTATGAGATGATATGCCATTTGATTTTTTGAACTTGTGGTTGTATGTGTTGACATATGAAGTACCTATTGAGAGTTTAATGATGTAACAAACTGTTTGAGTTCAGTTTAATAGTGAGGTTTGTGATGTTGAGAATGTTCTCGAGTTGAATCTGAAGTAGAGTGAATGGAGCGTTAAGGTAAGTTCATCCCACTGGCTATGAGTAATTTCAGTGATTCAGGTGTTTTGACATAGTTATTGGTTTTAATTTCCACTTTCATGCTACTTGCATAACGTGGTGATCATGGTTTGTGGAATGTCACACATGAATTTATGGTGTTTTGGGCTAGCATTTGAGAGCGTATAATCTTTCTTCTTGATGTTTAGGACAATCATAGGTGGAGAGTATCACATGAGTTCTATTTAATTATGTCCTACCAGGTAGGAGGATCACAAGCAAGGACCATTCAGAAATGAACGATTCTTCATGAATGCCTTTGGGGCTTGCGTGTCTTGTTTCATGTTGATGCTTTCTTGGTAGAATGATTTTGTTGCAGTTGGATGTGTTCACAACCCTTTTGAGGTACCAACGATTATGGATGGACCTTAGTGGTTAAGCGTGAGCTATCATGGAAATATCCTGGGATAAATTCATTATGGCCAGTTAAATGACAATGCATTAGCAAGTGAAGATTAGTTTCTTTCTGAAGTTCAATCATTAGTGGTTCAATAATAATTTTTTGGAAATACATGACGTAATCTTAGCGTGATCTTACTTAAGACATTATCATGTAACCTATCTTGATGTAACCCCGAATGCACTAAGAGAGCGTCAATTATACACTGTGATACAGTTTAAATCCATTGGGCTAGTTTTTGATCTCATTATGTGTTTTTCATTATATGTGAGGTTTTAAATGAGGCTTGGTTAATCCTAAGTGATAATTGATTTCTCGTGTTGGAAATTCTTGGATGGAATCATGAATGCCTACTTCTATATTTGACGTGAAAGTTAGGTGAATGTCGATCATGGTTAAGTCAGTGTTCTTATGTAGACTTTTGGACTTATACCAACATCTCTCATGTAACTGGAGTATGGACCACCCAGGTGAGTTCCTTGGACTCTGGGTAGATGAATCTGAGGTTGTCTTGGACTTATAGTTAGGCTAAGATGTGATGCTTAAAAGAAGGTAATGATTCCAGTGGGATGAATTTGGATCATCCCTTTTCTCATGCTGTGGCTTGTACTTTTAAATGACCAGGGGATGGTTTCACAAGGAGTGTCACCGATAGTCAAGTATGGGCTTCAGTGAACAAAATCATTGTTGGTGTGTGGTGCCTTGGGAGAAGGAATTGTGTTTCTGTTGTAACACCTCAGCCTTCTAAGCCAGGAATTTCAGAGAAATTCCTCCAGTGATTGTTTGAATCATTATCCTTCTTGTTCCTCATGTATGGTCTGAGTGAACTAGTTAGAAAATCCACATGTTTAAGGTAGTTATGTTGTGAAAGTTCATAATGTCTTTTCAGAAAATATTTCCTGACCAGTTTTGATGATGTCGATCAGGGTTCGACCATTATTTTCAATGAGGTCGTTGTTATGAACTCAGTTGTGTTCGGGTTCACCCTGTTAAAGGAAATCATGCTAGTAGCATCTCTGGAATGCATAGGGGTGTTCTTTTCAGAGATTTATGATGGTGGATGTGTTGTAGTAATGATGATGTGTGGTTTTTTATTTACAATACCACAAAGGTTTCATATTTTTCTACCGATCAAGGAAACCTTCAGTGTTGATGAGATTGAAATGTTTTGTATCTGATAGTTGGTATGACTACATGGGATAATACACACTATCATTTCGAATAGGAAATCCCATTTTACATCTCATTTATAGTAGAGTTTTTAGAGGGAGTTGGGTACATAGGTGATTCAGAGCACAAAATACCACCCTCAGACTGATGGCCAGTCAAAGCATATGATACAGGCGCTCTAGGACATGTTATGAGAATGAATCCTAGTTTTTTTGGGCTCTTGGTAGAGTCACATTCCCCTGGTTGAGTTCTCTAATAAAAAAATTATCAGGAAACTATAAAAATGGAAACTTTAAAGGATTTATATGGTAGGAAATTCCATTCTCCCATGTGCTGGTTAGAGGCAGGTAAAGCATCTTTACTGAGACCGCGACTCATGTAGGAGACTTCTGAGTAGGTCAAGTTGATTCAGAAGTGGATGGAAACTAGATATTATTTTAAGAAATCATACACAGATCATCGTAGATGACCTCTAGAGTTTGAGGCCAGGGATTAGGTTATCTTGGGTGTTTCACCGATATTGGGACATAAATGGACCCTGAGATAGGGTTAGATTTCATTGAGATATGTTAGGCCGTTCGAGATTCTGGTGAAAGTTGGGTCAGTTTCCTATCGGTTGCAATTACCTCAGAGGTACTGAGCCATGCACTATATCTTCCACGTATCTAAGCTATTACACTATCACTTAGACCCATATCACATTTTTTAGGCCGAGTAGGTTTAGCTTTAGTTTGATGCATCCTTTGAGGAGTATCCAATTTTTATCGTTGATAGGAGCATGAAGCTTCTCCGAGGCTAGCTAGTTCCTCTAGTATAGGTGTTATGGAATCATGACTGTTTATAGGATGAGACTTGCGAGAGTGAGGTTGAAATAAGTGCTATGTGGCCATAGTTGTTCTTAGAAAAATCTTTACCACCCGTGAGTGAGAAATTTAGGGATGGATTGCTATAAGGGGGAAAGATTGTAAGATCCCAGGTTTTGCTTCAGGTTTTTCTTGAGGCAGAAATCCTTCCTTTCGGGTTAAATGTTTTTTAATTTACTTTTTTCCTTAGAACCTAAACCTGGACATGGGCCAGTGGGGTTGTTTTTGGAAAAGAAAAGGTAAAATTGGATGAAAGATGGCTGTAGTCTAGATACACATCATGTACTTGGCCTACACACCATGTACTTGGGCTACACATAATGTATTGGCCCGTCACAATGGGTAGCTTTTTTGGTTCGGAAAAAAATAGGATGGTACACACTGTGTACTTGATCTACACATCCGGTACATTCCCGCTAGGTTCATTAAAAATAGAGGCAGCGACCTCTAATTTTCGATCGACAGAACTCTTTACTCTTATTTTTGAGATCCTAAACCATCTAAAATGGTTTTTCAGATTTAGAAGCCATCCAGACTCCGATTTGAGTGTGGTTTTACTTGTTGGAACCACATCAGTAAGTACTCAATTTCATTTAATTAGATCCTGATTCTCAGAACAATGATTGTGCTATTTTATTTTAGGCTCATATGCCCTAATTTCTTGTTCTTCATCCAATATTCACATTTCTAATAAACAGGGATGAATCATGACTTGATACTGGATGAGCTCTAAACTAGGGAGCATAGGTAGGTGGTCAATATTTTGTTTTTGGATTTTTGGTTTCTTCTCGAGCATTCATCCTTCTCACTGCCCATTGGAATTTTTGGTGAGGCCTTGTTTTTTAGAGAGTTGTTTTTAGTAGCTATAGTCAGAACTAGTGAGGATTCCCTTAGGTTTTGTTTAGGAGCATTGGAACCCGTTTCTCATTTCAAGGTCACACATGGTGTGGAAATTTTGGATTTAACCTACATATGGATATTTAAACCACCGTAGGGGAGTGGGATTGTTCTTTACTAGTTATAAGAATCCCTTATATGTATTAAATGATTTGAAGATCTGGTTAGGGGATGTACTGCCTCCTAGCTTAGTGATATATTGTTTTTCCAAGCTTACTTTTTCTTAATCTGGGATTGTTAAATGGATGATATGGGTGGGTATAACCTATATGAGATGTTCAATGGCATGTTAAATGGTTAATATGGGAGGGTAGGCCCATATTATTTGTAAATTATAAATGGATTATATGGGAGGGTAGTCCCATATGCTTGTAAATATTAAATGAATTATATGGGAGGGTAGGCCCATATCTTTGTAAATGGTAATTGGATTGCATGAATGGGTATAGTCATGGATTGTACATGTTTATGTGAGTGGGTATACTCACATGGAATGAAATGTTGATTTTCAATGCTTGAATGAATGGTTTTATAAATTCCATGGACTACTCTCCATAGATCAAGAATGTGGTAGTGGACTCCTTGGGTTTATTATACCCCTTTGGTCTTGATTCTGTGGGATGTCTCAGGCTTTTCTACCCCATGGATCCAGATTTTTGGGGCTCACGTTGGAATTTGCATTTCCATGACCCTAGGACACCAACCAGTGCCTACCTGAGTTTCCACTCGGACACCCATGGAACTTGATGGGATGCCTTGGACAAAGTCCATGGATCTAGCCCTTCATGGTATATATTTATTACACGGATTCCCTGGTATGTGAAACCTTGAATCTGACCCTTGGGGTATACTTTTCACTATACGTTGTGGCTGTGGGATTCTAATTTTTATTATAAGGCATGACTGTGGGGAACTAATTTTCACTATACAACATGGACGTGGGATTATAATTTTCACTATACAACATGGCCATGGGATTTATTACTTCTTTATACATCATTGATGTTTTTTTCTATATATGAATGGATGCACTGTTTGGCTGTGTGACCTGTTTACAATTATTATAGCTATCATGTTAGAAAATAAATTTGTTGCTGGTATCCTTGAGGGGATGTTTAGTATTCCTTATTACAGTAGACTTATGCCATGGGGATTCTCTTTACTTTATTATTCATTAACACTTTCTTACACTTTTGAATAATTTCTATTAGAAATATATAGACCTAGGTGGTTTCCTAGTAGGATTTTTATCTCACACCCTATTTGGGCCTCCTTGGGGACCCAAGAAGATTTTATGGTTGTAGGTGATGATAGGGGAATGTTCCATAGTACATCTTATTGATAGTGGCTTCGGAGAAGGAGAGCATATGACCTAGATATGGCTTGCGATGTTGGGATACCTTTTTGGTGTTTTGTTCTTCTTGGGGATTGTATTGTATTACATTTCCATGTACTATTATGGATGCTTTCTAGATACTTATACCATCTGCATCATTTTGTATACGAGACACTTCTAGTTATTGATATGTATTCATATCTTGTCATACTTTTAGTTGAATACAATTTCTTTCTCTTCCTTTATTTATTATACGTTTGACTTATACTATGATACTCTAGTATTGAAGGAATAGTCTCCCAACTGACTCACCTAGGACCTAACTGCTAGTCGGTAGCCTCTGGCATTTGGGGAGATATTCTTGAGGCCATGTGGCCCACTAGGCCCAGGGAACAATAAGGTGGAATTCGGGTCTGGGATGTTACAGTGGTTAGCATTTAATGTTTTATATATAGAACATATGGGTATTAAGAAAATAAATTTTCCAAGTGGAAATATCATAATGAAATCTAATAAGGTGGTATATGTATTGGATATAATTCTAAAGATTAAGAGACCAAAAATGACATGTGAAAGGTATGTGATGTTCTTTCAGTGTTGTTTACATTAAACATAATAAGAATGATTATATTGATGTTGAGGTACCTTAAGACTTGTTTCATATTTCAAATTCAAGGAAAGAGTAATTAAGGAATAAGTTGATGAATCCTGAGTAATGGATTATGAATAAATTTAGATGAATGATGTATTTACATTTGGGAATTCAATGATTATGTTATATGAATCATGAAATATATGTGTACTTTTAGTATAAGTTTTTTATTATGGATTAAAAAGGACATGTATAATGGTTATGAATAGATAGAAAAGTGATTTAATGGAAATGTGATATTTTGATTAAGGAAAGTGAACCCTGAATGCAGTCAAGATATAGATAAAATTGTGTTAGTCTTGGATAAAGAGGAGACTATTTTAGATAAAGTAAATTGGATAATATCAATGACTGTAGAACCTTTGAAGGAGTTTATGAAAATATATTCCATGTCATCATGGATGAAGATTATAAATTCTTGAATTTATGGAATATATCTAGTAATCATAGAAATTGGGAAGCATGCATGTCTTCCAAAATGATTAATTGTAATTTAGGTTATTACCATGTTTCAAGAGTATATAAGATGAGGGCATTCACATGTTTGGAAAGTGACAAATAAAAAATAATTTATGATATATGTGGGATTGATGTCAATATGGTTTTGTGATATTGTTTAAAAAGTGTTGGGTTTTCATCTTTTAGAAGGGTTTTAAGGTAAAAGATTTATGGAAAGATTATGTAACACATAGGATAAAGTTTTTGAGATTAAAGTATTATCTAACCACATGAGGATTTATGAATATTGGATAAAATGTTCTAAAAACAATATTTAGATGATAAATGATGACAAATAGGATGAAATATCATTGATCTCATGATCTGTTTGTACTTCAGGATTGAAAAATTCATCTTCTTTTTCAGAGATATTTTTGAAGTGGACCAGGGAACAATAAAGGGTGATGTTGTGTCAAAATCATACAAATATATATTTTCATAAAAAGTCTTCAATTTTTGGAAGATGATCAAAAAATGTGTTTTCCTAATACTTTAGTTTTTCTTGAACTAATGGGAATTTAAATCATATTATATTTATGACTTTGAGGCCCTAAACTTTCCATTAATCATTCTATTTTTTGTGATTTATGACCTCAATCAATCCCTATAAATATTTACACTTTTCCTCCATGTCCAATGTTCACTCCCAAACTATGTTCTTCTATGAGTAACCCTAGTTATAAGTTACTTTGGGTTACCATTAAGTTTCTAAATTTATTTTTTTAAATGTTGTTTTAATATTCATTTTTATTATGTGGGTTTCTATGTAATTAAATTTCAAGTATTAAACTATTGATACCCAATTGAATTTCGAGGGTGAAATTCATTTTAATGGGGATAGAATGTAACAACCCAATATTTTGTGAATTATTATTTTTGAATTAGTTGAATATTTTTGATATTTATCAATTTATGCAACATTATAAATATTTTTTTAATATATTAATGAACTAAGTCATTATTACATTAAATGCTACATCAAGGTAATTTAACACTGCACACAACACCAAGCATGTAAGGGAATATAATATCACAAAACTTTACATTATATTTACTATTTTAAAACGATTAAATATATTATCTATAGCTTTCAATTCACATGATACCAAGATAGAATTCTTTACATGCAACAATGAGTTTCTTCGATGACTTATGTTACACACATTACTGAGATTTACAGAATAATAATATATTATTAGAATATTATTATTTAATACAATAAGATATAACCTAGCCGTTAAATTAGGGGTTATGATTATTATTAAATAAGATATGAAAATATGTATTTTACACAAGATATAAAATTAACTCATTGGTTAAAAATTAATTAGAAATGGATATAAGAACCAATTGAATATAAAGTGAATATTTTTATAGAAAACTATTTTAGTACTCAAAAAACTATTTTACCCTAATAAATTATCTTTATTAAAATTTATAGAATAATATTAGTGAAATATATACATTATATATTCAATAAAATATTTTTTATATTCTTCCAATAGATTTAATATGCATATGATAATAACAAACCCAACATTTCGCATAAAAATCAATATTTTTATAGTCACTTTTACCACTTTTTAATGGTGAACCTATTTTAAATATTTTTTTTGAAATATTAAAATTATTATATGTAAAAATAAACTTCATATTTTATATAAAACATAAAAATTATCTTAAAGTGAATTTTCGGTACTTTTATGTGATGTTTCATTTTTAATGAATAGTGAAATATACCGAATTTTAATTCGAAAATACATTTTCATCTAATATATTTATAGTGTTAAATAATATATTAATTTGTTTTGAAAGAAAAGTTATATAAATTATTTATAAATTAATCTAATTTAGGTTTTGGAAATTAATTTGACATTTAAATTAAATATAAAAACATAGCAAACTTCTGAACATTTTTACTTTTGAAACCCGCATTGTCATCCTGTTTGTGGGATTAAATTTAAATTCATTTATTCCAATTTGATGATTAGAACATAGTTAAATGGATTAAATATTTTGAATCATAATACTTTTTAATGTATAATAATTTGAACATAGTTTTTGGCAAAAACAATAAGTGACGATAATTAAAATTAATTACAACAATTAAAGTGAAATTAGGCTTAAAAGTGGACTAAAGCTTAAACTGAAGAGACAAAATGGCCTAGAAAATTGTCCAACATCCATTATATGTAAATATTTATACACTATAATATATTTTATATAATTGGGTTTATTATTGGATCAAGTTTCCATGAAAAAACATGGGGGGAATTCCCTTTTCTAAAATTTACAAGAGTGCCCCTCCTCTTCAACTTTAAAAGGCCTCCTCTCCTCCAACTTCCTCACACCACTCAAGAAACTTTTTATCAAACAAGATCTTTCCAAAAAGATCCAAAAATATATCCCATAATCCTATATTCATATACTTGGGAATAAACCCATCTTCGAAATCCCTTTGGTACAAACCAAACAGAGTTACCCAAAGAATAGGAAACATCTTTCCTGAAGGTATTTAGTTTTATTTCCATTACCCCCAATCAACTTTTTTTATTCCATGTATATATGAAAAAATAGTATAAAAATTTAATAATATGTTGTTACTATTATTTTTATACCTATTATTACCCAAAATTCCTGATAATGGGTAACAAACACACTGTTTATGTGTACAACGAACTTCCACCTAATGAAATGATGATTGTTAATTTTTCCCTTGCCACCACCTTTCATGGTTTGGAATTATGATGGAAAAACTGTTTATATATGATATATATTATATTTATTAATTTTTTATGTTTTTTAATTATTTTATGACACATTACATTATAATTTTCATATTCTGTAAATATGATAACATCATTGGTGGACATGTGAACTACAACCTTCCCAAAGCGATGCGATTCGTTCAGAGTTTACATAGAATGTATTAAGGATGATTTTAGTTAAAATATATGATATATATAACATAAAAATGCTAATATAATTATATTATATACATAAATTTCATTTAAATCCTTTATTTCAATATGACAATAAAACGAAAGCAGCGTTCATTTGTACGTACGACCTACCATCTCCATGAATAGTGTATCTATTTTAATAAATATATCTTTTATAGATTAATATAAAATTTATATAAAAATATGATATATATATATATATATTTCATTCTATAAGTAAGTAAATCATGATATAAGTAGAAGGATCAAGAATAAAAAATCAAAATATGTACAATAAACAAACTAGTTTTTACGAGAAGCATTAATTTAACATCAAATTGTTAACAAACGGGTAAAATAATGTCACAAGTGAATCATATTTTGTATTAGATATAATAATATGGTTATGTGGTATATTTATAATGAACTTTTATTTATTATAAAGTATTTTTTAATGTGTACAAATATTTTAAAGACTTAAGGTATGGGTATTTCATCTCACTCTTTATTTCTATGAGATACATGACTTATTTACAAATAATTTTTTTTTGTGGTGTATATCATTAAAATGAATGTATTATATTATTATTATATTTAAATTTATGTTTATGTACATATCCATTTGATGATATTTCATTTCACAGGTTTTATGGTTCAATAGTTACTAAATCGGTAAAGTAATTTTTCGTCAATTTTTCTTCTTTGAGACATACGTTTTGTTAAGAACCTATATTAATTTACGAGGACTATATGTTTTAATTGGAATGTTCTATCACAAATTTTAACATCCAAGGTAAAATAAAGAATATGAAAATTTTATATTTATTAATATTTTTGAATTAAATATTAGTTTTACATTAAAGGGAATGCTATGTCCGATAGTGTAATCAATGCTTAACAACATATTTCTCTAAAATATTACATTGCACACAACTTTGAGTTATTCCAAAAAAACAATATAATAATAATATTATTATTTTTAAATGGTAGTTAAAACCTAGACATTGTATTGAAGGGAATGTAGATAAATACAAATATTATTATTAAACATGTCTATTAAATTTATTTATATTTATACAATAAATTTTATATGCTTAAAATAAGAAAAAAAATCTGATTTTAAGCATGGAAAACTCTAATATTCTTTAAAAGGTAATTTTACCACCATTCGATGGAGAACCATTTTTAAATCTTGTTTTTTTCACTTTTATATATTCCATTTGAAAAAAATAAACTTTTTATTTAGAAGCAGGACATCAATATTTACATTGGGGAATGTTTTGGTATTTTTCTTATAAAGTTAATTTTTTAATGAATAGTGAAAAATACTGCATTTTATGTCCAAACATTCTTTTCTTCTAATATATTTATATAGTTATATTGTCCTTTTAATTGGTTTTAAAGTGTAATTGGATTATATTTTTATCATTTAATTAAAATTTGGTCATTGGAAATAATTTCCTTTTGAAATTAGCATTAAACAAATGTCAATCTTTTGATAGTTTTTACTTCCAAAAAACACGCTTTTTGGTTTTGACAACGAAAATTAATTTTAAATTAATTTTTGAAACTTTTGCGTTTTGAATGTAAAAAAATGGATTCCATATTTGGAGTCATGAGGTCTAAATTGATTAAATATTTTCCTTTTATTTTTAGACAATAGGAATAGTAACTTTAGTGAATATGTTATTTACCAAGGTTAAAGGGTAAATCCGGTAAAAAAGGGTAAAAAATAATATTATAATAATATTAAATTACCATAAAACGTGTCCTAACCCTCTTGGATGACATAGTTTCGACCTTGGTAATCCTTGGGTATATTTTAGGATCTCATAGAGCCACTTTGGTGTCAAAATGACATTTAATTACTTTAAATTTAAAGTTAAGGAAAATATACCCTAAACATGTATCTTCTAGTAATTTTTTTTATTTGGGGTTATATAAGATATATTTTAAACTATAAATAGTCATTAGAAATATAAAAATATTTCACACATCATGGTATTTTATTTATAATTTTTTGTCATCAAATAAATAAATTTATCAATGACACGATGACGATGTAGTGATTTCCTTATTAATGAATATTTTATATAAATTAGATTATAAAAATTAAGATAATTGTTTTTGAAATATATTTTGCCATAAACGAATTTTAGAGATTATTATGACTTTTTATATTTAAATTAATGATTTTTTTAAATAATAAAGTTATAGGTATTTTTAAGAAATTCATGATTTGAATAGTATATAAATTGATATAAATGAGTTTTTAAAACAAATATTTTTTTATTAAATTATTTAATAGTCATAAAAATATAATTTTCAAACAAATGAATTATATATTGTTGAAAATTTCATTAATTAACCACTTGAGGTTCTATTAGAATTTTATAGTAACTATATTAACCATATAGTATGAATATATAAGAAGACCTAATAAGAGTCAAATAAGTTAATTAAGAGTTTATGGTAATTGATAAGGTTAAATTTGAAACCAAAACTTATCTAAAACCTATTTGATGAGATTATTTAGAACAATAATCAAATTATATTTAAATTAAATGAGTTTTGGACCTTTTGAAACTGAAAATAATTTTATAATAAAATAATATTTCAAAGCTTTCTTTAATTACCCTTCCTCCCTCTTATAAAAGGGCATCACCTCTAACCCTTACTCACAGCTCTCAAGCCCCCTTGGATTGTCCAATATCTGCCAAAATAATCTCCCAACATCCCTATATTACTCTTAAAATTATTACCTTGGGCATAAGGAAAATCAATAAGTCCTTTTAGCTTAAATCGAAAAGAGTTACCTAATTTGATGGTAATGTTTTCTCTCAAGATTCTTCCATTTATTTTCCTTATCCAAAACTCCAAAGACTAATTATTACATTATTTTATAAGAAAAAAAGTATATTAAATATACCAGGATGTCGTTATGATATGTATTTGAACTACACTTCCACACACCTCAATCTAATGGATTTAGAACATACTGTTTCTGTGGACGGCGAACTACTGCCTCATGAAATGATGATTGTTCATTTATCTCCTACCACCTCTCATGGTGGTCGTTATGAAAGAACTATATTTATATGTGATATATATTATATTTATATTTTATATATTCTTATGTATTTTTCATTTATATCATACCTTTATGGTTTTCATAATGGGTAAATATGATAATTTCATTTGAGGAAATGCGGACTAGCGCCCTCTCAAAGTGATATGACTCATTCATGCCATACATGGAACATATAAAGGATGGTGTTAATGAAATTATGTAACATATATAAAAAATGTTATTATAATGGAATTATAATATACCTATGTATCATTTATTTTTCATTCCTTTAAATATGAAAGAGAAATGAAAGTAGCATTCATGCGTATGTACGACTTACCGTCTCCATGAACGTTGCTTTTAATTTCCTGTATCCAAATGTTATGGACTATTATAAATACATATATAATGGATATATATTATATTTAAATAATTAATATAATTCTTGATATAATGGAATTTTGACCACATGGAAAATTTGTAATTATAACAAGTTCATTTTTGACTCAAGTACAAAATATCAGCGAAACGACCAATATTAACTTAACTATTTTTTGAAAATTGATAAAATTATAATAAGTGATATAAAAGTAATAATAAACTTGAAAAAGGTTCTTAAGAAAGTATAAATTAACTAATGTTTATTATTCAGGAAGAACAAGGAAGATATGTGATGAGTCAGACTCAAGGTAAGGGACTTCGTCTCAATCTCCTTTAATTGAGGTATATTTTGAGTTATAAATGACTTGATTTTATATGGTGTATAAATCCATTTTAATTTTAATTTAATCCAAAGGGAATATTTTTTATATGTATCGTTTTACTAAATGACAATGTTAATGATTATTTTTAAAGTATGCGGTGACAATGACCTTTCGGCCGCCGTGATCATTATTTGATATTTTTATTCCTCTATAAGCCGTAGTGTTTTTAAAAGGAAAATAAATACCATTTTCACTTTTTAATTATTTTGGTATTGAAAATGGTTTTGATAATGGATTGATTATGTCAATATCTTGAACTGATATCTTGTGATTGTGATGTAGAAATGTTATCTTTCCTTTATGCTTGTTTTATGATTTTGTTATGGTTCATGGGAATTGTTATGTATATGGGTGGTTATGTGATAATCCTAGGGTGGGTGAGCCCAATATAGATCTATAATGCATTGGGTAATGTGAATAAGGTAAACATTAATGTTTCTCATAATAGATTTAGGCAATATACTATGATGGGTATTACAAACGTAACTCCCTACGTAGCTGTGAAAGCTACAATGTAAGTATGTTATTGATGCCACTAGTTACCTTTATGATTTATGATTTCTATGTGCTATTCTTAAATCTTATGATTTATGAGGTATGTTAAAAATCTTATGTTTTATGATTGAAAAATATGATTTTATTGATTTGTATGTATTAATGGACTGATTTTTTCTTTATTTAATTTATAACCCAGAATAATTTTTTATGCTCATACCATATTTTTGAAATGTTTTTCACAGGGTATAAGGAAGGGTAAGATAAAGGAATAATTTAATAAGATTTATATCAAAAAAACAATTCTTGTATTATTTAAGGAGTTTTATTGTTATGAAAGAATTGGTTAGAGTAGAAGTGTCTACATTGTAATATTTGAGATGTAATGTAATAGTTATCGGATAATTCTCGGAAAATCTATACATGAAAAGATACTCAATGTGAATTCTTGATTTACCTCACGATTAAGTAATGTTGTAAGGTTGGGGACTTATAGATGGTATCAGAGGTCAGTTTAGACAAATTTAGGAGTTAGGATATTATTAAATTAATATCCATAATTTTTTTTACATTATCATGAAATTGAAATGATATAGCATTTTAATATTATGATGTTGCTTCACCAAAGATATTTCTATGTTCAGAATGGTTTTCCATATAGGAAACATGGAAACTATGATGAGACAACATCAAGAGTAAAACAACCTTCTGAATCAGCAACCTAATATGGTTGAAATCGGAACTGAACAGTTTATTGCAATGACGTAAAAATTGAAGTAGGCTATAAATGGTGGTAGTATACATGCTTGAGGTTAGCCATATCAAAAAAGAGGAACATGTCAGTAATGGAGAAATTCATAAGAAAAATCCCACATCATTCAGAGGATAATATGACCTTATACTAGCTGAAGGGTGGATTAAATCACTGGAAAGGATTTTTACTATCATGGGGTATTCAGAACATCAAAAGGTTAGTCTTGATGTTTACCATTTTGAAGGTGACTCCAATCAGTGGTGGATGATGTTTAAAAATACTAGGGATAGTGAGGATATTGATGCTATTGATTGGGATGAATTGAAAGGTGTGTTTCTTGAGAAATATTTTCCTAAAGCGTGTTTACTTAGGATGGAAAACATAATTCATGTAATTGAGGAAGGAAGATGACAAAATGGATGTTTATGAAGAAACCTTCACTTGATTGGGAAGGTATTCCCCAAATATGACACAAGATCTTAATAGTAAAATTAGTCATTTTTACTCAGGATAGAAGTTAATGTATCAAAGGGATTTAGCTTAAAATGAGTTTAAAGGATATAAAAAACTTGTTCGATATGCAGAGAAGGTGGAAATGGAGTTTTCTGATGATATGATGTTCTTTTACAATCAACATAATTAGAGGTCTAGGTGATAGATGAAAGGTAAGAACTCTTCAAAAAAGTCTGATGGTAAGAAACTTAATTTTACCGTTTTTGAAAATTGTTGTAAAAAGCACACTGGGGAATGAATTTTGTATTTTGGTAAGTTCTACCAATGTGGTAAAATGGGATATAAGGCTCGTAATTACACTAAAAAAATATCAAGGTAATGGTAAGACAAAATTTGATTTACAATGATTAAAATGTTTTATGTGTAATGAAATGGGTAATTATGAAAATGAGTTTCTAATAAATAAATCAAATGATGGAAAGAATCTGGATTACAATCATAAAAGGGTATTTAAATACATTTCAACTACTTCAACTGATATTAAGACATCAAATGAAGTATTATCAGGTACACTATTTGTTTATTTAGATTATTCCAATGTGTTTTCTGATTCAGGGTCTATACATTATTTCATTTCTGAGAAATTTTCTAGTAAATTGGGAATTCAATGTCAAGATATGAAACCTAAACTTGTGGTAAAAACACCTAGATAAAATGTAGAGACAAAAAGAAATTATAAGAACCTTTATATTCTTGTGTGCATAAATAATCTACCTGTAAACCTTATTGTTTTTCCTCTAGTAGAGTTTGATTTTATTTTGGGTATGGATTGGATTTCCATTTATCTGACTAAGATTGACTGTAGATATAAAGAGGTTTCTTTTCAGAAAGAATTTCAGTTTGTGTACAATAATTAACCCTTACTTTTTATAACATATTTGGAAGATTAGAAACAAGTAAAATATAGAAATGAATGTTACCAAGCACATATTGTTGAAAACAAAGGAACTATTCTGATTAATGATGTGGCAGTGGTAAATGAGTATCTTGATGTTTTTTCTGATGAGTTTCCTGGTATAATATATGATCGGTAGGTTGAATTTACAGTTGACTTAGTTCCAGATGCTAAGAAAATTTCAAAACCCCCTTATTTAATGGATCAAATTGAAATTTTAGAGTTAAAGAAGCAATTGCAGGAGTTATTTTATAAAGGTTTCATTCGACCTATCACATTACCATGGGGTGCTCCTGTCTTATTTGTTAAAAAGAAATATGGTTCAATGAGTCTTTTCCTTGATTATAGAGGCTTGAATAAAATAATAGTTAAGAACAAGTATCATTTTCCTCATATCAATGATTTGTTTGATTATCTCCATAGAGATCAGTATTTTTCGAAGATTGATTTAAGGCCGGGGTACCATTAGTTGAAAGTAAAAAAATAAGACATTACAAAGACCATGGTTCATACTATATATGACCATTATGAAATTGTAGTTATGCCTTTTAGGTAAACCAATGTACCTACTGTATTCATGGATCATATGAATATAATTTTCAGTGAGTTCATGGATAAGTTTGTGGTTGTGTTTATTGATGACATTTTGGTATATTCCAAAAGTAAAGAGTAACATGAAATTTATTAAAGGGTTATCTTGAAAACATTAAAAGAAAAGAAATTGTATAGAAAATTCAGCAAGTGTGAGTTTTGGTTGGAAAAAAATTCATTACTTGATCACATTGTTTCAAAATATGTAATAATGGTTGACCCCTCTAAAACAAAATTTGTTGATGAGTGGGAAAGACCTACCAATATCACAGAGATCCATCGTTTTCTTGGTTTAGCTGGTTATTACAAGAGGTTTGTTGAGAAAATTTCATGGTTATTTAGCCCACTAACTAAGTTAACTTAAAAAGGTGATAAGTTCATTTGGACAAAAGAATGCGATGAATGTTTTTAGGAATTAGAAAGAAGATTGGTGAATTCTCCAGTTTGGGACTTGAATTCTACAAATGGTGAATTTGTTATCTATAATGATGCTTCATTGAAAGGACTTGGTTGTGTCCTAATGCATAATGATCAGGTAATTTCTTATGCTTCACGTCAGTTGAAAACTCAGGAGTTAAATTACCATACACAAGATATGGAATTAGCTGATTTTGATTTTTCTTTAAAATTTTGGAGGCATCATTTGTATTGAGTAAAGTGTGAAATATATACTGGTCACAAAATTTTTAAGTATATATTCACTCAGAAATAATTGAACATGAAACATAGGAGATGACTGTAATTAATCAAGAATTATGATTGCACGATTCATTACTATCCCAGAAAAGAAAATAAAGTGGCTGATTCTTTGAGTCAAAAAGGTAATGCTTCATAAACCATGTTATGTTTGGATCAAGATCCTTTAATTAATGATTTGATAAACTTTGGCATAGAAGTTTTTGGTGTAGAAAGTTTCTATGTTTTGTTCCAGGTTTCATTAAAATCATCTCTAGTAGAAAGAATAAAGAAAGCCCAGAAAGATGATAGTGAGTTGCAGAAAAAGGTTGAATTGGTTCAGAAGGGCATGTTACCTAAATTTAACATTTATAAAGATTGTGTTTTGAGGTTTGGAAAGAGGTTATGTTTTCCGTACGATTCACAGTTAAAGAAAGAGTTGTTACATGAATCCCATAGTTCTCTGTTTCCAGTTCATCCTTGAAGTACTAAAATGTATAGAGATTTCGGGACTATTAATAGTAGGATAAAATAAAAAGAGATATTGATGAATTTACTGTGAAGTGTTTAAATTTTTAATAGGTTAAAGTGGAATGACAGTTACCTAAAGGGATGATTCATCCTTTTCTAATGCCATAGTGGAAATGAGAAAATATATCTGTGGACTTTGTTGTGGGATTACCAAATACATATTGAGGTAATAATGTGATCTGGGTTATTGTTGATCGATTAACTAAATATTATCATTTCTTTAATATTTGAGATACATTGTCTCTAGATTAAATTTCGCGATTTTATGTTAAAGATATTTTAATGTTACTTGTAGTTCCTCTCTCTACTGTACTAATCGTGATCCCAGGATCACTTCTAACTTTTGGATAGGCCTTCATAAGTTATTGGGTACTCCACTAAATTTTAGTACAACTTTTCATCTACAATCATATGGGCAGTCAGAATGAACAATTCAGACCTTGGAAGATATGCTACGTGCATGTTCAATGGATTACCTAGGAATTTGGGACCAACATATTTCTTTGATTGAGTTTTCTTATAATAACAGTTTTCATTATAGTATATAGATGGAACCATTTGAGGCATTATATGGAAATCAGTGTTGAACTCTAGATTTTTGGGATGAAGTAGGTGAAGGGATGTTGATGGGACCAGAATTGGTAGAAGATATTCTAGAAAAAATTTATTTGATTTAGAAGCACATGAGAACAGCTCAAAGCAAGAAGAAAAGTTATGAGGACAACTGGTTGAAGGATATTTCTTTTGAGGTAGGTGATCATGTTTTTCCCAATGTTTCTCCATGGAAAAGTGTAATGTATTTTGGTAAAAAGGGAAAGCTGATTCCAAGGTTCATTAGACCTTATGAAATCTTAGAGAAAGTTGGATGATTTTCCAACATAATGGATTTACTTTTATGTTTATCCCAAGTACCTAATGTTTTTCATGTTTCAATGTTGAGAAAGTATATGCTGGATCTATCTCATGTTTTGATTCCATAGGTAGTTTAGTTGGAAGATAATATTTCTTATGTGGAACAACCAGTCTAGATTCTTGACCGAAGAGAGCAAGTGTTGCGGAATAAGGTAATTCATCAGGTAAAGGTTTCTTTGGAAAAATCATATGGTTGAAGAGGCCACATGGTAATCTAAGAATTATCTGAGAGATAAATACCCCCACTTATTTGATAAGTGAATAAAACTACGAGTACACAATTTCCAAAAGGGGGGAAGGATCTAACATCTGAGGTAAATAATGAATATGACATTTCCATATTTATTAATATTTTTGAATTAGTTATAAATTTTAATTTAAATGGGATTATATGTCTGATGTCATACTCAACACGCAACAACAAATTTCTCCGAAATCTTACGTTGCACCCAACGTTGAGTTATACCAAAAAATAATATAATAATAATATTATTTTTAAATGGTAGTTAACACCAAGATGTTGTATTCATAGGAATAAACATAACTAAACATTTTATGATTACAAATCTTTGTTAAATGTCTTTAAATTTATCAAATAAATTTTAGAGTCTTAAAATAAGAAAGAATCCGATTTTAAACCTCAAATACTCTAATATTCTTTAAAATGTCATTTTACCGCCTTTTAATGGTGAAACATTTTTAAATATAGTTTTTTCACTTTTATATATTCCATTTTAAAAAATAAGCTTCTTATTTATAATTGGTACATCAATATTTAATTTGGTTATTTTTTTTGGTATTTTTCCGATGAAGTTCATTTTTTAATGAATAGTGAAAAATACTACATTTTAAGTCAAAATGGTATTTTAATCTAATTTATTTATATAGATATATTTTTTTTCAATTGGTTTAAAAGTGTAATTTAATTATATTTGTATCATTAAATCCAATTTTGGTCATTGAAACTAATTTCACATTGAAATTGGACATAAACACATGTCAATATTTTGGTAGTTTTTACTTCTTAAAAACATGCCTTTTGGTTTTAACCCCAGGAATTAATTTTAAATTAATATATGAAAATTATGTGTTTTTAATTTGGTAAAATGGATTCCATATTTTGAATCAGGAGGTCCAAATTTTTTAAATAAGTACCTTTTATTTTTATACATTATGAATAGTAACTTTAGTAAATATTTTATTTAACATGGTTAAATGGTAAATCAGGTAAATAAGGGTAAAAAATATTATTATAATAATATTAAATTACCATAACACATGTATTAACCCTATTTTATGATATATGTTAGACCATGGGAATATTTGGGTAGATTTTAGGACCCCATGGAGCCACTTGGATGTGAAAAGGACATTTAATTACTTTAAATTTAAAGTTAAGGAAAATATAACCTAAAAATGTATCTTTTAGTAAAAAAAATTTTATATTGGGTAATATAAATTATATTTTTGACTTTTAATATTATTTAGAAAGATAAAAATATTTCTTACATGATTTTATTTAATTTATAATTTTTCGACAACAAATATATAAATTTATTTATGACACAATGATGATATAGTGATTACCTTATTATTGAATGTTTTATATAAATGAGATTATTAAAATTAAAATAAATTTATTTTGAAACTTTTTATTCCATCCACGAATTTTATGGATGATTTTGACTTGTTATCTTTGAATTAATGATGGTTTTTCTAAATAATAAAGTTGTTATGGATTTTTTGAAAAGTCATGATATGAATAGTATATAAATTGACATAAATGAGTTTTGAAAACAAATGCTTTCTTATTAAATGATTCAATAGTCCTAAAAATGTAATATTTAGAAAAATGACTTATGTAATATTGAACATGTCATTAATGAACCACTTTAGGTTTGATTGGCATTTTATAGTTACTATATTAACCATCTAGTATAAATATACAATAAGACATGGTAGGAGTCAAATAAGTTAACTAAGGGTTGAAGCTAAATGGCCAGGTTCAATTTAAAACAAAACTTGTTTAAAACCTATTTTTTGAGAGGATTTTTAACAGTAATCAAATTATATTCTAATTAAATGACTTTTGGACATTTTGAAACTGGAAATAATTTTATAATAAAATAATATTTCAAAGCCTTTCTAAATTTCTCCTCCCCCTCTAATAAAAGGGCATCACCTCTAACCCTTACTCACACCTATCAAGCTCTCTTGTCTCGTCCAACTTATAGCCAAATAATATCCCAACATACCTCTATTACTCTTAGATGACTTACCTTGGGTATAAGGAAAATTAATAAGTCCTTTTAGGCTAAATCAAAAGAAGTTAACCGATTTGATGGTAATGTCTTCTCTGAAGATTCTTACATTTATTTTCCTTCTCCAACCCCCTAAGCACTCTTTATTACATTATTTTATAACAATAACACTATATTAAATATACTAGGATGTTGTTATGAGAAGGAATCTAACTACACTTTCACACACATCCATTTAATGGATTTAGAACAAACCATTTCTGTGGACGATGAACTACTGCCTCACGAAACAATGATTGTTCAATTATCTCCTACTGCCTCTCATGGTTGCCATTATGATGAAACTATATTTATATGTGATATATATTATATTTATATTGTCTCTATTATTCTGTATTGATCATTTAAATCATACCTTTATGGTTTTCATAATGGGTAAATACGATAATTTAATTTGAGGAAATGCGGACTAGCGCCCCGTCAAAGTGATATGTCTCTTTCATGCCATATATGAAACATATAAAGGATGGTGTTAATGAAATTATGTAACATATATAAAATATTTTATTATACTATAATTATAATATACCTATGTATCATTTATTTTTCATTCCTTTAAATATGAAAAATAAATGAAAGTAGCATTCATGCGTACATACAGCTTAACGTCTCTAGGAACGGTGCTTTTCATTTCTTAAGGTAAGTGACTTCATATAAATCTCCTTTATTTGAATCATATTAATATTTATACAATAATTGATTTGATACAGTTTATAAAACACTTTTAATGTTAATTTCATTCAAATGGAATATTTTTTCTACATAGAGTTTTATGAAATGACAAAGAGAATGTTTCATTTTAAAGTACGTGGGGACAACGACCTTTCCTCCGCCACAAGCATTAATTGATATTTGTATTCATATACATGTCATAGTGATTTTAAAAGGAAAATAAATACCATAGACCATTTTTATGTATTTTGGAATTGAAAATGGTTTTGATAATGGATTGATTATGTCAATATCTTGAACTGATATCTTGTGATTGCGATGTGGAAATGTTATCTTTCCTTTATGCTTGTTTTATGATTATGTTATGGTTATTTGGAATTGTTTATGTATACAGGTGGTTCGGTGATATACCTAGGGTGGGTGAGCCTGAGATATCTCTCCAATGAATTGGGTAACGTGACAGAGGTAAATGTTAATATTTATTTTAAGAGATTTTGGGAATATACTATGATGGGTGTTCCAAACATAACTCCCTACGTAGCTGTGAAAGCTACAATGTAAGTATGTTATGAATGCCACAAGTTAATTTTATGATTTATGATTTATACATGCTATTATTAAATCTTATTATTTCACGATGTTTGATAATTATATTATGTTTTATTATTGAAAAATATGATTTTATTGATTTGTATGTATTGTTGGACTAATGTTTTATTTCTTTATTTTTTAACCCTTAATGATATTTTTATGATCATCCCAATTTTGGAAGTGTTTTTAATATGGTATAAGGAAGGGTAAGATAAAGGAGAAATTCGAGAATATTTATAGAAAAAAAATAATTCTTGTATTATTTATGGATTTTTATTCTTATGGAAGAATTGTTTTGAGTATAAGTGTCTACTCTGTAATATTTTAGATGTAATGTAATAATTATGGCCTAATTTTCTAAAACTCTAATCCTGAAAAGATTCTCAGTGTGAATTCTTGATTTAACTCAAGAGTAATTAATGTTTTCAGGATAGGGACTTATAAAAATCTTTTTATTTCACTGATATTTTAATCTCTATGTAATTTCATTTTGTTACAAGGGGAGTATGATTCAATGTTACCATGTGGCAAGTGTTTATTGAAGCATTATCATTATTTATCAAGATCATTTATGATTATGATTCCCTTGATGATATATGATTATACAAATCTCAATATATATCATTAACTTTTTTAAAATCTATATATTCATGTTATATCCAAGTAATGGTACCATTTTCAACTATTTGGTACTTAGGATAGTTAAGAAAATGTTTTTATGAAATTATTAATTTATCTCTCCTTTCGGTCAGAAACATGTGTTCTTTTAAAGTAGTGTTTTCTATGAAAATTAAAATATGTTGTAATATTATAGTTTTATGTTTAATGTACATTTTTACCCATGTATTACCTTTTTACAAAGTGGGTTTAAAATGAACCTTCCAATAATTTTGTGATCAAGGAACTTATCTAATGTTTTAAGGTGTGAAAGTAATTATTGACATGTATGGACCTACCCACTTTCATGAATGTCATTTTCTTGATAATTCATTTTTACGTTTACAAGTTTATCTTTTAGTGAAATTGTTTCATAATATTATGAAAATTTATTTATTTAAAATTGATTTCCAAAGAAAAAGGTTTCTAAAAATTTATTTCTATTAAAAAAATATTTTAATAGATTTTCAAATGTTATTTTATATGATTTAGAAAAGGTTTCTTTCAAGGAAATTGATTTAAATGATTTAAAAATTTCATTTATATATTATCAATTCATTTTCAAGGAAAATGGTTGTCAGAATTTTCTAAGATAATTTTATAAGTTTTCAAGGAAAATGGTTTTTAAAATGTTTTTAGCTTATTTTATAATTTTTCAAGGAAGAAAATTTTTTTAAATTGATTTCAATCCTTCATTATATGTTTTCAATTTATTTAAAAATAAAATGGTTTTCAAATGTTTTTATGTTTTAAAAATCAAATTTCCAACAATAAATGATATTTTCCTAAAGAAATGTTTTTAAAAGATACATCAAAATTATTTTCCATCTAAGAACAAATCCATTTATGTTACTCATTCCATTATAGAAAATTATCCAAAGGTTACATTAATATTATTTGTCTGGATGGTTTATGATTTTGTGGTATGATGTTTATGAAAACATATTTCTCCTTCATTGGTTCTATGTTTATGAAACCCATTTCTCTTTTAAGGGTTATATTCTTATGAATTTTTGTTATCTTCAATAGGATATACCATGATAAATGATTATTAAACCAACTTCCTTTCATGGGTTATTATAGGATTAAATTATTGTGAAACCTATAAATTTTCTATAAGTTATGAAATGATTACATGTTTATGACACCCATTTCATTTCATGTGTTATGATATGATTTTTTTTGACCTCATGGAACACTTATGTATGATTTCATTATGAGACATGTGGTACCTATATCTCCCACCAATGCATTAGGTAAAGATTTATATCTCCAGAAATAGACTAAGATGGTCTTGGGAGTGAACCTTGACTACTATGATGGCCATGAGAGTGAACCATGACTAACCAAATGGTATGGATAATGAACTCATACTACTAATATGGCCATGAGAGTAAACCATGAGTACTAAGATGGTATGGGGAATGAGCTAATACTACTAATATTGCCATGGGAGTGAACCATGACTATCAAGATATTATGGGGACTGAACCCATACTACCAAGATGACCTTGGAAGTGTTTTCTTGACTACAATAGAAATCATTTTATATTATTATGTTTATACCAAAATTACTTCTATTATTCCTATATTATTCTTTCATGAATTATGTTCTTTAACTCATTAGGATTCCTGTTTTATGAAATGTCAAAATTTATGCCATGATTCATGATTACGATATTTGATATTCAAGGTATGATAATATAATGATCATGATCATGTTCTCATACCATTATGGTAATCATTATACTAATATATACTCCCTGTTTACCCTTACTGAGCATCCGAGACAACCACTTTTTATGTTTCTTTTCCATGTTTATGAATATATGTAGAATATATGGTGTTTCCAAAAATGGTTCAAGTGATGAATAACTTATTGGGAGACAATACATATCACTTATCTACTACTATTTATGTTTCCATTTTTCCAAATGAACTAAACTAATATGGTCATTGAGCATCTTTTTTTGTAATATTTTAAGTATTACAAAAAAATGATGTAATGTTAATGTATGAAAATCAAGGGTATCTATTTTTATCCCCCAAATAACATGTTATTAATGTCTGTATAGGTATCCTTGAAATAATATTTCACTAATTCTGAATATTCCACACATCATGCTCCTCTTTTATGAAATGATCTTATGCCAATGATAATATTTCATGAATCAAATTCTTTGTTTCCACTCTTTTTCATGTATTATGGACTATAAATCTTTATTCCAAGATTCTTGATTAATGTTTATGAACTTATGGGTATGATATGAAAATGTTATTCTCATATTCTCATAACCTAATTTTCATGTTACGATTAAATATAATTATTAATTAATATATCCCTTGTAAGCTCTTATAGAAAACATTATCTTCCAAAAACCATCTCATAAATCCTAATACCATGATACCCAAAATGAAACCAAAATATCCCAAAGTGAATTCCTAATCTCAAAGGGTTGGTGAATAGTGCTTGGAATATGAAAAAAACATGGGAAACAATTTTTATAGAAACATAATAGATGATAAATATACATTTATGTATACTAAAATCTATAAAGGGAGACAATACTCGAAACCAAAAAAGTACATAAAAAACCAAAACAATACATCATAAAAGTACCTAAAAATAGGCAAGATAACCTAACACAACAAATTAAATATCAGTCCAAGACCCAATGGACTAGGAACATCCACCTCATCCAAGAAGAAAAAACCCTTTACCCGAACATGGTAGTATAAAATATACAAATGGCCAAAGGAAAAGTTAGGGAATCAACTAAAAATCTCAGTTGGGTCTCACTATGTGTTCTATTATATGATTATGTAAAAATAAACCAAATTAGGAATTCAATATTAATCAAAATAGGCATGTAATTAAATTTTCATATTTAATAAAAAACATTACTTCATTTAAATTTTATGGAAAAATATTTCAACATGGCTTAAATGAAAGTTATATATAAAACATTTTATATAAATCAACAGGCATGAGTAAAATAGTTCTATATAAATGGAATATATATATCAAAACAATCACAACAAGAACCATGATCATATGACCTATGGTAAAATAGTTTCTAGTTATAGTATCATCACACATTTCTTATCAGTGATAACGAAATGTATATGTACACACATACCTCAGGATCACATCGAATAGGATCCATAAACACCCCATTAGGGATAAGATATACTAAGCTATGTTTGTTAGAGTTTTAATCAACATTATATTGCTCTTGAATTACCATTATAGCATGATTTTTCAAAAATAACCCACTAACTACCCATGCTCACATGTTCTCAATAAGTTAATCAATAATGGGATTTTTTTTTCAAATCAGATTAAAATAAAAATGTATAATTTTTAGTTTTAATATTCCAATTTCATTTAAAAACCTAAAAATATGTATTTTATCATTCCATGCATTAAAAAAATCTCTCATAGGTTTTTATCAATTCAATTTAATCCATTTTACCTGAAACATAATTTCACAGTCAATCAATTTCAAAATAAACCCTAATCTCCTATTAAGTTGTTGTCGGGGGGGGGGGGGGGATCTAAAAATCCAAACTAATTCCATTTCAATTCCAATTCACTTCAAATTGGGTATTAACAATACAATTTAATGTAGTTTCAATCAATAAAAAAGTCAAGGTTTAATCAATTGGTCAATCTTAAACGGAACCACCTACCATTAAAAAAACTATACCTGCAATGGGAATCACCAATAAAAGAAAAAAGGTGTAAAAGATTTGGGAAATCAACCTAGAATCAATATTCCACAACATGAAGTTTATTTGCATTAATCCCAAGATGATCTATCAAAATACAAGGAGGTAAAGATAGAGATAGATAAAAGATACAATAGGACCACTTAAAAAGAGAGACGATCCACTTCCAACACGACGATCAATTGTAGAAAAAATAATCTAAATGGATTAGAGATTTCAAAAAATTCTAAAAATCACCTAAGGGGGTCTCTAGGTTGGGTAAAGAAGTGATGAAGGTTGAGTGGAAAATAAATCCATAGTGGAACACATATAAAATTTCCTTCCCTAATACTTACATGTTATGTAACCCCATGTTATGTTGTTTATATTATTATATGTCATATATCCTGAAAAATGAATAGATTTTTATTAAAATAATATATTTAATATTTACACAATGTTTAAACTATAAATCATGTGTATTCTTTCACGTTGTGTACCCATTTCAAAGAATCTTCTACAAAATGATTAAACATCATGTAACACCATTACATGGCATATAAATATTCAGAATACTGAAAAAAGAAAGGTTTTATGGTGTAAATTCCAACAAATAACTGAATTCACCATTAAAGGTATACTCCTAATTCTATATCGAACCTACTCAATCATTGAAAAATAAAGACTTGAAAAATGGTTAAAACATACCCCAAATTAAGTTAATGGGGGTGTTATAGGATCCCCACTATAAAAACATTATTTCCCCAAAATGCATGCCAAGAATCCACCAGATAAAAAATTTGAGTCAACCATTATCTCAATAATAAATCACACTCCCACATCTCATGAGTATGAGAACCATGCTTCCATATCACGGAGACCAAATGTATTGTCAACCCATGAAATACTTTGTTCTTAAAACCATCAATATTGACTAAATTCTTAGTCACATACAAATTAGGATCAACATCAAGATAACTCCATCTCAAAACATGAGATATATTAGAAAGATACTTTTGTAGCTGAGATACATGGAAAATGTTATGTATCAACATAAATTGAGTTTTATGTGATAAACAATATTCCACTTTTCATACCCATTCAATAACCACAAAAGGTATAACTAAATGAGGATTAAGAATCCCATGCCTCCCAACTCATTAATGAACCAAAAGAGTGAATTATTCAAGAACTCATTATTAATAACTGAAAAATACAATGGTCTATGCTGCTGATCAGAATAAGATTAATAACATAACAGTGTCATCAAAAACATCTTAAGAATCAACTGAATATTTTCTATCATCTCATGTACCATGAAAATTCTAACAAGAAACTTACATCGATCTCCAACTAACACAATAGAGATTTACACGACCTTCTATTAAGGGACTAAAAAACAACAATTATGATCATTAACTAGTAACTTTTGTTATATGATAACTCAACCACTCCCAAATGTTCATTCCAAGCTCCAAAAAAATTTAGGACTCATGCAAAAATCATATCCACATAAATTTATACATCCCTAATATTAAGAATATACATTTGTAGATGGTATGTGATACATAAATTAACATGAGATCCCATTCCCCCTAATGGCCTCTCAAAAAGAGGGAAGTAAAACAAGGAAATCTATTAGAAACTATAATAGATGGAACTCTACGAAAACAACCAATATATCTCACACATGGACTTTCAAACTCCAAATATTTGGTTATATCAGGAATGGGTATTAGGTGTGCTGATTTGTTCAGCCTCTCAATCCCAACCCATATCACATTATTCTTTCTCTAGGTATATGAAAAACCCAACCATAATGTCCATATAAATCTCATCAAAATTTTATGTTGTCATTGTAAGTGGATGAAGGAATCCTAAAGGTATCTAATGCTCGACCTTGACCTTTCTAAAAGTATAGAAACATGAAATAAATTCAGAAATGTATCATCTCATACTCGACCAATAGAATCAACACTACATGTTAGAAAACATATTTTGTGGTTCTTAGGTGCATATCCCATATAGAATTATGGAAATAACCCATAAAAAAATTTCATAGGAAAATGTATAATATTAATGTTCTGAAATAATAATACACCCTCTATAGAGAATGAAAAACCACATCAGTCACCCCATCATAAATAGGTTTCCTAATTCCACATTATTCTTCATTATGCTAATATTCCTAAAGAAAAATATCTAGAAGATCATATTTCAACTAAACAATAGCCAAGAAAACCTCATCCACTATTTTCGAAACACAAGTATGAAACTATAAAAAACGATCCATCAAGTTCCACTCTTCTGATAATTCTTTCAGGACATGGGTTCGAAGTTTCCTGCTCAACGCGTCAGCAACGTCATTTCCATTCATTAGGGTATAAGAAATATGAGTATCCAAATAGTGAAGGTACTCTACCCAATTACTCTGATAGTGATTAAAATATTTTTAAGAGAATATAAAACTCAATCTCTTTTGGCCAGAGTACACAGTAATCATTTCTTCTAAAAGGTAATTCCACCAAAGCTTAAGGGAATGCATCACAACTTTATGTTCAAGGGCATGGGTTGGATAATTCTATATCATGTGGCTTAAGATTACAAGAGATATATGAAATTATATGATATCCCTGCATAAGAAAATATCCCAAACTCAAACCTGATGCTTTATAAAAGATAACATTACCTTGCGAGGGATCTGGAGGATTCAACACCAGCACAAAAGTCAAAAGAAATTTCATCTAAAAAATAGCTCCAACATTTCTTATCCAAAGAAAACATTATCCACTTATGATTAAGAGTGGTCATTAGAGAACCTAAATCCATGAAATCTTGTATGAACTGGTGATAATATCCAACTAAACCAAAGAATCTCAAAATCACAAAAACATTATGTGGTTTCTCCCATGTCATAACAACTTTTAAGTTATCAATATTAACTGGAATATAATTTTCTAAGGCCACTTAACCCAAGAAATTCACTTCTTGAATTCCAAAATAACATTATTTTAGATTTTCATAATGTTAATGATTTCCAATCAATTTCAGAGCTACTCTCATATGACGCACATGATCCTCATTAGACATGGTGAAAACCAGGATGTCATCCACAAATACCACCATGAACATTACAAGATAATTTTAGAAAACCATGTTCATAAAAAAAATAAAAAAACATAAGAATTGGTTAGACCAAATGGCATGACATGATACACATAATTTAGATACATTCTTAGGATGGTGGTTTTTTTAAATGTATGGTTCTTTTATTATCAGCTGGTGGTATTCAGACTGAAGATCAATCATTCCAAACCACTTCACCCCTTGAAAATTTTCAAACAGATCAACAATCCATTGAAACATATACTTTTTATTTACCATGAATCGATTTAGAATCTAGTAATCAACACATACGTAATGTGATTCATTATATTTCCTAGAAAAGAGAAAAGGTTCCATCCATGGTTACACACTTAGGCCTATAATGCCTTTCTCTAATAAATCATTCAATAAAGTATTCAAATATTTCATTTTAGCTGGTGTAATGTGGTATGATGGAATATATACTGGTTGAGTACTTGGAAATAAATCATTAGAAAACTCTACCTACCTTACGAGTGGAAAACCATATAATTGAAAAGGAAAAATATTGGGAAACACAATGGAAACGAGAGGGAGATAATCACTCAAAAATTCCCACTCCAGATAAAAAAACACTAATATCACATTCCTCAAATTTGGATAATAAGGGCCATCTATACTTGACATCAGGTCCCATACATCCTAAAATAAATGAAACACCCCATTGTTATCCATAAAGAAGACCCACCAATAGAAAAAAACTTTTTGGTATTTATTTGAAATGAAACAATCCATTTCAAAATTGACAAAAATAGTTTTTTTCATGAACCAGAAAATCCAAAGTGAGATTGATATCTAATAATGAGAAAACATATGTGTTAAAACGAATTCCCTTATCTATTTTTGTTTCAAGTGGTGTAGTAATATCCATCACATAAGATAAAAGGTATGTAAAAGGATTTATTAGATTCATAATACGATTTGATATAAATGAGTAAGGTGGACTATAATAAAAATAATAAGTCTCTAAAGAATATAATATAGTGATGATACCTCTAACTGGAATTGGAATCAAATTTTCTTAACTGGGAGACTCTTTTACTTCATAAAGAAGGTTCGTTCTAAATTCCTATGGTTGGAACCACATAGATCTTAAATAATTTGATTATTGAATAGTAATTTTTTCTGTGGATGAACCTGTTCTAGTTCATGGATAATAATAGATATAAATGAATATCTACAAGTGTCCTGAATGACCATAAGAACCACATATCAGGGGGTCCTTATTTAAAAACCAACTTGGATGCCCATGCTTTCCACGCTGGAATAAAGTCAAAGGTCATCTAAAGGGCACTATAGAAGGTATAAAAGAAACCTACAATTGGGATCCACCATGAGACTCATAATTCTTTCCCTTACCTTTGAGGGAACTAAAAAAAATCCATTGAGAGAAATAGAAACTATATTCATACTGATTTTCCAGCCAGATCAAGTTCAACCATCAGCACCCTATCCAATACGTCAATGTAAGAAGTGATATTCAATAAGAAAAATTGAGAATATATATCATATTGAAGTCCCATATCGAACCATCGAATCTTAAGCTTGTCATTTGATACAATCTCATGTTAAAATTTCACCAGCTCAGTAAATCATTTTGTATATTCCATCATGGTCATGTATACTTGCTCAATTTTTAAAAGCTCCATACCCTTATTCATAACTATAGACCCTGGATAATTTTTTTTAGTGAAAATAGATTTAATGTCTTCCCATTATAAACCCTCATTCTTATTTACTATAAATATGGAATACCACTATATCCTATTGGGTTACTTAAGAATAATGGTATAAAAATTTACCCAAATAGCTTTAGAAGTCTCCAAGAACTCAAAGACATGCTCTATCTTTCTTTTCCAGTCCTCATCCTCTTAAGTATCATTAGAGACTTGGAATGTGGGTGGTTTCAAATGAATAAACTAAAATGTAAAATTCTAAGGTTTATCCTTATGAGGATCCAAAATTGGAGCCTGATTGGGTACGAGTGTAGGTTCCTTTCCAAGAGCATGTAAAATATTCACAACAACTTCAACCAAATTATTGGACACAATAGGATTTGTTGATGTGGTTAATCTTAATATTTCTCATTGATCCAATTAAAATGCATTATTGGTATTATAATTCTGATAAACATCAGTATAAAAAATTGAATACATCATAAGATTACTTAAATCAATTTTCAAGCAATATAAATAATGAAAATTAATCCCATCAGATAGATAAACAATATTTGGATTTCAAAGTATCCAAATAAATATCAAATAAAATACCAGTACTAATAATCAAGAAATATTTCCCAAATCACCCTTGGTTACTTACGACTCATTACGATGAAAACATGCCATGCAATAAATCTCAACTACCTTTTATGTAATGAAAATATCTATCAACTACATACCAACATCAAATAAAATATACTTAACCTACACCTTTGATACCACTTTCAAGAACCAGATCCGATACCCTGGTTCCCTGATACCAGATCCAGCATTGACATAGCCTGAAGAGAATTAACAGTCCGCAAGGGTTAGAAACTACCATCTAAAATCATGAAAAATAATCATGGGAACAAATTCTTCGACAAATATAACGAAAGCCTAAAATACATGTTAGTATGCTCAAAACTCAAAAGGTAGATAATACCTGAAACCAAACAAGTATATCAATAACCCAAAGAGTACATCATTAATTGTTTTGAAAAATAGATAAGATAACCCCAAATTTAAATGGACATTCCATTCTAATCCCCAAGGGGTTAAAATAATACACCACCTTTAAGAGTCCCTTTCCCTTTACTTGGACCCTACATTAGAAAATATATAAAAACAAAAAGGAAAAGAAAGTGTGTGAGCTAACAATCCCTATAGAGTCTTACCGAGTGTTCAATAATAAGATCTCATAAAAATAAACCAAATAATACTTTTAATTTTTATAAAAAACATTATGTAAATACATTTTTATATTTATGAAAAAACATTCTTTCAATTCAATTTGAAGGAATTTTTTTTTAACATCGATTAAATAAACATTCTCTATAAAATAGTTTATATAAATCAGTGGTCATGAGGGAAACAAATTTATATCAATGGTATATATGTATATCAAAATAATCACAATAAGATCCACAGTCATCTGCAATGTGGTACAATAGTTTTTAGTTATAGGATCCTCAAACATATCATATTAGTTATCATTAAAAGTATGTGTACACATGTCCCTTAGGCTCATGCCGAATAAGACCCATCAATATCCCATTGGGGATATGATACATAGAACTTGGTTTTTGTTAGAGTTTTAATCATCAACCAGTTTCCAGGTAATTAAAATCCTATCATTATTATCCAAAATAACCCACTAACTACCCAGGATTTCAGGTGCTTATTAAATCAATCACCAATGAGTATTTTTTTCGAATCAGTTTAACATATAAATAACCCATTTTCATCTTAAATGTGCTAATATTATTTAAAAAAACATAGGGTTTAATCATTTCATGCCTTTTGAAACCAAAAAAACTCATAAGTTTTTATCAATTCAATTTATTCCATTTATACATAAAAATAAATTCACAATATATCAATATCAATATAGACCCCAATTTCTAATTCCATTAGAATTGTTTTTTTACCAAAATTCAAAATGAATCAATTTCAATTTCAATTCAAATTGAATTGGGTTTTAAAAAATGAATTGAAATCAATTTCAAACAACATGATACTCAAGGATTAATAAATTATCCAATCATTAACTAAACCACCTACCTTTTTCATAGAACAGAACTCGCTCAATGAGACTCACCAATGAATAAAGAAGGTGAATAATATCTAGTAACTCAACCTAAAATAGATGTTTAACAACATAGAGTTTAGATCCATAAATCCCATGATTATCTATCAAACTCTAAGTCAGGAAAGGGAGGGAGTGATAAAAGAGAAAGGAAAACTAGTTACCCCAAGAGATGACTCGAAACCAACCTGATAATCAATCACTGAATGGATGATCCAAAGGTATTAGAGATCTTAAAAAATGATTAAATTTGAAAAAGGTGGGATATGGGTTTTCTTATGAAGGGCTCCAGGTCGAGTTGAAAATAAATCAGTTATGCATCACATTTAAAATTTTATGCCTTGATACTTACACAATATGTAACCCCAATTCACGTTGTGTGAATTATCAGATTCTTTATACACTAGAAAGGGTGTCAACTTTTTATTAAATTGTATTTTTAATATTTACATGGTTTGTAAAATTTATATTATGTGTAACATTTCATGATGTGTACACATTTCATGGAATATTCTATGTTATCATTAGACATAGTGTAACACCATTACATGGCTTGTAAACCCTTGGAAGACTACACAACTACAAGTTTTATGGTTAAAATTTTAAAAAATCCTAGCCAAAACTATTAATGGTATCCTCTCTATTCATTCTCAACATCACTCAACTAGTGAAAAAGTAAATCTATAAAAAGGGTGAATCATACTTTAAAAAAGGTAGTGGGGTGTTATATTATCCCCCCTTTTAATATGTATCATTTTCCCAAGGATTTAAGAATGAAATGCCTAAGAAGGGATCCTGTTGTGATCAACATAGTGGGAGATTATGAGGTTATTTTATGCACACATAGTTTTTTGTAACTATTTTTCCAAAAAATCTAAATCATCATGGATATAGAATGGGCTGTAATGGTATTTTATGAATATTAATATAATAATATTTAATAATTACATGTTAATTGAATGGGTATACTTTATTGGTATCAGATAAAGGTTAAGTTATCATAGTAATCTTCATTGAGGGAGAATTAGTGAAAATACTAAGGATAAACCATAGTGTTGGATAACAAACTATGATAATATAAATAATTAATTATAGTTTTCATAGAAAATAAATCCCTATCTAGATACATCCATGTTGATATGGGTGTCACACAGATTCACGAAGGGGTATGAACTATAAAAGTGGTTAATTGTGTGTTAACTTGATCATAAATGATGCATGATGAATGTGCATTAAACTATATACATTTCTAGACACTCTTGAAGGATATTATTGGGTTGATTAAAAGTTCCCTTATGAACCATTATTATGTATTTTAATAGTAGATGACTATGGGGGACCTAGGATTAAAAAAAGTGTCATAGATTAAAAATAAGGTTTCATGTTTAGATATCCTATAAATTATTTTCCTGATTATATAGATTCTACCTCTAATTATTATTGGTTAAACTATTCTATCTTGTTATAGTTAATAGCGGTATCCATAATGAACTGTGCTAATGTTGAATGTGATATAAAATGAAATAATTTACCTTCTAATCCACTGAATTATATAGTTTCTTGAATGAAAATATCATTACTTTTATTACACAATTTTTTCATGCTAGTAATAATGTTGACCATTCAAATGAGTGAAGGAGGGAACCACCTACTTTTGAGTCATTTATGAGGTATCATAGACCATTTTTAGTGGGTCTATTGATCTAAAAATATCTAGTCAATGGATACATTCCATGAAATAGATATTTTACATTATCCTATTCTCAAAGAATAAAAGGGTTATTTTTTCTATTTATCTTTTGGATGATGAGGGAAATAAATGGTGTACTCCTATCACAAGATCATGAAAATTAGATTAAATTGACTCTATAGAGTGGGATATGTTATGAATGATATTTTTCTATAATTACAATCCTCATATTATTTATTTGGAAATCAAGAATGGAATTAACTAATCTAGAGAAAAAGGATGATGAATAAATCAGTGCATATGAAGAAAATTTTATAATAATTATGAGTTATGATTTTGGAGTTATCATCCAAACTGAATGAAACATAGTTCAATTCTATAGGAGCTCAAAAAAAAGTCTCTAATGGGTTTTAATCATAATATATATCAGTATTAATGAAGAATCTATTTTATGTGCTCTGATGGTAGGCATGGAGGTAAGAGATACCGATTTGTCTCATGGGTTTCATAATAAAATAAAGTTTCAATTAAATTAAAACTATAATAATAAAAACCATGTAGGGATGAAGATTTTTCTTCCATTATTCCATAAGTAATTGATGAAATAAAATGTAAATTATGATGAGTGGAATAGTATAGACATTAAGTTATGAAATTATGGTAATCAAGAAATAAAATACCATAGTGATAGAAGACAGTAGTTAATGATGAAAATGGAGGAAATCTAAATAGAATAAACCACCCTCATACTAGTGTTTCAAATGTATGGAGTATGGGAATTATTTATAATAGTGCTCTAATATAAGGGTTAATGGAAAAAATTGACATAATAAACCTTTTAAGGTCAAAGATAAAGAGAATCACATGAGATCATTATTTTCGATGTGGTTAATGAGAAAAAAGTAGTGAATGGTATAGATAGAATCCAATCTAGAACTATTAATCACAAACATGATTTTGGAGCTACCCACTTTTATATTTAATTAATTTCCCATGTATATCATATTAGCACATCAATAATTATATTTTTAATTTTTAGTGAAAAATATTAATGTATTGATTATTACAACTCAAGTCTACGATTCTTATCCAATTGAATATTTTGAGATGGTGGTTCCTGAATATCTTGTTTTTTCTCAATGCAGTTAAATTTAATTTCTTTTTCTTCATGTTTTAGATTTCTTTATATAAATCCCATATGAATTACCATGTAATGAAATCCACATTTTATATTACTATAAAACTTATTACAAGAAACCAGTGAAAAGATAACTGTAAACTTCCCTAGAAAATTAAATTTATTTTATAGGTCTTGATTCATATGAAAGGGGTTATTTATCTCATACTGTTTTGAAGAAACTCAAAATTTAATATATGCCTATTGTATGAGAGTTTTTCAATTCTTTTTTGGATGTGTTTCATAGTCTTCCTATGAATCATGAATTTTTTTTCAATATAACTCATTCCTAGTGATACACATATTTTAATAAATCCATATAGAATTTCCAAAAAAGACTTTTAGGAATTACCAAAAAACACTAATAGAATCTTGATAGTGTATTCATTATGCCAAGTATGCTATAATGGTGTGTACATATCCTTTTTTAATATGATGAAAAAGAGACCAATGCTACTAAACCATGATTATCAAGAATTGAAAAAGATCACAATTAAAAATATGTATCCTAATCCCCATATTGACAGTTTGGTTGATTAATTTATAGGAGTATAATACTTCTCATATGATTAAATTAATTCTAAATACTATCAATTTAGGGGAAAAATTTAGGACATCCACATTAAATTCATCCATATGGGGTATGAACACTATGAAATTATAGTGATTCCTTATGTTATTAATAATTCCCCTTATACCATTATGGATTTAATTAATTAAGTAAATAGATATTACCTCGATCAATATGATTTAGTACTTATAAATGATATTATTGTATATTTTATATATAGGTAACATCTTGAAGATCACTTGAGGATTGTACCAAAGACCTGATTAAAGAATATTATGTTGGAAAATGTTTAAAAGTGTGAATTTTGGCTATATATAATTTCATTTTTGGGTTATATATTCTCAAGGGAGGGTTTAATATCATGTATAGAAGTTGTTAAAATTTATCCTATACCAGCCACAATGACGATGATATATATTTTTATTGGTTATCCATGATATAATTGATGGTTGGTAAATAATTTATTAGTCTATTTGAACTGATAACCACGTTAACTCATAAGTGAATCATGTTCATTTTGGACTGATAAATGTGAAGAAAAATTTGAAAAACTAAAGAGAAGTCTATTCAGTGCACCTGTACTCACACTACCTGACTATGGAGAAGAGTTTTTGATTTATAGTGATGCATCAAATAATGTATTTGGATGCATTATTATGAAAAATTATATGATGATAAGTTATGATTCATTCCAAATTTGAGCTTTATATGTAAAATTACTTAATTTTTAATTTGGATTTAATTATGGAAATATTTTCATTAAAAATATCGTGGAATTATATTTTTGGATAAATGTGTGGCATATATATTGATAACACGATTTTAAAGAATATATTAACCCACAATGATTTGAATGAATTCCATTGAATATGTATATAATTGAATAGTGATTATAATTGCTCAATACATCACCATCATAGGAAAGAGAATGATGTATATGATTCACTATGTTGAAATAATCAAGTTAGATTAAGATTTTATAGGATCAAAAAATATCTTACACTTATATATTTATAAATTACAGGTGTTGAAATAATTATTTATTTTGAAATATGTTATATTTATAAAATGATTACTCAACCATCTATACATGTGATAATTAAAGAGGCACAACAACAAGATGTATTGTAGAAGAAAAAGATAAAAGTGTTCATATGTATAGTGTTGACTGTGAGGGAATGATATGGTTCTTGAATTGAGTTTTTTTTCCCATCACAACCATTCTCAAAGAAGGTTCTTTGGGATGAAGGTCATAGAAAATCATTCTCTATTTATCTAGAAGTATGAATATGTTTAGAGATATAAAAGAGTATTTTTGGTTATAAAACATGAAGAGATATATTGTAGTGTTTTTATATTTATTATTGGTTTTAAAACAATAAAAGTTTTAGAATAATAAGTCTAAGGGGTTGTTATAACCATTACCCATACCAATATGTAAATGTTAAAAATTACCATGAATTTCATCATCAGACTCCTGAAATCATCTATAAGAAGTAATTTTTTGTAGTCTGATACCTTCCAAATTCCACAAATTTCTTTACTATCATAGAATATTTTACTCTTGATCAAATTTATAGGATATATATTGAAAAATTCATAAGATTTTATTCAGCACCACATTATATTATATAAGAATGAGATATGATTTTTACCTCAATTTTATAAATAAAGATTAAAAATAATCTACATAAAAAGTTATTCTTCTGGGCATCTTATCAATCTTGAAAAAATGGTCAGTCTAAAAAAACCATTAAACCTTTGAGGATACATAATATCCTATTATCTAGGCTTCATATGAGGTTGGGATCAATGAAATTATATTTTCTAATTCTATTATAGAAATAGAATTCACTCAAGAATTTCGATGGCTACCTATAAAGACATATATAAAAGGAAGTTCTGAGCTCCAATGTGATGGATAAATATTAATAATGAATTTTATTATGACCAAATATGGATTATAAAATGAAAGTGAAATTTAGTTCCATTATACAACACATATAAGCAACTCAATGTCAATTGAAGAGTTATGTTGACAGTCATTGGTGAGATATGGAATTCAAAGATAGTTATAAGGTATTCTTGTTAATTTCATCATAGTATATTGTTATGAGATTAAAAATAAAATTAAAACTAATACCTATGTATATAAATCCCACTTAGATTCTTTATTGAGTATGAAATATAACTTATCTCTTAGTTCTTCAACAAAAACAATCACAAGGTCACGATGTGTTCCATGTATCAGATTTGATGAAGTAAATACTTGATACCTCACATGTACTAAAATAAAATTTTTACCAATATATTATGTTACTTACTAATAAGAACAACCAATAAAATTCTTTTATCATTTGAATAATGTTCTTCATAATCATACTACAGAGGTGGTTTCTGTACTCTATAGGAATTATGATTTTGAGAAAGCTACATGGGTCACGGGGATACCATAATGTTGTTATATACTCATTTGATTTTACTAGAGTTTTGGAATTTTATGTTTTAAATTCATTTTAATAGAGTTAGTATGTAACACATGATGGTTTTATATTTATTTCCTTTGAAATAAACATGAGGTATTTGATTTCTTATTTAATTAAAATCCTTGAGTCCAAATAAACTATGAAATAATATACTATTGTAACATAAATATTATATCGGTAGGTATTAAATGTATGATAGATATTGTGAAATGTATATAAAAATGATTTCATGAATTAAAATTTATTTATTTACAATGAATAAATAATCAGAACATTTGTAAATAAATTCATTTCATGATTAAAACATCTATTTTTATGAATAAATGAAAATGTTTAGGTGTTACGAAATTTTATATTAAAAATTAAATTGACAATTATTATGAAGTAGTTGTAATCAAATTTATAGTTAATATAAAATTAATAATCTAAATATTAGTTATCACGAGGTTTAAAAGAAAGATGAAATCATTTAAAGGTAAAAAAGTTATTTTCATATTATAGATTTTATTTGAACAATGACACATAATAAATATATATTAATTAAATTGTTATTTATTACTTTTCATAATGATATTTATGTATTTTATATTAAATAATATATTTTTAACATCCATTTAATAGTCTTTACTAGGGTTGGAATGATTGTAAATTCATAAATATGATTAAAATGAATTTCTCTAGAAAAATAGTTTTCATTGAGTTTATGCATTATATTAGGATAATTTATTCCACATATTGAAAATGAATTATAAAAATTTGATTGAATATTTTGACTATGAATTTTCAAATCATTAAATGAGGCCATCTTTTTTTCTAATAAATTTTAACGACAATAAATTTTTTCTTACCATGGTTAACATCAAAACAGGTTTATCAGGGTGTTAAACTTATTGAAATTAATTATATTTCTACCTAAAATATTCAAAATCATATTTTTTGGCAATATTTTTAACATATATTATAATAAATTATATTTAATATCAACTATGAAGCATTATAGATAATAAATAAACTAATTATACATAAATAATTTAATAAATTCTCAGTGTGTCCTTTCCCAACATAAATCAAGGAACTACCTCTCCTCACATATTTATGAATTTAAATACTTCTATATTGACCAAAAAATTCACCAAAACCTTCTTTAGATTATATCCCTTAATCTGATATCCCCTTTTTATTCATCCAATTCCAATATTTCTAGGCTTATGGTGTAATCCAAAAAAAATTTATGAAAGAAGAGGTAAAAATCTTAACTGAGATCTTCCAATTTTATTTATTCATCCAAATTATATAAAACTGTTTTATAAAAAATAAAATAATTAATAAAATATTATAAATATAATGTGATTTTTTATGGTTATGGAACAACCATTTTCCACCTCATTTCCATCGAATGGGAAGTGAAAATATTGCTCGTACATATGTGTGGACTACCACCTCCACTTAGTGATATAATTAATTTTGCATAAATATATCACACTAATAAATATAATGATGGATTTAATATTTTTTGATATTTATTATGAAATTTGGAATGATTATTTATAATATATAATTTATCTTTGATTCTTAAATTTTGATATAAAATGAAAACAACGCTCTTGAGTACATACAGACTATAATATCTATGAATGGTATAAATCATTTTTTATCATCCATATTTGGACTATTATAAATTTTCATAAAGTAAATATATAATATATTAATATGATTATTATAATTATGTATTTGTCTAAAATATAATCACTAAGAAAGGGCCATGAAAGACAAATTGAAACTGACATATAAAATGAAAACGTTAATAACCAAAAAGAATGATTTTAATAATGAATTATTGAGAAATGGGTGATGAAATGTCTTAATTGGATCACATATGTTATTATAATTATGAATATTAATGAGTAATATATTTATAATAATTTTATATTTATTATTTTTTAGGATAGAAAAAATACGAATAATGTCAAACTTTGGTTAAGAGTTTTACAATATAATCTCATTTTCACCAAGATTATTTATTATAAAAATTTATGATTATAAAATTATTTTATATACCTATAAAAAATATAATAATATTTAGTATCCTCTTTTTTATTCTTATAAATTAAATTTTTTACTTTCCTTTTCCTCCATCTGATTAAAAAATTGTTAGAAAAAATGCTTTAATAGAAATTGATATTGTCTTTCTATTTGTCTAGAAACAATTTTTTTCATGTCCATGTTTTCATGTCCATATTTTCATGAATCTTTTTAAATATAATTGAATGATTTTTAAAGATATATCTTCTCATATTTGAATTTCTATAAAATAATATATAGGAATTATATTTTCATTTTCTAAATGAGGTTTTTAAATGAAAGGATTATATGGAATCCTTATTTTGACATACATTGCATGAATAACATTTCTCACCATCATGAATAATGGTTATTTTTAAGTTTTATTTAAATAATTTCATTGTAATTATAAAATAAAATTGTTTCATTAATATTTTTAAAAATTTATATATGAAATTTATTTATTTAAAAATTATTTGTCTACATTCCTTAACAAAATTTCCAATGATCTTTCAAATGTATTTTGATATCTAATAAAATATATTTGATGATTTATATTATTCACTGGTGATATGATCCTATGATACTCATACTATTCATTATTTAGATTTATTATGATTATGTAGATGATATAATGACAAAATTCATTTTCATTCGAGTTGGTTTAGTTATGATTCAATCATATATTTATTCATGTCATTTTGATAAACATATGAATGGATTATGAAATTTTTTTATTTGAGGGTCTATTATCTGAAAAAAATTCATTGGGTAATGACTATGGTTTTATGAGAACAAAGGGTACTTCTATAGATATCAAAAAACCAAATAGGCTATAATTTAGGTTATCCCAATCTCAAATTAGGCACATAGGTGATTTTCCCGTTTTTATTGTAACACCCTGAGTTTTAATAAAAATAATAGTTTATTTTTAGCAATTTTAATTAAAAATTAAATCATTATAAAACAAAATTTGTAAATAAATATTAAATTCACTAATTAATAAATTAAATAATTAATGAAAGATTTATAATTTATTAAATGAAGTTTTATTAGTTAATTAAGATACTCAACAAGTTAAAATATAAGATATGTTAAGTATCAGTAACAATTAAATTAATAAATTGAAATAATATTTTGTTTAGAGAATTTTTTTAATAAATAGATTAAAAGAATTGAAATTAAACACTTAAAATAAAATTTTAAAGAATTATAAGAGCTCAAATTTATACATGTCAAATTTTATTGAGCAACTTTAATAGATAGTTTATTACATCATTTAAATATTTTTTATAAATATCTAATACCTGTTGATAAATTTATGCTTAAAACATGTAAAAATAATTATTGTATAAGATCAATTATGGGGTAACTTCATTAATGTAAATGATATTAATATAACTTAAAAAATATATATTTGAGTTTATTATAACAAATATATATTTTTCTATTTTTTTTATAATTCATAGAAAATAGTATAAATTTAAAATTTTAACTTGAAAATAATATATAATATAATTATAAATGAATTTATAACATGATAATAATAATATATGATTAGTTTAATAATAAAATAAAATAAAATATATAAATATATAATAATTATTTTGAAAATTTTAATATATGATAAATATAATGGTAAATTTATAATGAAAATGAAAAAAAACAATTGAAAACATGATGAATAATTAAAAGAAAATGAAATCGGGGGAGGGTTCGTGAGTTTGGGGACTGAGGTCGACATAAAGAGGGAAGTCCGATGTAGTAGCACTTCAATTGGAGATATCTTAATTTTCAGATGTTGAGGATGAAGTAGTTATGAAGTGAGGTCTTGAGCTAGATGAAACTCTAGTTTGTCTTTAGATCCAAGGTCGACATCATTTTTGGAGTCCCAGACTGAAGGAATACCAGATCCATATCATGTTTAGAGTTCCAGTTTCAATTTGAGAAGTTAAGATCGAGGTGAAAATGTGGTTAGGGCTTTAATATTCATATTGGTATGTTTATATTGATATTATTATCCAGTCATCGTCTATTTTTTTTTTCTATTTTCAGTGTAATAAATTCATAATCATTGTATTCATCATTTTTCTTCTTAACTGATATCGACTTCCACTTTGGAAATCTCCTCAATGATTCAAGTATGATTTTTATTGAATATTTCCTTAATTTATGAATATTTTTATGATTTTATAAACAATGTTTTTTTTTCGATACTTTTAACTAATTCGATCAGGATTTCTTCAATATTTTATGTCATTTTATTTATTTTTGTTTTGCAATATGTTAGTGCAAATCTAACTTTGAATTAAATTTATTGATCTTATTTGATGCACTGCATTCTCTTTTATAAAGTTGTTTTCACTACTTGATTTGGACCCAATCCAGATTCATCCTTGACGTATTCCTATCAAATTGAATGTTTATATATAGATTTATTATGTTCTATTGTTCTGAAATCCAACACACCTATTAGAAAATGGAACTAATATATATATATATACATTAAATAGTAACAATGATAATAAATAAGTGTCTTTATTTTCCTTTTGTTGCATTCTCTATCAAGGAAAAGGTTGTGATGCTGTTTAGTTTTCTTATGAGTTACCTTGAGTTAAAGTTACTCCATGTGAGATAGGAGTCTGAGAGTTTGTGTTATTCCAACAACAAGAGAGAACAATTTTCTCCAAATACCATGTAAGGGAGAAATATTCATTTTCAATCTTTTGATTATTTTGAAAACTTATTCCCATAAGAGAAAGTTTAAACCATTTATATAAACTTATCTGCTTTAAATCTTAATTGTATAAGATTTTATTGTATAAATATAAATCAATTTTTAATAATTTTAATATTCTATTACTATGTGTTTATTATTTTTAAAAAAATTATCAGTGTTTTAAAAAGTTCTAAAAATATATGCATAAATATAAGTCTTTATATATATAACTATTTATTTTTTAGTGTTTATAAGGTAAGAGAGTAACTTGAAATTATTATATGTTTTGGTTCTTTAAATTATATAAGGAATTATTATTGATAAATTTAGTTGATTTATTTTAGTTTATTTTGTTTCAAAATCATGATTTTAATTTTATTGTTTATTATAAGATAATTTCATTGATTATGTATCATTTTGATTTCGGTGAATATTTTGATTTTAAATTGGAAAGAGAAATTATTTTGGTGTTTATATTCTTGAAAATATGTTTTGAAAATTATATTTCATTCAAATGAAAATAATATTCTTTGATTAACTAATTAATTGAGATTATGTTATTGAATGTTATCATGTTTTTATTGTTCAAATACTTATATTGTTTTATAATAATAACAACATCACATAGATATATGTATATTATGAAGATATTTTCATGTATTTACTTATTAAGGGATTAAAGATTGTTATTTAAGTGTATTTCATATTATTAAAAGAAATTTGTTTATACTTTAAATATTAAAGTCAATGTGTAATTTCAAACATTAATAGTTCGTTTTGAAACTAAAGACATCACCTTGTGTGTGTTGAAATCATTTATACACTCATGAAAGTCAATTAAATTTTACGATATGACCATTACCTATAATATGCAACACCTCATGAATGTATTGGTTTTTTTCATTAATAAATGTATGGTTTATTAATAAACATCCCATTGTATTATTATGAATGTGGAATGAAAATAGAAATTGTTTTCATTAAGAAAAGATAAGTAAATGAGAGATTTGATTATTTTGAATCTTTAAAATTTATTATTTAGAAAGTATATATATATATATGGGTATATGTATTATAATATTTTTCAGGTCATTCGAGTATAACTCTAATGGAAATTTATGTATATATATATAATTAATATTAAAATGTTTTATAAACAAATGCACTAGAAATTTGTAAATACAATAGGGAATTGGAAATTGAACCCATCCATCAAGTGGGTATTACCAAGATAGCCTTAAAAGTTCCACGCAGTCTTAGTGTTTTGTTTTCAAAAGCTTTCATATTATTTTCAGAAATACCAATGGACTATTTTTGAGAAATTCTTGAGCGTATGTATTTTCAAAATGTTGAAGTGTTTTTGAAACCAAAATAATTTAAATGATTTCATCAAATGGTATTTCCAAATAAATATTGATGGTATTATCAAAAAAAATTCAAAAAAATTTCTCAAGGTTATTTTACAAGGAAGTTTCAGTAAAAAGTATTTCAACAATTTAAAACACCTTACTGGGCAATTGAATGCTCAACCCTTTGTTTTTAAATTTTTTTCATTAGAATCATAGAAATTCTAAATTGGGATTCAACGCTTTTGGTGTCAGCATGCGTAGAAGCCTAGTGGCCAGTTGTTTTATTTCTTTCAACTATGATAAATATATGGAGTTATCTAATACTCTAGAACCTATACTGGTAAAAGGTCCTCGCTTGTATAAAATGTTGTATAATTGTTCAGTTCTTTTTATAAAAAATAATTTACGTAGAATTTTTAAGCACCGAGTCTCGAAGAGAGGTCTCAGGTTGTTATACCAATCATGTGGTGAATTAATTAGTAGATAGATTTCACATATACATTCTATGATTATAATTATTTCACACTTTATTCCACACTTTTACGATGACATGTTATTCAAATTCTATACTATCATGGCTCATGTTCATATATTCTTTAATGATCCATGTATTATGAAATAAAAATCATTATTATAGTACTCATTATTATGATATATATAACTATAGGTATGATATTTAAATTTTTAGATCATGTTATCACACCCTTATTCTAATGTAATGCTTAAAAATGATCATTTATTGATATCTCCGTTATTATCCATTACTGAGAATATTAACTCACATATAATTATGTTTCTTTTTCCCCAGGAATATAAGAAAGGTTTTATGTATGTCTTTCTCATAATGGTTTTAATTTCGAATCACATCATTTCTAATGATGTGGATAGTTTATGTACCAACTATTTAAGTATCCATTTTCCAAATAATATAAACCCATAGGGTTCTATCATGGATCACAATGAAATTTAATAAATATTTATCTAATATTTTGTAATATATATGTGATACTTTTTTGGGTCACTGTAATTTACTCTTTAGAGGGATATGGAGTTTTACATACAATTCACACCATAAGAAGAGAATTTTTTTACTCCCCCTCATAGAATGGATCATACAGAGCTTTAGGTATTAAATATTCTATTAGAAGACATATAATCCAATAGATTTATCAGGTTGAGAACCTCACTATTGAGTTCTGTCATTCTAATTTGTTTGAATAGTAGATGTCACATTGATCAAATTTATATCCCCCATTATCAGATGGATCCTATTGAGTTTTGAGAATTACCATCTCAATTGAATATATTAGAATCTAATTGCTTTATCATGATGAGAAGCACAAAATAGGGTTATATAGTTTGATTCCTCAGAATTTTTGAGTGATTTTTGAGGATGTTCATGTATTATTTGAGGTTAAACCAATTGAAAATTATGAATCAAAATCCACTTCAACATATTGATGAACTATTTGAATAACTTAAGTGAAAACATAAATTTTCCATGACCCACTAGAGTTCGGGTTAATATAATTTGAGGGAAAGACCTTTATAAATTCTAGTAGTACTATTATGATAATTTCTAGTATGTATGAGTACATTGTAATGTCATTTTGACTAATTCACACACCCTTAATGTCTATGGACTTGATGAATTGGGCCTTCCACCAATTCATGGCCGTGTTTTTCATGGGTTTTATTAATGGAATCATGATGTACTAAAAATTATAGGAGTAGAATGAACGAAATATAGGAATTTTTTGGAAGTGTTAATGAATCCTCATGTATTTTTGAAGCTAAAAAAGTGTCACAAATGGAGTAACTGAGTACACTTCATAGGTTGTGTGATATCCAATGTAGTAGTGTTTGTTGATCATAATATGGTAATGGTACAATATTCTTAGGAGCATCGTAGGAATATATTTCCTTTATTTTAATCATTTTTTGTTTAGTTGGGTATTACCAAATGTTTTTTCAAGACAACTTATTCATGGAAGAAAAATTGGGAAAACCAAATAAGAATGTGTTGGAATTTATGTGTTCGATGCATGTGAGATAAAATTTCAAAAGTGTAATAGATGGTTGGCTTAATCATCAATTAAGATCATACCTGAGTTTTGTAATGAATACACCATATATTACAATGAATTTATAATCATTAATAGAGTAATATTTATGTATGATGGTCAAGTGGTAGTGTTAGGAATATAGCATCTTAGTATATATGAGTGGAACTAGCCAAAAGATGACCTAGAACTGGTAATAGTTGATTATGATTTCAAATATTTCCACTATTTATTATCCGTTGAGTGTTTCATAGTTTACATCAATCATAAGAGAATAAAATTCTTTCCATTCTAGAATGATTTTAATATATGGATGTTGATATGGATCAAGAGATGATAATAATTTTACATTGAGATAGTAAATTCCTATTGAAAGGGTAATTTTGTTGTTAAGTATTTAAGCATGAGAACTCATATGTAGGTCATGTAGGAGACCAACGTAGGGTTTCCAATGATTTATCTATGTTAAGATATTCCCTTAGAGGTTCATGAGTTTTATGGTCATGTCACTCTCATATAATTTGTCATCACACCTTCTCTACTCAATCAGATAAATATGTAAAAAATATACGAATCACAGTTTTTATCATTGAAGAAATGAATATATGGTGGGGAGTCTTCTATAGAATAATTCATTGATGATGATGATGTCTTTAATATATGTATCTATTTTCTAGTTCCCATAAGTATGTGTAAGTAGTTAATGATGGTTTTCTATGACACTAAGTGGGAAGTGCACTCTGGATTCATAATGATGTATTGAGACTCTCAAAGGATGTACATGGGTTTGTGATGAAATAATAGGTAAATGATTACATGAAAATATGATCTACTTGTTAGTAGGTGAATTATGAACACCATCGTATTCTCTTCTTTGTTAATTGTTTTCTTTTCCTGAGAGGAAATAAGATATTTTCACTATAGATTTCATGATTGGGTTATCGGGGAAATGATGATGAAATGAAGCTAGATGGGTTATCATTAATAGATTCAACAAAGTGAAACACTTCATAATGATTCATGATACATTAACTATAGACATTATTGGAAATCTCTATGTGCTAGAGATCATGCGTCCTCATAGATATCCTCATGGTATGATCTTAGATTGATATTCCCACAACACCTAACTCTTTTGTAAAGGATTATAGAAATTTCTTAGTATAAAACTACATTTATGTACTGTGTATCATTCCTATACAAATGGACATTATATGAATTCCATTTTGATTCTATAAGATATTTTAAGGGAATGATTTTAGTTTTTTGGTAGTTCCTAGGAGAACCACATGGACTTGGCAGATTTCACAAAAAATATTACCCTCCAGGCAGTGATTCAGATGGATATATTTTAGGATTTATCATATAGGGCTTTACATTCATCATTGTGAAGGTTGGAATATGGTTAGTTTTCACTTATTGGAATATATTCCATGTAAGAGATATAATAACATGTTGTGTTGAATATAAAGAGGTTAACCACTACCTAGAAGAGTCTGACCTCATACACTAATCATCTATGGAGGCCTCTATAGTTTGAGATAGGAGATTAATTATTCTTTTGAGTGTCACCTTGATTGGGACGTTGTTGAATTTATAAGTAGTAAAAATTGGTTACTAGGTATGGTAGGCCATTTACAATTGTGGAGGGGGTCTATGTTGTGTCATCTATGTTTTCCCTTCTATATCCTATTCATTCTATGCACAAAATTTTCTATGTATCATAATATAAAATGTATAATATTACCCATCACTTTATATTAAAACTAATGATATCAAGATTGATAATGATTCATCCCTTTAGGAGTTCCCAAATTATATATCCAAACCTAGTGAATATGTTTATTTGTGGTAAAATAATCACTATGGTACTTGTTCTATATAAGCACCAACATGTGTAGTTGGAGATGTGGTAATGAGATACATATATTTAATCATAGTGGCTTGACATTTTCACAGATGATCCTTAGTGATGCTCATGATGTATATTGGGGATGAGAGTTTATACAATGATGATATTATAACCCCTCATCTCATTAAGGTTCATTAATTCTTTTTAATTTTTGAAAATCCACATTTATAATCCATGTTAATTATGTTTTTAGAGTATGGGTGTTCTTTGATAGGGTATAAATAACAAAGGAGAAAGCAGAATGGGACCTACTTTTATTTGAAAAGATAGAATGATAATCTCTAGCCTATGGGATACCACATGATAGCTGGTTGAATAATTAATTCCACCTAGAACATTCTCAGATCACCAAAAACCAAGTGAAAAAATAGACCAAGTTCTCTATGGGATCTCTAGATAGCTGCTGAGTGGGAACTAGCAAGACTATGGGATAAATATAACTATCCTGGTTCTATAGGGCCAACTATCTTGTAGGTGGAGTTTAACTTCTAGCTAATACACCTTCTGGATGGTCTTTAATGAAGGAAATCATGGTAATTTTAACTATAATCCCCTTGGTGAAATATACTTTTCCATATAACCCAAGTCAAAATGTATGGATATGGAGAGTGACACCTTTAGATTTGGGATTTTTTCACTTAATTCATGATATTTTGAATCACCGCCAATTATGTTTGATTTCTACAGGTAAGAATAGCATAATTTAACCCTTCAATCAATGTCATTTCCTTGTTCCATGTTGCAGGTCTCTAAACTATTGAATTTAAAGGTGAAAATGTGTATGTGGATTTCCACGTTAAAATTTAAAGGTGATCCATGGAAATTGAGACTTAATAAACTTGAGGTAGGTGGTTTCAAGCTATCTCTTAATGTCTGGATGCATTTTTATTGTATATCTGTTGTGAGGTCATGAAAATATATCATATTCTGGGACTCTTCAAGATAATAATTGAATTTGTATACTTAATATATTAATCTAAACTATCCCATGGTTCTAAAGTTACTCATTGGCATACAAGAAAAAAAATTAAGACACCATGTGAGGTGTGCAAGTAGAGGATAATTGAATGTGAAATTAGATGGGAAATATTTGGAGCCCCTTATCTATTACAAAGAATTTAACAAAAATAATTTATTGAATACATTGATTAATGTTTTAAAGAAATGTACTCTCAGTATTATTAATTTAATAGTTTCTTAATTATCAGTATAACTTACTCAGGATTATGGATGTTCAATTCAGGATAATGTTTTGATGAATATATTGTGGTGAAATCTATAAGTTTTTAGTTATTATTATAATTCTATTGGTGGGCATGAACACATTCAATGATATGTTATGTGTATTATTGTTTTTTGTTATAGAACCATTAATTATTCCAAGGAACTGATATTTGTCATGAACCTCACTTTTTATATAGAGATATAACATCTTTATAAATTAATATTCATTACATAAAAAATGATCCATGAAATTAATGTATCGGTATAGTGCCTTTGGAAACTTGGATACAAAGAAAAACAGGTCCACAAGTGAACCACATCATCTCCCACTAAGTTCTTCTAAAATATGAACCTTATTAGAAACATCATACATAATAACATTCCAAATAACCATGAGAAATGAAAAATAAGAAATGGTGATATTAAATAATCATTGAATGTAAACATTGGAGATATCAATAGGTGATCAAACGAAAGTGTAAGATAATCATAAGGCTATGGGATAATTAATATAACATTCGATGTTGCAGCCCAATCTATCATGGTTCATAAGAATGAGTCATGGAATAAAAAATGGTCTTTTCAAATGACAATATTCATAATAACGAGAAGTTATCATAAATCAATCAAGAGTTATACGTCTTGGTCATATAAGTATGGAACCTTCATATGTGTAGAAAGAATTTCTTACATTGTATTTAACTACTAAGAGTATAAAATCACAATTTATATAGAATTAACACCTATTTTATTTAGTGGATCAAGCACATTTACTTGTTTTCCATAACAAATTAATCACATCAACTTGTTTTCCATATTGGATCAAGAATTTCATCTAGTTTTCCAGAGTGTATTAAGCACATTGACTTTTATCCAATAATTACTTTAATGAGATATAAAACATTACCCAATATATTAGAGGGAGATATAATTATAGGTCCACCCATAATATAATGGAATTAATATATATTTATTCCATGAGATCATTAAAAATTAATCATAACCAACCCGATTGAAAGTAAAGAGGTTTCATAAATACATCACCAATCAATCATAGTATAACATATAGAAAATAAATGGGTTTCATACACATATCATTATAATATTCATAAAACACATAGAAAAATAATATTGATGGTATCATTAGATCATATATCCATTTTAACATAAGTAACAACAATGGTTGTTGTAATTGATGAAAAAAATTACAATTAAAAAGTACTTTAAAATTGTTCCCATGGAAAATATAATTTATAATTTGAAAATTATATTCAAAATGAAATGATTTCCCAAATATTGAAGAAAACATTACCTTTAAATATAACATGCGAAACTTGAAGATGAATATTTAAATCATTGATCAATCATGATGATGAAAAATAACATTCATGATGTACATATTTAAAAAAGATTCCTTTCACATTTTTGGAAAAAAAGAAAAATAAAATGTTGAAAAAATGAAAAAATGATTCTTTCTGAAACCTTTTTTAAAAAGTCATAAAAGAATCAAAATAAATTTAAATTTTTTTTTACATGGGATAAAATTCATTAAACCATTTTTAGAAAACCTAGACATAGAAGATAAATGATCTTTTATTGAAGAGAGAAATAATGTAATTTTTTATTAAAATTATTCTTTCGATATCATGAGTTCATAAATGGAGGAAAATTAAAGTTACAAATGTATTATCTAATATTAAACATATGATAATAAAATTTATGATATTATAGATATATAGATCAGACAATTTCCTCCTAAAAAAACTTATTCATAAATAAAGAAGAAAAGCAATAAGATTGTAACATTAAACCATTACCACTTTGGGAACATTTAGACCCTATGCTCTATGAGTGAAATATAATTAAGTGGATATTTATACCCCATAATTTTCATTATAATAGTCATAAAAAGATATTTATGGGTTGTATATATACCAAATAAAAGAAAAAAGTGGTCAATATTGCATCAGTCCCATGCAAATAAAAGTTATTTGAAAATCAGTCACATTTAAAAATTATATATAATAAATATTGTGTTAGTATACATAAATTACATAACCAATATAATACATATTATAGTGACCCAAAATTAGAAACCCCAAATCCAATGTCTCTTATCAATTATATTTTCATAAGATATAAGTAAATAATATCCTAAAAGATCGAAAAATTTAGTATCCTTGGTAAACCATAAACATACATGAGAAAAAAAACACAAAATACAATTCTTTTTATAAATATAACTTCGAGGATAATAACTTTACTCCATCTAGAATATGCTTGCATAATATTCTTAGTATACTTCTTGTGTTATTGGGGATGTAAAACATAATAAGGGTGTGATCAAACACATTGAGGACTTTATCAATACAATATATCCGTAATGAGAAAAAAATTGAGGACTTTTTTCGTTGAAGAATAGAAATATTATGAGAAGATCTGATAAAATAATTCTTAAGGAAAATATCATTTTATTATGAAAGAACTTTTGAAAAAACATTTATTCGAAACTCACTATTTATTTTCTTAGTGGTAATACTTAAAACCTAAAAATTAATCTTCAAAGAAATTAAATCTAGAAAATCCAAATATTCCATATGATGTAAAAAGAATATTCCATTCACACGAAAACAGGTTTGAAAATTTCCTTGTTCATAAAGTGAGAAGAATAATTTTTTAAAAGCATTGGTAAAAAATGGTGACAATTTATTTACGAAATAATTTTAATAAATTTTTTAAATTTTTTTCATAATACAATGTTTTTAGATGAAAATAAGTCCTCTGACTAATGAGATAAATGAAGTTGGGTTTTCTTATATTCATTATCTAAAACATTTTGAGTACCAAAGAGTGAAAAAATGGTACTAATACTTGGAAAATGTCATGAGTTAAATAGGATAGGGGAGTTAATGGTATTATATAATAATGGTGATATAATTTCCTTGAATTTAAATGAAATATCATTAAAATTATTATTGAGGAAAATAATCATTAAACCTTTCGAAGGGTCCCATACCACATTGAATCATTTTAAATAATAAGTCTCATGAAGGAATAACCTTGAAGAAATGATTTAAATACCATGAAAATAAAATTATTTGTGATATAATATGTCTAAATGTATAGTAGATACACCACACAATGAATGAAGTGGTGAATATGAAATTTATCTCACCGATGAAAAAAGTGAAATGAAAATCCATTAACCTGCATCTGACATGCCTTGTGTGTATTTATATTCATGAATAAAAAACTTATTTTAATTAGTAAATTTCTTGAAATTTTTTTCATTTTTATCATAAATTTAATTTCACTTACTTTTATGTTGTATACAATACTTAATCAATTATGTTTACGTCAGGTGTTTCGACCAAATTCAGTTATATGTCAAAAATAACTTTTGTAGGCCAATTAGGGTAAAGGGGGTCATTATATAACATCTATAGAGTAATAATAATGAAATAATTATTATATTAATACATAAATTATAATTTAAAAACCAATAATTAAATATGGTTTGAAAAAATTAACCAATTTTACAATCACGGAGATGATAGGCCGTATGTACGCATTAGTAATGTTACTATTTTTCAATGATCGTTATGGAAAGAAGGAATATAACACTGTGTTATTATTTAATGGTCATTATATCCTAAAAAACATATTATTTAATCATAAATTCTTATATATATCAGTGTTTTTATTTAAAATTAATCACATCGTGCCGAGGATGTGGTAGTCCACACATCCATGAACGATGCTATCACTTTTAAAGTGTGTGAAAGGGTAATTAAGTAAATGATATATTTTATATTTATAGAAAGGTAATTATTTCATTAATATAATATATATGTTGTTTATTTATAATTTTTTAATTAAAATTATCCTTTATATATTCTATTTATTATGTGGTCGAATCACATCGCTTTTAAGAGGCGGTAGTGCACAATTCCACAAACGATGTTACCGTACTCACACAAAATATAAAGCACAAAGGTATGTGTTATAAAATAATTAAATAGATATAAATACATAACAAATATCATATATAACATATATAAACATATTTTTTATCCTGAATCCTATCCATAAGAGGTTGTAATGTGAAAATAAAGAAATTTAGTTTGTGAGGCAGCAGTTCACCATACACATAAACAGTAAGTTCATTACCAATTATATTGAAGTGTATATAAGTGTAGGTTGAAGACATAACAAAAAAACATACTATTATGTTTAGGATAATTTTTATATATAATAATTTAATAATAATATTTTATGGGGTGATGAAAGGGAATAACACTAAAGAGATTGAGGAAAGATTTTACCTTTTCTTTGGTTAAATCATTTTAATTTTCACCAAATAGATTCGATAGATGGATTTAATCCCAAGGGTTGGATTATAGGATCAGGGGAGGAATTTTGAGGATCTATTTTGGTAGATCATGTTTGATCGAAATTGGCTTGAGTGGTTTGAGGACGTGGGAGTAGAGGAGGCCTTTTTTATATTGGAGGAGGAGTGACACTATTGTAAATTTTGAAAATGGGAATTGCACCCACATTTTTCCAATTTAAAGTGGATCCAATAATGGTAAAAATTATATCCAAGGGATATTATGGTTTAAATATCATAAAATGGATTTTATACAATTTAATAGATCATTTTGGCACTTATTTTTAAGGTTTGGTACATTATTAAGCTTAATTTCAATTTAAGTATTGCAATTAATTTTAATTACTTTCACTAATATTTTTGTTCAAAAACTAAGTTAAATTTTTTAGATATTATAAATTATTATGATTCCAAATATGGAATCAATTTTTCCAAATTAAATTCACTGAAGTGGCATAAATTAATTTAAATGTAATCTTGTAGATGGGATGACAGTGCAGGTTTTAAAAGAAGAAATGTTCCAAATTTTTTTTAGTTATTTATATTCAATTTCAAAGGGAAATTGATTCCAATGAAATAAATTGGATTAATTAAAACAAATTATATGATTATACTTTAAAAACAAGTTAAATTATAATTTAACCTTCGAAATAAATTAGTTAAAAAACAATTTTGAATTAAAATTCACTATTTTTTATTATTCATTAAATAATGAAACCTCATAGAAAATACAAAAAATTCACACTAATGTAATTTTTGTGTTTCACATTAAATGATAATGTTTATTTTGGAATATGAGAATTAAAAAATTTACAAAACATGGATCTTAAAAAGGTTCCCTCATTAAAAGGTGGTAAAAGATACTTAACAAAAATATAGAATTTTATGTGTAAAATTATGTTTGTTCTTATCTAACGATTATCAAATATATTTAATGAATATAAATAATATTTTATTGATTATATTATAAATATAAATATTACATTAATATAAATTACTAATTATTAATAATTAAATTCATTATGGTAAAATAGATTTGTGAGGATATTTTTTTTATAAAAATACACTTTTTATATTCAATTGGTTCTTATATTCACTTATAATTAATTTGATACCAATGAATTCATTTAATATTTTGTGTAAAATACATTTTTTTATAATTTAGTTAATACTATTCATAAATTCTAATTTAATGTCTAGTTTATATATTATTATATTAAATAATAATATTTTTATAATACATTATTGTTCGATAAAACTGGGTATTGCATGTAATGCAAGCCATTGAAGAAACTAGTCGTTTCTTGTGTTGAATGCTAACTCAGTGTTGCATTCATTAAGAGATATAAAATATATAGAATTTAAAATATAAAATATATTATAAATTCTTGGGATATTATATTCTCTTACACGCTTGGTGTTGCATGTTACAAAAACTATTGAATATAATGACCATATTTTAGATTTTCAGGGTGTTACATTCTCTCCACCTAAATTAAATTGCATCCTTGCAATTTAAACTCGATATTGGTGATAGATATTATAATATTTCCTATTATTGAAATCCCATATCTTGAGATGGGATCATAAAAAATAATCTTAAAAAGAGAAAATGAGAATTACAAAGTTCCCATGGACTAACATATAACTAGGTCTCCATGTAGGTTAACATTAGTGGAATGTAGAGATATGTACATCGAGGAAATGCACAAATATTATTAGGGAGTGATTGAATTAATCAATAAAAAACAAGTGAATGATTAATGGAATGTCGAGGTACTCAAAGCCATTGATTATCCCCTAAAAGAGGTTAATATTCATTGTTTATAATATAATATTTATGTGATTTATTAATCATAGACACCATTATTAGTGCATTTTACACTTTGAACAATTTTTCACATTATGATTGTAGTTACTTCTTAAAATTCACTATTACATGGTACCTACTTGAACATCTCATAAAACACAAAATGCTCTTGATTTTTTTATATTTTATTTTCTGGTATCCCATACTATATGGAACAATTAATTCTTTTAGAGAACTTAGAGATTCAATTTGGAAGACCACCAAAGTGGGCTTTGAACCAACAACATTCTGGGTGATTTGATCTGGACAAAATCCAAATAAAAGTACTATATAGGAACATATTCAATCCCAATGATTTTAAATATTTAAATTAAGATATAAGAAATCATGGGGAACATTTCCTTAAACATTGGACCAAGCTAATTTGGATTTTTTAATAGAGTTCTAGAAATCCCATGTTAGGGATAAAATTCTAGTCCAGATTCTGTGACCTAGAAAAACATCCCACCATTTAAATCCTATCTCGTAAATAACGAAATATTTGTGGCAGAAATTTTACAATATATTAGGTGATATCCGGTTCTACATTTTATCCTTTTATATACCACTGTAATTCGGCCATATAGAATTTCCTTTCATCTTATCTTATTGGTGGATTCCAGATGGCTGCCACTTTGGGGCAAGAATTGAGAAGTCTCCTCTCCATTAATTGTCCACACACATAGGACCACCATAATTAATTAAAGTGACTTATAAAGATGGGGGCTCGACCAAATAATTCCTAAATTCTTATTTAAGATAGTTGTGGTTGAAGATTTGGGGATCTTGGAGCTTTATTTTCATTGTAATGTTATTATTCCAATTTGTCTTTATAACACCCTTTCTTCTCATGCAAGTTATTCAAATCACCTTAGTTTTCAATAAAAGTTATTATTATTATATTATTCTGTTCTTATTCATATATCCTTGATAATGTTTCCTCAGGGTGTGAACTTATTCAAACCAAACCTTGTGATATTGTTCACACAATGGTGGAGTTATCATTATTTTTTTGTTTTTACTTCATTAATTCCACCCATGTATCTCTACTTCTCGATTCCGTTGAGAACAAGTAATCAATGGAGGGATAGATCATTTATGGGTTGATCCAAAGGAGTATCAAGGGGATGTATTGTATGTTATTTTTCATGCTCTAAGTGTTATTAATTTCTTTTATTTGAGTTTCTTTCATTAAATGATTTTCTATCTTCCTCTTCATTATTGAAATTATTCGCCCCACTTTTATGTTCTAATATGATCCTTAACCTTAGAGTGCTCATGGAAATGTTCCTAAAATTATTATAGGTGATTAGCATGGGTTTGTGAAAGTGTTTAATCAGTAAGTGATGAGGTTTATTTGAATTAATTGTGTGAATCATTCTCGAGTTAATGAAATTGAAATTGTATAAAAAGGAATTCATCCAATCCACCCAGAGCAATAACTTAGGAACAAACCATTTTCTGAAAATCTGAATTCAAATAGGTCTCTTAGTTCTCTTCTAAAACTATCTAAAGTCATCCAAAGTTTTCCAGTTCACAACCAAAAATCCAACTTTTATATTGTATGTCTAAAGGTTCTTCTTAGGTCTCCGAGGATTCGACTATCCAAGCTACACTGCAAGCGACCGCTTTACCTTTATAAATTGGATAACTTTGGGTGACACCAGCCAGAAAATTGTGATGATTTAAAAGACCATATGTTTAATAAAAATTATGTTATTAAGAAAATTTGTTTTTGATAGTTTTATAAATGTTTGGTTAAAGAATTACTCACAAACCCTAAAACGTTACACTACTGGTTCATCATTTATATTTATTCATCAAATTGTTTAACTAAAAACAAGGAATTTTTAAACTGGACATTGCGTAGGTAAGTCGTTGGTTTGAAACCATTATGATCCTTCAGTCATGGGTTGAAGAACTACAGCCTTGATAGACATGATTGGTTTTCACATGGAATACATTTTTTTCTTTTCTTAAAACCATATTAATATAATTTCCAAAATAAATATGAGGGATATCCTTGAAAATAGGTTAATCACTAAATATATTTTTAATAAAGGATTTCAATACAACCCCAATACATAAATAATTCATCCATTTATTTCCACATTGGTTTTTCCTTGCTCTAGAGTTTATCAATAATATAATTTGTAGGATTTATAAATCATAACTGATTATCTTCATTCTAAAACTCCTTATGTTTAACCTGGGTCATTCATTTTCATTGTCTTTTCAATTTCTTTATAATTATTTATAGAGAAACTATTAATTAACCTAATAATATCCCCCAAGAGCGTAAAATGAGGTGCAAAGTAAGGCCCTTTTTCATGTACTAGGTTATGCCATGTCAGTCCCATCACACCCTATCATAGTTGTGACTCCTAGGTACATTTGTGCTCAAATGACGTCCACTTGTGGTTTCCATACATGGATGTAATGCTAGGAATACCCACATAATTTCTACAATACCAAAATTTTAGGATGTTTTTATATACTTATCCTCAAATTATACCTCAGGGTTATTTTGTCCAATATATTTTTTCCTAAATTTTGTTCCCAAGGTTTCTACTACACTTAATTTGATACCAAATGTAGTGACCTGATTCAAGAAATCCCGGAGTCGGGGTCTGATATTAATTACCTTGGCATAAGAAACAACAAAATCACATTTCAAAGGCCCAAATAGTTTATTTGTCTTGGTAAAAAAGATACATACATGATAAAATAATACATTAATTACAATATTTTTACCTAAATATCACTTCATGTATAATAAATTTATTCCATATAGAACATCCTTTCATAACTTTATCAGTATACTTCTTGAGTTCCTAGGGAAAGGAAACATAATAAGTGTGAGCTCAAATTATCAGTAAGGATAATGTACAACAAAATTAATGATGAATCAATCCAATGTAAATTTAAATAAATGGAAACACATGTCATTGAAATAATTAGAAATGGAAAAATAAATTGGGAATGGTAAGAAAATGAAAAACATGAAATTTAAATAACTAGATAAGGAAAAATCAATATGGAAATGTAAGAAAATTAAACACATTCCATTTATATGATTAACTAGAAATAAAATTTATCCATATATATGTTGATGCAATATCTCCAGGAAGAATATTATCTGAAACCAAATGTTGAAAATTCTTCATTATTGGATGTAATTTTATGGAATCTGAGAACATATACTGTCAATACCTTTCAAAATATGGTTTAAAACTATAGGTAGCAACTTGTTTAATTTTCACAACTAATTTTATCATGAGAACCTATCGATACATCTAGGGGATATATAATTTATAATCCCCACCCGTCATTACCAGTTTAAATTATATCTTATATCAAATAATCAAAAACAAAAAATATGCCTTATCATATATACACATTAAATAAAGAATATGTTTTTATTAATATTTTCCCCATATAATAAAATAAATATCAAAGTAGAATGCATATGTGAATCGTATAAGATATATGAAATTATAATATCTATGATAAATGATATGGATAATTAGAGGAAATTCAATGTCAAATGATCATAGGAAATTGAGTATTTCAAGGGGACTAAAAGGAATCAAGGAAGTAGATTTCAATACTATCATTGGCTAAGAAAATCATAAACCATACAAAGAAGGAATACGATTGGTATCATTACAACATATCCTATGTGGGGTAAAAATGGAGTGTTTTTTTATCATTGATGAGTAAAAATAAAAGAACCTTTAAAAACAATCTTAATAAAAATATCTGTTTGTTTTTGGAAATCTGTTTGAAAAAAAATTTCTTTGAAAATAACTTTTTAAAAAATTTCTTTTTAAGGTAACCTTTTAAACATGCAATGGAAGCTTTAAATAAATTATGACGGCTAAATATGTACATGTTGTATAAGGTAAAAAGAATATATCTTTTCACAGTAAAAAGGTTAAAAAATGCCTTGTTTGGAAAGCAACAAGAAGATTCATTGGAAAACATTGGTAAAATAAAAACAGGGTAAAAATGTCTCAACCAAATAAATATATATAGATTTATGAAAACATTTTAATAAAACAAGGTTTTTATAAGAAAGCAGGTTCTCCGACTAAACAAAGAAATGAATTCAAGTTTTCTTCAAAACATTATATAAATAATTTTGAGTACCAAAGTGTTGAAAAATAGTATTAATAATTGGAAAAATTAATTAATAAATTGAGGAGATTAACTGAAATGTATTATGGAACAATTATCATATAATTTCATTGAAGGGAAATGAAATATCATTAAAATTATTTTTGATGAAAATAATATTTAAACATTCTAAAGTACCCCATACCATTTTGAAACACTTTAAATCATAACAAACATAATGGAATAATATTAAATAAAGGTTTTAAATACCATTAATATAATATAATCCATGATATAATATATAATAATGGACAATATATACACCACACAATGAATTAAGTTGTGAATATGACATTGATCTCACAGGTGTAAAAAGTGAGATGAAAATACATTACCTTGTGTCTGAATTGTATCATGTGTCTTTAAATTCATAAATAAAAAACTTATATAAATTATATTATTTATTGAGAAAAAATTTCAGGTTTATCATAAATATAATTTCACTTATTACCATTTTGTATACAACTAATTAATCAATTAAATTTTCATCGGTGTTTTGAGAAAATTCAGTTTATCTGCCAAAAACAACTTTTGTAGGTCAGCTATGGTCAACATGTTCATTATATAAAATCCCTATAATAATAATAATCATGAAATAATTATTATATTTATACATAAATTATACTTTTAAAAACAATAATTAAATATGGTTATGAAAACGGAACCAATGTTTCAATCATGGAGACGGTAGGTCGTACATACGCGTGAGCAATGTTCACATTTTTCAATGATCATTTTGGAAAGATGGTAAGTAACAATATAACTTTGAAAAATTATAATTATATCCCAAATACCATATTATTTAATCATATATACTTATATATATAAAAACTGTGATGTAAAATGAATTAGATAGTGTCAAGAAGGCGGTAATCCACACGTCTACAAATGATGTTGTCACTTTTTAAGTTTGTGAAAGGGTAATTAAGAAAATCATATATACCATATTTATTTAATTTTAATTATTTAATGAATATAATATAGATTTTTTATGTCACATATGATTAACTAAAATCATTCTTTATACATTCCATGTATCGTGTGATCAAATCACATCGCTTTTAGGAGGCATTAGTCCACACTTCACAAACAATGTTATCGTGTTCACATAAAATGGAAGGAATAAAGGTATGTGTTATAAAATAAATAAATAGGTATAAAAAATAATAAATATCATATATAAACTACATAAATATAGTTTCCAATGTAAATACCAACCTTGTGAGGTGGTAAAGGAAAAATGAACAACTTTGTTTAGTGAGGCGATAGTTCATCGTTCACATAAATGGTTAGATTGTTACCCATTATATGGAAGTGTGTGTAATTATAGTTGAAAAACAAAACATAAAAACATTATATTATGTTTAGTATACAATGGTTTTTACATATTCATGGAATAAAAATATTTTAGTGGGTTAATAAAGGGAATAAAACTAAAGATCTTGAGAAAAGATGTTACCTCTTCTTTGGGTAACACCTCTTGGTTTCTCCCAAAGGGATTCCTTGGATGGATTTACACGGAAGTGGATTCTTATAAGATTAGGGGACAGATGTTTAGAAGCTATTTTAGAAAATATTAGTCATGAAAATGTATCCTGAGAGGTGTGAGGAAGTGGGTGGAGAGGAGTCCTTTTTTATAGTGGAGGAGTGATATTATTGTAAATTTTTGAAAAGAGAATTCTTCCCACATTTTTGCCATTGTAAGTGGATCCAATAATTTGAAAAATTTTATTAAATGGAGTATAGGGTCTAAATATAAACAAACAATGTATTTTGGACAAGGTTATAGGTCATTTGGACCTTAAGTTCAAGGTATAGTCCCTTTTTAAGCTTAATTTCAACTTAAGCATTGTAATTAATTTTAATTACTTTCAATAATATTTTTGTCAAAAAACATAGTTGAATTTATTAGAAATTAGAAATTATTATTGTTACAAATATTTAATACATTTTTAGAAATTAAAATCACAGAAGTGGTAGAAATTTATTTAATTTTAATCCCATAGATGATATGACAATGATGGTTTTAAAAGTAAAAGCATTCAAAGGTTTGATAACATTTTAAAAATAAATTTCAATTGGAAATAGATTATAATTTCCTAAATTTGATTAATTGATAAAAGAATTACCTTATTAAACTTAAAAAAATAAAAATATATTTTAACCTTATAAATTGATAAGGTGGATAAGTAGTTTTGAATTATAATTCAGTATTTTTTTTATTCATTAAAAAAAAACCGTCATAAAAAATGCCAAAAATTCACCCTAACAAAATTATTATATTTACATTTAAAATATTAAGTTTATTTTCACACATAATATTTATAATAGTTCCAAAAAAGTGTATTTAAAATAGGTTCGCTATTAAAAGGTTGTAAACGCACCTTAATAAAAATATAGTATTTTATGCGTAAAATTAAGATTGTTCTTATCATATGTATATCAAACCTATTTGATGAATATAAAAAATATTTTTTTAAATAATATATATATATATATATATATTACATTAATATCACTCAATAATTTTAATTAAGTTAATTTATTAGGATGAAATAGTGTTGTAAGCATAAATATAGTTTTCTATAAAAGTACCATTTTTATATTCTACTAGTTCTTATATTCATTTATAATTAATTTGAAAATAAGGAATTCATTTCATATTTTTTGTAAACCACATTTTTTATAAGTTAGTTAATACTATTCATAATAGTCAATTTCACGGATAGGTTATATCTTATTGTATTAAATAAAAATATTTTAATAATATATTATTTTTTGGAAAAACTCGATCTTGCGTGTAATGCAAGACACTGAAGAAACTCATTGTTTCATGTGTTGTATTATAACTTAGTGTCATTTTAATTGAATGATATAATATATATTTAATTTAAAATAGTAAATATATTATAAATTATCAGGAAATTATATTCTCTTACGTGATTTGTGTTGCGTTCCACACACACTATCAAATATAATGATTTAATTTTAAATTTTTAGAGAGTTACACATATCATACCATATTTAATTTACATATAAAATTTCATCACTCTTTTGATAAAAAATCATCATTAAAGTCATTATTTCGGGCGATAACTAGTGTATTTTTATGTATGTTTTCATTTTGTTGTGTTTGTAATTGTATTATGATTCTGGTTTCATAATCAGAATAATGTTAATATATATATAAATATAATATACATTCATTAAATAAATATATAGATTCATCAATAATATTTATAGATAGTAAAATGAATTACACAGTTCATGGAGATGGTAAGTCATACATACACCTGAAAACATTTTTCATTTTTTAATGGATGGACTGAAAGACATATAAATAAAAATTCACCATTACAAATTTTTTTTTATATAATTTATTTAATATATATAAATTAGATCTATAATTATTACCATCTATGTTAAAATAAAATGAAAACTATATCATAGCAATTCGTGGAAATAGTTTTCCACACGAATGCACATAAAATGTTATCATTTTTCAATGGATTAGAATATAAGAAGGTATATGTTATATTTTAATTAAATAAGTTTGATTACTACCTGAATATCATATATTTACATAAAATTCAACATTATATCCATATTTGAGAGGTGGTAATGGAAAAAAAATTAAATTGATTCATGAGGTGGTTGCTCACCATACACATGATCAATAGATTCATTTCCCATTTGATGGAATGGGAGATGGACATAGGATTTTGAATTTACATAATAAAATATTATAATATTGAAGATTATTATTTTTATATATCATAATAGTTGGAGAATATTTTATGGTTGCGAAAGAATAAATAATACAAAAGGCATGGTTATGAAGGATAAATCTTATTTGGTATACCTCATAAGGTTTGCGCCAAAAGACTTTATAAGAGGGATTAATATCAAACTATGTCATCTAGGATATGGGGTGGAATTTGGGGAAATTAATTGGGATAGGTTTGGAAAAAGAAATTAATTTTGAAGTGTGAAGGGGATAGAAGAGGTAGTTCCCTTTTATAACTAGAGGAGATGACACACTTGAAATTTTTGAAAAGAAAAATATATACCGACATTTTACAAGAACAACAGGTCCAAAATGGCTCATTATAGAACCTTTTTTAGAGATAACAGTGAGTTATTTCCAGAAAATAGTAATTGGATAAGTTGTTAGCTCATTTTGAATTTATATTGTTTTTTTAACCCCACGATAAACTTGTTTTATCCTTAACTGCAGTAATTAATAGTTTTTGTTTTCACTGTTCATTATGAACAAAAATTGTTTTTTGATTATTAAATAATATTAATTATTTTTATTCAAAACACAGAACCCATTTTACAAAATTCAATTATCAGATTTGGTAGAATTTATTATAAAATAATCCCACAAATGTAATGAAATTATTTTTTTCCCAATGATCGATGTTTATATGTATAAAAAAATTATATAATAATTAAAAATAAAATTTATTTCAATGACCTAAATTGGATTAATTATAATATAATTGAACTAATTTAACATTTGAAGTTATCTTAAAAAAATGTAAATAAATTATGTGAAAAGGAGGCAATTAATAAAATTTTTTATTCCAAACTATCCATCAAACAATTAGTCAATTTTGGAAATTCTAAAAAATACACATTAAGATTGAAATTTTCATGTTAATTTAAAAAAAAATTAAAAAAAATTACAAAAATTTTCAAAAAAAAAAGTTATTATTTTAAAAAAGTTATTGAAATTAATTTTTTTTAGAAATATATATTATCGATACATAAATACTTGAAAAAAATTTATAATTTATTTATGAATTTATTTTTGTCATAACACCAACATAATAAATATGAAAGGTGTGTTTATTCAATTTACACAACCTGATTTATCATCTAGTATATAATAGTCACTGAAAATAATAATATTTTAATGGTATATCATGGTTAGTTTATACTCGGTGTTGTATGTAACATATGGTACAGAAGAAATTATTTTTTTTAAAACAATATTTCATAAAATTATGGGGTGTTACATTCTATCCCACATAAAATTAATTTCACCCTAAAAATTCAATCACATTGATATATAAAACTGAATATACATATGCCTCATCATATCCTTAGGTTCCCACATAGCTTCTTTAAGTTGGCAGATTCTCCACAATCATTGAAAATGTGAGTGGTCAATATAATAACCCATGATTTTATAAATGGAATCTACCATCTTCTAATTATTAAATATACTATAAATCACATAAATTACGTAGATAAAACAATAAAAACATTAAAAATGAATAATTAATTGAATACGAGGTATTTCTATAAGATAAAAACTTGTTCCAAAAGATTAATAACATGACCTTCAGAATAACAATGTGACCATTAGGAATAGTAGTCTAGACAATAGACTAGTAACCTCACCTATGAAATTTTAGTTAATGTTTAGGTATCTTATGAATAACAATATGATATTTTTATTTCATGTTAGAAGTAAATAAACGTTTTAGAAATGATAAATCAAGTGTTGGTATTTTTTTAAAACATAAATCCTTATTTAAAATTTTATAATTAATATAATGATTTAAATGAAATTAAAATTTTCTTAAAATAGATTAATATATTAATATTTTGTTTTATTATCATTATATTATGATTTTATGATTCCAAAATATATTTTTAAAGTGTTATAAAATTAGTTATAATTTTAAAATCAGTATTTTTCGAGTAAATGATGATTTTATTTCAAAATAAAATTTCTAATATGTAGAAAATTATTTTCATAAAATGGAGTAGGTTCTTGAATTCTACATGTCAAAAAAAAGTTCGGGGGAATTTTTGGGATTTTTCTAAAATATTTGGAATTTTGTGAATAGTGAAATACATTAATTTGCAGTATTTAACAAATACATGAATTATTGAGTTATAGATGATCTATGGTTGATTTAATACTATAATATAGAACAATAATAAATTATTTTTATATATTTAGTGATAAGGTTATAACTATTTAAATTCTTGAGCCAAAATAATAAACTAATTAATGAAATAATATAAAACACCCATATCCTCCCCAATAAATACCACCCCTCCCCACATATTCTCCTCACACCTAGAAATACTTAAAGATTTTTCACTTAATTCCCAATACACTTACCAAGAACCTCCCCTAATTCATATATCCTTTGGACTCAAAAAAAAAAAGAAAAATTCTAATTTCCCTAAGGAGGTTCTTAAGGACAAGAAGTTAAAGTGGTAAAATTATATTCCATTTTCTTTTAATTTCTTTTTAATTTATTTTATTTTATTTTTATCTACTCAAATAAACTTATACAAGTGGAATTATAACTACACAACCTTTTTTATAATGAAATTTTATTATGTTAATGGAATAATATGTCCTCAAACCTATTCTTCGTCCATTTTAATCTAAAAATGGAAACAAGGTTCGTGTGGTGCTGCTTTATCGCCTTCATGGATAAAAAGTTTTCATTTTCCTATAATTCCTTCATGTATTGACATAAAACCATTATAATGGTAGAAAAATATTTTAAAATATATTTTATAACTGTTTTTATGTTCTAGAACTACCTTATATACATAATATTAAATGATAAAAAAACAAGTTCGTTGTGATCCAAAACTGCCAAAATTAATCTAATTGATTTTCAGTAACTAGTTATATAATTATTCATATTCATACCATATACATAAATGATATATAATATAATTTAGTATTATTTATGTTAATTAATAACATATAATTTCAATTTTGGATAATTATCCCCATTTTACACAATCTTCCATTCATGTATACAAAAGAACCGATCATGAAAGCCAAGAAACAAACACTCTCAGAAAAATAGAATCAAACACTATAAGTAATCATAATGGCCATAAATGGATTTGATAAAATTTTAATAAATAAAATAAATGTACCATAGATTATGGATTTATTAATTAATGAATCTAATTTTATTATCCAAGATATTAAAGTGAAGAAATCATTTATACTAAAGGTAATGGGATTATAGAACCCAATTTCTTTCCTTTAGGTTATTCCTCTATCATGCCAAATTTTTAGTGTGGATATTAATTTTTTACTACTAAAATATTATTTTTTTAACTTTTATTTCAATTCAATACATGTTTCTAATCTAGTTTTATGAAAAAGAAAATGATTTTCCAAAAGAACCATTATTTCTAAAATCACATATTTTACTTCTCTTGAAATTATTTTTTATTCACTCAAGATTGTTGATTTCTATACAGGTATGATATTCCATTTTTGGAACCCAAAATTTTTTCATGAATGTATGATTTATAAAATTTATATGAAACCCATTTTTGTTCCATGGGTTATCACATGTATATTATTGATATATGTTCTATATGACATGCATGATTATGTAAATGTTATGATGTGATAGGTGCTCCTGGAATTATATAGTGATCCAATGCATTGGGTAATGTTATCTATCTCATGATAGAATGTGAAATATGAGTGAAAATGATGCTATTTTTTTTAAATGGTGAATTTTTGGTTATGCACATATGTTATGCATGGACATGATGCTAGCTTTGTTCACAACTATGTTTGGTAGTTCACCACTAACAAATGATATTCCATTTTTTTGCATTTCCACATTCCATGTATTTATATAATACCTATTATAATGATTATGATGATGATACCATGATTATTTTATTATGATAATGATTACTCTAAACCATGTTATATTGATTCATGATCTTATCTATCTTCTCACTAGTCTTTTAGCTCACTCTTTCCTTGATTAATATCCATAGCTGACTACTTATAATGAAGAGTACACGAGGGACACTAAGAAGCTGTAAAATAAGGAAGTAAATAATATTTATGTTTTATAATGTAAATTTTATGTTTTTATCTAATTTTAATATGAAACTAAAACATCCAATCCAGGTTTTGTAGCACTATTATATTTTTTATCTTTTAAATGATTTAATAGTAATGTAAGAAAAACAAGGGTACCAATTTTCATATTTCATCTCAATTCCTCTATATAATCTAGAATCTCTGAAGGTTTCTATTTATCATAAATATAATGATCCATTGGAATTAACTCTTACATCACTGAATTTGAAGGATCACATATATATTTCCTCAATAGAGACACATGGAATATACCATGGACTTGAGAGAGGTTTGGTGGAAGTGTTAAGTGATTAAAAATCAACACCACTTGATCAATAATATTGAATGGTAAAATATTACTAGGTATTATCTTTCATTTATATCTGAATTAGATAACCATATTCAATAGAAAACTTTATAGAAACAACTTCTCACCAACATTGAATTCTAGAACATGCTAATGATTATCATCATAACTTTTCTATCGACTTTGAGATGACTTGAGGTGTTGTTGAATGGATCAGACTTTCTCTACCATTGCTTTAGCTAGATGATGTCCCAATATAATTATTTGACTTAATCACAAAAATAAGTACTTATAAACTTCATTATATATAGTTATTTATAAGGATCTATCAGAAATATTGATTGAATACTATAGTTATTAGAAAACTAACCTATTGGAAGGTGTTGATCCAAAATAGATTTGAAAATCCATAGAAAAAGTTATTATTATATACTATAGGGTTACAATGGTTCTCCAATACTAACTATTTGTATGAGTATGATACAAAGTGTTGAAACAAAACTACTTATCTATATCCTACTAAAGACTTCAATAGAACTTTGAAGTAAAACTTAAATCCGAATTAGATAAAATTGAATGTGGAACTCCAGGAAACAATACCACTCCCTTAATTTATAATCTTTAATTCTATTCAAGTGTTAAATCCTATAAGAAATCAATAAAGTATGATGAATTTTAATGGAGATCTACTATAAATCAAAATTTTTTATTCAAATTTGAGTGTGTATTTTGAAAAATTCCATAGCGATGCTTTCTGATTTCCATCCTGATATGGGCAATGGTTTTCACATCCCCTTATAATTTAGTCTCTCTTCCTTTAATTTCTAATATACAAAGCACCTTGATACAAAATATACAATATATAAATTCATTATATCCCACTATAAATAATATTTCAGATTTCTATACATCTTCATACATCATGGATGAATAGAGAATAACGAAACATGAGCCTCCTCAAATTGATCCTTCCAAATTTGTATGGATATAACACATACATGGTTCAAAAACCTTATCATTATATTATAACCATGGTTAAACATAGGAAAATTTATGAACCTCTTCAATAGAAAAATATCTTCCTTTCATGCCTCTTTAATCGTCACATGGATAGATTGTTCAACACTCATTTGAGAAAGATATGATTTATAACCTTCCATAAAGATTTCAAAATCCATCTTTTCCATATTCATAAATATTGGATCTTTTTTATCATCAATATAGATAAGAAAATTTCCACTAAAATCATTGTAGATCTTGTTTTTATTCGTAGGATGGGATTGTATTGAGAAATCGTAAACATTAATCAGTTATAACCATCTTATATGGTGTATATTAAAATCTTTCTAGGTAAATATATAAATTAATATTTTATTATCACTAATTACATCACATATTTCTATGTAAATATAATTCCTCAATATATTTAATTTAAATATTTCCTCACCTAAATATAAATCTGGAGTCAGTATTTTTTCTTATCAACCTACCATTTTTATGAGGCACCACCTATAATCATGAAATTTTATCATGAGAACACATTGCATTATGTTCTTTTATTCAACTGTATATATTTAAAACTAGCCTCCACTAAATGGTAGTGTAAGATCAGGATCCCCAACTAATATTCTCTTCATTTCCTTGACTTTTTACTCACAATCCTTAATCTAGAAGATATTTCCTCCCATTAGAGTTATCTTGGTGTGTTTATTAGACTGTCATTAATAATTATACATAAATCATGAATTACCCAATCAAATAAATCATCAGTTCTCAATACAATTCTCAAGTGATCTTCACATTATTTCGAACTCCTTCAACATATAAGAATATCATGAAAAATTCTACCACATACTAATCATGGTAATCTCTAAAGACTCTATTTAACGAATCTATAAATATAGTGGGGTATTTTTTTGGACATATGGAATCACTATATATTCATAATATATATTCCCAATATGGAATAATTACAGGGGTATATCATCCTTCTTAACCAGAATTTTATGAATTTTATAATGAATTTTAATATTCATAATGCATTAGGTTCCACCCAGTTGACCAATAAAGTCATTAGGATAGGGTAGAAGAATTATATTATTTACGGTGATCCTTTTTAGTTCTCAATAAATGTTCTAGAGCCACATCAATTTATCATCCTTCATTATAAAATAAACTGGTGAACCCTAATGTGACATACATGGTCAGATGAATCAATTTTTTACATATTCATGGAATTATTTCCTCAATGACTATAACTCAATCGGGTCCAATATGTAGGGATTATTTGAAATATGTGTGTCCCCATATATGAGTTATAATGAAAATATAACATCACGATTCATTGTAATACTAGGAATATCTTATGGAAAGACATACAAAACATCTTCATAATAGAAATATCATCAATATTGAGTTTATCCCCACCCAAATGAGATAATAATTACCTTTTAATTCGAATCAATACAAATAGAATGGATGTGATTTCCATTAGAAGTTCATATTTACCATTACAATGATAGAAAACCATGGTATGGTTTGGAATAAATGACACGACTTCGCTTTCTTGGAAATTTATGTGGGATTTATATTAAGAAATAAAATATTTTCTTATGATAACATAATATTATAAAATAGGTATATCAACATGATTTATGGAAATAAAATTCCATGAAACATAAATTGTATGTGAATCATAGTCTTGAGATGCTATCATCAAAACCCTAGTAATTTTCACTGCTAATTAAACCAATTATCATTTATTTTTTAATTAACATTCATTGATTCTTTCCCTGATATATATGACTTCATATAATTAATATAAAATAGGCCAATTAAATATTTTATCTTACCTATTACCACCTTAACTTCTCCATTTTATCTTAAAACTAATTGTAAAACAATAATAGTTATCATGACTATCATGTATCATTTATTAGAGTGATCAATAATGAAAAAATATTTGCATAAAGTCGAAATCATGAAACCTTTAATTCAATAATTGAAACCTTATGTTTATCCTAGTCTTTCTAGGATCATAATCTTATTAAAATCCATTATGATGGTATATAAAAGAGATGTGAATTATTCCAACAATATTTCCCTGTAGTTTCAAAATAGATACACAGTAAGGGAATACTCACCTTACACCATAATGATGGATTATATATACTCGAACAACTCTTTTTGGGTTATTACCCATAGATATCCATGCCAAAAAACCTCCACCGTTATTATCTATAAAATAATGATTTTCAATGAATAACACACTATTTATTTTAGACATATTAGGATGTTATTTAATATTTTGGATTATCCTATAGGCTCCCGATAATGTTTTCTCATCATATATTTCAATGGTTAACTAACCATTTCTCTAATACCAACCTAAGAAAAAAAATATTATACATAGATATCACATATTAATAGATAAATATTAATTCCATAATAAAACAATCTGAGCCATAATCATATGGGTCTAGTGAATTTGGATGTTTTGATACATAAAATACTAGTTTACAAGTGAACTACATCATCTTGTACTATGTTCATCAAAATTAGACCCCTTTCATGAAATATTATAATTAATAAATTTCTTTATAAATTGGTGAAAGGAAACATAAGAAGGCTGAGCTCTGAATCTATGTAAGGGTAAACATCGGAGATAACATTCGATGATCATATGAAAACATAAGATAAGTATAATGGTATGATACCATGAATCTAAATTACAAAGTTCATAGTAAAACTATTAGGGTTTTTAATCATTATTCATGGAATAATACATGAGCATTTCAATATTCATAAATCATAAGAGTGAAAAATCATCATAAATAAATCACAACCCATATGTCATGTAAGTGTTCAACCATCATAATTGTATAAAATATTTAATATGTAAATTATAACTACCAATACCTTAAAATAATATCCAATCAGGTATCAATGCCTTTTCCCATATTAAATCAATTACACTGACTTTCTTACCGTAACATATCAAGGAAATTTTCTTCTTTCACATAACATATCAAGCCCATCAGCTTGTTTCCCATAGAAGATCATGCACATACACTTATTTGACAAAATTATATCATAAGATATAAACTTTTACACAATGAATTAAGGGGATGTATAATTCCTATCCCACACATCACATAATGAAAACCGTATATATGTGTTCCACAAGATCATAAATAATTCATTAGAATGAAAAACGTGGAAAGAAAACAGTTTTATTAACATATCATCAATCCATCATAGAATAACCCATGGATAATAATGGGTCTCATAAAAATCTCATCATCATAATTATAAACCATATAGAGAATGAATAAGGATGGTACCATAAGATCATATCCCCTTTAAAACATAAAAAAACACCAAATGATGTCATTATTTATTAACAAATTTACCAAAAAAGATCATTAAATGAATTCCCAAATAAAATACAATTTCTACATTGAAAATACCTTTTAAAATAAATTTATTTACAAAATATTGAAGACAATATATTATTTTAAAATATCCATTGAATCTTGTAAATAAATATTTATATCATTGATCAATCATGATAGAGGGTAATAATGTTCATGTCATACAAGTTTAAACAATGATTCCTTTCACATTTTTGGTAAAAATACAAAGTTCCTTATTCATAAAATGAGAAAAATATTCCTTTTAAAACATTTTGTAAAAATTCATACATGGATTAAAATTAAACTAAAAAATCAGTGGATATTATTACAAATATTCTTTCAAAAATTTATAAAACATGAACATTGAAGATACAATATTTTCGACTGAGGATATGAATAATGTCATTTTTTATTTTTAATATTATTTATATAACATGAGTTCTTAAAAAGTGTAAAATTATATGGAAACATGTATTCTATAGGGATAAGTAGAGGAGATGAAAATTTAGATGTTTCCTGAGTGATTGATCACAATATTTTGGTGATGAGAAATATAATCATAGACAACCATGACAAACAATGATATTATAACCTAAAACCATTATCAATTTGATAAATTACTGATGATAATCACCATCAATGAAATAAACATAGATGGATTTTTATGTCATAAAATATCCATAATAGTAATTATAAAAATATATATAATGGAATTAAATTATCCACAGAAAAGAAACAAGTTGTGAATATGGCATGTGTCCTACCAAAATAAAAGTGAGATCAAAATACCTTACCTTAAAGTATCAACATCCTCCATATGTGTTTGAAAATTATTTATAATAAATATATCTTTTTTATACATATATTATGGAACAATAGTAAAAAATATCATACTATATATGATTTATTTATAACCTTTTTATACCCATTTATTAACAGTTCTTTATTAAAATCATTGATTTGGGTGATAAATGCTTCATTTTTTACATATGTTTTTTATGTGGTTTTGGTATTTATAAAATGATTGTGGTTTAACAATCTATGTAATTTTAATAATGATATAAATATCATATAAAATCATTATATTCATATTAAGATTCATCACCAAAATATAGTGATATAAAAATTAGTTAGACCATTCATGGAGATAGTTCTCCTACGTACGCATGAACACTATTTTAATTTTTGTAAGGATTCAATGAAAGAATGTTATATAAAAATTAAAAATTAATGAATAATTTTATATTAAATATGTAATATCTCGGACATCATGGAGGAATGTACCTATTTAAATTTTGTGTTTAATCACACATTTTTGGTTAATGAAATGATTCCAAGGAGTATGTTGGGTGTTGGGGGGTGTTCTAATGGTTTGGGACATGAGAAAGGGGATACCAGGGCTAATCTATGCATGGTTCACAGTTTTTGAGTGATTAAGAAAATTGTGAAAAATTCTAAGGTAACCATGCATCCTTGGATAAAGGATTAATGTACGGTCATTGCATGGTATGTCAAATCGTGTGGCCTACCTAGGTAACTATGGGACCCAAATTTCCTTGGATAGTAGCTATCCCATTTTTTTCCCATAGTTTTTCAAACTATGTGAGTAAACCATCTGCCTTTATAATGTTGGAAAAAATTAGAAAAATTACATTATGTTATTTTAAACCCACACGTGATTTTCACCCCTCATTTCCTCCCTTGAACCCTAGTGCTAAAAAAGAGAAATTAAGAGCTTTAAAGGGCGATTCTTCTTCATTCCTAGGCTGTTTGGAGTGTTGTTTGTTGCATATTGAATATTTGGGTATGTCTAATCTTTCTCGTGCTTCCCGTTTGGTTTAGGGTTTGTATCCTTCTCTTGTCTCCATAAAAGCTCTAAATCACCCCATTTATGTTGAAATATAGGTTTAATCTTGAAAGTGTGGTTGAATAGGGATCTAAGACTATGTATGAGAGTGAATTGTTTAGTTGATTCGAGGTAGGTGGTCTACAAGTTATATCCAATATTTTTATTTTTTGATTTGTGGTTGTTGTTTTTGTTCATGGTCTCATATTGTTGTGATTTTGATTACTTGGGTGAGGTTTGATAAAATGGGGGTCCAAATGATGACCAGAAACCCAATTAGTCCCCTTGGGATGCATTGAGGATGTTTTTACCTATCAAAACCACCCATGGAGTGCACAATTATTCTCGGACCGAGAAATTATTCAAGAAATTGTAAGGTTATTGTGTGATAATAAAGAGCCCTTGTTTTGTATGTTGACGTGTATAATGGAAGTGAAAATGAAATATAAGAAATGATTCTATATTTGTTAATGGTTTAAAGGGTTGTTAGGCATGACACGAAAATGGGTTAATTTTGAAAATCAGAATTATGACATGTGGATTACAAATTGTATTAGAAATACCTATAAGTTGAGGGAATACGAATCAATGAAGATGTTAATTGTTAATGGTATGTGAAATTAAGAATATGTTAAATGATATTTCATAAGATAATTGATGAATATGTGAAATGGAATGATTTAAGGTAATTATTGAATGTTTCAAGTGAGCTAGGCCTGATAATTGGAAATGGGCTATGTAATGTAAATGGTAAATGTGTAAATGGGTTATGACCTAATATCTATTTCCTTATTGTCTGTTATAGATGATGATTGTGATGTGTCTTTGTTGTGATATGGTTTATGTGTTTTAAATGTATGAATAAGACTCTGAACATGGAATGAGGTGTGGGATAAAGGACTGAGGGTCCTCCCACAGGTCGAGTTGGACTGATGCTCTAACTCCACCGACCATGCATGAGTTAGGGAAAGGGAAAAATTCCATTCCCCTAATGGTTTCATTCAACCCGAACTGAGGCTTTGAGGTGAGGACATTATGATGTTGTGATTAATTATCCCTAGTGATCTAGGTACTTGAATTATTCCCTTATACTGAATAATTAATTCCATTAAGCTTGTGTTAATGATGTAAATGTTTAACCCATTGATAACATGTTGATGACAGAATAAGTAAGGAAGAATATGTATATAATGAATTTGGAACCTGGGTTTGTTATCATTATGTAAAGATTGTTAATTAGTGACTACGAAATTGTATATCATTTTATAATAATTTATTCATACTTGCATGCACTATCTATTTAGACTTGATATTTTGTAGACACCATTGGTGGTGGCCTACTGAGTTATACTCACATCCTGCTCAGGCCACCGTGGGGTACCTGAGTAGACTTCATGCTTGCTGGTCAACACAAGGGTAAAGTCCCTATGTTAGGGAGTTGATTTAGGCATAAGACATATGTGGTTGAGGTTAAGGACTTGAAGTTAGGTCCATTTTGGTGATTCCTTCATTCGTATTTATTTTGGTTTTTCTTTACTTTTTCATTGTTTACTATGACATGCCATGTTTTTATTTATTGTGGTTTGTACCTGGTTTTGTGATAAGATATTTCTTCATGTTTATTGGTTCTTTAACCTTTTCTACGATATATGCTTATTATATACTATGGATTACTCTAGTAAAATGGTTATAGTCTCCCCACATGACTAATATAGACCATAATTTCTTGTCATAAACCTCTGGCTTATGAGGATGCACTCTTGAGGTCATGTGGTGACCCAGATCAGGGGCATTGGTTTAGTGGCTCCTGGGCCAGGGAAGTTAAAAATCGGGATCGAATGAGTATTTTTTGTGACTTAATATTTGGGAATGGTATACAGTAGGTTAGGAAGGTGTTAGGCCTTTGAAAAGAGCTTGTTCTTGGGAGTAGCTAACCCAAATATGAGATAAAACCCAAGTCACCCAGGGTGGGAATTTCTGTTCTTGTTGTGTGTTGTTACATTTGATGATATTTCCACATTGGGTGATATAAATGTTGTGTGTTGTGATATTTTTATTATATTTTTCTGACATCCGGAATGGTATGAGGTTGTGCATTCATGCATCATTCTAGGCACCAAGGAATATAAGAGACATGCATCATGGTAGGCACACACATGATGAGTGTGTGGAGAATAATGAGAAGGATGAATTTCATTCTCTTGAAAGTAATAAAAATTGTGTCTAATGAGATGATTCAAATGAGTAAAAAGGGGAATTAGTTGAATCGAACTACTGTCAAAGTAGGTTATGAAATAGAAACTATTTTGAAATGAGTTGAAGGTAAGTCTTGTAACAGTGTAGGTTTATGACCTCGTATTAGCCATGGACTCAATATGGATGGTTGAGGGTAGGGTTCTAGGTATGAAAAGGCCTGTTTGGGTATTGTATGAAAACTGGGTTGTTTAAGACTAGTGAGGATCCTTCTTCTATATTTTGTGAAATCTTTATAATTAGTGTTCTAAATATCATATTTGATATTGTATAATAATGTCACCACAAAGATGTGTGCCAGTTGAGAAATAGGAGGACATTACCATGAATGCTTCCCAAATAGTGGAGTAAGAAGATCTAGTGGTTCAAGATAATAGGGAAGAGTAGTTCCATGATAATTTTTCTTGTTTTTATGCAGATGATGGAATGGGACATTGGGTATGTTGCACCGAGTATGTTTGAGCTGACCAGGGTGTTTCAGCAAAATCACCCTCCGACCTTTACCAGAGAGGGTGGTCTAGAGGAAGCTGAGTTCTGGATGGAGTCTATCCAGACAGTACTTGATCATCTTGATTCTCCTTCCAAGATGTGATCCATGATAGAGGCCTACATGTTTCATGGCCATGAAATACATTGGAGGGAGATTATGGTTAAGATAGATCAGACTAAAGGAATGACATTAAAGGCTTTTTAGGAAATGTTTCTAGAACATTACTACCCAGAGACATTGTAGAAGGAGAAGGCTACATTGTTTATGTGTTTGACTTAGGGGATGAATAAGTAATGGATTATGCCAGTCATTTCATTGAATTATTCTGTTTTCTTCTAAAGTTGTCTAAAGATGAGGTGACTATGGATAATGATTCTTGGATGGGATTATGCATGATATTAGGTCTCAAGTGAATATATTCCATTTGAAGAGGTTTTTAATGGTTATAGACCACGACCATATCTCATAAGGGAACCTAAAATAAGATTTAGGTGGTGGACTTATGGTTAAAGTTTGGCGGACATGTGTTACAACTTTCAAGGGTAAGAAATTTTGTTTTGGGAATTTCCAACTGGGTGAAACTACGCAGAGTAGTCAAAAGAGAGGGATAGTTTCTCATGGTGGTGATCAGGTATTTTGTTACCAGTGTGGAAGACCGAGGAACCTGAAGTGTTAGTGTCCTAGGCCACTAGTTGAGTGCCGGTCATGTGAAAGGTTGGGACATATATAGAGGTTCAATAAGAACCCTTGGTTTCCAGGCATAGATGGAGGTCATCGGCAGATGCCGGGTGCTGGAAGGGGGTCAATCACCCCATATCAGGTATGTAGTTAGAGCTCCTATGGTTGTATTGGTAGGGGTGGTGGATGTGAATATCTGGATTAAGACTATCTGTACCAAAAGGGTAGTGTAGTTCATGGAAATTAAGACGGATTCCAGGGTAGGGGGTCAGTTCATCTTCACGCAATTCACTCTATACCTTGAGGTGGCGAGGATTGGATGTCTACCATTCGAGGTACAATTTTGGTAGATTCTACAACCCATAATGCTTTATTTGATACATTTTGTACATATTATTTTATTTCTACATAGTTCATAGTTGTGTTGGGATGAACTGTGGAAAGTTCATGTGGGGTTATATCAATTGATACACTGATGGGGGTGTGAGTTGAGGATATTAGGTAGTATAAGGGTTATGCCTTGGAGTTAGGAAATATCGTTTCCCATGGAATATTTTTTTCCTTAAGATGTCAAGTTATGACTTTATTTGGTTGTGGAATGGCTAGTTATATATCAGGTCCATATCAACTATTACCGACACCGGGTATCTTTCACATATCTCTATAGAGACACTTATGTCCATCGGGGTGAGTGGGTTATTTGAGCAGGTCATGCATGCCCAATTTTCTAGTAGTTATGGAAACTCACAATCCTTGTGGCCTACCTTGTACTAGAAGAAGGAGGAAGTAAACAAACAATTTTTCCTCCTATTATGGATCTATTTTTTATGTATTTCTTTAGGACCTATTAGGGCTACCACTTGAGAGGGATGTTGAGTTTACAATCGAGTTTCTCTCAGGGGTGGATCTGATTTCAATTCCTCCATATCAAACGGTGCTGAAAAAACTCCAAGAACATAAGGCATTGCTAGAATAATTGGAGAGAAAGAGGTTTATCCATCACAGTACATATTCATGGGGATTTACCATGCTCTTTTGGGAGAAGCAAATAAGATCCGTGAGGTTATGTGTTGACTATAGAAATTTGAATCAAATGATATTTCAAAACCAATACCTTCTTCCAATAAATGATGGAATGTTTTAACAACTGAGGGGGTGCCTCAGGGTTCTCTAAAATAAATATTAAATTGTGATACCATTAGTTTAGGTTGAGACATTATGATACACTATATAAAACTTTTTAGATTAGGTACAAGTTGTACAAGTTTGTAGTGATACCATTTGGATTGTCCAATGCAACAACTATTTTCATGGCTGTAATGAACCAAATATCTCACCCATATATGGATCAGTTTTGGGTTGTCTTTTTTGATGAAATATTGGTGTACTAATTAAACCTTTATTATCATGAAAAACATCTCAACGTCTTCTTATGTACACTAAGATAGAATAGGATTTACCACAATCTATTAAAATATCATTTCTGGATAAGTTATCATTTTTGAGTCAAGTGTGTCAGTGGATCTAGTGAAGGTGCAAGATGTAGTGTCTTGGGAGAAACATAAGAATGTTTATGATGTTTGGAGTTTCCTGGGCTAGTATATTTATTAGGTATTTATCTCATTTGGTAGAACCACTCTCAGGTTTAACAAAGCGAGGAGTTAAGTTTGTGTAGTTTGAGGAATGTGAGAATGCTTTTAAAGAGATGAAGAATCGGTTTACTACAACATCGAAACTGATCTTACCTAAACTAGGTAAGAGGTATACATTTTTCTGTGATGTTTATAGTGTTGGAATTGGGCTAGTGTTTATGAAGGATGATCGAGTTGTAGCTTATGGGTCAAGACAGTTGAGGCCTCATGAAAGAAATTATCCTACTCAGGACCTTGAGCTTGCTGTTGCGGTTTATGCCTTAAAGTGTTGGAGTGATTAATTTTTGGGAGATCAGTTTAGGATTTTTATCGATCATAAAATTATTAAGTACATATTCTCTTATTGGGATTTGAATGTTTGACAGAGAAGGTGAGTCAAGTGCCTAAAATCCTTTGACTTTGATTTGGTTTACACACCAGGAAAAGGGAATAGTGTTGTGGATGCTCTAAGCTTGAATACTCAAAATCGAGTGGTTTATAAATCCAAATTTGGGTGAATAATGATGGCCATGTTTTCTGAAATTCATATAGAAGTACAATATAGGAATGGTTATATGACCTTTTCATCTATAGAAGTTGATTCTCTTATTTTAAGAGGGGTCAAGGAGAGTCATCTAGTTGATCTAGAGTGTTTATCTATGGACATAAGTCTTAAAGTAGAGGAGTCACATTCTAGTTTTTTTTGGATGATGATGTAGTTTTTTAAGATCAAGGTCATGTTGTGGTGGTATAAGGTGTGTGAGAAGAGTTGATTCACAAGTTCCATGCCTCAAAGTGGGCAGTACATTCTGGATTGACAAAACTATATCACGATCATTTTCGGTAATATTGGTGGATGTGAATAAAGAAGGAGGTTGTGGGTTTTTTCACAGGATGACTTACCAATAAACAGGTGAAGCCCAAGTATCAATTCCCAAGTGGGTTTTTATAGTCATTCCCAATTTCATAGTGGAAGTGGGAAGATGTAATAATGAAATTCATAGGGAGTCTTCTAAGGATGCCTCAAAATAATGACACAATTTGCGTTCCTGTGGATTGGATGAAAACGTGTCTCATTTATTGTCGATTCAAGAGACGTAAATAGTTGGTTAGAAGGGTGAGTTATATGTTTGTGAGATAGTGAGGTTGCATGGTGTGACAAGAACCATAGTTTTAGATCCTGATCTACGTTTTACATCATGGCTGTGGTTGGGGTTACAGAAGGAACTTAGTAAAGAGGTGTTTTGGGTATGACCCATCACACACAGATGGATGGGAAGTTAGTTCATATGATTTAGGGATTAAAGGATATGTTTAGAGCCTCTGTTTTTCATTTCGGTGCTTTTTGGAAAAATCACTTTTCACTCGTTGAGTTTTCTTTCAAAAATAGTTTTCGTTATATGATTCATATGGTTCATTTTAAGGAACTTTGTAGGAGACCATGTAGATCTTCATTATGTTGGATAAAATCTAGGGAGTCTAAGCTGTTAGGACCGAGTCTCATGCCGGAGATGTTAAAAAAGGTTTATTTGATTCAAAAGCGCATGATAATAGCTCAGAGTAAGAAGAATTCATATGAATATTGGCATCATAGACCTATTGAGTCTATGGTGGGGGATAGTGAATTTATTCAAGAATCTCCAAGGTTGGGACACCAATGAATTTGGAAACTAAGCATGTTGGAGCCCATGTATGTAGGACCATTCGAGATCATGGAGAGGATCAGACTACTGGCTTACTGATTAGCTCTTCATCAGTGGTATAGTGGAATGCATGATGTTTTTCATGTCCTGTACCTCTGAAAATATCCCCCTGATGCATCTCACATGATAAAATTTGTGTATGTATAGTTGGAAGCTGATGTGTCCTTTGAGGAGCATTCTGTTTTTATTGTGGACCATACTAAGAAAGTCCTGGGGAGTAAGATTGTCCCCTTAGTTCTTGTTTTATGGAAACATGGAAAAATTTAGGAAGAAACTTGGAAGATAGATTCAGAAATGAGGGCATAGTGCCTCAATATATTTTATTTGTAAACTCAATAATGCTTGAGAAGAGTGGCTCGTGGATTATCCGTTATAAGGTGGGGAGATTCTAAGATCATAGATATTGTGGAGGTAAGTTACTATTTAAAATTTTTGTTTCAATCACTTGTTTTTGGTTAATGAAATTGTTCTGGGGAGTACTTCGGGTCTTGGTGGTGTTCTAATGGTTCATGACATGTGAAAGAAGAGAATTGGGCCAATCTATGAGAGGCACATGGTTGGAAAACTATTGGTGCATAATTAAACATATTGTGCAGAATTCCCAGGTAACCATGAAGACTTGGACATAGTCTTAACACAAGATCAGTAAACAGTCTACCAAAATGTGTGGCTAGCCAAGGTAAAAGTGTGACACAAATTTTCTTGCATAGTTTTTGGCACATGGTTTTCACATGGTTCGTCAAATTGTGTGGGTAAACCGTGTGCCTTTGTGATGTTGGAAAAAATTACAAAAAAATTATTATAGGATTTTAAAAACTCACCCGATTTTCACCCCTCATTTATTACTATGAAGCCTAGTGATGAAAAAGATCCTCCATGTTATTCCAATGGTGATTCTACTTCATCTCTAGATTTTTTGGAGTGCCTTCAGTTTCAGGTCGAAGATTCGGGTAAGTATAATCCCTCTCGTGCATCTATTTTTGGTAAAGGGTTTTCAACTTTCTCTTATCTCTATCCAATGATCTAAAACCTCATTTTTTTGATGAAATATATTTTGAGGATTAAAATGGTGGTTTATTGAGGATCTAAGGCTATGATTGATAGTTTGTTTGTTATCATATTTGAGGTAAGTGGTCTACAAGTTATATCCCATAGTTTTGTTTTATGATTTGTGCATGTTGGTTTTGTTCTTGGTCACATATTATTTTGATTTTGCTTACTTGTCATAGGTTTGGTAAGATGGGTATCTAAATGATGAATAGAAACCCTCATGGTCCCCTTGGGGATCATTGAGTATGATTTGACCTATTAGGACCACCCATGGGGTGCACTGTTATTCTCAGACCGATTAATTAGTCATGAAAGTGTAAGGTTGTTGTGTGATAACACTGCACCAAACGGACTGTTCAGTGGTAGTTTATTAAACCACCACTAATTTTTTTTTAAATTCATTAGTGGTGGTTTATAAAAAACCACTGCTAAACCATTATATATTTTTATGCCCACAACACTCTCCCCCTCCTTTGGAAACCCTGACCCCCCGACCCCCTAATTCCCTGAAGCCCTTTTGGCCCTATCACCGCCCGTCATCACCCTCGTTTCCCTTGTCGTGCCTTGACACCCTCTTCTCCCTCACCACACCTTGCTTCCCCTCATTGCACCTCTCTGCCCCTTTCTGTGCCTTGCTGCACCTCGCCGCACCTCACCGCACTTTGCCGCTCCTCACCGTGACTCGCCGCTGCTTCGCCACCCCTTGAATCCTCCAATGTAGTCACTATTCTCTATATTAACATAATTTGAGGAAGTAAACACATTTATAAAATTACCATATTCATTTATATAGTCCTCATGTAGTTCAATTGATCCACGATTTTTATAGCAAAGAGAATTCATCTTATAACCCACCCATATTATCAACACGCGATCTATAGATCATGATACATCATGCTCAAGCATTCATGTTCTAACATATGACTCCCCAATGTAACATATTCATATTATTTTATTTCATTATTTATTTTTATTACATTATATAATTTCTAGTCTGGAATATTCAAAATATTGGGAAAATATTAGTTCACATGGCGTGCATGTGGTTATCAGAAATTTGAAAGACTATTATTATATGGAATGATTTAATGTTCATTATTAGTATAGGGTTAAAACTTATTGAAGAGTTAAAATGTGGCATAATAATAATTAGGGTGAAATATTATTATATTGGATAAATATGGATTTTCCATTTTTAGGAGTAATTGTTTCTTTTAACCATGTTAGTGAAAACTTCTAACTAATAACATTGCATGGGGGGATACATTTTTCCATTACTATATGACTAAATAGTGTGCATGATCCAAATTTAAAACTATATATTTCTTCTCTTCTCCCATGATAAATTTAATAAACAATTAGGGTATCTTCATTCCTATTGAAAAATTCTAGGATGCTCAAGAATATCTCCTACGTTTCAACCCTTTTCTGTTGTTTTCATTAATGGATTATTTTCACCCTTGGTGATAACACTTAAGTAAATTTGAAAACACCTCTTATTTCATTAATCAAGCTACTTCATCATCACAATTTCAATATTTTATTCCTATAATATGGATATAGTTTCTAGGGATTTTTCACTAATCTAATTTCTTTACAGGTTTCATAATTTTATGGATGGTTATGGTGGTTTAATGGTTTTTTTCCATCATGACTAGAATAAAAACCATTGTATTTAGGTTTAATGACTTTAGGTAAGATTCTCAATATTATTAATTATAAAATACCTAAACAATTAATTTATAATATGAACGAAATGATTCAAAATGGTTTAATTATTATATAATTTATGGTTATTGATTTTTCATCAAACTAATTTATTTTCCCTATTTATTTTCATTGGAAAAAAATAGAATTCTCAAATTTCAATTCTAAAAACTAGATTTCCTGTATTATATTCTCATATAGAGTGTTATGAAATATATACCTTAATGTATCTTGAATAAATTGACGTTACTTTCAATGACCAATTCATTATAAATACAAATGTTTTTTTGAATATTTTAAAAAGGATATAAAAAAAATTCACCTTGAGTTACTTGATCTCATCCTTTGAGGATCTCATATCCTATTTCAATTTATTATAATCTCTTATGATATAATCAAATTTAGTTAACAAGGTAGACCAAAAGGATTTAATTTCCAAACTATCTAATCTTTTACTTACCGATGGTGAATCCTTATGTACTAGAGGTGGTGATGACATATGGGGTGTATTAGAATGGTCAATAGTCTCCATAACCACATCAACGAATCTATCTCCACAAGTAGGTCGTCCAAGAATAATTTAATACACTGACTGATGATCGAATGTATCTCTAGGTATTCCTTCAACTACTGAAACACTAGGAACCATCTCAATTGTCCTCTCTTCATGAACAAAAATGGTTGTCTCAATAACTATATCATCAAAATGAACTTCTTTAGTGGATCCAACTACTCCATATACTTGACTCTAAACATCCTCTTACACTGTAGGATTGATCTATGACAACTAATTCTTTTCTCTAGCCACTTTTGATTCCTACACCTCCATAGTAGTCACCGTCTCAGGAGGTGATACATCCCTAGGTGGCGAGGTTTGAGATGGATACCCCCCTAAGCCACACCTTCCTGTCTACATGATTCAAAGAGATTGAATTGGTGTCCCAGTATTATCTAATAGTCTCTAATAGTATGAGAAATATTTTATTAGTTTTAAGTAATTTTACTACATCTCATTAATTTATATCCACTTATTTTTTCTTTAAAACCAGGTCGATCAACATACAATAGGGGTAATCATTCATTTTTTATTTTTCTTTTGAAACAATGATGCATAAACCACATCATGTATCATGGAAGATTACTCTTTAGATTATTGATCAATATATATAAGACATACATATCATGTATCGATACTTTCTCTATTAATCAATCTCTTTGGGAAATCATAGTTTGAACAAACTTACATAGAACCTTTCAATCAGGCTAGAAATCCATTACTAGCTTCTTCTCAAAGGAAGAGGTTCTAAACATGAATTTAAAAACCTATTTTGGTCCTACTGTACATGTAGCAAAAAATGTATAACTAAAATTTTACTTCCCTTCATGGGAAAAATGAATAATCTCAATAAAAATACACTTATGAAGCCATCACATCTTTCCCATTTACATTTGACGACACAATATCCTCTATTCCATATGACTGAAAATAAATATTCCTCATGAACACATTTACCTGTTTTAAAAAAAACACATTTTCTCCTTCTCCAATTTTCTTCCACCAAATTGAATTTAAGGATTTAATTTATTTAGAAGAGTATGACATTTAATTTTTTAAAGTAGTATGACATGAATTGGGTAAATCAATTTCTATGTGTTCTATGCCTGGAATATAAAAAAAATTTATTAGCTCAAACATTATGGAAATCATTAAAATTTCAAAAGTTATTTAAACTATTATATATATATATATATATATATATTGTTTGTAACATGCAGATGTTATTTTTTTCTGCATATTTTTTATGAAATATATGTTCTGAACCTAATTTTATTCAATAAAATGATATGAATGCCAAGGAGGATGCATTGCAATGTTTCATTAACTACACCGATAGATGAAAATCCATCTATCTCCCTCCCTACGTCATCTGAGACGCCATTATCTTTCCCCAGGACCATCACCCCCTGCACCATCTCTCACACCCTTCATAAGTGTCCCTTCAACTGCTCAGTCATCACCTTCCCTTTCAGGAGCCTCAGGAGTGAGGGAGTGTGTTTCCACTTGTAGTTCTTCATGGGGATACTGTAGGGTGACTACAATAGGTATACATTTTAATATGAATAATTTTTTTTCACATTTTGTATACAAACTGTTTGTTTATAAAAGATGAAAAAATGAATGTATGGAGAAAAATATGAAAATATAATATGTATGGAATCTGGAATGAGATAAGATAATTGTTCCATTTGATTCCTATGGGGTCCCTAACGATGACGCCACAGGATTACTTGGCCAGATTATAGGCCAACTGGTCGCGGAACCAATTTCTTTTCCTATTATGTATGATTATTAGAGGCATATGCCTTCAACTTGGAAAAATGATTTTCTTGACTCCAAAATATATGTAATTTTAATACATTATAGTTTAATTGAATTTCATTATGTTATTAAATTATAATATTTTCAAAATGAATTTCTATGTTCAGATGTTATTCCACTTTATGGTTGCTGATGTGCTAGCATGAAAGTGGGATTAGAAAAATCTGTGCAAGAAATGGAAAGACTTTAAATGGAGATTGTGGAGTGATGTAAATGATACTTCATTGACCTCCCAATATATGCATGACAATCTACATGATGGGATATCGAAAGAGAAATAAAGAGTTTTTTTATAGACATCGTGATTAGAAGAAGATGGTATTTAAATATACATTATAATATTAAACTCATTTTACATTTATACATGAATATGAATATGAGATAAAATTGAATAAATTACTATTAAATTACGTTTTATTTATTTCTAAATCTTTCGAGGAATAATGCATCATGCTAGGCTAAGAAAGTCACCTCTCACACCGTGGGGTTAAAGAGTTCTTCTAGAATCTGATCAACTCTTGTAATATTTTCATTAGTTTAAGTATTTATAAGACAATATTATCTATTAAATATATTAAATTGTTTATTTATATTTTTTTAATGCGGTCAAAAAATTTCGGGCACCAGGCTTCCTGAACAGAAGTGATGTTAGATGTCCATAAAAAATCAGATGGATGTTTTGTTAATGAGCCTGCCAAAGATGTTGGGGTATGAACTCATTTTTCATTATAATAACTATTATCATTTGTCACTATGTTAATATATATTGTTTCTATTATGACTGATATTTGATTTATAGGTAAAAAATAAGGAACTATGGGATGCCAATCCCATGCAGTCCTACTCAGTCTCCCAAGACGACCCAATTGGTAAAGTCCATGGGAAGGAGAATCATGGTCGAGTAGGCATGATAGGTTTGGGAACCATACCATCTGAGGTCTTTGGTAGGTCACCAAGGATTATAGCTGCATCTACTGCTAGTTGTAGCCAGTTCATACCCAGATATTCTCATGAAGATATTGTTTCTCTACAAAACACAGTTTAGGAATAGGGGACTCAGATATCCGCTTTGTTAAAATCATTGATTGATTTATATCAGAAGAAGACCAGATATATCCCTGGTGGTACTACATCGACTGGTGGTGAGCAATTAAATCAAAAAAAATTCAAAATCATTTAGTTTTCAAAATATTTATTCCTTTTATGTTTAAATATAAACATACAACAATATTTGATTTTCAATATATTGTTCTTACAGGTGCCCGTAGCAGGAAGTAGAGGTGTAAGTGGAGAGGGTGACGAGCTATGTTCATCATTAGACAATGATTAGTGAAGTGGGTACCGATAACAATATTTGTATATGTATCATGTTTGGAATAGAGTAGTCACCAGAAAGTTTTATGACCTAACATTTTCTTGATTTCTCATGTTTACTTTTATGTATTATTTACTAAGTCTTCCAAACACACTAAGAATTTAAAATATTTATATTTTATTAATGGATATTTATATATATGAATTGTATAATAATATGTGTAAAAATTAATAGGTTGTTATATCTATGGTGTAAATGATCATAAAGAGGTTTTTGGTGTTATTTCTAAAATCATCATAGGTTTATCATAAAGATAATGTCTTCAATATAGTGGCTGATGGTGGAGTTTTTAGTGGTTATAACTTTTTAGGATTAGTTTCACCATGGAGTAGGGATGTGGTTTATCCTATTCTTGATAAGATAAGACAGTGTATGTTTATACTTATGAAGTTTAGGTGGGGGGGTTTTGGTTGAAATTTTGGATGTTTAAAGTTTTTTGGTTTCAAAGGCATTTAGATTGATAGTATAGAGGTTTGAAAGCTGTGGGATTAATGGATTTAGTTATTCTCATTAGAATTTTATATTTTCAAGATTTAAAATTTTGTAAGTATTAGGTTTAATGTTTTGTAGCTTTGAAGGTTTCTAGTTAAATATTTGTTTTATCATTTTTGTTTTTATTTAATATTTTACACCTTTTTTGTTTTTTAAGTTAAAGTTTTATTGGATTTCATGTTATATGTTTCAATTTTTGTGCATTTCCAATGTTTAGTTTTTCACTCTTCATGATTTCATGTTTATAAGTCCCTTTTTACATATTTTAATGTCTTATGTTCACATGAATGATTTTTTATCAAATTTCTAGAAATAACATATCCAGATTTCATATTTTAAAATTTATAGATTTCATATTTATTATGTTTTATGTTTTCAGGTTACAGTATTTGAAATTTGATTATTTCATATGTTTTTATTTTTAGGCTAATGGTTGGATGTTTACACATTTTATGTTTTCAAAAAAGAATTTTGTAATATTGTAGGATTTTAATCATGGATAAATCATGTGTAATGATCTCTAAAGTTATATAATTCTTTTATATAGTTAAGAGGATCCCATATTTTCTGTCTTATAGGTTTTAGTTGTTTTTTCTAAGAAATCATTATTTTTAATGTTTTATTATTGAATGATTTCCAGTTTGAATGAATGCATGTTTGGATGTTTAAAATTTTCTAGATTACATGTTTATATGTTTTCAGGGTACTGGTACTAGGGCTGCAAAATCTGCAACAATTTTTTATTTTAAATCTATCTTTAGTAGTGGTTTAAACCGCGTCTATACAGATGTCCCTTATTTTGTGTAAGTAAGAACCACCACTATAATTTGTTATCATACTATCGGTGGAAGTTACATCTACCACTACATACATGAATGGATTGTATTAGAAATACCTAAGAAAGTTGGGAATATGATTCATTAAAGATATTAATTGGTAATTTTGTGTGAAATGAGGAATATGTTAAATGAGATTTCATAAGGGAATTGATTAATATGTGTAATGGAATGATTTAATGGAATTATTTAATGTGATAAGTGAGATAGGCTTGAGAATGGTAATTGGACTATGTCATGTAAATGATAAATGTGTTAATGGGTTATGTAATAATATTAATTCAATTATTGTTTACTATGGATTATGATTGTGATGTGTATTGGTTGTGTTATGGTTTATTTTTGGTAAGTGGATGAATAAGCATGTGCACATGGCTTGAGGGGTGGGATAAAGGACTAAGGTTCATCCCATGGGTCGAGTTGGACTGATGCTTTAACTCTACCCACCACGAACTAGTTAGGGAAGGGGATAGAATTCTATCCCCCTAATGGTTTCATTCGACCCATAATGAGGTTTTGAGGTGAAGAAATTTTGATGTTGTGATGAATTATCCCTAGTGAGTTGGGTACTTGACTTATTACCTTATGTATAATGATGAATTACATTAACCTTGTGTGAATGATGTAAATTATTCACCCATGGATAACATGATGATGATAAAATAAGTAATGATTAAGATTCACATAATGAATTTGGTACCATGGTTATTTATTGTTAAGTAAATATTGTTAATTAGTGAAACGATAATTTTCTTTTATTTAATTTTCATTTATTCATACTTGTAGAATCTATCTGTTTAGACAGGGTATTTGGTAGACACCATTGGTGGTGGACTACTGAGTTGCACTCACACCCTACTCAAGCCATTGTGGGGTACCTCAGTTGACTTCTTGCTTACATTTCAGGAAAATAGAAAAGGTCATATACAAGGGAGATGAGTTGGGCATGGGATATGAAAGGATGAGGTTCCATACGTGGAGTCAGGTTCATTTTCATGATTCCATGGTTTTTATACTTTAACACTATTTAGAATGACATGGCATGCTTACTTTAATTATGGTTTTTACTTGGTTTTAGTAGAATATGTTTAGGAGTTTTTTTGGGTTATTTCACGTTTTTACTATTTATTCTTTTTATATTTTTTGTCTTACTCTGTTAAAGAGATTATAATCTCCCCACATGAATAATCAAGATCCTCGTTGCAAGTTGAAAACCTCTAGCATATGGGGAGGCGCACATGAGGTCATGTGGGGACCTGGCTTGGGAAATTGGATTAGGGTATCCTTTTTTGGGGACGTTACAAAATATATCTTATATATCCATTTAATATATTTTTATTACCATCCATGAAAAAATAAAATTACAACCGTATCACATCGCTTCATGCAAGCAGTAATCAACATTTACGTAAGAGTGACATTAATATTTTTAAATGGACTGGAAGGTAAGGAGTTATTTGTGATATTATAATTATATAATTATAATTATGTCTTAAACATCATATATATTCTTTAAATTCATCATTATATCCATCAATGATAGATGGTTTTGGAAAAAAAATTACATCGGTTCGTGTGGCGGTAGTTTCCATTCACGCGATCTACGAATTCTTTCCTATGTGAAGGAATATGAGATGGATATATGAACTTAAATTGAAATAATTAAAAATATATATATGGGAGTTACTGAAATTATTATATAATAATTTTTTATGAAGATTTTATAGAGTTTAATTATGAAAAAAAACACTCTGTTAAAAATTATGACTCTTATTTATACAACCACTTCAAGTTTTCACTAAAGGACATTTTCGAGGGTTTGATAATAAAACTATGGAATATATGATATGGGGTGGAATTAAAAAATGTATTGGGTAAGGTATTGGATGATTAAAAAGTCTTTGGAAGTGTAATAAAGAGGGGATAGGGTGTGCCCTTTTATAAGTGGGGGAGATGACACACTTGGAAACTTTAAAAAGAAAAAGATATATCCACATATTACCCATAAAAATGATAAAAATGGATAACTTTCAAACAATAGAATATATAAGATATAAATATGACCATAATAAAGTAATGGTATATATTTTTAATTAATTTTATCCCTTATTATTTTATTTTAACCTATAGTAAAAAAAGTTTTAACCTAAACCATAGAAATTAATTATTGTTGTTTTTACAATTAGTTATGACCAAAAAATTAAGTTGAAATTATTATAAAATATTAGTTTTATGATTACATGTATGAAATTTATTTTAATTAATTCAATTCACTGTTATTTTGGACTATTATATAAAATTAAACCCACAGACGTGATGAAAAATAGTTTTTCCAGAGAAATGTTATCATAGCTATAGAATTATTCTTATGATATTAGAACATAAAATTGATATTAACAACATAAATTGGATTTAATATAGAAACATTGATCTAATAATACATGGTAACCTATAATTAAACATAACGAAACATTAAAATTCTTCAAAAAAGGGATGTTTTTCATTAAAAGTTATTATTTTTTACTTTTCATTGAAAACTTAATCTTTTCAAAAAATTCAGAAAAATTACCCCAATGATAATATTATAAATTTATCTTCAAAAAATAATATTAATTTATTCCAATATATTTTTATAAATTTAGAAAACTAATTTTATTGTTTTTTCATAAGAATATATGTAAACCCCCTTTTGAGAAATCTTTAATTTTGAAGCATATAAATACTTCAGAAAACATTAAGTACATATGTGTCAATTTATTATATTAATCTAAAAAAATTTTAATTAATTTTAGAAATTTGGTTATCCTATTGAAAAACCAAATTTAACTTCTAGGTTATAACTACCACCTTAAATAATATTATTTTAACAATATATCATGTTTTGTTTAAACTCAGTGTAATGAGTCACAAAATCTATCAATAAAATTAAATTTATGTGAAAAATATTAAATAATAAACTATTTTGTTATAGAATTTCCCACTAATTTTATTCAGTTTGGTGAATGTGTGGGGATTCCATGGTCTCTGTAGGACTATTTACACATTAATGGGATATTATTTCCCACGTAACTAAGGGTTGATAGTGTTTATTTCATAATGACCATGCAACAATTTTTTCTCCATTATAATATTATATACATTGTACTATAATTGGATATCTATTAGACATTATTTGAGGTGACCTATTGTTTTTTACTCACACCAATCTCATGTCTCAATTTATAGGTGACAAGACTTCATTATTTCAGGCTTAAATAAGGGTAATATCTCGGCTATATATGAATAATTTGATGTGTTACGAATTTAGAATAGATGGATATATCAAGAATAGTCTTATGGCCTAGTGTGAAAATATATTTTTTATGGGAGTTTTTTAGACCTATAATTTTTATTGTGTGATATTTCCTTTCCCCATGGTCTATTTTTTGATTATTTGTCACATTACATACAATTCACTCTTGATAGTATGTGATTATTGATTTTAGTATTATTTATTATTATATTATTATCAGTCGTTCTACCGGGAATAGTTACCCCATGAACTCATTTAGTCACTCACCTCTTTTAGACAACATCTAGTTTACTAGGAACTTCTCTTAAGGCCATGTAGCAAACAGATTTAGTTACTTACGATTGAATTGTGTTGATATTGTTACACATGTTCTAAAAAAATATAGAGAAACCATAATTCCACATGGGTAATATATATGTTAACTATATAACCCTATGAAGTTAGTATAAACATATTCTATAAAATTATCAAAAAAATAGAGATGCCAACAATAAAAATAAATGATATTCCTCACCTGATCTAGACCCTAATTCAATATCCATCTAACCCACCTATAAAATATTATCGCCCATCCCTTACCTATATACCTACTCATGAAATATGAATGTACATCACGATATCTATGTTGGGTGTTCGTAAAAATATATAGGTTACCATAATTTTTTCCATGCTAAAAGTTAAAATATATTTGTGTATGTATGATATGATATAATAATAAAATTACTACACACCAAAAATAATGATAAGAATAATTACATAGTTAGGTGTTATAGAAATCACCTGATGAGGAGTATAATTACTTCATCTACTACATGTAAATATCATAACATATCATATATGAAATTCAAAGGGTTTACATATTGTTCATAGATCATAATATCATGCACAGGGTGGGAATAATATCCCATTACATGGTTTATATCAAAATATATGGGAATTTTATCAAAGATATAATGAAAAAATAGATGGAAAACCATCCAATAATAGAATAATATAAAACATGTGGCAATCATAGCTCATATTATGAAAACCATAGAAAACATGACATAACAACCCAAGACTATATCAATATATGATAACTGGAATAATTTTTCAATTATTTTATATTATATAGTCCATGTGAGAATTATGTCATATGATAATAATAGTACAAAATAATAAATTGAAATTAAAACCATTCCATATGATCTCTCCACCTAACTGGAGAGCTGCTCTATGGTGTTTTAGGGTTTCAAAACCCGGTGGCGTATTGGTTGTGATGAGCGGAGGATCATTTCCCCTCAGTGACGGACACCTGATTAGATGCGTGGATCTGTGGGTCTGGCTAAGGTGGATATGGTGTAGTCAGATCTGGGTGCACGAGGATGGGATCTAGATTTGGTGTTGTGGTGCTGAAGCTTCAGGTATAGATATGGATTTGGGGGTGAGATCCTAGTGTGATTTCGCAACCGTGCAGTGGAGACGATGGTGGCGATGTGCGTCGGCTTTGATGGTATGTATGGTGTGGTTTTCTGACATCGCTAAGGAGTTTTGCGGGTGTGAAGGGTGCGGAGGGTGCAGGATTCCTTTGGTCAGGTAGGCGAGCTTCAGTGGATTCATGGTCGGGGCACTCGAGGACGATGTTGTTCCACTCCGGCAGGTGGCGTTGAGGGATTCACTTTGGCAGGGCCTCAGGCAAATGGCTGAGGTAGGCTTCAAGTGCAGGAGCAGGAGACTCATGGGGCAGAGGCGTTTCGGTCCTGACAATGGCAGACATGGAAACCCGAATGAATCTTGTAAGAGTCACCGCGGTGTGGTCTCCTCCAATGCAGTGGGTGGCGTCTTCGGTCAGCAGGCAGTCGGGCTGGTGGCGGTGGAATGGATGGACATATATTTTTCATTGTTTGGACTTGTTTGGCTTGTTTTGTAATGGGTTTGTCCCACTGGGACTTCGAGCGATTGTTTGTTAAAGGCTATATACCTTTGGGCCTATGGGCTGGGTTTGTTTTGGGCCCACCCTTACCCAGTTTAAAAGGGTTCTTATTTTCTTTTTCTAAATAAAGGGGCTTGCCCCCAATCTTTTCATTACAACTGTTCCATATACTCATATAGGTATAAATGGTCATGTCATACCCTTTTATTGAAATATAAAATAATGGTTATAACATCCTGATAATCTCATACACTTCCATTGAAATTTCAATAAGTAGGAATAGAGTCTATTTCCATAGGAAAAAAATACATAAGAGGGAATAAAATCCCAATACTGAAGCATGATGTACTAATAGGTTAAAAAATCCATCTGTAAAGGTAATAACACATACATTCACCTAACATCCCCTTCCATAGAAACATCAGAAAGTGAAAAGGGTTCCCCTTTTAATTAAAAACAATTAATTAAGCTTCAATTAACATTTATAGAACAATAGTAAGGTAAATAGGTGATATATCCAATACCACAATATACAACAATACAAAGGGTTATATCTTCCCAAACATGTGGTACATTATGTAATAAGGTATATTATCATAAAAAAACTACATCACATAAATGAATATATCACTTTTTACTTGAGTAAATACCATGAGAAACTAGTTTTTCTCCCACATTACATCCAAATAAATGAAAATAATACAAATAATCCCCAAAAATTCCATAAAATGGAATAGTGAATAACACATCAAATTATATTGCATACAGTACATAAAATATTTTGTTATAGAGTATAATTTTTATTGAAAATTCAAATTAATTTTATTGTCACACACACCCAACCAATTTCCATTTTCTAAATTCAAAGTATAGACTATATAAAAATACCAAAAATAAGTATAGGTACATCAAAACCACATATTATTAAAATGCATTCCACAAACTATGAGTTAATATAAAAAAACTATTAAAAGGAAAACATAATGTTAGTATCTTAAGGAAACCCACAAGTCTTTATCAAAGGGGTTTATGTATAATTAACATGGTAAAATATATTATAATCTATCTAATTATATTATTTTTTTACTTCCATTTTAAATTTCAAATAAAAAATTAAATATCGAAGAGGGCCATCGATGACTAACGTGAAGAAAAAAAATCAATGGATCCCACATAGCCCTAATGACCATAGTCAACACATAAATATTGAAATACTAAAATTTTGATTAATTTTAGTACATGTATACAAATTATCCACATCTATCATATCAAACATCAAATAAAAACTCATATATACTAATGAGAATGAATAGAAACCACCTAAAAATTCACAGTAAAATACAACTCCAAGAATATCTTCAATATATGTATATATAATTTTTAATTTGAGAAAATATATAATAAAAGGAAAATTAGGTACTTTTGATAATGAATGTATAAATAGTTGGTGATATATAGATTATATAGATGGGGTTGTTAAAAATTAATTTGAATATCCTTTTGAAATTATGAACTTTAATCCATATAAAATTAAGTTGAGTAACATGGGATAATATGTTTTAAGTGAGGAAATGAGAGGGTATGTTTTAAAAGTTAGATAAAGTAAGGGGGTTAATATTTAATAAAAAGTTTAGAAAATTAAATTTATTAATTAAAATTAATATATGGGATAGAGAGGATATTATAAACCTCATCCCCTATCACCACTAGGTTCCTGCTTGGGGACCATTGAGTGGTTGATTCCCCTTCAAATCCCCCTATCCAATCTATAACCGTTAGGTAAATTTTCTTGTACACTTAGTACCCGGTGTAGTATATCTCAATTTTAATGACCCCAAAATAGGTTTCAATACATATAAACTGACCAAAAACCTCTAAAATATTTAAATAGAGAAAAACCTTCATAATACACATGGTTATAAAAAAAGAAAACAAATACATAGATCATGATATGTGGGATATGACATTTTTTAACCACCTTAAGATTCACTATTAGTTATCCCCAATTGATCAATATAAAATTTATTTCTTTTTTGTGATTATAAATATATATAAACATGTGATGAGGATTGTATAATTATACGAAGAGTCTATTCATTATTTATGAAATTATTTTCATGTTATTTATTAACCACTTTTGTATACTATATGGAGTGTTATATTAACCACATTTGTACATTTATTCTCTGAATAATTAATTAATCATTACATAAGGAGGAAATAATTCATAGATTTTTTATTATAAGATTATTTTTAAAAACATGAATAAAATATTGGTAGATAAATAATTTTAGATACCTATAATTCTACAACCATATTAACATGGTGGAAATCAGTGAAAGGGGCACTGCATGACCTAATACATGCCTCCCCATATGATATATCTTTTCAAAAAGTAATGAGGGACCTAAACTATTATGGTGATTATATTACAACAATAAAAACCCCAATATGTCAATATTGACATGACAAAAAACATGGCATAACCTATATATGTTCTTGAAAAAAAATCCTCTATGATTTAAATTTGGACCCAAAAGGGACCTCAGAGTTTATAAAATGGATTTAGTTAATAGTTTATATTATATATAAAAATATAATAATGTGAATATATTCATAATTATTTTTACAATTAATATAAAATAAAAATTTTGACATATTGAATGATATGGATGCATTATAACTATCCATGAAAAATAAGTATAATGTACAATATCCCAACTCACAATGACCTTATTTTCAATCATTAACAGTTAATATATCAATATACCAAAACCACGCATTGATCTCTATCCCAATAATATTATGTGAAATGATAAATAATGTTCTTCCAATGTATATTGAAACCCATGCCATGTATTCTAGAAGGATTTAGTCCAATGAACCTATATGATACCTTTCTCACATAATAAAATCGATTTCTAGTGGTCAAGTTTATCTGTATATAAATATTATGATATTTGTGATAAATTCTCAATGTAACTCATCCACGCATAAAAAAATATGGGATGCACAAACAAATAATATTTTTTCCAGTGTGGATAAGAGGGACATTCAGCCCAATGACTCATACTTAAATTACAAAATACTAGGATATGAATTGATTACCTATAATATATGTTCTAAATATAATTATTACCTAATTAGGTATTCCACATAATCTCTCTTATCAAATTAGTGATGAGATTCTGTAGGTATCTCCATAACCACAAGACTAACTGAATAAATCCTCAATAAAACAATATGTTATCTCATTTCCCATGAATAAACTGAACATTAAAATATACATCGAAAAATGAACTCAAAATCAATAGAATATTGATAAATGAAATATATTGGATATATAGAAACATAAAATAAAATCCTATTATAAAAAGGTTAAACAAATTTGGGGGTCCAACCAAATGAAACAATGCCCCATCTCTCATGCCCTACCCATCTCATCTCACCTATCATAATCAAATCCATCTATTAGAAAACCCTTAGAACACCACTGGATTAATCCCATATATCTCATGTAACTATAAGGGATATATTCCACATCATTAAGGTACATTAATACAGAACCATCATGATCATTCATATCATACATGAAAACCATCATAAAAAATTTACTAGGTAATTCCATGGTAATGGACTTATCAAATGAGTTTCCATTGAAGGATCTGCATCATCTCTATCACATGCATCTCACCATCTCCTATCTAGGTTTATCCCCCATATTTCATCATTTATTTCATCAATCACTTCATATCTACAACCCTTGGTTAAAGAGAATATATATAGTGATTCATATCCAAATAGGGAAAACAAACATTAAACATAACCTAATAAAATAAAACTTTATCATCAATCCAAAAAATAAATTATATAATTCACTAGATCCCACATAAAATGGTATTGATACTCGTTCAAGAATTCCATCACAAGAGTCTCACTCCATCATATTCCATATTTTCAATCACTCCAACACAAATTCCAAAAGTTAATGAATGTTATAAGGAAAACATATTATCATTTTGTCAACATCATTATGTTTAAATATATTCTCCCCCATACAATCTTTAGATCTACGCTGATGACTAAATTTACACTAGGTACACAAATTATGAATCTTTTTTAAACCATAAGACTTAGAAAAGAGGGTCTAACTCTCACCTTAACTATGGAGTTCAGTCACAGGGCTCTACTAAATGAAGATAAGGAGGTCAGAACATTAATGAAAACAACTTACGTAATGTCATCCGTCAACAAGTAACCTATCACCATATCAATATTATAGCTCAATAGATTATAAGGGTAAACTCAATTCCTAAGTACCTATGAAAACCCAAACCCACGCATATAACTACAATAGATATAAATAATCAATCACCCATGAGATTGTTTAAAAAATTATTATTATGATTCCATGAAATATGTGATAATATAAAGTAATCAATAACCTGATATTTACACCCGCATGAAACTGTCAGAAAAAATTGTTGTCACCCACTTGAGGACATATAAACAAAAACATGTTTCCAAATATACCCTTATGGATTCCCTTTAAAATACAACTCAAATCCCTTTAAAAAAATTAAAAGTGGAACCACAAGTTTTTATTACACTATTAAAGTGCTTGGTCAAAATGAAAATGATAAGATTATTTTGAAAACACCTCATTGTATAAAAAATTTCATTTCATTCCCACTCTTTAACTTACCGTATTAATATGAAAGCTATTTTTTAAATAGTTTATTTACATTAAAGATTTTATTTGGAATTAAATTTTAACTGGAAAACCAATCCATTTTCGAAAATAAATTCAAAAACCACCAACACCTCTAAAACAGTCCATAAGGATGGCCACCGAAAATAATTAGACAAATATTCCACCAATGATACATTTATAAATCTAATAGATATTTTTTTACTATTACTACAATGTGATACCATTCCATTTTTATACCAAGAACATGAAAAAATATTCATTACATTGGAAATAATTATAAAGGCCCCACCAATTATTAAATAATTGAAACAATCATGAAATATTTTTATGTAATGGACATCTACCTCAATTGTGATCCAAAACAAAATCAAATATCATAGTATAATTTTTCAACTCCTATGGAAACCAATATCATCATCAAATATGGTAAATTAATACTTGAATCATATAATTCCACAAACCCATAATGTAATTAATTAAATCAAACTCATTTAGCATACCTTTAATATTGAAATCACATGTGAAGGGGTGTGATCCAATCCAAAAAAATAAAGTTGACATAATCTAAGAAAAAATCATAATTAAAAAATAACAAACACCATTAATTTAATGACAAATAAAACAAATCCCAAAAATAAATCCATGTATTATAATAAGATTTTATGAACTATGTGATATATAAACAATTATCTCATATTGAGCTACCGTTGTGCACTGAACACTAATTTTCCATTATTCTAATCTTAATCCACCATGTGCTATTGTAATCAAGCTTATATATCCCTAATGTTTTTTATAAAAAATTAAGTGAACTATAAAGGATGGGATTTTATTGTAATGTTGAATTCCCACCTTGAATAAATGAAAAATACACCTCTAAATTACCTTAAATCAAGGTGGATGAAGGGAGTGGGAAATTAGAAGAATGGGGTGTCAACCAAAAAACCAGGTTCAATACATAATAAAAAAATTCTAATTGGGCCTACCAGGTACCCTATAGATAATTATTGGTTATATGGTGGGTCTTCTAGTACGTTGTGTCAGGTATTAACTACCTAGTGACCATCTAATTGTACCCCGACACTATGCTCTCCATCAAGAAACTAATTACATCCAATAGGATACTCATTAGAAATAACCATCCACCTCATATACTTATTATCTGGACTCTTCAAATCTTCTCTTAAGTATTCTGTAACAAACTTCCATATCCAAAAATCACATAGAGTATATACAAAATCTTTGAAACACACTTTTATAAAACTTATTCAATGAATTCAAATTTACCTATCCACTAAGAAAATAGAAGACAAACCCACCTCTCGGTTCCTTAAAACTTCAATGTAATGGTTATTATACCGTCCCAACTATAATAATTTTCATCTATGAAGAACCACGATGGTCCTTAAAACATTAATTATATGCTACATAGGGCATCAAATAATTACTAAAAAATAATGTTCTATCCCCTAACAATAATCCTGGTCTTAGTACATGAATCAAGCTTATAAGTTTACTATTCACAAAATACTCATTATCAAATCACTAATACTCCCAATATCCAAACCATGATCTCTATCCCCTAACTAATACAAATTATTTATGATATATCCATTTATTCTATTATAATTAAATTCTATATTAATGTGAAACATGATCACAATCATCACTAAAAGATCAAGAAAACACACATTGTTACAAGCTAGGTCTCATTATTTAAAAAAATTTAGAAACTAAAATTCTAACAATGAAAAAATAAAAAATTTGGTGGAAGGGGACACCTAGGAAACTTTTGTTCACTAATATGGGAAGGGGGAATTGGTGTTGTTTAATTTTATGATTTCACATATAGAAATCCATACTTTTCATCGTATTAGTATAAAATGACACTGTTGAAAAACTACATCTAAATAAAACCAAAATAACAAAAGGATTGTCAAGGTTCATTAATAAATAATAGTATCTAAACCATGGAATGTTAATTAAATAATCCGGGATGATATAATCCTCTAGAATAAAATCTTTTTGGTTGTAACAACGTGATATAAATATTCTTCCACATACCTAGACCTACACCAAATTGATAATACATGTTTTTCTCACTTAGATATGTGATATAAAAATATTTTTTAATAGATCTAAGTACCTTCACCAACAATATTCAATATGTTGACCCTATACTACATGAAAATTCATCAAACACTCTTTGATTAAAATTATGTTTATTCATCTTAACATTATTGTAAAGGAATAAGAAATAACTTATTCCTGGATGTGTTAAGTAAATTTTCTATATGATCACTCCGCCATCCAATAAACTTCATCTGGTGTGTATTTCTATTGTCTATTATTTTTTATAATACAAATATGACACCATGTTTAAACAATAACCATGATGAACTATTCATCAGGTACAACATCAACCTGTTTTAATTATTTCTTCATAAAAAAATTCATGAAATACAAAATTATAAGAAACTATGTTTGGTATCTATCAGAATGTTTCCTCTATAACTTTTTCATTCAATAAACTCTTCAGTTTCACAACACTTCTCCTAGATACAAAAAAATCAACACATATTACAAATTTAAAAACACTATTTATATAGGAACATTTTTCCACATTTTTTGGGTGAGGAGTTAACATAAAAAACAAACTCCTTCTAAAATCAATGAATTTAATGCATGTAAACATACATCATTTGACTGTAATCAAATATATAAAAATTGAAATATTTTTTCATGCATCAACATTAAGAATCATATTCAATCATTTTTTATGAATCATCAAGAATCATGACTGTACATAGATATTTTTGGGTAATTTAGAGACAAATATAAAATTTTAACATTTAATATATTTTATGAAAATTTATTGGATCACACAAAACCTTCTATACGGTATGTATTCATACCATTGTTACAACTAATGAATATCAAAATAGTGTTCATGAACAACTTAATAAGAATATACTGGAATAATGTTTCTACACAAATCCTTCATCCAATGACTGGTACAAGTATTCTTCGTCTAGTTTTCTCTCTCATAAATCTCAAATTGATGAGCTTTAATTGAGATATTTTGACGGATGGAATCATTCCAAATAATCTATCTAATGAGCTTGAAAACATTTATTGGAGGTCACGAAAATTTCCCATTTCTTATTAACTTATTCAAGTATTAAGGGAAATAATTCAAATACTCTAACTTTATTTCATCATATCATGAACATTAAACATTTATAAACTAAACCTTTGGCCGACAACATTTTTCAACTAATCTTTAAAAAAATTCATAGTACCAACTGTTTATAGATGGAAAAAAATCATCCTTTTCAAATAATATATTTTATGTTATATTTCAACACTATTTATTTTTTAATCTTTTAAATAATTAAAATACTATAATTTACATAAAATAAATTTTTTTTCATTATTTTACTTGATTGAAAAAATTGATAAATATTTAGGGCTAAAAATATTAACAATCACATCTAATAGAAAATGCCTTTTTGATGAACATAAACTATTAGACTCCATCCAATATATTTTTGAACTAACAATTTTATGATAAAAAAACATAATGCTTATTTTTAACTACATGAACTTCTTCGAAACGACCCAATTAATGTTTTCCCAAAAATATCCCCCTTTGGATTTTTTTTCATCTATGAAATATAAATAATTGAAAAATGGTAACTCATAAAATAGATTTATTATCCAATAATTCTATACCTATGATAGAAAACCCATTGAAGAAAAAAATAATCATAAATCAATAATAATATAATGAAATTTTTGTGAGAATTTGAAAACATTTCTCAAAAACTATATAGTTCCATCGATTACAACATTATCCTCATAATAACAATCAAACGTCAAATTTTTAGAAACCACTTTTGTTCTCATAGAATTGGAACTAGTATGAATGAACTCCTATTCCCACATTAACAAAGTGTTAAAACACTTCCAAAACACTAAAATCATATCTTACCCACTTTAACAACTCTTACTAACTACACAACATTCCTTAAAATATAATAAAAACACCAATGTATAAATTTATGCCACAAATGTTCTCGAAAATTTATTATATTATCTAAATAAAAGATGAATGTGGGGATAGAAATAAAATATCTTATCCATGAAGAGAGTGAGGTTGTAAATCCACAATTGACCTCAATTTTGGAATTATTTACCTTTATAAAGGTATTGTGATGATATAAAATCATTATTTTTTGTTTGAACAAACTAAAAATCATGTTCATCTCATTACACATTCTATTTGATGAAGTGATATTTAATATACATGTTTATGATCAAGAATATTTAACAATATCCTTTGTGGTATTTAAAGATATTTGATTTTAATAACCACAGATAAGGGGTAACATCACATAAACTATAAAATCATCTTACTCTATATTCATCCAAAATAATTGTGTTATATCCTGAGTGGTAGAAACATACTTAACTTTAGTTGCAATGAGGGTTTCTAAAGAGTTATTTTTTCATATACCAAATCCCACATATTTCACATGAGAATAAAACTACACCAGTGGAAGATCTTCAATTAACAAAAAAACTAATCCAATATATAACTATGTAATTAAAAAGATAAAAATACCATGATCATTATAATTTTATTCAAAAAAATTGTTCCATTGATATATATAATAATTATTTTGGCTACTATAAAATTAGTTTCCATTTCATAATAAAATAACCTAGCATATAGAGTAACAATATTAAAAATATCCAGCCTCAAAGTTTTAAGATATAACAATATTCCTACCAACATTCCATAATCTTAAAATCATCATCCTTTCCTTCCCCATTTCAAATTAATCTTTACCATAGAAATTGGTGTGGAAATTGGATTGGAATATTCTATGCAAAACTTCTTCCAAATTTACTTGACATACTTCTCTTGAGATAAAAAAATTTACTACTTTTTTAGAAAATTTTTAATCCTAAGAAGTATTACATTTATCCCAACATGGAAATCCCAAATAACTTTTTAACCTCCTTAGAAAATTTTCACATATTTCTTTATCATTCCCTGCAAATATGATATCATCAACATAAATTATAAAAAAGAGGGAAACCTGTTGATTTAATTTTTTGAATAAGTTAATAATAAAATTTACATTCCTAATATTCATCGTCCTCAATCATGTTTCCAATTTGTAATAAAAATATCTTGGACTTTAGTTCCGACCATAGATATTTTCTACAAATTGAACATATAGATTTCATTGTTAACAAGAAATATGTCACACATTTCTTTAGTATAAATATATAAATATAGCTCTATATTAAGAAAATATGACATGAAATCCCTATTTAATATATAATACTTTCGTTGTACATAAATAGTAAGAATGATCATAATAATTTCTATCCTTTCAAGTGGGAATATTTTTCAACAATGTCTATGCATCAAATATTTTACTAGAAATTAAAAATTTTTAATTAATTTTTTTCTTATCACATCATCATTTTCCTAAAACATGTTTAGTAAGACCCATTTTTTTCAAATCAAAATATTAATTTTTGGTTTGGGTAATAGTTCCCATGTATCATTATTCCTTTTATAATCCATCTCTTTATTTATGGAGTAAATATATTATGGTTTCTCTAGATTATAACAAACCTGATCTTTATTTCACATTAATACATGATTTATTACATAAAATTACAATTAATGAAAACATTATGATTTATAAGTTTAGTTTATTTGGGAATTATGTATATTACACAACAATTTAAAATGGGAAAAAGAAAAATCTTTATTGAAAACTTCCTTAACATTGTCGCACATAAAATTGAATGGGATATCATTGGGACATACAAAAGAAAGGGGTGATCTATAAATCATAGTAATGGAATAAACATGGTGTAAGGTATTACATGTTAGGCAATAAGTATATCAACGGTGAATAAAAGGAATAAAAATAATAATGAATGATATATCATGATAATAATAACATGTGAAATGTGTCAACAATTTAAAACACTACATCATAAACATTGGTCAAGGAAAAATGCTAAGACATCATGATGGAAAAATCACTATAAAGGAATTTGGTTCACTCTCTATCCCAACAAAAAATCTCATGATACTATGAATGACCCAATTCATTGGAGTGTTATATAATTCTGGGTGCACCCATTACTTTCTTTTTATTATCATGCTTAAGTGTGCCACATAGATCATAAAACATTGATTAATTAATAATCATATTTTATTCCATGATTAAGGAGTGTATAATAAATACTTGTAATTCCCATGTTAAATAAGTATATGTGAATAATGGTGAATACCATTTATTGGAAATGGTTATGGTATTCCCTACACAATTTTATTGGCTTGGAAAATCTTGGTGAAATTTAGGCAGCATAACATCATCACTTAAGTCTTATTAAAATGGGCTCATGAGAGAGAAAGGGGTATATCATCTTTTGGAAATAAATTGCACAGTAAGGGGGATATGTAATAATATATCCCATAATAATAAAATTAATATTAAAGGCATATGGTAATGAGGATACTGGATTAAATAGGAGAATGGAAAAGATCCATTACATGAGTGTGTAACTCCAAATGCAGAGGATGTTCTTTGTGAGAGCTTGGGGGAACCATGGAAGGAATATAGAGAAGGTATGGAAGATTAATAAAATTTTATAAGTATTTTTAGTGAGGATAAATGAGATCTTGGGTGGGTTTATATATGAAATTAGTGGGTATTTCGTTATTATTTCTCAGACATTGGTTTTGAACTCTATATAATAAAATAACCAAAACCAAAAACTTTCTCATTGTTTTCCCCATGGATTGTTAAAAATGGAATTGGATTTAATTAATTTTTATAAAAAATTGATGATATTAATAAACTAATACTCTTTATTATGTGGAAGTGAGTTAGACTCTTAAAAATATATTTTTAAAAAATAAAATATATTAATGGTTTAGGAGGATTCATAAAGGATTTATAAAATTATTGAAATAAACATAAAACCACATTATCTTAAAGAGAATACAAATACTTGTTTATAGATACCCTTTATTGTATCCATTACCTCACTTTTGGGTTATTTTTATGTACCAATACACACCATATAATTTTATGGTATTTAATTTTTGCCCAAAAATTTGGCAGTCTTAGAAAATTTTGAAAAATTCACTATTGAATAATTTCGACATTTTGATTCTAAATGTAATATTCATTGTATCAAAATATTTGTATTTTAACTTTTAAAATTGTAACTCCCCTCTCTTTCTTATTATCTTAAAATGTTGGGAGAACATTACTTTCCCTTAGGTGACATCCCCAAGATGCCAAAGACCATCAATAAATACCGAGGGCTTCATGAATAGTTGGGGGAAGATTTTACATTTTAAAACAAGAAAAACAACCAAAAATTCCATAACCAAGTAATCTATCACATTTTTCATGATATTATTTAAAAAGAACTCAAAGAAACCACGATATTAAAAAAGACTAAAACAAAGTACCACAACAGAAGACAATTATAAATATCAAAGTACACAGAGGTAGAAAAACTACAAAAATCAATGGAAACCACATAACTACAAGATCCACATGCTCCATGATCTAACTACACAAAACTACCCCAGTGTCACAATGAATTTATAAAGATGTGTGATAACTTACCTTTTCCCATGTATTAATAAACAATATCAACAAAATCAAAAAAGGTCTATATAATAAGTGAGTAATGAAACTCAATATATTTTCCCCAAATGACTACCCTACTAAGACCACTTAAATAGGACAAGTTAGAACATTATATAAAAGAGTTTGTATTAAAATAATTTCTTAATTTTTTTATATCATAATATAAATAGGTCCCCTAGTAAAATAGTTTTCTTAAACTATATGATGTTCCAAGGAAATCAACCAAACAATATTCCCAAACCATTTCATAATAATTACACTTTTGACATGCTCTTTTCCAATACACATATGCAAAAATATATACAAGAATGATTCCTTAGGATAGTTAAATAATAATGAGTGTTTTATCATTGATCTAATAAGACATCATATGGTAATTATATCCCATGTGCCATTAATCTTTTGGAACTGAGAACAAGGTCATATTTCAACCAGGCCTCATAATGAAATATAAACACACACCACCAAGTATGCCAATCAGCCACACAAATACAACCCTTCCAAAAACCATTTCAGTAATAAAAATTTTAATACAACAATTTTTTATTGAAAACCTTTTTCATAAATCAAACCATCAAACTAATTTAAAACAACATTTTAAAATCATTTATCAAACCACTTTGCTTAAAAATCCAACAATATCACCCAAATTACCAAACCATCATTAAAGAAGGTTTCAACTTTGATTTTCATTCCAATGTCACTATCAATTTCATTAAATTTAATAAATTTAAAAATAAGTCAATAATTTATAGAAAGTGCAGTCAATAGTGTAGCCACCTACCTTGGGTTTTATAGAAAAAATGATTAACGATACTAAAACTCTAACAAAACCAGTTTGAAACTCCCAAACCATTCCTTAGATATCTTACCCTATCATCAAAAAGACCAAATATAATCATATTGGGCATCAAATATCTTTTATCTATCCACAATGAACATATATCTATGATACTGAGAGAGAGAGAGATAAGTATATCTAAGAAAAACCACAAAAAAACCAAGAATGATCAACTACCATGAGAATGTAGCTTCAAAACACTATGAAAAGCTTTCAAATCATCTAAAAATTGATAGGAGAAGATTCCTTAGCCTTTTAGAATTGAGAATATAAATTTTGGGCCACATAGATGAAAATATGAGGCCCTTAGTTGTAAAAATATGCGAGATACACAATTTTAGGATATCACTTTTAACCCGTGCACAATTAGACACATGGTTCAGAAAACTGTGCACTAACCATGAACTATCCACTACCTCAAACCTGAACCTTTCATGGTTGGATAACTCAATTTCTTAACTATGTACCAGCATTTGTAAAGCCCACTCTCTAATGTTTCACATTTTCTTATAGGCTTTCATATGGTTTGGACAAACCATGCCCAACCTGTGTTCCTTCCCTTCATCCCTTGTTTCATTGTACATGGTTTCCGGTAGGTGTTACATTGTTTTCCCAAACTGTGTACCACCCATGAACCTTTAACAAATCCCCCAAACAACTCCAAAGTTCTCCAAACTCTCTACAACAATACCCATAAACATTATATACTTAAAAATCACAAGATATGGGTTACTTACTAGAAACTAGGGGCGCTAAAATAATAATAATCTATATTTATTGAGAAATGCTTGTGTTTATAACAATTAATATTTCTAAACCCTTATATATATTTAATTTTACATCGTACAAGTCATATAATCGTTTATATTTAACAGTTGTAATTTATTAATATTATTTATTAAAATATTATTTAATTCAAAAATAAATTATTTCATTAAAATAAATGTATTAATTAAAAATAAAATTTGTGTTTTATTTTATAAAAATAAAATTAATTTTATTAAATATAATAAGTATAGATAAAAATTAATATATTGAAAATAAAATAAAAAAATTCATATCATTCTGGTCTTGATACATATCCCTTTAACACACCAGAAAATGCCTTAAGGGTAAGGTGTGTGATGGTGATTATTTCTTTGGGTGGTTCAGCAAAAATGGTTTCAGATGTGAACTTAATGAGCTTGAACATCTCCCATTGATGGTTTTGATCATCCTTATGTTGTTCGATCTCAGCATTAGATTGGTCAAGGGAAAATCTCAAAGATGTTATCTCCATTATAAGCTATAACAAATGGTCTTCAAAGTGCACCATCCTACTGGTTGAGACCATCACTTTTCCTGTGTCAATTAGATTTTTTAAAACCATATAATGGTAAAAATCATCTGATCACTATTCAATTGATATATTATAAATGGAAATTATTCATAATGTTCTTTTAAATCGGATCGAATATATTAAAACCACAGAAGTGAACGTTTTTTCAATAACCATATAATATAATAAGAAATTTAATTAAATCAAAATGGGATATTTTATTTATAACTGTTTGGGTAATTAAAATCTTCCCATACTTAAAAAATTTCTCCCTTGAAATTTTATTTTTTCACATTTCAATAGATGAGTGTAACTCTGTTTCATCAGCTCCAACAGTTCCCCGATTTCTTCTTCAAACTATTTTTTTCTCCACAACACATTGACCATGTGTATCATCATATTTCATAGAAATTTGTCTCTAGGATCTAAGATATTCACTATATTCTCCTCATAAGAAAAGTCGTTATCCAATGTTACTACCTCTATATTGAGTAAATGTGATGGATTTGGTGTATAATTTCTCAAGGGGGATACATGGAATACATATTGTACTTGAGATCAGTTTGGTGGGACTGTAAGTCAGTAGGCCACCTCTCTGAGGTGATCAAGGATCTCAAAGGGGATAATGTATCTTGGACTAATATTTTTATTCTCCCAAAATATCATTACATTCTTCCATGGAGATGCTCAAAGGAATACAATGTCTCCAACATCAAACCCAAAATTTCATTGATGATTATCAACACAACTCATCATTCGACTATGAGCATCCTTGATGTGCTAATGAATGGACTTAACCTTTTCCCTCATTTCCTCGACCATTTTAGGAACTATAATTTTTTTATTCCCCAAATTCACCCCAATATGTAGTTGTTCTGAACCTTTTTCCATAAATGGATTCATATTGTGGTATTTTGATTCATGAGTGGAAACTATTACTGTATGAGAAATAGACCATAGGAAGATATTGATCTCATACTCTTCTGAATCCAATTGAGAATGTTCTCAAAATGTCCTCAAGTGTCAAGATACTCTACTCATATTTTACATCAGTTTGAGGGTGATAAGACATTATAAAGTTCAAATTAGTTTTCAGAGAATGATGGAGTCTTTTCCTGAACAGAGAGGTGAATCTCAGATCTTGATTAGATACAATCAACAGTGGTACTCCATGCATCCCCACCACTTCTCTAATGTATATCCATGCAAGTTGATCTAGTGATAAGTCCTCTAAAATCACAATGTAGCATGCTATGTTTTCAAGATGATACACCATAACCTATGAACCATTATTTTCTATGGATGTCTTCGGTTGTTTGGGGACAATGTCCATGGTGATATTTTCTCACTTCCATGTAGGTATCGGTATTGGATGCATCATCCCCTAGATATTTTACATTATTCCTTCACTTGATGACATAAAATACAATATTATGTATAGTATATAATCCCCTTATTAATATTGTCCCACCAATAATGTTCTAGGGTATCTCGATACATCTTTGTGATTCTAGGACGAGTAGAATAGGTTTATCTATGCACGTCATTCAACAACTCCTTCTCTCACTCCAGATTTGAAGATACACATTGTATTGAACCAAATATTACAACACTTTATTTATTAAAATTATACTCGAAGAGTTTTAATTTTCTTATAGTTTACACTTTGTTCTGAATTTCCAAATCATCTCTAGTTGCATTCATTATTTTATATAGAAGTGATTTTTGAACAATCATTTGTGAAAGTTCTGATGATGTTCCTTCTTTTATGATTCCCATGTTCATCCTTTCCAAATTTATAAAGATCATATCCCTCTAAATTGTCATAAATTATAGAATTTTCTGATCCTTTTTTACTTAGAGCATCTACCACCTTATTCCATTTCTTAGGATGATAGTGTATTGAGTATTCATAGTCCTTAATTAGATCTAACCATCTTTGTTATAACATATTTACCTCTTTATGTTTGAATATATACTTGATACTTTTGTGATCTTTATATATTTCTCCCCCCACCACAAAGAGATAATGCCTCCATATTTTTAAAGTGAAGATAACTACATCCAACTCCATATCATGTGTTGGGTAGTTCTGTTCCTGGAATTATAACTGCCTTGAAGCATAGACTATGACTTTTTCAATTTGCATCGACACACATCCCAATACCTTTTTTGAAGCATCACTAAATTCCATGAAAAGTTCTCCACTTTTTGGGTAGTGTGGGAATTTCCTTGAAACTCATGTCACATTCATGATTCTAGGAAAACTTGACTCCTTTCTGAGTTAACTTGATTAGTGGGTTTGACAATCATGATAAACATCTCACAAATTGGTGATACTAAACAACTAATCCAAGGAAACTATGGATATCCATCACATATGTCATCCTTATCCATCCTTCAATTGGTTATTTATTTAAGGATCAATAGATATTCCATTTATTGTGATGAAATTCCCCAAGAATGAGACATCCTTCAACTAAAACTCACAATTGATGTACTTTCCATAAATATTCTCCTTTCATAAAAACTTTATCACATTGCCCTAATTCTCCTCATGCTCCTCCTTACTTTTGGTGTATATTAGAATATCATATATAAATTCTACCAATAGTTTTGTTGAGATAATATCTAAAGACTCTATTCATCATGTCCATGAATATTTCTGGAGAATTAGTGAGTCCTAAATTCATTACAATGAACTTATAGTTCTTGTTCATTGTAAAAAAACAAGTCTTGGTGATATCCCCCTTGTTAAACCTAACGTTGTAATATCCCGATAGAAGATCAAACTTGGAGAAGTATTGTACTCCATGTAATTGATGGAACAAGTTATCAATTAATGAAAGAGGATAATTTTTCTTATTCGTGATCTTTTTGACCTCACGATAATTAATTCTAAAGTGCATTGACCCGTCCTTCTTCTTGATGAAGAGGACTGGGGCACCCCCAGGTGAAGCACTTGGACATATGAACCCTTTATCCAAATTATCCTATAGTTGATTCTTAAGCTTCTCAATTTACAGAAAAAATATTTTATAAAAAATATTTGATAATGGAAACACCCCTGGTATATGATTGATTGAGAATTCAACCTCTCAGCAATGAGGAGGACTGGGCATTTCCTCGAGAAACATCAGTGTATTCCCTCACATTGGGCATTTCATCAAAGAGAACTCTTTCCTTAAACACAATCATTTGAGCTAGATATTATTACTATTACGACAATAATATCCATTCTTTATATATTGGTTCTATAGAAGATTCATCATCCTTCTTACATGGGTAGATAATTAGAAGATAATTCCTAACACAGAGGGTGACTTTCTTTCTCACAAAAATTTATGTAGCAGTACAACAAAAGATGCCTTTAATTGCATTGAAATTTTTTAGCATTATAAAAATGCACAAATAAAGTCCATCTTTATTAGTGCTAAAATAAGCATTGATAAATGGCACCTTTTTTTAGCCTTGATAAGGGAACCTTTTATCAACACTTTATTTTTAGTGCGAATAAAGGTCCAGAATAAAATGAAATAATTAAACAAATAAAAAAAATTATTTCAATTTTATTAATTGAATAATTATTTTTAAAAATGAATAAATTGAATGTACACATATATATAAATTTTAAAAATTAGTAACATGTATATATTAAAAATATAAAAAATTAAGAATGAATAAAATTAAATAATTGAATGAATAAAAATTAAAAATGCGTAAATTTAGAAAGATATTAAAAAATTTATTAATTAAATAATTTTTGATAAAAATGAATAAATTTTATATACCTATATATATATGAAAAATATTAATAAATATTATATATTAAATATAAATATATTAAATGAATAGATTTTAATAATTAATCAATAAATTATAAACCAATAAATTACAAAATTATTTAAATTTTTGTAATGAAACCATTATTAATAAAAATGAATAATTATAATATATATATATATATATATTAATTATAAATAGTAATAAATAATATCTATTAAATATAAATTTGTAAAATGAATAAAATTTAATAATTAAAAACATATTAATGTCTTATTCATTTTTAATGTTGTTTGAATTTTCTATTTAACATATATCAATCATCGCGCGTTACATTGATTTCATAAATACACACAGACACATATATGAAATTAATGAATTTTTATATACAACACACACACAATTATATTAATGTAATTAATGAAATCTTATATGGAAACACATACACCTAATATATATGTAATTTATTCAAATATTAGTATATTTTAACATTTCATTATAACATGATAAATTTATTAAATTATGTTTTTCATCGAAAAATTTTATTTATTTATTTTTAATACTATTATATTTAGGGTATTACTTATTCATTTTTGATATTTTTTATTTTTTATTTTACTTCTAAATTTTATCATTTAATAATCATTATTAATATATATTTATTCACTATGTTTTATGATGTTCAATATCTATTCATCATTACTTCAACAAATATGTATCCATATTTTTAAAATAATTTATATTTAATTAATAAATATGATCCATTTTCTCAATATTTTTAAAGTGTATTCATTTTGAATTATTAAATTTCAATCATTTTTAAAATGCATGTACTTAAGATTATATATCCACTAATAATGTTAAAAAATATATTTGTAAATAAATATTTATAAATAAATATATTTATAAATGTATATTTACTATATTTATAGATTTATAAATTAATATGTTTTATAAATAAATAAATATTATTTTTAAATAAGTATTTATATAGTTATAAATAAATATTTATATATATTTAAATAACTATAAAATCATAATAAATTTATTTAAAAAATTATAACTATATATCCTTTATCAGCACCTAAAAATAACTGATGAAATAAATCTTTATCATCACTAAAACGCTAGCACTGATATATCTTTTATCAGTGATTTTTTAGGATGAATAAAACTCAATCTTTATTGGTCCTAAAAAAGTGATGATAAATATTTATTTTATCAGTGCTTATCAATTTGATGTTGATAAAAGGGATCTTTGCCTGTGATTTTTGAAATGTTTTAATAAAAGTGTTCCCGATCTATTTATAAAAGCCTGAACTGTGACTCAATCACTCATGATTCTCAAGATATCGCAGAACTACCAAACTACCAGCATGAATCCTATATATTTCTTTAGATGATTTGAGGATAAATTACAATATATGTTATTTTCTAATTTTCCTATATCATTATTTGATCTTTTGGGTTCTTCAGTTTTGGTTTTCACGTAGTTATTAACCGTGTTGAACCCTAAATATATTCTCTATTCCTCTCTCTCACACATACATATAACTACGCAATGATCTGCTTAATTTATAAAATCATTTTGGTTTTATACAAGACTGTTGTGAATGCATCTCCATCCACTGTTGAAACTCATAGTGATTGTTTTTAATTTTTCCATTATATTATTTACTATTAACTATTAGATAATTTAGGTTTTCTTTTTTGAATATTTTTTCCACAATATGACATGGACATGAAGTTTGAAAAAATCAACATTTTATTGGACTAATTTTAGAGGGAATGAAATTTGATATGAATAATATAATGTGGGTTCATATATATATATATATATATTTAATGTGATTGGGTTAATCTACTTTCAAGAACTAAATTTTAAATTTTCCAGTTTATATTGGTTAACATTATCAATAACTTATATATGTATAATTTAATAAGGAATAAACTATTAAATTTTAGTTGAAATCAAAACATGCATACTTTTTTAGTTTTTTATTTGATCTAAACTCAAAAAATGTGATGTATTGTCACGAAGATGTGTGTTTATAATTGATAGATAGGTTCTAATTACTAATATATTCACTCAAAAATATATTTACTAAAGAATTATAGTTATGAGAGAAGATGGTATTTAATGGGTTAGGGGGATCATTAAAGGAGATACCATTTATTTCTATTATTATTGAATGGTTTACAATAATTTCCCATGTGTTTTAAAATTATAACTAGTTAAAAAAGATTGAATTTTTATAAACTAATATTAAATATATTTTATTATTTGACTTTATTTTACAATTATAAATGATAACATTTCATATAATAACACACCTAATCAAATTCCAGTAGATGAGATTATATATGTGGTGTTATCTATAGAATATGTTATATATAAGTTTACTTTTGTATTGAATTATTTTATAAATAAATTCCTCTTGAAGAATTAAGTTATTCTTGATGAAGTGACCTGATTTAAGAAAATTTATTTTCTTTATTTTTGTGTGTGTGTTATCTTATCAATAATTTTATATTTTTTAAAACCATAACAACACAATACAATCCAACTATTCATAACCTGACCTAAGAAAAATCAAAATGTTATTAAACCCTCAAAACCATCAACCAACTTCCAAAGGATTGAAAATAAACATGTAGAGTTCAGCATGAACCATGATAAATGGTTTAAAAAACCAACTCACGTGACAAGTTCATCGATTTAAAATAGAACACAATAGAATCCTAGGAATATAAATTTCTATAGGTATGAAAACATTAACAATTTGATAAATATTAAGTAAATATAAAACCCTATACAAATAACAAACCTACCATTGATGACACATAACTCACAAGTCACCACTAGATATCAATTGAAACTCTATCCCTTTCAATAAATAATAAATCCTGACAAACTTAATCCCAAGGAAACATTAGATACATGTGATATAAGATTCACATAAAGTGGTTATGTTATGTTACTAGGTAGGTTTTCTCTGATAATTTTCCATGCCCCTGATCGACATAAAAACCATGTATCTCATTTTTATTTTATGAAAATATTCATAATGTATGATAATTGAAATAAGAATACAACACCTAATAGTCATAAGATACATAAATAGGTTTTCATAAAAAAGGACCCTGAGTTTCATAAATAAGGTTGTGTAAATAATGATTCATCTTCGTAAGATATATATACAATAAAATACACTCCATTCATAAAAGTCCATTTTTCTTGCATCCTACATCACACTTTTTACTATCTTGAAGTAGATATGGTACTTAAATACTTCAGTACAACTAACTTCCACTGCCTTTATCTAATTCACCCCCAAACTCTTTATCGCCTTCCATCTCACGATGATGGATTTGGATCCCTCTTTCAAACTATCCTTCCTCCCATCATTGTGCTTCCAATGTTCCTTGATGACATACCTCCCACTCAGATTGTATTCACTAATCTCTTACAATTCTACTGCCATTTTTTTGAATACCACATCTTTGAAATCATTCTTCAACTCTTTCATCCTTTTATTCTCCTCATTAACTACTTCATAAGATAAATGACACATAAAATTAATCAAAACATAATGAATTAATTTATTTCATTTCTTAATATGAATTTTATTTTATGACTCACTCAATTACTTTTGACTGCACTTAATCAAAGATTAATTTTTATTTGATTGTAGCCACATTTGATATTATTAGTACTCCACAATTAAGCATACTAGGATAGAAACACTACTATGATGGGTGACTGCTTGAAAATAATTGTTTTGATTTAAAAAAAACATTCCAAACACATATTTTGATTCTCTTCCCTTTCATCCTTGATAAAAATTAATGGGTTCCAATATTACTCCTGAATGTATCCTCCCATAATGAGAACAGCTCTCTGGCCCTTCTTTCATCTTCATCATCAAAATAATTTCTCTTGGTAGCTTGAATAAATGGTTAGTTGTAAAGCTCTCCCATATACCTCACATCAATATAACCACATGATTGTGTCTCCTCTAATCCTTTCCAAAAAAAGAAACATTTCAAATGAAGTGACAACCAATAAATGTTTGTGAGTGGAAGTAAAAGACTATGAGTAGAATTCATGTGAAATTTAATGTTAATTCCTTCATTTCTGAAATATAATATATTAGATACCATAAATAAAATTTCATTTAGGTTATTTTTGAACTTTATTGGATATTGAGCACTTATATTTTAGATATAGGTGAGTGAAAAGGACTGGAAACAAAGGCTAGAGTTAGTGAAACTTAGTGGGAATGAGTTGATGTTCTCACAACAGTACCGAAGACCTTTCATCTCATGAATAGTTATTATTTCATTCTATTTCTTGAGAATCCTCCCTAGTCTCATCTATGTTGTTTTAAATACTCTTAGAAGTAGTCATCCAAATGATCACCAGATTATGGGATGCCTTTCAGTCAGAGTATTTAAAACAACATGGGTGTATGTCCACAAAATATTAGGATTTTTATCAAGGAAAAAAATTAAATAATAACTATTATAGAGGTACGTTATCCAAGAACATTGGAACCAAAATTAAGGTAGGAAGGATAGTTTGAATGAGGGAGTCCAATCCATCATGAAGAGATGGCTATAAATCAAGAATCTGATGAAGGATTAAATTATGGTAGTGGAGGTTAGTTGTATGTGTGTATTATTGTATTATATATCTAATTAAGAAAGTAACAATTTCCATCCAAGATTCATGAAAATGTGGACTTTTATTCATGGTGTGTATTTTTTTGTTGTTATTCAAGTAAAATTAAATAATTCACTACTCATGAAGAAAATGTATTCTACACATGATGATGTTACCAATTAAGATGAAGAAAAGAATATTGATGATGAAACTAAGGATTTATTAGGGGATCAACAACATGTGGATGACAAAAATAAAAATTATGCAACATCCCGATTTTGAATAAAATTTTCAAGGAAAACGTCAGGGTATAAAATTTGTGGTAAATAGGAATCAACGTGAAAAACCTATTGACCCTAACAAGTCAATTTTAATTAGTTATCTTGGTATCATAATGAGTATGAATGTACCGATTGATATTGTTTCATGATTCCATGTCCAACCTATAATGAATGAAATAATTTGGAAGTATATAAAGTTAACGATATGATATAATTTATTTATTTTACTAAAAAATTATATAATGAATCATTGATTTTATTTTCATTAGTCCCTATAGATTTCATTGATTTTATATTATTTCGTAAATAAAATTTTCTAAATGAATACAGTAAAATCCCATAGAGTCTTTAGAACTCTTCTTATGAAGTCACATCTTAAGAATTATAAGGGGAAAGTAAATCCCCACCCACTTGATAGTTATGAGCGCATAATAAAGCCGGAAACATGGGCCACTTTCATAAATTTTCACAATGATAAATCATTTTAGGTTAATTACATTTGATAATATATTATTTTACATTATTAATTTTATCCAAATTGATTCAAAATAGTTAATTTTTGAAACAAAAAAGGTGTGGTGAAAATAAAGAACAAGAAACAAAACTGATGTACCCCAATCACAAAAAAAGGATGGGGTACACTTCATTTGATAAGAAATTGGTATGTATTTTAAATCACAAATAAAAGTTTAATTATTTGATATGAAGTAACATATGTTCATTTTTTATATACCGATTGATGTAGAAAAATTTTAATCTACTTCAATCCCACGTGATGTGCCATGGAATGAGGCTCATGTAAATAAAGAAGTTAAATTTGATTATGAAAACAAAAAAATATTATGGGAAACATGGGTAAGTATGACATAATTGTAATGTTTTATGCTTTATAATAATATTACATAAATATATATATATTTTTTAATATTTTTTATATAGTTTAGACACAAGAATCAATAATGATCATACTTGAATAAAAGATACTTTAGTGTCATTTAAAAGACCTAAAAAATAGAGTCATGTTAGAGGATTAGGTTTTGGAGTCTCTCTGTGAACATATTTCAATAATATAAAACCAAATAATGATATGTATAATATGGTAAGACGATTGCAGACCCAAATAGACTCACTGAAAGATATTATTTTGCATTCTGGTTTGGAATTCCAACGTATGAGAAAGAATCAAAGTGAACTGATGATAGAGCAATGATCCGTACATGAACCAAATGATGCCAATATAATTGAGTCTAGTCATTCCCCCCAACCATATACCTTACATGGGGTAATAAATTTTATCATTACTCTTTCTCCTAAATGTGAATCAAACATCTTCTGATAACTTTATATTACTAAAATTATGTAGGGTATAGTTGTATGCAATTTTTACGCGTCAACACCCACAAACCATTCTATTGGGATGGCTATAGTGTATTATATATTAGGAGAAAAGACAACCATAAAGACCTCCCAAAAGATCAAATGAGAGTGGGGATTGAGGTAGCTCTTAATCCAACTCCTATGTTTCCTGTTCCACTTGATGGTCATGATATTACAACCGTCAGTGCTACTAATAGAGCTTTCATAAATCAGTTATGTAATATTATAAAGATATATGAGGTACATCTTTAACAAATTTTTTATTATATTAAAAATAGTAATAGTTGATGATAAAATGACTAAATTGAGGTATGATATTACATATGGATAAATAGGTAGATAAAGAGATGTCTGAATCCACAAAATCTTGTTAATCGACCAAGAAAATAGGACAACCTTCCACGAGTACCTTCTCCCTGCTAGTTCTAGAGAAGCATTTATTTTTATTATAACTTTACATAGAGACCACTTTTAATGATAAAACTATGTATTTCATTGAATATGAAGAAGAAATATATGGATATACCTTGACCAATGGAATTGGTATTGATACTATAAACAATATTCTCATGCATATATGGTTGGGTGTCTCAGTTTTTAATACATATATAAGGTATATTTTCAAAGTACATCTATCCAAAATAGTTAGATAATATATTTATTAAAGTTAATAACTATTAATATTTTCTATAATAATTTATATTATAGATCTATAAAGGGAAGATCATGGGAATAACGATTGGGATTCATTAATCCCGGTAACATTTCTATGGTAGAACTTACATTGGATAAGAAAATAATTGAGTAGAAAAATGACGAGTTACTCGAAATCCTTAATAAAAAAGTATTAAAGGAAAAAATATTTTTAATTCCAAAAAGGAAAAGGTAAAACTATACAACTTAATCACATAAAATATATTTTTTATTTTTTGAATTAAATAATTGTTTTTTCCTTTTAAGGTGCACTAGATGCTGATCGCAGTGAATCTAGAAAACGAAAATATTTAATTTTTGGATCCATTGCATGGATATGAAAACAACTAAACACACGTGATATGTATTGTGAATATGTAATATAGTGAAATAAACATTTTATAGATAAAATTATAATTATATGTTCAGTCTATTTTTTAACAAGAATTTTGTTATGATAGGAAAATCACTAAATATAGGCTAGATCATGGCATGAAGTCGGTGTCTGAAGGGATAAAGCCTGTGAATTATAATAAATGGAATCAAATTAAGGTATATATTGAAATAATTAACTATCAAAAAATTTCAGAAAAACTTACTTATTTTGGATAATGATTTTCGCAGTGTCCAGAAAAAGATAATGACATCGATAGTGGACATTATTTTTACAAATTTATGAGAGAAATAATTAATCATAAAAATACCATCATTCCCCAACCTATAATTTATAACGGTAATTAAAATGTCATTAAATGTATTTCCTAATAATTTTAATCTATATTTTCTCACTACTATAAAGATTTTTGGTAACCTAGATAATCAAAAGAAGAAATAAATTTTCTTTCAGATGAGTGGGAAGTATAAGTTTTTGTCAGAATGTATACTGATAATAAATTTAAGTGATTACCTGCTATGTTTGTTCTCTAGTATGAGTAATGACATTTGAAATATATTTAGGGTGTGAAAAATTAGTATCAAAATGCATATATATTATTTGTGATCTCTTTCTCAAGGATAAGCATGATGGAGGAAATATTTTTTTAGAAGTGATTACTTCAAAACAACAAAATTGTTGTGAAATTGCGAAGGTAGAGGCAGAGGAAGAAAACGAGACTGAGGTGAATGAATAGGCGGAGGCAAAGGAAGAGGCATAAATGGAGTTGGTGATCGACATGGAGGAGGAGGTAGTGGTGGAGACTAAGGTAGATATCGAGGAGGAGGAGGAGGTGAAGAACTATCTCGCAAGGAATAAAATATTTGGGCAATGAAGTGGAATAAGGATCATACCACGATTTCCATTATTTTTTTTTTGGAAAATTGCACACAACACATGTCACTTATGTTAAGAGCCATTTTGAAAGTGTTTCAGGTGGATTATTGAAATCATGATTTTACCACTTGTTTAAGTGATTTCATATAGAATAGTAATCCACCTATAAGATCATTCTATGTTAGAAGCTTCAATTTCTACATTATTTTTATTGAATAAACATCTGTATAACTCACAATCATAAAAAATGTATATAATCCAACTAAAATGTTTGAATAAATATGTGTCTAATCAACCACAAAATTCAACAGGTGTGTGAAATAACTATTAGAGTAAAAACAACATTGATATATCATGGTTATAAAGGAGGGATGGTTTCAAAGTCTCCGTTATTAGTTTAAAATTGACATTTTAATACAAATAAATTTCACTCACTGAAAACTGAACACAACTGATTTTATTTTCTTGATTATTTTTGAAAATTATTCATAATTCATTTGAGAAATGTTTGAATCAATCTTATTTAAAACCCATACATGATGCAACCTATATGGCTCAAGATGCGTGTTTCTAGTTTAAAATAACATTTTAGTAAAAACACAAGTATTGTAATCAAAACTGAGGAATTGAATTTTTATTTTTTTGATATGGTAGGACAAAAATATATATGTCCTATAAGACTTTTTAGAATTATGCACACCTCAATCCCATGCTTGGTGTGATGAGTATGACCCAACGTGAATATTTTTTATTCAAGATAAACATTAATTCTAGTGAAAAAACAACTGACACACTCAAAACTAATAAACACATTCATATTGTTTTGGTACATAAGGAAAAAATATTACTAATTCATTTGTGATGTGTGAAAATTAGTTGCACCTCATTATGACTCATGATGTGGCCAATATGACTCATAATTTTCGTTATAAGTTTAAAATTGACATTTCAATAAAAAATATGTAACTCCTTGAATAATGAGAAAAATTTCTCAGATTATCTTGATAATTTTGCACAAAGATTAATAATTCATTTTTGATGTGTACGAATTAGTCTCGTGTCAAACCCACACACAATGTGACCTATATGAATCATCCAACATGTTTTTAATTTAAAATGAAATTTTAGTAAAAAAATCAAGTGAAATACTAAAAACCAAGGAAACACATTCATATTGTTTTGACACTTCAGAAAAATGATGGATAAGTACTTTGGGACTTGTAAGAATCATCCCCACCTTAATTTGATGCATGGTGTGACCGTTATGACTGCAAGTGAATATTTTTATTCAAAATGACAATATTTTTAGTGAAAAGAGCAATTGACATACTCAAAACTGATAAAACACAATCATATTGTTATGTTAGTTTAGGAAAATGATCAATAATTTATTTTTTACATGTAGGAATTAGATACATCTTAATTCAACTCACAGTGTAACCAGTATGACTTAAAGTGTCTGTTATCAGTTTAAAATTAACATTTTAATAAAAAGGTAACTCATTGAAAACTGAGAAAACACACTCATATTTTATTCATAATTTTGGATAATGATTCATAATTAATTTTTGATGGGTATGATTCAATCTCACATCAGACCCTCACATCATGCGTAATGTATGACTCAAAGTTCTTCTTTTCAGTTTAACATGACATTTAATAAAGAATAAGTGGCATACTCAAAACCAAGGAAACACATTCATATTGGTTTTATAATTTAATAAAATCATCCAAAAATCACCTGAGATGTGTAGAAATCATCCACACCCCAATCCTATGCATGGTGTGACCGGTATAACTCCAAGAGCATCTTTTTATTCAAAAATGACATTAATTTTAGTGACAAAAACAACTGACATACTCAAAACTGATCAAATTAATTCATATTGATTTATTTTAATTTAGTAAAATGATCCATAAGTCATCTTTGTAGTGTAGGAATCAGTGTCATCTAAATCTGACTCACGGTGTGACCGGTATGACTGAATGTTTTTGTTATCAGTTTAAAATTCCCATTTTAATAAAAAATAGTGTCACTCACTAAAAACTAAGAAAAGGACCTCATATTATATTTATTATTTATAAAAAAATTTATAATTAAATTTTGATGTGTATGAATTAGTCTCATGCCGAACCAACACATGATGCCACATGTATTACTCAAAGTAATTGTTTCCAGTTTAAAAAGAGATTTTATTAAAAACAAAATTGGCATACTCAAAACTGAGGAAACACATTAATATTATTTTTATACCTTAGAAAAATTTTAAATTAGTCATTTGTGACATTTATAAATTAGTCTCACATTAATCTAACGCACGGTGTGACCGATATGATTCCAAGTGCGTCTTTTTATTCAAAATTGATAGTAATTTTAGTGATAAAAACAACAGACATACTCAAAACTGATAAAATGCATTAATATTGGTTTGTTAATTTATGAAAACAATCCATAAGTCCATTGCGAGATATAGAAGTCAATCATACATCAATCTGACTCCTAGTGTGACCGGTATGACTCAAAGTCTCCTTTATTAGTTTAAAATTGATATTTTAATACAAAAAAGCGTCACTCACTGAAAACCAAGAAAACATGATTGGATTGTCTTGATAAATTTGAAATATGATTCATAGTTAATTTGTGATAGGTATGAATCAATTTCATTTCAATCCCGCACATAATGTGACATGTATGACTCAAAGTTCGTATTTCTAGTTAAAAATGACATTTTAGTAAAAAACAAAAATATAGTACTCAAAATTAAGGAAAAACATTCATATTGTTTTGATACTTTATAAAAATGTTATATAACTCATTTGGGAAGTATAGTAATCAACCACACCTCCATATAATGCATGGTGTGACTCTTATGGAACCTAGTGTGTTTTTTATTCCAAATTGACATTAATTTTAATCAAATAATCTAATGACATAATAAAAATTGTGAAAAAACATTCAAATTGTTTTGGTACATTTGGAAAATGGTCCATAAGTAATTTTTATGTGTATTAATTAGTCTCACATCAATATGACTCATGATGTGATATATATAAATCCATTTTCACCATTTTATTCAAAATTTACATTAATTTTAGTAAAAAAATCAACTGAACAACACTATAATAATATATTTCTTCTTGTAGTTGTTAAAGAAATTTCATTTCATTTAAATTAAATATTTTTTTCTAATATTGGTAATTTATACTATTATCTCTAGTGATGCAGTGTGATGTCACATCACACGGTATGCTCTATTTCTGGTGTTGTAGTGTGCTATAGAATTGCACTGTTGAATTCCCCTTTTTTAGAGCTAAATAAAAGCACTGATAAATGTTGTATTTTATTAGTGTTTTTTCACTAATAAATCTATCCTTTATCAGTTATTTTATGGTGCTATTTAAACGCCTTATCCTTTTAACCATGTTGTGGTAGTTAGTGCTTTTCAAGCGCTGATAAATGCCTATTTTAGCACTGTTAAAGTCTGATTTTGTAGTAGTGTAGGATCTATAAAGGGGAAGCGAATACATGTACAAAATTGTACCAAATTTTAAAAAATCGTGTATTAAAAGGTTCACTGGGTTGTTCATTCCATAAATTTTTATAGGGTATGGGTTATATACGTGGGATGCAATAATTTATCCATTTCCCATTTTCATCAACAGATATACTTCTATTCATTGTACTGGTTTTTGAATAGTTTTACACAATATTCGTGTTATGAAAAAATGGGTTGAAGAGAAATTAAAAAGTATATTATATATTATTGATTGAATAAATTGTGTATCTATCACCACTTCATTTTTGGGATCCACCTCAGTGGTTGTGATGGAAAAATCTCACCCTTGTTTCATTAGAGATTGTTGGTTCTCTATGATAACCCATGGAATAGTTCATTGGTTCACAAAGTTCCCTAATTCTTTTTAGTTGAATAAATGAATAATGCCTTGAGGGTTTACTGGACAATTCATTTCCTCCATTTCATTCGTGTGTTTCTCAAATCGGTAATTGAAAGCTGGGTTCCCTTCATTCCAACACCTAAATAACTTCCTTGTTACCCTTATGCAATACCCATTATGCTTCTTTAGACACCTTTAACAAGTGGGATATTGAAATTTTGTGCCACCATTAGATTTATCAATCAGACCTCTAGAATTAAACCCATCTTTCAACTTCTTATCCTTGTAATAACCTTGAGTTTCACTGATATCCATTTTGAATTTGAGAAAACGTCATAAAATTTCCTCATAGCTATCAAAGTCACATATCATCATGGATTTTTTACTATGTTTTATCCCAAAAAATAAGTGGCCATCCTTGTATTCGAGGGTAATGAAAAAGCTAAGGGTGTATCATAAAATAATTTTCTTGGTTTCCTCGTACACCCTTATATATTCATTTTATTTTTTCTATAGGGTAAGGAACTCCATTTCCATTTTAAGTTAGAGAGTGCAAGGAAAATGTTTATCAAAAAAGATTTTCCTGAGTTTCTTCTACTCCATCACTTAAATATCTTGCCCAATCATCCTATTATTGACTAATGTGCACCATTGATGAGCTTCTCCATCTATATGACAAAAAACTAGTAGAAACTTCTTATGCTTATATCATTGAAGGATGGAGAATATCTTATCAATAGATTTGATCAATTGTTCTGTGATTAATGGATCAGATGATCCTTTTAATGTTGGTGGCTTTTGTCATATAAAATGCTCTATTGAAACTTGTTCTTTCCAAGCACTACGGGAAAAACCTATTATTGCGATGGGGTATTTGCGACAAGCTTTATTCCCGTCACAAAAACTCCGACGAAAAGAATATTTGCGATGGGAATATATTCCCGTCGCAAATGGTCAATTATTTGCGACGGAAATACAGGACCTGTCGCAATAGATATGGCGCGGTTTGTGCACCAAAACGCGGGAAGCCTATTTGCGACAGTCGCCTTCTACCCGTCACAACTACCCAACAGTGGTAAATAATATTTACGATGGGTAAATTGTCCCATCGCAAAAAATATATTCAGCAGGTGTTATTTGCGACGGGGCCCGTTGTCAATACCGGCAGCGGTAATTAGAAATTTACAACGGGGATATCCGCCCGTCGCTAATGGTATGTCGGCAGCCATCTATTTGTGACAGACCCATCACAAAAACCCTTTTAACCACTACCTGTAATGAATTCGGGAGAAGGTATTTGCGATGGGGCCCATCACCAATACCGGCGGTGGTAAATAGGAATTTGCGACGGGGATATCCATCTTTCGCAAATGGAATGTCGGCAGATAGCTATTTGCGACAGGCCCGTCGCAAAAACCCTTTTAACTTCCGCCCGTAATTAATGCGGGTGAAGTTATTTGCGAGGGGATACCATCGCAAATACCTAGTATTTTCAACCGTATCCTATCACAAATAAAACTGTTGCAAATAATCTAACCTATATAAACCCCCACCCGTTTTTTTCAAATCATTCAGATCTCTCTTCTTCTCTCTCATTAACTTCCAGTTCTAATTAGAAAATTTCTTTTGTTTTAATTTTTTCTTACGAGAAGAGGAGATAAGGAGTTAGAAGGCACAAATTTCTTCAAAAATATCGAAGGTATTTATAATTTTTTTATTTTTTAAATTATTTTTAATTGTTAAATTATTTTTAATTGTTAATTTTATTTTTAATTGTTAATTTTATTTTTAATTGTTAATTTTAATTTTTTAATAGAATGTTTAGTAGCTATATAGTATAATTAGATTAAGTGGTTGTTCCAAATAATCCTTGCCTGGATACGAACAAGTAGAGGCGGCTCTAGCACAGATGTACCTAGGAGTGAAAACTCTGACAAGGTGTTTCGAGCTTGACTCGGGGTAACCTGGTACACGACAATGAGCCTTGCTGCATTTTTGGTTCGACACTCCTAAAGGACGGTTTGGTAATAATTAGAAATAAATATATTTAATTTAAAATAATTAGAAATAATTATATTTAATTAGAAATAATTATATAATTATCAAATAATTAAGAAATAATTATATTTAATTAGATTTAATTAAAATAATTATCAAATAATTAGGAAATAATTAGATTTAATTGATCAAAAATAATTAGAATAATTAAAATAATTATGAAACAATTAAAATAATTAGGAAACAATTAAAATAATTAGGAAACAGTTAAAATAATTAAGAAACAATTAAAAATAATTAAGAAACAATTAAAAATAATTAATAAACAATTAAAAATAATTAAGAAACAATTATAAATAATTAGAAAACAATTAAAAATAATTAAGAAACAATTAAAAATAATTAGGAAACAATTAAAAATAATTAAGAAATAATTAGAAAACAATTAAAAATAATTACGAAACAATTAAAAATAATTAGGAAACAATTAAAAATAATTAGAAAACAATTAAAAATAATTAGGAAGCAATTAAAAATAATTAGGAATCAGGTAAAAATAATTAGGAAACAGTTAAAAAAAAAAATAATTAGGAAACAATTAAAAATAAAAATAATTAAAAATAAAAATAATTAGGAAAAAATTTAAAAAATAATAATTAGGAAACAATTAAAAATAAAAATAATTAGGAAATAAGTAAAAATAAAAATAATTAGGAACCAAGTAAAAATAAAAATAATTAGGAAACAAGTAAAAATGAAAATAATTAAGAGACACGTAAAAATAAAAATAATTACGAAACAAGTAAAAAATAAAAATAATTATGAAATAAGTAAAAATAAAAATAATTAGGAAAAAAGTAAAAATAAAAATAATTAGGAAACAAGTAAAAATAAAAATAATTATGAAACAAGTAAAAATAAAAATAATTAGGAAATAAGTAAAAATAAAAATAATTAGGAAACAAGTAAAAATAAAAATAATTAGGAAAGAAGTAAAAATAATAATAATTAGGAAATATTTAAAAATAAAAATAATTAGGAAACAAGTAAAAAATAATAATTAGGAAACAAGTAAAAATAAAAATAATTAGGAAACAAGTAAAAATAAAAATAATTAGGAAATAAGTAAAAATAAAAATAATTGGGAAACAAGTAAAAATAAAAACAATTAGGTAACAAGTAAAAATAAAAAAAATTAGGAAACATGTAAAAAAACAATTAGGAAAAAAGTAAAAATAAAAATAATTAGGAAACATGTTAAAATAAAAACAATTATCAGATAAGTAAAAATAAAAACAATTAGGAAACAAGTAAAAAAGAAAAACAATTAGGAAACAAGTAAAAATAAAAACAATTAGGAAAAAAGTTAAAATAAAAACAATTAGGAAACAAGTAAAAATAAAAATAATTAGGAAACAAGTGAAAATAAAACAATTAGGAAACAAGTAAAAAGAATTAAGAAACAACTAAAAACAATTAGGAAAATTAACAAGTGTGATTAGCCCCTTATCTACCTCAATTTTATTTTCATTTGTGTGTTGTGTCTTGACATGAAAATTCTGCCTCCACATGTAATATTTGCTTTTACTATCAAAATTATCAACCTCCTCGCCAGCATAGATGTGGTAGATTTATAATTTTGACAGTAAAAGAAAATATTACATGGGGAGGCGGAAGTTTCCTGTCAACCTGAACACACAAATGAAAAGTAAATTGAGGTAGATGAGCGGTCAATCACGTTTGTTTTTCTATTCAATGATTGATTAACCACATGACCTATATGTATATCTTCGTATTACTAATTAGTAACATAATTAGTAATATAATTAGTAATATAAATACTAACATAATATAAAATATTATATTACTCTAATATTAATAATAAAATAATACTAATAATATAATTATTTTATTATTATAATTTTAATATTTATAAAAAAATATTAAAATTATTAAAATTATAAAAAATTTATAAAAAATTACAATTATCAATATTTTCAACAAGTTTTGCTCTATTCTTAACATGTTCAAATCTTAAAGGGTCATCAATTTTTAGGTTATGCCCAATAAAAAGTTTGTGTCAACCATGTCCAATGTAAACTCTATAATTTTTTTCCTTGGTTGATCACCTCGCAAGTAGCGTTGCAATATGACAACCCAAGTCATGTCTTTCTCATCTATAAGAATCATATCACATGGCATTTTACATAGACCATTATTTCTTGAAAAATTAAGGGAAAGATAATGTAGTTCTATTAATTTTTCAAGGAAGAATGATCTATGTAAAGGGTCATGCAAAATGATTCTTAAAGATGAGAATGACATTACTTGTGTCGTCCTATTGGAACACTACTTGTGAGGTGATCAAGCATATAAGGACAATTATAGAGTTTACATTGGATATGGCTGACACAAACTTTTTATTAGGCATGACCTGAAAATTGACGACCGTTTAAGATTTGAGCATGTTAAAAATAGAGAAAAATATGTTGGAAATATTTAGATTTGTAAAAATTAGCAATAATTAGTAATAATTAATAATAATTAATCAAAAATAAAATAAATTCGAGTACATGGTTATAAATTGGCACAATTTCCAGCGGATTAGAAGCTACCTTTAGTTCGACGTCTGATATCTTTGCTACTATCTCCCACTGAAATCAGTATGAAAAATGTGCTCTAACGTATGTCAGAGCAAGTTTTTCATACTGATTTCAGTCAGAAAAAAGTTAAAAAGAGATAAGCCATCGGACAAAAGATGCTCTTTTCCCTGACGACTCATCTCCTTGTAAGGAGATAAGTCGTCAGGCAAAAGTGATGTCACCAATCCGCTAGAAACAAATAATAATAATTAGTAATATAATCTCCATAACGATGATTACAATATTTGATTTCATTATTAAAGCATATTTCATTTTTCCAAGTATTGCTAAGTATTACTAAATTAATAATAATTAGTAGGGATGATTACAAACTAACTGTGTCACCTATAATTATTGGTAATTACTTAGAAATAACTGTAATTATGTATCTTCTCTTTTTAGGATATTGTTCTTCTTATATCAAATTATTTAACAATTGTAATGGTTTTAAATTTTTTAGAAACATATATATGAATATAGAACTAGGAAATTGACATCAGTCATTATTAGATGATTGTGCTTGGATAAATCAGTGCAGAAATACAAACGTATCTAGTTTAAATCCTGTATATGTTGATGGTCTTGAATCTTTCTTATCATTTGCATCATCAAACCCGGAATTTGTTTCATAAGGGACAATTATGTGTAATTGTAAAAAATGTGCTCTGAGAACATTTGAGACATTTGACAACGTTGAGCAACATCTCTTGTGTTATGGTTTTCAATCAGATTATATTTTATGGTATCTACATGGTGAACACAGTTCCAAAGAAGATACTTATAATTTGATTTCGGATCCATCATGGTTTCAAAAAAATTAGTACATGATGTTGTAGGGTCACCCGTTCAACAAACTGAAATCGAGGATGATGTTGATTTACCTCCTGAGTTGGAACCATTTGAATTGGCTGAGTTGTTCAGGTCTGCTAAGGATGCATTATATCATGGTTGCAAGATAAGAAAATTAGAAGCAGTTTCAAAATTTATGGCTATTAAATCAGATAATGGAATATCAAATAACTGTTTTGATCAGATATTTTCCTTGGTTAAAGTACTGTTACTTGAATGAAATGTGCTTCCTGCTAATTATTATGAGAGCAAAAGACTGGTTCATAATCTAGGCCGTAGTTATCAGAAGATATATGCATGTTCAAATGATTGCATCTTATATTCTGCTGAAAATGAGTCATTGGATAGTTGTCCCACAACTGGACAATAGAGGTATAAAGAAGCTCAATTAGGGAAGTTTGGATTGATTCCTGTAAAATAGTTGAGATATTTCCAGCTTACACCCAGGTTGCAGCATTTATTTATGTCTCAGAACATAGCGACAATGATGTCATGGTACAAAACCAATATTTCAAATGGTAAAATCTTGATTCCTCCATATGATGGTGATTCATGGAAACATTTTGATCAGGTGCATCCGTCTTTTTCATTAGAATCTCGGAATGTGAGACTGGGTCTTTCTACTGACGGTTTTTGTCCATTTGGTTCTTTTGGTAGTCAGTATTCCTATTGGCATGTCTTTATAACTCCGTACAATTTACCTCCATGAATGTTGATGAAAGAGCCTTATATCTTTTTGACATTATTAATCCCAGGACATCTGAAAATGAATATTGATGTATATTTGAAACCATTGATTGATGAGTTAAATTTATTGTGGAGTCATGGTGTTGGTACATATGATGCTGCTGAGAAATAGAATTTTGTAATTAAAGCTGCTTTGATGTGGACAATTAGTGACTTACCGGCATATGGCATGTTATCTGGCTGAAGTACACATGGTCCAAAATCATGTCCTTACTGTATGGGATACAACAAAGCATTTATGTTCGTGAATGAAAAAAACCTTGCTATTTTGACTGTCATCGCAGATTTCATCCAATCGATCATCCTTTTCGGAGGAATAAATCTCATTTTAGAAAAGGCAGAATTAAAAGAGATGAACCTCCAAAAATGATCTTAGGTACAGAGTTACAATCAGTTGTATTTTCATTACCTTCCATCACTTTTGGACGGAAAATAAACCAACAAAAAAGTCATGTCTTTGGGAAAGAACACAATTGAACAAAACTAAGCATTTTTTGGAATATTCCATATTGGTCTGATTTGTTGGTCCAACACATGTTAGATGTCATGCATTTTGAAAAGAACTGTTTTGATAATTTATTTCATATAGTTTTGGATACACCTGGTAAAACCAAAGATAATTTAAAGGAACGATTAGATCTTGCCCAAATTTGTAGGTGACTAGAACATGAATTGTTTGAAAATGTCAGATCACAGAGATTAATAAAGCCAAAAGCATATTATAAACTGACCATAAAGAGTCTCTTATTATTTTTTCAGTAGATTGTAGATTTGAGACTTCCAGATGGCTATGCTTCCAACTTGGGCAGATGTGTTAAAAATGGTCATATTACCAGATTAAAAAGGCATGATAGTCATGTTATAATGGAAAGAATTATGCCTATTTGATTAAGAGGTTTTTTGAAATCTAATATTTGGGATTCAATAATAGATAGATCATATTTTTTCCGAGACATGTGTGTGGTGACAACAGACTACGATACACTAAGAAAACTGGAAGAAGCTGTTGTTGTAATTATATGAAAACAGGAAAAAATATTTCTGCCGGCTTTTTTTGAATCAATGGAACATTTGATATTACATTTTACACATGAAGCAAAATTTGGAGGTCCAGTTCAGTTTCGATGGATGTAACCATTAGAGAGATGCATCTAGAAATTGAAGAAAAAATTACGTAACAAAGCATCAGTTGAAAGCTCAATTGCTAAAGATTATTTGCAAAAGGAACTTGCTTTATTCTGCTCTCATTATTTTGAATCTGAATGTCCCTCAAAATTGAACCTCATGGGCCAGAATGAGGGTAATGTTGATGATGATATGAATAATCAATTATCAGTTGTCAATCAGCCCGAACTTGGTTTTGGTGGAGTTTATGATAGATGGCTTTCAGATGATGAACATCATAGAGCTCATACATATGTTCTACTCAACTGTGAAGAAATGTCACCAATTGTACAGTGATTGCTCTTATCCCTTATTCTATAGATTCTGTTATAGTAAATTAATCATATTGTATTTCTAGGTTATATGATGATCATATCAAGAAACAATTTCCACAAATTACAGCAGCTGGCTTAGAAGAATATCGGCAAAAAAAATTTGCCTACTGGTTTCAAAAACTGGTAACGTACATTCTTTTTTTGGTTTCACATATCAAATCCATTTATTACTTGTAATAGTGATAATTGTTTTACAAATTTTCATCTATCTATACATTCTGATAAGATTGATAGTCAATTCTGTATATTGAGTAGCCCACTATCCAAAATGGTTAAATCTTATAATGCATATGTGGTGAATGGTTATCGCTTTCATACACGTGAATATGGGGAGTCAAAGAAAACAATGAATAGTTGTGTTTGTTTGAAGGGATCACATCATAGAGATATTGAAGTTGAATTTTACGGCATGCTTGAAGAAATTATTGAACAGTGTTATTTGGGACAGAATTATGTAATAATGTTTAAATGTCGATGGCTGGATACTGAGAGAGGCTTGCGTATTCAGCTGACTCGTGTAATTGTTGATATTAAACATAAAAGTCTTCTTGCAGTAAATGAAAATTTTTTATTAGCTCATCAGGCACATCAAATTTATTATGCAAAATACTGTGCTACTGCAAAAGAGTTGGATGATTGGTGGAGTATAATAAAAGTTAAATCTCAAGAAAATCTGTTTACTCAAACTGAATTTGGTTACACTGAAGTGCAAGGAAATGAAAATTTTCAGGACACTCCTCAAAACAAATATTTTTCACAAAGAGACATGAATATCGAGGATGACACCCCATAGTTAAGGGTTAATGGTGATGATGTTGTCAATGATGTTACAACTGAATTTGAAATGACAAGATATGATGGAAGTGAAACTAATATGGAAATTGATGATGTTGATGAGGAATATGAAGACATTGACATTGACAACAATTAATATGATGATTAAGATGAACATTGACTTAGTAAAATGCCGATTAAAATTATAACTAATATATATCTATACATAATAGTAATTTTCAGCTATTTCCTAATAAAAATCATTTCATGTATCAGATGGACTCAGAAACGTATTGTCAGTTGTTGGAGGCTGATCTACCTATGTATGATGAGGTTCTTGAGTCATCTGACCCTCGGGCTATTGGAACTACAGGGAGCACTCGAAGGGGGCGTGGTCTTGCCAGAATGATTATTGCAGATCCTATCCCTGAGCGACGTCCACATCTTGGATTTGATGCGCACATGCGGTGGTATGGTAACCTATGTATTTTAGTTATCCTTCATTATAATTTACTTATATTCTAATTGTTTGATTATTTTTTCTTTTTCCATATTTTTATGCATATAGCTATTGGACAGGGGAGTGCTATCTTGTGCAATTATTTTTCTCAGCCCTGGCTCACATGGGATCAGATTCTCGCTAATGTGTAGGCCGCCATGTTCGATCATTGGCTGGTACGTAATTAAATATTATTTATTTTGAAATTTAATTCATTAATAACTTTATATTAGGGTTTATGGTATCCTATCAACGAGAGAATGCGTGCCATTATCCACGCAGCATGGGTGTTGCCTATGGATAACCGTTTCCGTCAGTTTTTGCATAATTTGATAAAGGTGGCTGTGAGGAAAGCCGGAGTGATAGAATTTGATGAGTCCTGTAAATACTACTGATTAGAGTACATTTAATCTCACGTTTGGGATGGATTATGTACACACTGGTTGGGTGGTGGGTTTCAAAGGAGTTCTGCATTGGGTCGACAGAATCGGGGGAGACAAAAGGTGACGCATCGAGCCAGTAGTCGTACATTCAGTGCACATAGAGATCATTTAGTAAGTAATTTTTTTAATATTTTATACAACTTTAAATATAAACAGTTTATTTTGAGATCATATAGGAAGCCGACCAGCCTGGTATTACGACTTACTGCGTTTATCGGAGGATGTACACTGATCCGGCTACTGGAGAGATTAGAGGTGACTGCTGGCGTCAGATTGTGGTCAATATTATTTTCTTTTTAGTTTGCAAATTAAATGCATATAATATTTTCATTATTTTAATTTCTAATTGAAACTTAAGGAGTCATATGCAACCGCGACCTCTTAGACACAGGCTGAGAGTCAAGATGAGACATGTGATCAGATTAGTGCCCACCATTTTGATGAGACGACATGGATGCAGGCGACCCAGTATGGCTTCGAAAAGGGCCGAGTAGTTGGTATCAGCTCTCATTTGAATCTTGCAGCTTATTATGGTACTGCTGCGATGTCGGCATCCGGCTCGATAGGAGATCATGGAGAGACATCATCTTCTGCCTCACAGTATCAGGAGCAGCTGCGTGCTCAGAGTGAGTTTATAGAGGATTTGCGTCAGAGACAGGAGCGGATGCGTCAGCAGCACGATGAGGAGATGCGTCGATGGCAGGAGCAGATGCGTCAGCAACAGGACGAGGAGAGACGTCGATATGAGGAGCAAAATCAGGAGCATAGGGCGTATATGCGTCGTCTGACTCATAGTTTAGGGATGGGGTTTCCTCCACCACCTCCTCCAGGTCCCCCAGATTATCCACCCCTAGTGATTTTTTTACATGTAATAATCATTTGAGTTCGTAGTTTATTGTCATATTAACTATTTACAATTCCTCTTTCATATTGGTACGAATATTGCATGATTTAATTTGTTTTTATTTTTTTAATATTTTATTACTTATTAGTATTATTTTTTAATGTCTGTTTATTTTAGTAATATTACTTTTAACATTTTATATTTATTGTTAATATTGAAATGTTTATAATTTTATAATTTTATTAATATTAATAATATTAATATTAATTTTTCATAAATATGTATGTTAATTTTAATAATAATAATATTATATTAATTTTTTATATTATTAATATTAGTATTATTATTATATAATATAATATTATTTATATTCATATTATTATTATTTTTTGATATTAATATTTCATAATTATATTATATATATTTTTTATTATTAATATTATAATAATATAATTTCTTTATATTATTAATATTAATAATATTATTATATACATAATTTAATAATATTATTATTATATTAATTTTTTATATTATTAATATTGTTATTATTATATAAGATTATATTATTTATATTCATATTATTATTATTTTATATCAATATTTCATAATTATATTATATATATATATATTTATATTATAATAATAGATTTTTATATATTATTAATATTAATATTATTTTTTATAATATTATACGATTTGTATTAATTATTATATATTTATTTATTTTTTTAGTATTTGCGACGAGAGTATTTGCGACGGGGTGTCCCGTTGTAAAATATTTTTTTACTGTCCCATTTGCAACGGGAAGAATAGCCGTCATGAAAATAATTTCTACGACGGTCTGTCGCAAATACCTACGTCGCAAATATTTTTTGAATTTCCCATTTGTGACGGTTCAGAAACCTATCACAACTAATATATCTGCGATGGCCCGCCGCACATAACTGTTTTATATATAAATGAAAAAAAAAATTGTGACTGGGAAAAAATACCATCAAAAATACTATTTTTGCGATGAGACCGCAGCAAAAACAATTATTTGCGACGTCGTTTTCTGCAACGGGTGATTTGCGATGGAGCCCCATCGCAAAAGGACTTTTGTGACGTGATCCCATCGCAAATCGCCCATCGCAGATATTCTGTTTTCCTGTATTGTAGGGGGGTTTGGGAGATCCACCTAATCTTATTTTCTATTCATAACTTGAGTATGCTAAGAGTGTATCTTCACAATGTTTTGGATTCTCCCTCCAATTGGGTTGGGAATAACGTTGGGGAAGTCATCACACTAACTTTCACATTGATTATTTACCTGATTCCACATATTTCTGTTCATTTTATAGAATAAAGGGAAAATTTGGGATGAGTATTTTTAAACTATTAAATACATAAATGGAAAAATTATGACAGTAAAATAGATAACTTATAACATACATTTACCTCATTAACTTATTAATTTATAGGATTCAATATATCTAATCCAGGATATATTTCCTAACATATATTATTATGGGATTTTTTTTGTTATCATAACAAGGGTTTATAAAGAACTTATGATATTACCAAATAATATTCCTAGAGAGTGTCAAACCAGTAGCACGGAAAGGCTCATTGTTGTATACCAGGTTACACTGAGTAATGCCCGACACACCTTGTCGGACTTGTTACCTCTACGTATATTTGTTCCAGAACCACAACCACATATAGTATCAAGAAAGGTATTTATTTTCATGAAAAACAACTTAATATATATTTGCCAAATTTTTTGTATTTTTTATTATACTTAGGCTTATCCCTGATTATTTCTGTAGAGTTTTCTAATTGTAATCCCAAAAATAACTATTATTTTCCTTTAATACCAACTATAACCACCATGATCATTGTATTATGTAAAAAAATGATTTATTTTATAATATTACACTTAATACAACCCATAATATCAATAATTATAGTGTCTTAAGGAATTAGTTACCTTATATAATAAATTTAAATAGGAAAAAACATCATCTTTATTGAAATATTATTTAACATAATCTCACTTAAAACTACATGGGATAACCTAGGGACATACATATGAAATGGGAGAGAAATAAATCCCAATAAGGGAAAAATTATTGCATAAGGTAATATATTTTATATAATAGGAATATCAATGGGGAATAAAAGGAACTTGAATAATAAGGCATGATATATCAAGATAATCATAAAATGGGAAATGTGAAAACAACATAAAACACTTCAACATAATCATAGATTAAGGATAACTTCCAAGACATCGTAATGGATTAGGTAACTAAAGGAATTAAGTTCACTCCCTATCCAATTATGATCTCTCATGAGACTAAACATTACCCAATTCATTGGAGTGCTATATAATTCCACGTTCCCCCGTCACTTTCATTTCATTCTCGTGCTTATGTGTGCCACATAGACCATAAAACATTGATTAATTTACCATCATATTTTATCACATGATTTAGGAGTGTAGAATAAATAAATTTAAGTCCCATTTTAAATAATTATTAGTGTAAAAAGTTGAATAATAGTGATATAAAATACATATGGTATTCACTACCCAATTATTTTGGCAATGAAAACTATTGTGAAATTTCGGTAGCATAACAACATCACTAAAAAATAATTAAAATGGGGACATGAGAGAGAATATAATATTTCATCATTTGGAAATTAATTTTATAGTAAGTGGGATATAGAATTACATATCCCACCATAATAAAATTATGATAAAAGATATAAGGTAAATAAGATACTTGAATAAAGTGGGGAATGGAAAACATATCTTACTTGAGTGTGTGACTTAGAATGCTTGGGAGGAGATTATTGACAGAATTAGGGAACCATTAGATGACTTTAGAGAGGGTAGGGAAGATTAATTATGTGATCCAGGGATTTTGAGTGAGGATAAATGGGAGGTTGGGTGGGATTATTTAGAAAATGAGTGGGGGTTTCTTTATTATTTCTCAGAATTAGGTTTTGGACTATATATACTAAATTATCCCAAACCAAAAACATTATCATTGGGTCCTCCAATGGATTCTACCAACTAGGAGTGGTGTTCATTATATTATAAGGCTGAGGGCTGAGTATAATAAAATAATGCTTTTGTTATGTGGAAGTGATTCATACTCTTAAAGAAATAATTTCAAAACCTTAAAATATATTAATGTTTTTGGAGGATTCATAAAATCTTTATTAAATTAATAAAATTAATCCAAAATAAAATTATTTGAAATGGAAAAAAATATTTGGTTGAAGATACCCTTTAGAGTATCTATTAAATTATTGTTGGGTCATTATGATGTCATAATATCGACTGTATATTTAAACGTTATTAATTTTTACCTGAAACATTTCATATCTCAGAAAATTATGAAACATTCACCACTAGATAATTTTTAAGTTCTAATTCTAAAAAAAATATTCCTTTTGTATTTTTTTTATAATATGCATATTTTCACTTTTACTATGATAACATACATCTAGTGAGAAATGCTAGGTTTTTTGACAATAACTATTTTTGATCCCTTATAAAAATTAAATTTGACTTCATAAAAATTATATGATCATTTATATTCCATAAAAATAATATATTAATAATATTTTAGCAAAATATTATTTATTTCAAAAATAAATTAATTCATCATAATAAACATCTTAATTAAAAATACAATTTGTATTTTATTGTATAAAAATAAAAAGAAATTTAATAAACAATAATACATAAAGATAAAAAGTATTCTATAGAAAATGAAATTTACATTTTCATATCATTATGTTTTTTATACACATCCATTTAGTAAACTAAAAAACTCCTAAATGGTAAGGTTCTTAATGGTGAGAATTTCAAGAGGAGGATCAACCAACATGATTTGGGCCATGATCCCAATGAGCTTGAACTTCTCCCATAAATAGTTTTTCTCATTCTTAAGTTGATGGATCTAATATTGGGCTTGTTCAAGAGAAATTCCTAGAGATGCTATATCCCATAGAAACAGTGATTAATGTGGTTTATAGGGTATGATCCTACTGGTTAAGTCCATCACATACTTTTTTATGTCGATTGGATTTGTTAGAACCCTATAATTATACTAATCAAGTGATAATTATCAAAGATAATGATTCTTAAAAGTCATTTAAATTTGATATAATATTTAAAATTATTGAAGTGAATGTGTTTTATATAACCATATTACATAATAAGATATTTAATTAAATAAAAAGGAGAAATTTTATTTATAACATTTCATGTTGTTACATAGATATTATTCAAAAATATATTTTTTCAACCTATGAATATAAGAATGTATGGAAACTAACCCTTATGTAAATCAATAGAAAACTTGTGTTCAATGATCTTATATAATGCATTTGGTAACAACTTTCTTCCCCATCTTAGGATGAGGTGAAATTATTTGTTCGAAATCACTCACGATAGATTATTCATAATCTTTATCTCATATAGATTTAATATCATATTTTCTCATTTTACTTATCTTTAACTACATTTTCATGACCCCTCCCTCCAAAGATGCCCCTCTGGAGATGGAAATGGTGAAAGAGAGATAATGACCCCTGACTCCAGCCTCAAGTAGGCCTCGAGGTGGCAACCCACACTAAGGGTATAAAAATCCAACAAAATGGGAGGCATTACCCTTTCATATTAACCAATATTGGGAGATAATATGTATCGATATAAAAAAAACTCCAAGAAATATATATAAATGAATCCAAAAATCCATCCTACATTCTTGTTCAAAGTAATTATTCTAGAAATATAATGAAAATATCCTAATTAAATACTAAAACAACAAATATAAGTAGTGAAACAACAACTATCCCAATGCTTGAACTAGTAAGGTCCAGTATAGTCTGCATAATCTACCCAAAAACCGAAAACCATTTTATATTGGTAGGGTTATCATACAAGTATAATTAGTAGGAAATTCCAATGTTTCTCATGCACAACTGGGGGAAGCATACTAATGACCCTGTGAGAAAATAATAGAAGCTCAAAAGTACTTAAGAAGGTATAAAATCCACCCCAACATCACTAAAGGCACACTCAGCAAATAACACAAGAAAAGTAAAGTAGTAAGCCCATCATTGATAGGGTACCCTATACCACTTCCCACTGGGAAACTACTCAACCTTAACAGTGAATGTCCTAATGCTACCATACTCGTTCACAAGCCCCATTGCCACAACCTACCCACACACACTTGGTACACCTACCATATCCCTCTCACAAACACTTGGTCTATAACCACATCAAAACATTTTTATAGACACCTGGGCCACAAGACCATAAACTCACCTTGAAGACACATAGGAAACCACAACATATCTTATCTCGAAGACACCTGGTAAACAACACCTTTCCCCCAAACACTTGGGCCTGAAAACTGCACCACAACATTTCTGAAGAGCCTTGGGAAACCAATTCCAAGAAGAGAGGGGAAATAAGAGACAATTACCATCAATCCATCCTCTCATTGTCATGTTGGGAAAGGAAACCCTCCCCTAGAATAATGGGGGTGCTGGTCACTTAGTGCTCAACACGGGTGGGTTACATATAGAAAACACAAGTAACTACTTCTATATATATATATATATGTATATATATATATAGGTTCCATGTTATCAGCCCAAGACATGGATTTTCTAAACAAACATCCATCCCACAAAAAACATCCCTTATTTCCACCAATAATCCATAACTACACAGCCATCCAAAAACTTAAATCATAACCCCATACAATTAATTTAACCAAATATCATTCTTTATTAAACAAGACAAAAATTATAAATTCCATCCCTACACGAGAAACTACCAATCACAGAAAACATTATAAGGGTGAAGAAACCATACCAACCACATCCAAATCCAAAAAAATAGGGAATGAAGGAAAAGTGTAAAATAATCCACTATAACACACATTTTTAATATACCAGTCTCTAGAAACTCTAGGTGAAACACCCATGCAAGGTAACACCATCCTTATTCAAAATTATCGCTCCCAAACCATCCTTAGCAACCTTGCTGCACAAAAATCACCACATATAGCCAAATTACAAAACTCAACCCAGTTGTAGTCTCACTGTAAAACCAGACAATTCTCAAAAACCATACAACAACCTAGATGCTGACCCACTATTTAATATGTACACCCATTCCACAATCAATCAAAATCTCCATATGAGATTCCATTACACCCTTAAACCATCCACATATTCCTCTGTGATATCAATAGTTGCACCACACAACCCATATAAATCACAAGACAAAAAAGATCAAATCATAGCACAAAACAAAACCAAACAAAGTAAATCGTATTCAGAATTAATACACTCATTATTTAATTCTACATTGTTAAATCATGGGTTATCACATAAGAAGTTTGATCCCATGGAATCCATTTATTTTTCTGGGTATGTGTGCTTAATAAAATTCACAATTCTGGAGTTAAATGGGGGATATATAATAAGTGTAAATTATCTCAGGTTCTCATGAAAAGACCACAAACTTACATGATTTTCAAAAGTTATGAAACTCAGAATATGGATAAAAGATAACAGATAACATAATAGAAGCATCATCATCATCTTCCCCACCCCTCCTTTATTTCTAAGGTAAAAGACCCCATTATTGTAACATGTTAGATTATCTTTTTAACACTTGGATTCAACCATAAACACAGAAAGAAATTAGCTTTACCACCACACATGATACACAAATAATTAAAGACTATGAGATACCCACCTCATGGAATAGATTATTTACAACTCCTCCTTGTACCAAAAGAGAGGGTTGTGCAATAAGCAGGAGGCTCCAAAGGAAACAAAATCCAAATGACACAAAAAAACACATGACTCCATGGGGATGAATGGATCTGGGTCCACTAAGAGAAAAATTGAAACACACAAGAAATATAAGATCTCATCTTAGAAGTTCCAGATCCAATATCAATAGAAGGAAATAGTTTCAAGGTCCATTAAAGTCGAGTCGTGGTCAAGACCATGTAGATTGGCTATTTCAAAGTCTCTGGGACGTTAGGATATTAAATATATAATTAATATACTTTAAAAAAACATTAGAAATAGTCAAAAAAGGGTTTAAACATGATTTAAATTAAATAAAACATAAGAGAGGTGAAATTGGAAAAATAGGGAAAATATTGAAATGACGCACCGATGGGTGAGTCAACAACATGACTCACCGACACAAGTCACTGATGCAACTGACTGACAGTGAATCACTGATAGCAAGTCATCTATGCAACCCACATATAGTGAGTCACCATCATGACCCACCGACGTGAGTCACTGACACCCCACCTACTGACACCCGACCTACCAACGCCCGATCTATTAACGCCAAACCTACTAAAGCCCGACCTACCATTGGAAAATTGAATATTCAAAAAATCATGAAATGAGTCATCTAGAATCCCAAAAATATTAAAAAATAGGATTTTCACAAAGGAATTGACAAGAGAGGTCTGAGCTATTACATCATATACCTCTCAAACAATTCTCACCCTCTAGAATTCAAACCAAACCTAAAAGAAAGAGGGGTCTGAACAACCACCCCAAAAAATACCTCTTAAGGATAAACCACCCAATGTTGTTCAAAAGTTGGAGTGAGACCCTCGACGTCCATGGAAACCACCTCTAATATCTACTACCCCAAATAACAACACAACCACTGCAAAATCACTGAAACCACACTGTCCAAACACATGGATCAGGGAATTCGTTCCTCCATTTTAGGATACTATTCACTTTTGGTGGAACTGACTCAGCTACATGGGTTTAATTTCATCCGAATTAATGCATATTGACCAGTAATAAGGTCCTCCTATATCCCTATGTATAGAATTTATCACTCATTAGAGAATGAGAAGGAACTAATTTCATAGAGAACAAGGTTTAAACATTTCATCACTAAACAAAATAAACAATAAAAACTCAAACCAAATCAGGGAACATGGAACAAATATTCACATACCTTTACCAATTACTATCCTCTAGGATACCTTGCCTTAATAAAACATGAACCAATGTAATGGTATATCCACAAAACAAATTCTTCAGATGATACTGGATCTCCACTGGCCACTCCACAAACATTGCATCGTCCTTGATATCCAACTCTGCCCAGTCAATGGCATGGGATTCATTGTGAAGATACCAAATATGCTGGGAGACATGAAATATGTCATGAATCCTCTCCTATTGTGGTAGAAGTGCCAACTGGTATTCCAATTTTCTAACTCACCCCAATGCCTAGAAGGGTTCGATGAACCTAAGAGAAAGCAATCTACCTATACCAAACCTCTACTATCCACATTGAGGGGAAACCTTCAAGAACGCATGGTCCTCAACATCAAACTTAATGGGCCTCCTCCTATGATAAAAAAATTTATTTTTCCATCCCCATGCTTCCTTCATCCTCTTATGGACAAGCTGCACCTTCTCAGTCATACTCAGCACCACATCCAGACCATGAATAGCTTCATCCCCAACTTCTATGTAGCACAAAGGTGAAAAACATGGTCTACAGTACAAGGATTCAAATGGAGCCATAGCAATGAAGTAGTGAAATCTATTATTGTAATAAAACTTTACCAAGGAAAATTTTCGCACTGAAGACATTCCAAAGTCCAAGATGCATTCTTGCAGTATGTACTCCAATGTTTGGATGGTCCTCTCTATCCGCCCATTTGTTTTAGGGTGGAAGGAAGTACTAAGGTGTAATAGAGTGAAAAGGGCATGCTTCAATATAATATAGAATAACAAAGTAAAAATTTTTTCCTATTATGAGATGATGTATATCAAAACCCCATGTAGCTGTACCACCTCATCGACATATCTTCTTTCTAAGGAATCTATAGCGCTCGACTCCTTAATTGCTAAGAAGTGAACCTATTTTTTCAGTTAGTCCACCACTACCTAGATAACATCACAACCTCCATGGGATCTGGGTATTCCAATGATGAAATCCATCGAGATTTCATCCCACTTACACTCAGGGACATCTAGGGGATACAAAAAAGCATTGGGAACAAGTTTCTCAACCTCAAACTATTGGTACACTAGGAATATTTACACAAGCTTCGCCACTTCCCCCTTCATCCAAGGCCACCAAAACTATTCCCTCAGGCCATGATAAATCTCAGAAACTCCCCGAATACCTCTAGGGCTGATCTATGAAACTCATGAAGAACTCCCATATGCATCACCACTAGAACAAACAGATTCTCACAGAACAACATCCAATTCTAAACATTCCTTAGGAGCATCACTCTGGTCAATGTGATCATGCATCACTTTTGCCTTTGTGTATCCCCAATGAGATTCTACCACCTACTACCTTAGATATGATTTCACATTTATCTAAAATAGATATCCTATGACAAAATCTCTTCCTATATCTAAGTGCAAGGCAACCTACTCTTACATCACCTTCTATTCATCTGATAATTCATGAACTACTTCCTTCAGTGAATTCCTACTAAAAGAATCATCCATGACATTTCCCTTTCCAGATTTTTAAGAGATTTAAAAGTTATAGTCTTGGAGAAACCCCATCCACCTCTATTGTTTAATGTTCATCTTGCATTGGGAAAAGATATAACTGAATATCATCTGATCTGGGAAGACCACAAAGTGTTCCCCAATGAGATAATACTACCACAACTTCAGTGCACACACGACTACTGCTAGCTCCCGATCATGGGTGGAATAATTATGGTCATGGGAAAAAACTACATAGACCTATAGGAGATCACTCCCCATTAAAGAATTAGCACACACCCCAATCTAGATGGGAATCACTAAAAAATACTTCTAACATCACCACTTCATATGGAAACTGAAGCACTAGAGAATAGACTATCATCCCCTTTATGTAGCTGAAAGCTAGTTGACACTAATCAATCCACCCAAAGTCTTGGTCCTTTATTATCTGATCCATCAATAGAGATGCAACTCAAGAAAAATCGAGTACAAATCTTCGGTAATATCCCACCAGACCGAGAAAACTAGGAACCTCTTTGACATTATGGGGTGCTTCCAAAGAAATAACTAAATAAAACTTTGATTGTTCTGATGATACACCCTGTTGAGATACCAAATGTCTATGGTAGTGGACCTACCTTGTTAAAAACATTCACATGGAAAACTTTTCGTAGATCTCTTGTCTTTGAATAATTTCCAAGATAGACCTGAGATGATCTGTATTTTCTTCCTCATAATTCAAATAGATTAGAATTTCATCGATGAATACGATGATGAACTAGTATAGGAACTCATGAAAGACGGAGTTCATATGTCCCATGAACACAGTCGGTGTGTTTGTAACACTGAACGACATAACCAAGAACTCGAATTTCCCAAACCAGCACTTGAAACCAGTATTTGAGATGTCACCCTACTTCACCCTCAACTATTGATACCCATACCATAGATTGATCTTATAAAAACACATATATCCACTTAGCTTGTCAAAATTATCATCTATCCCCAAGAGAGGGTAATAGTTCTTGACTGTCTCCTAATTCAACATCTAGTAGTCTACGCACAGCCTCAGACTACCATCTTCCTTCTTTGTGAACCAAACTAGATTACCCAATGACAACAAAATAAGATAGATAATTCTGTTCTTCATTAATTCTTCGATCTAAATACACATATCCCGTAACTCGGACAATGCCATATGATAAGGAGCCATCGAAGTCGAAGAAGCACCGGGCTGCATGTCTATCCCAAACTCAACATCATGTCAAGGGGGTAGAGTCACAAAATACTCAGGGATGAAATCCATGTATTCCCCAACAATGTTGGGAACCACCTCCATCATAGAATCCGCTGATTCCATTGACCGCTCAACAAAAAAGGAATGAAGAGGTTCCACCTACCGACTACCCATCAGACAACTCCACTCACCAACAAAATCCACATATTGTCCCTTGAAATTTGAAAACATAACTCTTATCCATAAGTCATCCATAATAGTATGAAGATTGTACAACCAGTTTATACCAAGGATGACATCATACGGTTGAATCTGTATCAGGAGAAGTTCCCCACGGGACTAATGTGGCCCCATCATTAGTCCACATCCCTGACATACATCAAATAAGCTAGTCTGATCTCTGACCGGCATACTCAGCACCAAGGGAATAAAAATACTATCTATGTATAGTACTAGAGAATGGACAAAAACAGGTGAATCAAAAGAGTGATACGCTTTTGAATTAAACAAAGAACAAGAAAGAGTGCTTAACAAACTGATCATACCTCTCTCAACTTGAAGCCATGCTGGAACTACTACCTCTACGATGTGAAATTGACCACACCCCTATCCTTTTCCTCTATGACGTAGGCCGCCTCCCCAACCATTCTTAGGTCAAGGTCCTTGAGGAATGACCTAAGGTCAGCCACCACCTGCACTATTTCCCCTTGGTGGACTAGGATAATACTGCAGAAACGGAATGGCCGCAACTACTGCTGAGGCAGGTGATGAACCTGCCCACCTCCACTATACTGAGCTCGAACTATGCACTAACTCTAAATGTTACCGAATCTTCCACAAATGAAACTCCTTGGTCCCAAGCCTATGGGAAAATCAAGATGATCAGAAGGTCGGAACTAAAATTGCTGAGGACGACTCCCCACTAGATGAACCCTCGAAGGCCCTAACACTTGAGACCTGTCATTGGAAGCCTTTCACTTTATAGAGCCAAGTTGGATCCCCTCTCTAGGTATAACACCTTTCAAGTTCATCCTCTCAATAACTTAAACCTTCTTCTGGACCTCTAGGTATGTTTTCGAGGTTAATGGAGTAATTAAATACTAGAGAGAAGGATGAATGATCTATGAATCTGTCATGAGTCTCGTCATCTAGAAAGAGATCAGGAGTGAAGTGAAGGAGATCCTTGAACTTAATCCCCAACTCCCGTAATGACATAATCTCATGATGGAGGGAGATTAGATCCTATTTCTTCTTAGCCTTCATCATCACAGAAAGGAATTATGCTCGAAGCTCTTTCTTGAAATAGTCCCACATAACATCGACCTTCTTTCTCTTCCCTAGGAACAACGTCCACCACTAACACACATCACACTTCATCCTACTAACCACCAACAGAACCCAGTACTTTTTCAGATCCCAAATCAGTTTGAAGGTGATCTCAAGCACTCTAATCCATCTCTATATCTCCATTTTTGAGACACTTCCCTCCTACTTTCCCAAAGTTTTCTATTGGAAAGCACATAATGGTCTCCTCCACTAGTTGTCCTCCTCCTCTAGATCAACCCTCCACCAATCATATGAACTGAACTACTGATCCTCCACTTCCTAATACACTCATAAGAAATGACTGGGTTCCATAGTGAAATGGTAGACAAGGAACTCCTAAGCACTATTAGTATGGAATATTAATTAGAAAAAATTTTAACCCGTTATTTATTTTAAATTCCCAAAATATCCCATGAAAAACAAGAAACCAAGTCATCATGATGCATGTACACTTTCCTAGGGTCAATACCCTTCAACCAGTGTTGCCTCACATGGTCATTCGGTATGCTCAGAGTCCTTGCATCAGATCATGGGGCCCCCTAAAATCCAGCATCCTAGCTTGTCTTTCATAGCCTATTTCATGCACCAAGATAACCTAACACTGTTTACCTATCATCCCATGCAATCCTCACTATGCCAAACTTCTAACTCTATCTTATATCTCAACCTCCTTATGACACCATTCTATCAGGACACCCTTCTTCCAAAGATTCCCCTCATAAGCTATCAATGGAGAAAGAGATATTTTACCCCCCAAGTCCCACCTCCAGTAGGCCCTAGGGTGGCGACTGACACCAAGGGTATACAAATATAACAAAATGTTAATAATTACCCTTTTTATAGTAAACAAGATCAAGATATAAGATGTATAAACCGAAAAAAACACCATGAAATATATATAAAAGAATCCAAAAATCCATCCCACATGAAATTTTAATGTTATATTGTTAGAAATACAATGAAAATATATAATGTAAATACCAAAAGAACAGAGATAAGATGTGACACAACAAATATCCCAATGCCCAAGCTAGTAAGGTCCATCATGGTCCACATAATATCTCTAGAAACCTAAAAATATTTTTATATACATAAGGTGATCATAAATGTATAATCAGTAGTAAAATCCAAATTCTCTCATCCACATGTGTGAGAAGCATAATAATTCCCATATGAGAAAACAATAGAAGCTCAAAATCACTTAACAAGGTATACTATCCAACACAACCTCACCAAAGGCACACTCAAAAAATAATACAAGTACTGTAAAGTAGTATGCACATCGATGACATGGTACCCCACACCACATACCACTGGTTAATTGCTTGTCCCTAATGGTAAACGTCCTGACTCTACCACACTCTTCCAAAATCCCCACTGCCAAAACATGCCCACACACACCTGAGCCACCTACCACATCCTACTAAAAAACAATTGGGCCAAAACCACATCACAACATTCTCGCCAGAACCTGGGCCACAAAACCACAACCTCTTCCTAAAGTCAAATGGTAAAGCATAACATTTCTCATCCCCAAGACACATGAAAAAAGAAACTTCACCTGTAGACACCTGGGTCCCACAACTACACTACAAATTCCCTAAAGTGTCCTAGATAATTCCTAGAATATGAAGAAGAGAAGATCTAATAACCATCTATCCATCATTCTACTGAGATGTTGGGAAAGGAAACTGGACACCATAATAATGGGGATGTTCAACACGTAGTTCTCAACATGGGTGGGGTGCATATAGAAATAACACGGAACTACATGTATATATATATGTACCAAACACTCATCCAGAACTATGGGTTTTTTAAAACAAATATCCATCCCACAAAAAACAACCCCTGATGTCACCTCTAATGCATAACCCCAAATCTAGCCATAGAATAAATTCATAACCCCAACCAATTTTTTTAACCAATTTTAATTCTTTATTACACAATCCAAAAATTATTAATTCCATTCCTACGTGAGAAAATAAAAAACACATCCCACATTATAAGATAAAAGAAACCATACCAACCCTTACCAATGAAAATCAAAAATAGGGTAAGATGTTCAGTGTAAAATAATCCACTCTAACAACAATTTTGATAAAGCGGTCTCTAGAAACATTGGGAGAAACCCCTACACAACGTAACATCATCTTACTTCAAAATTATCCCCCAAACCATCCTTGACATATTCGCTACAAGAAAAGAACCAAATCTAGAAAAACAAAAAAACTCAACCAAGTTGTAGTCCCACAACACAAATGACCCATGATCATCAACCATAAAATAACCCATATTTTGAACCACTTTTCAACAAGATCACCCATTCCACAATAAATCAAACTCTCCATATGAGATTCCATTACACCCTTAATCCATCCACACATACCACCATGCTCTCAACAGTAGCAACACACACCCTGTATAATGAAAAAGATAGAACATATACACCCATAGAACTCAACCACACTAAACAAGGAAAAGGGTATTCAAATTTAACACACTTTTTATTTAATTACACTTTTATAAATTAGGGGTTATCACATAACAGTTATGATTCTAGGGCATCCATTTATTTAACCGAGTATATGTGGTTAATAAATTTGATAATTCTAGAGTTCAACATGGGATACATAACATGTGTCAAGCATCACCCATAAGTAAGAAAATACCACAAACAAACATGATTTTTAGAGGGCATACCACTCACAATATTGATCAAATATAATTGATAAAACAACACAAGAAACATCATTAGCTTCCCCGCCCATAATGTTTTTATAAGGTAACAAAACACATTATCGTAATAGTACTTATTATATTTATAATAGTTTAGATTATCTTCGTAACACTGGGATCTGACCATAAACACAAAGAGACATTATATTACCCACCCCACATGATACACGAATAAAGAAAGACTAAGGTATACCTACCTAGAGGAATAGATGATCAACAAATAATCCTTCCAGAAAATCAGAGGGTCACATAGGCAATATGAGACTCCAAGAGAAACTGAATCCAAAGGCCAGAATACATCACATGTCTCCACAGGGAATAAAGTATTTGGGCACACCAAGAGAAAAATGGGTACACAGGGGGAAGAAAATATCCTGACATTTAAGAGACAACTCCTATATCAACGAAAGGAAAACGTTTCAAGGGTCATTAATGTCAAATTGTGGTCAAGACCACATGTATTGGTAATTTAAAAGTCTTCAGGGCATTAAAATATTAATGATATAATTAATATACTTTCATACACATTTCAAAATGGGCAGAAATGGGTTTAAACTCAATTTATGTCAAATAAAATGTAAGATGGGTGAAACTGGAAAAATTGGGAAAAGATGGAAATGAGTAACCGATGAGCGAGTCACCGACATGATTCACTGATGCCACTGACAGATACAAGTCACCAACATGAATCACGGACAATAAGTCACCTATGTGACCCATGGATAGTGAGTCACCGACGTGACCCACCGATGCCTAACCCACTGACGTGAGTCACCGACTCTCGGTCTACCGATGCTTGATCTACTGACGCCCAACCTACCAACACCCAAACTACTATTTTAAAATTGAATTTTTGGAAAAATCATAAAATGAGTCACCGAGACTCATCATAATACTTCAAACACATGATTTTTACAAAGGAATGGACCGTAGAGTTCTGGGCTAATACATACTTCATCTTCTTTTTCCTCCATAGCTACAATTGTTTATGAATCATTCTTTTCATATTTTTAAAGAACATTCACATAAAAAGAGTCAAAATTATTATTATTTTCTTTAATATAGCACTATTATCCTCTACCATTAATAAAATATCCTATAAGGTTACTATCAACACCTTTATTATCAATATTCCAATTAATATCACCCTTTACATTTATAATAAAAGGGGTAACAAACACCAATATGAATTTTAAACATGGTATTTCTTTATAATAAATACCACACAAAGTCATAGAAGATTTCGGAATAAAAAACATTTATTCTGAATATAATCAGATACAAAAATATATTGGATCCAAAATTATCATGATGTAACATGTTCAATCAACATATTTTTTTCCATATCTAACAAAATTTAATTTATTCTACTAGAAACACTATTTTCTTATGTTGTGTATAGTGAACTAAAATCATGATATATTCCATGATATTCAATATAATATCTGAAATTTCTATTTGAGTATTTTAAACCATTATCAATTTCAATATTCTTTATAGAATATTTGTATTCTTTTTTATCATTTTTGGTAAAACTCTAAATCTATTCAAGAGACTTAGATCTCTGTTTCAAGAACATAATACAAGAAATTTGAGTAATATCATCAGTAATATAAACAATTTAATTATCTCAATATTTTAATTATTATCCCATGGTCTTGAATATGTCATAATTTATGATATACATAAAATGAGTTGAATTTATTTTGACTCTATTATGTATTGAGTTTGAAATCCTTCCTTTATAGAATAGAGAGAAACATGAATATCTTCGTATAGTCACTCCAATAATATCATGAATTAATTCCCACTTTTTAATCAATTTCATAATCCTCTGACAAATATAACCAATCTTCTTATTTCATAGATTATTTTCTTCTATCACACTCATATAACAAGAACTCAGATCATTACCAACACAAATCAAGTTTCCCTTTGGTTATTTCAATCTGGTAATAACCATCCCATCATCATGAATTTTAACAATGAAAACATATATTCATAAAAAACTTATTTTACTTTATCATAATGTGACAAAACACTCAATAAATTGTGTTTTATCCCATCAATAAACTTGGATATATTCATTTTTAACTTTTCTTCCCCAATGATAGAAAATCCAATTCCTTTGATTCTGAGACTCATCATTTTCAAATGCCAATCTCTATTATTTATAATCTTTCACAACCATTAATAACATCATCACTATTTTCACATATAAAAACATCCACTATCTATAATCTACGATTGTTCCCTCTTTCTAGCGTTTATTTTTGTTATAATAAATATGGAATTTACCAAGACACTTTCTTCATTCTCAATGGGGTTTTTATTTTTTTATAAACTTTGTTGTTTGTTAATAATAAAATAAATGATATATATATTTTTCCACGTTAGTCACATCCTTCATAAATATCTTTTAGAATATGGAATCATTTTTTAATCCTCAAAATAACGTTATCATGTTGTCTTATATGTGTAGAAATATTACCTCTAAAAATGTTTGTCTACATTATCATATAATTTTTGTAATTTTTATTATGAATAAAAAAATTCACATTATGTCTGAAGCCTCCACAATACCGACAATAACCATAGAAGGAATATTTTCCTATGTAATTAGAATTATATAAAACAATGTAAATGAGAATTAAATATTATTTCCTACCTTCAATGATGGATATTTTTATACCATTGTTTTGATAGTCTCTTAATATATTCTTATTCTATAAATATTTATTCTCAATATTAATATGATTTTTTTTTGCAGTTGTAGTTTTTCGATCAAAAATTGAAACATTTTCAATTTAATTATTATCAACTCTAATAGTTTTTCTTTATACAAAGTACTCATAACATGATTTACAATCTAATATTACAAAACAATGATGACAAATTTTTTGATTAAATTTTATGATTTTTTGACATATAATTTTTTTCAACATTCACAAATATCTAAAAATGTTCTTCTAAATTTTTTATTCCTTTTATATCGTCAAAATAATTTGTATGAAAAATATATAATTCCTTCTCAAAAAAATAATATTTTTTTCAATAATGATGTTGAGGCTTTTATCTTCATTATCTAATATCATTATATCATTAATTTATTAAAAAACAAGGATTTACACTAATGAAAATTATCTTTTAGGGCCGTTGAAAGATATTTTTTCTTGAACATTATGTTATTGTTTTCATGTATAATAATAATCAAATAATGAAATTATTCCAATTATATATTATTAATAAACTACATATAATTCTCTTAATATTTATTATAGATATTTATTTTTTCATTGGTGAAGTTTTTATCACTCACTCCAGTAATGAGTAATTTTTTGGTAGCATCATCACTAGAGTTTTCAGATACCATCTCACTATCGTAATATTAATATCATTAAGAAAAAATTTATTCTCATTAAATACATAGAGATAATATAATACTTTCTTATAAAATAGGAATTTTAATTTCAACCATTAATCATGGGGGGACTTCTTGAATTTTCATCACCTTAATCTCGTTTTAAATATCCAATTCTATATGGAAAATTTTATAAGTAATGTCCAATGGATACACATATAAATAACTTCAAAGGTAGAATTACTTTGTAATCACATGTGACTTTTATCAAATATTTATAAAATAACGACATGAATTCTGAAAATTTTATTAATATATCATATTTAATATAAGAGACACAGAATTCTTCCTCAATAAAAATCATATAATTTATTTTCTAATCATCTTGGAATGAAAATTGTCAATCATAATTTTCAGTATTATTTAGAAAAATTTATTATCTCATTCTACAGGTGAATTGAATTCAATTCATATCAACTAGGGAAAAAAAATTATATTGTTATAAATAAATAATAATAACATAAACTGACATTTTTAGGAAATAATTGTTAGAATTCGTTCAAAAATGGAGGTTTCTTCCAAACCCTCACCACAAAATGTTTTATTGATTACAATTTCATTAACACTTATATTAAACTCACCCATATATTAATATAGACCCATATTAAAAACTTTATATTTTAATAACTGGATCTATTTATTGGATTTCTTTTCTTTTATATTGCCTTCATAAACGTTCTTTAGCTTATATCTAAGGAATTTAGTTGTTCCAATTCCTTTAACACTCTAAAATTTAAATTCATAATGTTATAAAAGTACATAATTTCAAGAACTCCCATCATTCTAAAAATTTATCAAATTTGAATCTATTAAGGGAACACCCTTAGAAAAGGAGGGAAAACATATGTGGTAGCTTTGAGAACATCATAACCAATTGATACAAGATTTGATAACATTTTATCCTTCAAGAAATGATAATTTTTCCCTTTAAAGAATAAAATTGTAACGTCCTGCACCTGGGTGCCACGCAACGGGTGCCCCAATCCGGGTTTTCCACATGACCTCAAGCGCATTTCCACAAACGCCAGAGGCTACCAACTAGAAGAGAGGGCCCAGGTATGATAGTGGGGAAACTATGACCTCATTTGTCAAAGTGTAGCGCAGCGGAATACAAAAATAAACATACAACAACAGCGGAAGAAGTAAATATACACAACTAAAATAAAATAAAGCAGTGGATACAACCAACATTATATAAATGATGACGCTAGATGTTTCAAGTTCTAAGAAAATAGCCAGAACATGTTATGCATCATTACAGTACAACAAAATACAAAGTACAACAAAATAAGCAAAATAGCAGGCAGTGGCATCACGAGCCTAGGCTCGGTCCCATGCCCTCTTACTCCTCAGCAACAGTCAAGTACCTATGTAGGGACTTATTCCCCTATCTACACCTACAACAACGTAATCTACTTGGGCTGAAAAGAATGACCCAAATAGGGTAAGAAAAATATATCTCAGTAGGCACCCACCAAAGGCCCGTGCCCAACTGTGTGTGAAGCATGCAACAAGTGTGAAATAGTAAAATGAAATAAAATAATAAGTACTCAAAAGTAACTAACTTAACAGTTAAATTTCCTTTTTTTATTCATTTAATCCATTTAATTTAGTGATATTCTGTGCTCAACAACACCAAGCCCTCAGGCCAACCAGAACCATGCCCTCAGGCTAAAATAGTAAACCACGCCCTTAGGCTTTCCCTCGGGCCATACAAAATCCAACCCGCAGGTATTGACATCAGGAATATCAAAAATTTCCCTCAGGCATAGTAAGTGTTGTCCTCAGGAAGAGAAGTCAAGCCCTCTGGCACGAAAGGTTGCCCTCAGGTGAAATACGGCAACCCTCGGGCTAAAACAGTCACACCCTCGGGCTAATCACAACAACACCCTCAGGCTAAACAGGTAACCGGGCCATGCCCAACACATCAACATGTAGTAAAAAAGAAATTCCTCTCGAGGCAATTATACAATTACTACATCTACGACATACCCTCGGGTATTCTGGCCAAACAACTAAAGAGTCAAACACACCCCCGTGGTGGTTCCGGATCCAAGCAACAATCCCAACCAGCATTTGAATATCATAACTAATTGCCTAATCAATTCTAGTCATTAGATATAGCAACGTCCTCATCCACACAACACCCCAACATGGGTTCGTGGCACAAAAATGCACAAAAATGCACAAAAAAGTACAAAAACGCACAAAAACGCACGATAGTTGGAAAATAAACACAAAGACACCTACCTTATATGCCAACAAACGTTGTACTCGAACGCCGACTCTAGAAATGCCCAAGAACGGCGTAGATCTGATGAAGAACAAAACCCATTCAAACATAAATAACTTACGTTAGGAGGGGAATTGGTAAGAACGGTACCAAGAGAGGAGAGGGCATACCCGTGCAGTTCCAACGAGATCGTCTGAAGCCGAATCGGATTCCAGATGAACTCTCGGTGGATCTCCAAAGGTTCAGCCTCCTCCTTTGGCTCTAAAATGGCTCAAACGCCTCCTCTGCCAAATGAGGAGGCTATTCCCCTTTTTAAGCCGAAAAAGCAATGTACATGGCATGTACTTCTGAGTACACGGCGTGTACTTCTTTCATTTAACTGTTCACTTGGCGGCACTGCCACACTGGTCATCCGTTGACATGAGTACACGGCAAGTACTCCCAAGTACATGGTGTGTACGGTCGCCCAGCTGGCGGTGACTCCACCACCTTACTATTCAAGCCTACTGACTGACTACACGGCGTGTAAGGTACCACTACACGGTGTGTAGTCGGTTCCTACACCCCTTGTCATCGACAAGGCTACACGCCCCGTGTACTCATCCCAACACGGACAAAAGTACACGGCGTTTGGACAAAGTACACGGCGTGTAGTTTCGAAATTTATCATTTTTCCCATTTTCCATATTTTCTCAAAAACACTTAAGGAAAAGGAAAAGAAGAAGCTCGTACCTCAAAAATAAGAAATGGGTTCTTACAAACTTCCCCCCTTAGAGCAATTCGTCCCCGAATTGCCCTTCCAAGGGTGGAGAAGGTAATGCTCAGAACAGCTCTGGCCATTGAGCATGTACGTCGGCCTCCCGCTCCTAGGTCTCGCCCTGCACTCGACCAAGCTGCCATAACACCCATACGAGTGGAACTGGCCGGCCTCGGAGAACCTTCATGCTCTTGTCAACGATACGGATCAGATGCTCCTCAAAGGATGCATCATTCTGAAGCTCAACCTTCTCTGGATGAAAGATGTGAAACGAGTCTGAATGATAGCGAAGCAACTGAGACATGTGGAAGACTTCGTGCATGGCTTGGTACCGTTGCGGTAACTGCAACCGATAGGCAACTAGACCGACTCTCTCTAGAATCTCAAATGGCCCCACATACCTCGGTGAAAGCTTACCCGTCTCCTGATCCGCTTGTGTCCCAGCCTTGGCAAAACACGTAGAAAAACCTGATCCTCGACCACAAACTCCAAAGTTCATCTGCGGTAATCAACATAAAACTTTTGACGAGACTGCGTGGAATCCATCTGCTTCCGAATCAACTGGACCTGCTCAGATGTCTCCTGCACGAGCTGTGGCCCCTGTAAAGCTGCCTCACCTGCCTCTAACCATCACAAAGGTTATCGGCATGGCCTTCCATATAAAGCCGTGTATGGTTCCATCTCAATAGTTTCCTGAAAACTATTGTTATAGGCAAACTCGACTAAGGGTATATGCGTCTTCCATGAGCCCCCAAAGTCTAGGAAGCATTCACGCAACATGTCCTCTAGCACATGTTTCGTCCGCTCTGACTGGCCATCTGTATGAGGGTGGTATGCTGTGCTCAAAAGCACCTGTGTACCCACCTCCCTCTGAAATATCTGCCAGAAACGAGACATAAAGCGGGTGTCACTATCTGAAATGATAGAACGAGGGACCCCATGAAGACGTACTGTCTCTCGGATATACAGCCTTCCGAGCTCGCCTGCACCAAAGGTCTCCTTGATCGGCAAGAAGTGAGCTACCTTTGTGATTCTGTCCACAACAACCCTCACGACATCATTGCCTCGAGGTGACCTCGACAATCTAGTCACGAAATCCAACGCGACATCATCCCATTTCTACTCTTGAATGGGCAAGTGCTGTAACAGCTCAGCTGGCCTCTGGTGCTCTACCTTCACCTACTGATAGGTGGAACACCTTGTAACAAAAGCAGTTATCTCTCTCTTCAACCTCGTCCACCAGTAATGACATCTCAAGTCTCGGTACATCTTGGTAACCCCGGTATGAACTGCCCAAACTGAAGCATGAAACTCCCGCATCATCTCCTCGTGTATATCCCCTGGAACCCATACTCGTCCATGGAATTGAAAAACCTCATCATCGCCTATCGTCCAATCGGGAGGGGGGTCCCCACTTGCCACCGACTCCCGTACAACTAGGCCTTATAAATTCGATAGGTATCTCATCCTCACTCTGTCCAGGAGGGTAGATGTCATAGATAACGAGGAAAGATAAGTCTTCCCCTGACTATCGTGCACCTCCAGATGCATCTCAGAGAACAAAGCCATGAGCTCCCACGACTGGCCTCCTCCACTACCTATATCTGAGTCTTCCTGCTCAGTGCATCAGCTACTGAATTACCTTTACCAGGTGTATAAGCAAGCTAAAAATCCAAGGACTATAGGTACTCAACCCACCTTCTCTTCCTAATATTTAGGTCACACTGAGTAAAGTTATACTTGAGGATTTTGTGGTATGTGAAAACCACAAAATGATCTCCCAACAGATAGTGTCTCCAACAGCGCAACGCATGAACTACTACAGCCAACTCGAGATCATGCGTCGGGTAATTCCTCTCATGTGGCCTCAACTGCCAAGAATCGTACGCAACAACTTAGTCTCCCTACACCAAAACGGCTCCTAGACCAATCCCGAATGCATCACAGTAAACTATATAGCTCTTTCCCTGCTCTGGGAGTATCATGATCGATGATGATGTCAACCTTCCCTTCAGGTCCTGAAAATATGCCTCACAAGCTTCTGACCAAATGAACTTCACACCCTTCTTAGTCAAACCTGTCAACGGTGCTACTAAGCAGGAGAAGTCCTATATGAAGTGCCTGTAGTAACTATCCAACCCTAATAATCTCCGTATCTCAAACACGTTCTTAGGCTGCTCCCAGGAAACTACTGCTCTTACCTTCTCTGGGTCTAATGCAACTCCTGCCTCTGAGATGATATGACCTAGGAAGTGAATCTGGTCCATCTAAAAGTGGAACTTCGAGGGCTTAGCATACAGCCGATGGCCTTACAGTGTACTCAATATGATCTCAAGATGGGTGGCATGGTCATGTTGAGTATGAGAGTACACCAAGATGTCGTCCATGAATACTACCACAAATGAATCCAGATACAGATGAAACACACGATTCATCAGAGCCATGAAAACTGTTGGCGCATTCGTCAGTCTGAACGGCATAACTGTATACTCATATAGACCATACCTACTCCTGAAAGCTGTGAGAGGTATATTAGATGGTCTAACGCGCATATGATGATATCCGGATCTCAATTCAATCTTCGAGAACACTCGTTCTCCATGAAGCTGATCAAACATATCATCTATCCTCGGTAAGGGATTTCGGTTCTTAACCGTCAACTGGTTCAGCTTCTGATAATCCACGCAAAGTCTAAGGGTACCATCCCCCTTATTCGCAAAAAGGACCGGAGAACCCCAAGGAGAAGTACTGGGTCGAATAAAGCCCTTTGCCTGTAACAACTCTAACTACCTCTTGTGGTCCTGCAGCTCAGGCGTGGTCATCCTATAAGGAGGAATGGACACCGATGCTGCACCTGGCACAAGCTCGATAGAGAAATAAACCTCACGCACTGGAGGTAGACCTGAAAAGTCATCTGGGAAGACATCCCTGAAACGATCAACAACTGTAGGGAAATTTGTCTGACAAGTCCCCGGATCATCTAGATATAAGCTCAATATCTGGGCTGTGACTCCACCTCGCCCATGATGATCTGGTCCAGCTTGACTTTCCTGAATATCCCACTTGCCCTTGTATAGAAACTCCTTGCCCTCTGGTGACGTGAAACACACTCTTCGATGGTATCAGTCTACGAAGGCTCAGAAGGGAACCAACCAGTCCATCCCGAGAATGATGTCATAGCTTGTCATCTCCAAGACCTATAGGTCCCAAAAGAAGTGACACCCTCAAACCTCAATGGGGAACTCCTTACACTGACGCACACCAGCCATCCTAGTCCCCAACAGAGTGTCTCGCGTCATGATATCCGAAGAAGAAGAAACATCGAGCCCAAGGCTCTCCACAACGGGTACAAATATAAAACTATGCGTAACACTCGTATCAAAAAGTAATGAAGACAATACAGAAGCTACTAGAATAGTACCTCTAACTGTAGAAGGTCCGAGATCTTGCTTCTACTGGGTGTGTTGCACTACATATGCCTGCCCAGTGCCGTGACCCTGCGACACAGCCTGGCTTCCCGGAGCTGTCCCGCCCTGCTGCCTCTGTGATCCTAGTGTCTGGCTACCATGGCCCCGACTACCATCTCAGCCTACATGCCCTGACGTATTCCAGTTCCCCAACTGGTAAGAAGCCACTGGTCCTGCTACCGCATGCAGAGTTTGCACAGAACCCCTCTCACTAGCCACTGGTAGAAACGCCCTACAAAAGCGTTGTAGATGACCCATATTGCCACAAGCTCGGCACACCACTGGGTCTCGTGGACACTACAACCTCTTGTGCCCCACTCTGCCACACTAGTAGCACCTGATCGGGCCACCTGAAGAAGCTACCTGGCTGGTACTACCACCCTGAGAGAATTCCATCGGTCTCTTCCTCTTGCCAGCAGAAATCACACCAGTAACTGGTGCTGAACCGCCCTGGCCCACAACACTCGATTCCCACAGGTTCCTCTCTGTAATCAGCGCTTGGTTCAAAATCGCATGTACAGTAGGAAACCTGAAAACATTCACCAACGCTCAGATGTCATACCAAAAACCATCCTCAAAATGTCTGGCTCTCAATGTCTCATCACCCACCAGCACGAGTGCAAAACGCTGAAGCTCCATAAAATGAGCAGAGTAGTCCATCAACGACTTGGCGCCCTGCTGCAGATTCATGAACTCTCGAGCTCTATCTGCCATTAGCATCTCAGGAAAGAATAATTTATGGAATACTGCCTAAAAATCTTCCCACTCCATGTCCCTATGATTCTCTGACTGGGTGGTAACATCCCACCACCTCTTGGCGGAATCACGCATCATATATGTCACGAGCTTGACCCTCTGCCCTGGAGGCATCTCGAGATGCTCAAAAATAGTCTGCATCGATCCTATCCAATAATCTGCAGCCTGTGGTCCACCATATCTTCAAAACATAGGCAGATGCAGATTCTAAAAGATACGTGTCAGCTCGGCCATTGATGTGGCAGCCTGCGGTGCTCCCTAAAAGGACTGCATGAACCGCAATAATCCTTCACGGAACTGTGCCTCCGTGTCTGTGTCCGGTATAACATCTAGTGCCACATCTGGATCTGCTGGAGGATCAACTGGTAGCCCATGGACCACCATCTCCAGAGTATAATCACCGCCGATTTCCTGGCGAACAACTCACGGTCGTCTCAGCGGCATGACACTACATGGTTAAAAGCACGCCTCAGATTCAAAAGTATTAAGACTGAATATGAAGGAACCACAATGGAACAAGAGGAAGAAGGCATTTCAAAATTTTATAAACAAGACTACACGGCGTATACAATGACTACACGACTTGTACTTGACTTTCCTTCCCCTGCCCGGGTCTTTCTACACGGCTAAGCCACACAGCTTCCATTCAACAAAACTACACGACATGTACAATATCTACATGGCATGTACGGTGTTATTTTCCAACTGCCCGTGTCATATGGGACACGGACGACTCCTCGGCTTGACACTACATGGCGTGTTACACCCGCACATGGCGTGTACACCACCCCGTTTCCCAACCACATGGCTAAAACCACATGGTCTGTCCTCATACAAGACTACACGGCATGTCCCAATAGTACACGGCATGTTTAGGGAGAGGTGACACCGGCCTGTATTGTTAGTTACATGGACGAGTCCCCAGGTCACACTACACAGAGTGTTCATTATTGACACAACGTGTTCTGTCAAGGAGTTCACCGACCCGTGTCGTTAGTTACACGTCCGGACTCTGGGTCACACTACACGGCGTGTACAAAAGCTACACGGCGTGTTTTACCCTAGCCTTTCCCTACCCCATGTCGCCGCCCACACGGTTTGTGACACGGGAAGAGACTACACGGCGTGTACTTAGGGTACACGGCATGTACTCAAAAAGTTCCTTCTTCTTCCCCAACAGAAGATCATACACTGCGTGTAATTAAATACTACATGGCGTGTATTCTGGGTTTCCGGATATTATGCCTCCGAAACTTTTCCAGAACCCAGAAAATACCGTAAAACAACACCTAAGTATCAAATTATAACCCGTGGGGGCCCATACTCCCCAAAAATCAAAGTTTGACATCTTATACATGTTATAACCAACAAATAGTCAATGATCCACCAAATTCCAGTCAATGGGGGACCATACTCCCCAAAAACAAATGTTAGGCATCCATTCTATAAACAAGCTTAAACAAAAACATACCATGTCACAAGGTAGGTATTTATCAAGAATCTATCATAACATCATGATTTTCTAGCACAACAACTATCACAACAACATGAAAATTCTAATGCACCTACATGGCATGAAAGCTATGCATGGCATGTGATATCTAGCATGTGCCTATATAATGCATGAGACGACATACCCTCATCTCATCAGGTTGTAACTAAATAGAACCCACAGATAAAATATAAACATCACAATCCAAGTGCGTCACCCAACGGTGAAAACATATCAACCGTAAAACTGCAAAATCAAAAGAATGAAAAATACGAGGTAGATTGGCTTTTCCATGTTCATGGTTTAGCTACGCCTAGGCACAACTTATTAACATATATTGTTCCATCCTATCCCTGACTCTGACTCCACATAGTAAGTCAATGAAAAGAAACCACCTCTGATACCACATTATAACGTCCCACACCCGGGTGCCATGCAACAGGTGCCCCGAGCCCGGTTCGCCACGTGACCTCAAGCGCATTTTACCAAACGCCAGAGGCTACCGACTAGCAGTGAGGGCCCAGGTCTGATAGTGGGGAAACTATGCCCTCATTTTTCAAAGTGTAGTGTAGCAGAATACCAAAATAAACATACAACAACAGCGGAAGCAGTAAACATACACAAATGAAATAAACTACAGTAGTGGATACAACCGACAATATATAAATGATGATGCTACATGTTTCAAATTCTATGAAAATAGCCCGAACATGTTATACATCAGTACAGTACAACAAAATACAAAGTACAACAAAATAAGAAAAATAGCTGGTAGCGGCATCACGATCCTAGGCTCAGTCCCATGCCCTCCTACTTCTCATCAACAATCAAGTACCTGTGTAGGGACTCTTGTCCCAATCTACACCCGCGGCAATGTAATCTGTTTGGGCCAAAAAGCATGACCCAAATAGGGCGTGAGAAATATATCTGAGTAGGCCCCCACCAAAGGACCGTGCCCAACTGTGTGTAAAGCATGCAACAAGTGTGCAATAGTAAAATGAAATAAACTAAGCAGTACTCAAAAGTAACTAACTTAACAGTTAAATTTCCATTTTTATTCATTTAATCCATTTAATTTAGTGACATTCTGTGCTCAACAGCAACAGGCCCTCAGGCCAACTAGAATCGTTCCCTCAGGCTAAAATAGTAAACCACACCCTCAGGCTTGCCCTTAGGCCATACAGAATCCAAACCGCAGGTATTACCCTCAGGTGTATCTGAAATTTCCCTCAGGCGTAGGAAGTGTCGCCCTTAGGCACAGAAGTCAAGCCCTCAGGCACGAAAGGTTGCCCTCAGGCGAAATACGACAGCCCTCTGGCTAAGAAAGTCACGCCCTCAGGCTAATCACAACTACGCCCTCATGCTAAACAGGTACCCGGGCCATTCCCAACACATCAAAATGTAGTAATCAAGCAATTCCTCTGAAGTCAATTCTACAATTACTACATCTACAACATACCCCCGGGTATTCTGGCCAAATGACAAAACAATGAAACACACCCCCAGGGTGGTTCTAGATCCAAGTAATGATCCCAACCAGCATTTGAATATCATAACTAATTGCCTAATCAATTCTAGGCATTAGATATAGAAATTTCCTCAGCCACACGACACCCTAACATGGGTTTGTGGCACAAAAAATGCACAAAAATGCACCAAAATGCACAAAAACGCACGACAGTTTGAAAATAAACACAAAGCCACCTACCTTATACGCCAACGAACGTTATACTCGAACTCCGACTCCAGAAACGCCCAAGAACGGCGTAGACATGATGAAGAACAAACCCCATTCAAATGTAAATAACTTACGTTAAGAGAATAATTGGTAAGAACGTTACCAAGTGAGGAGAGGGCTTACCCGTGCGGTTCCAACGAGATCATCCGAAGCTGAATCAGATTCCAGAAGAACTCCCGACGGATCTTGAAAGATCCGACCACCTCCTTTGGCTCCAAAATGGCTCAAATTCCTCCTCTTCCACATGAAGAGGCTACAACCTGTTTTAAGCTGAAAAACAAAGTACACGGTGTGTACTTCTGAGTACACGGCGTGAACTTCTCTCATTTAACTGTTCACTTAGCGGCACCGCCACACTGTTCATCCGTCAACATGAGTACACGACATGTACTCCCAAGTACACGGTGTGTACTGTCGCCCAACTGGCGGCGACTCCACAACCTTACTATTCAAGTCTTCCGACTAACTACACGGCATGTAAGGTACCACTACACGGCGTGTAGTCGGTTCCTACACCCCTCGTCGCCGACAAGGCTACATGCCCCATGTACTCATCCCAACACGGCCAAAATTACACAGTGTGTGGACAAAGTACACGACATGTAGTTTCGAAATTTTGCATTTTTCCATTTTCTATATTTTCTCAAAAACACTTAAGGAAAAGGAAAAGAAGAATCATGTACCTAAAAAATAAGAACCGGGTTCTTACAAAAATAACCTTAGATATGACTAAGTCATAAAAAATAATTGTTATGTTATTTTTATTTAAACATCAGAAATGGTCAATGATGAAATCTTGGTTTTATACCACTAGAAAAAAGAACTTTAGATCCACGTGATTAGTGATAGGGGTAGTTTAACATCCCACCCCACCTCATTGGCTTAAGTTAAGCAGGAAGTACTACTCAGCCATAGGTGACATCCTCTGGGAGACAAAGGTTGGAAATAAATGCTAAGGGATTCATGAATTTTGGGGGAAGATTTGTCTTTTGAAAATAAAAAAACAAACCAAACATGCCAATACCAAAAAAAACTACATGATTTCAGGTCAACAATGTATAAAAATATAAAATTAACTCAAAACCAAGGAAAAAACCAATCAATATACCATAATCAGAGTACAAAGAGTAAGAATAAAAAAACAAAACCCCTGTAAGCCATGAAAAAACCCCACAACTCCACACCAAGCTCCATTCTTTAAGCTCCACAGGACCACCCAAGCATCACTATAAAACACTACGGAAATGATATTATTTAACTTTACTTATGTCCTGGAGAATAACATAAAGAAGCACCAAAGTGATAATTAAGGGGGTGAGTAATAATACTTAGTAGATTTTCCCCAAATTAAATCTCTACACACACCACTATGATTGATGAATTAGAACATTTATATAAAATAATTTATATAAATCTAATAACCATTCCAATAATTTCCACTAATCCAAACACACCCTTACCAAACAATTTCACCCAAATCATCACAAATACCAAGGAAAGCAGCCAAAAACATCCCTAACCACATTACAAACTCATATTGGAATAACCCATTTCACCTTGTGTGGATGCACACATATTCCAACCATCTTCACAAGTTCCACACACACGTACCTGAGCTCAGTGTTACCATGATTGTAGAACTTCACATTCAAACTCATACACCATTTAATTATAGTGGTAATTCATACCCACTTATCCTTTATGGTGATACTTCATTCCCAATATCCAGCCCTTTTTATATTGGTCATTCACCAATAATATCTATCCATTCCCACCCATGATTACCACGCAAGCCAACAATCATGCCAATATAATTTTCTAAAATCACAACCACATGAAATCATACAATTTATGATATACTATCAACCAAAAAATTCTAATACATACTACCTAACAATTCCAAAAACAAAATAAACATTTAAGGTAGTCAAATATTCCAATAACATACGAAAAAACACTTAAAATCATCCATTTATTGAAAACACCCTTAGTCTTTTATCCATGACAAACTGCACTTCAATAATTATTTTATTGAAAAACATTTTTCACAAAACATTTTCAATAAATAAACAAATCCACTGATTTTAAAATCCAACATCAAATAACATTTCACAATAACAATCCATTTCCCCCAAAGTAGAGAAATAATTAAAAAAATGGTTTTCAATCAAGAATCTCAAATCACATTCGCAATGAATTTCAAGAAAAACTAGTTAGATGAAATTAAATATTCTAGTTCTAGCCAAATGGAGTTAGAAATGAAGCCACCTACCTTAGGGTTTGGAATAATCGACCCACTTCACAACCGCATACCAAATCTGGGTGAAACTTCCACAAAATTTCATTAGATACCTTCCCTTGACATAAAAAATCCCAAATCATACAATTATAGGAAAACAACCTAGATCTACTTGAAATTGAAGTAGATCTAGAAAATTGGGAGATAGAAGAGATTAGATTTAAGGGAAACCCCAAAACTACCATGATACTGGACTTACCAAGGAATAATTTCCTTCAAAGCACCTTGAAAACCCTTCAAATCACTTCCAAAATGTGTGGGTGAGAATCCAAAACCTTTAAGAAGTATAAATAGTGAGTGGGGTTCAAGTGGGTGGAGAAATGGGTGTTTTAGGGTAAATATAGAGCAACACACTTTTTTAAAACCCCAATTTTAATGATACACATAGTTTTCTCACACAGTTAGACAAACCATGAATCAACTATGTGAATGGTGTTGTCCCAAAGGGTTCCCCACATGGTTAGAAAAACCACTTTCTGACTGTATGAAATACAACTATCTCAAGTTGTATGTTTTAATTGGGGTGGCTGCATAATTTTTAAACCATGAACCTTAAACATGGTCTATCTACCTTTCCTCTACCTCAGCTTGCACAATTTCTTGGCGAAGCTTCATGGTTTTCCCAAACTGTGCTCAAACCATTCCCCTTATAAATGGCCCAATCCCTTCCCAAAACCCTTCCAAACTTTACAAAACATTACCCAACCAATTTATACACATAAAAAGTTATAAAAAAGGTTACAAAACTCAAAAAAGGGTATTATATTCTCCTCCACATTGGACTTCTTTTCCTTGTGAAGTAGAGAACCATCACTTTTTGAAAAAAGCTCAAGCCATTGCTCAACCATATTCTTCTCCTTTTTCCACATATTCTCATGAATCTAACCATGTTTCCACAAAACTATAACTAGAACGATACTTTTACCACATAATAATTTCTCTCTCCTATCCACAATCCAAAGAGGAATGCTCACCAAAAAATAATCTAACTCTAGATCAAAATGATCGCATAGAATCATATGGTCAGGATCCAACTGATACTTATTCAATTGAGAAATATGAAACACATTGGGAGCCACATTAAAATGTTGTGGAAAGGACAACTAATATTTCACCTCTGCATGCTGCTCATGTATCTCAAAAGGCCAAATATAACTCAATTATTGCTTACCCTACTTTCTAAAATGATGATGTCCAAGACTAGGAGATATTATCAAGAAAAAATGATTACCCACCCCAAATGACAACGATCACCGATGTTAATCCACATATGATTTCTGACAATACTACTCCATCTTCTTTCACATACTGATCATCTTAATCTTCTCTGTAGTCTCCTGGATAAAGCTCAAACCAACTATTGAAGTCTAACCTATTTCCACCCAACATACTGGAGAATGACACATATTACTATAAAATTAATCAAACATATCCAAATGTATTGATTCCAGATTAATGTTATTATAAGAAACCTACTAATGAAAAGTGTTCCTCCCAAGAGACACTAAAATCCCTTACATTTTCTCAAAAAATATATTCCGAAATTTATATCATCCTCTCAGATTTTCCATACATCTGAGGATGATATGTTGTTCTTATTGACAACTGAGTCCCAAGGAATTGTTTTAAGGATTCCACAAATGATATGTGAAACTAAGATCAAATTCTGAGAGAATTGAAACTGGTACACCATTAATCTTTACCCCCTCACAGAAATATATTTTGTATAGATCCACCATTGTATGAGATTCAAAAACAGGGATGTAATGAGCCGACTTTGTAAGTCGATCCACTATCACCCACATGCCATCATGTTTTATAATCATTTTTGGGAGACCTATAACAAAATCCATCACTATCTAATCTAAATTCTAAATAGGGATATGTAAATATTACAACATACCTACTATCTTTTGATGCTCTACCTTGACTTTCAGACAATTCAATCATCTTGAAACAAACTCATCCAATTTCCTTTTCATACCATCCCACCAGAATTACTCTTTCAATGCCTTATAAATTTTTTGGATTCTAGAATGGAAAACCCATCTAGAATGAAAAAAACACATATAAGTTTCTGTTGAAAGGTCACTGGTTCAACCATCCAATTCCAAAACCATAACACTTACATTCCATCTAGTTTCCATACCTTAATGGTATCCCAACCATTGAATTTTAATCTCATATCCACACACTTTGACTTAGAAATATTCACCTTTTTAACCAAATGAACCAAGTCAGGAACCAGAAAAACTAGAAAGAAGAAATATACATCACCTTGGTCCTTACATTCCAACTTCATTCCATCTATAAATAACATAAACTTCCACTAATTTGAATTTTATTTTTGTACTTGATCATTTGAATTTTTACTAAATTTATACACCAACAAATTTTCTTTCCCTAGTGTGTACATGAGGTGAAATTCAAACATCTAGAGGTACTCCATCCATATCCTTTGTCTCAAATTCAAATCTATTTGTGAGAAAATATGCTTCATGCTCTTGTGGTTAGTATAAATAATGAATTTCTCACCAAAGATATAGTGACACCCCATTTTAATAGCATGAACCATTTCCACGAATTCCAAATCTTGCATTGGGTAGTTATTTCTCATGAAACCTCAATTGTTATGATCCATACAAAACCACATGATCTGGATCATGAAAACACTTCCCAACCCTGGTCCTGATGCATCACAATACAAAATTTACTTTTTTATTGGTTCCATAAAAACCATGATTGGTGCTAATTTAAGGAGACCATTAAGTTCTTCAAAAGTTTGCTAATATTTCCCATTCCATTTAATTGGAACATTATTCCTTTTAAAAGTTTTCACTAGTGAATCTAGTTTTGAGAAATCATGAACACTGCATTGGAAATACATATCCAGACTAAGAAAGCTATGTATCTCAAAATCATTCTTTATTGGTTTCTAAGAGATAGAAACATCTATCTTTTTGGGATCTATTGAAACACCTTTCTTAGAAATAACATGGCCAGGGAAATGAACCTTTGTATCGAATAATCACTCTTTGATAGTTTGGAATAAATCAGATGATCTCTCAAGATACCTAATATTGTCACCTAGTGTTTTTCTTGCTCTGCCCTTGTCCAGGAACACACCATCATATCATTGAAAAACACCACCATGAATGAATCCAAATATCTTTGAAATATCAAATTGATCAATGACATGAAGATTATTGGTTCATTTTTCTGACCAAATGGTATAACCACACTCTCTTAAGGGTCATGTCTACTCTTGCAATCTATTTTCAGAATATTCTCCTTTCTCACCCGCAACTGATGATATCCTGATTGCAAGTCCATTTTGGAGAACCACTGAGGTCCCTAAAACTGATCAAATAGATCATCAATGTGTGGTAGTGGATATCATTTATGTATTGAAGCATGGTTACACTTATGATAATCAACACACAAATACAACGTTCTATATGCATTTTTAACAAACAATACCAGTTTTGCCCAAAAAGACATGCTAGGCCAGATGAACCATTTTTCTTCAGACTCATCCAGCCGCACTTTAAATTCCATTTATTTTTTAGTGACATATAGTAAAATATAATTTAGATATTAATGGTACCTATAATAAGATCAATGCATAAAATCTACTTCTATTACAAATGGAAACACTAAGAATTCATTAGGAAATACATCCAAAAACTATTCAACAACCACTATAAATCTACTCTACTTGATTTCTTCTATCGATTACAATGAAAAATACACCAACTGATATGATAACATCCCAACTGCTGGTGCTAATAAGCATGTTTCAACCACCATTACATTCTTCTCTCCTATAAAGAGATGTTTGATTCCATCACCCATCGTTAAACTGACAGTTCACTCATAGAAATATATGTGGGTGTTAAATATCATCCACCAATCCATACCTAGGGTTATATTATAAACATACACATTTAGTACTGAGAAGTATCACATCAACTCAAACCCATCAACAGTAATAAAAATTTCTATACCCCGAAAGGCTCGACACTCTCTTTGACCCAGAGGTGTTTTATGTTTCAAAATTGAAGACATAATTTCCACATTTAATGCAAAAAAATCAATGATGTGAGAATAAACTAAATAATTATATTAACACTAATAAAACAACTCTTTTATAAGGGTAGATTTCAAAATAATCATACCAATAATTGTGGATGGTCCCAAATGATCATCCACCACAACCTTCTAAGCTCCATAAAACTTCTTACTTACCACAATTTTGTAGAGACCCAAGATTGACGTACATGGATATTAAATTACTTTTAAGGAGTACTTAATACATAACAAAAAAGAACATCCAAGTACTAGAATAGTTTAGTTTCTTTGGAAACTCAGAACATAATATTCTAATCATGGAGAAAGATCTTCAAAATCTCCCATAATGATCTTCCCCTTTTTGTTTTCTTACATAAAACCTTTACTTATATCCCGGGGAAAAGAAAACATAAAAATGGTGAGCTCAAATGGTCATTAAGGTTAAACATAGAGAACATAAAACAATCCATAAACATTTGAATGCAAAAACGTGACCATAAAATCTAAACATCAAAATCATGAGCAATGACATAAAACATGGAAGTACATAAGGCATATATCATAGAGGAATATAAATAATGATAAAATATCATGGGAATAAAACATTTAATTGTGGAAAAACATTAAGCAAATGATATAATTTCCATTGTAGCCAGGGAATTACTTCCAATACCATCATAGTGGACAAATTCCATTACTAAACTAGGTTTACTTGCCATTCTAGCCCTATATTATTGAACCAGATTCACTTGTTTTTCCAGCCATGTCAATATCATGAGATATAAATCTTTACCCAATGCACTAGAGTGATATATCAGTCCCACCCATCTCATATTGAAATCATTCTTACGTGTGCCACAAAACAATCACAAATCATTCATCATAACCTAAAGAATAAAATGGGCCTCATAAACATCATCCCATCATAATGTAATCCATATAAAAAAATGGATATAATTTCATCATAATAAGAATAAAACCATGTAAATAATATATAAATTATACTTGAAACATAATCATACTAAATAATGTCATCTTAGATGGAAAATAGTTTTAACAAAACACTTGAAATGAATTCTTGAGAAAAATATCCTTTCTTCTTTAAAATCATTTTATTTTCACAAAATACCAATCAATTTTAAAAGAAAATGGATTTTTTTGAAAATAATCATAAAATCTTATAGAGGAAGCTTCATGATAATTAGGCGTTACGAAATCGTAAAAAACCATTCATGCCGTATAGGTTAAAAAAAACATTCTCCTCGTACCTTTGTTGGAAAAGTCCAAAAGTTCCTCGTATGGTAAATAAAAGATAGATTCCTTCCATAAAATAATGTAAACATTAAAGAGGGGTAAACATGACTTTAACCATACATGGAATCAAATTAAACAATTCATGAAAAAAAATTTTATGGACATGGATGAAAAATATAACCCTAGTAAATACTTACATATATGCAATCTCAAATAAAAATGAGATTTGAAAAATTATCCCTTACCTTAGGTCCAATTTCTTACATATGTTTCCGAGACTCATATATAGTGGGTTTAAACATATTATTAACTTGTAACATAACCATAATAATATTTACGATATTATATATGATTCACTTTGGACTTTATATTACCCGTTCTTTTGTCAATTCAATGTTAAAGCAGCATTTTGGGTAAAATCGTTTTATTTATCGTACGTTTGTTGACTTGTTGTTCTTGATATTATTACTTATATCATGATTTAATTAATTCAATAATGTAAAATATTATTTATATATAATATATATTCAGAATATAAATATATATGATAGATTTATAAATGGAATGAAATACACCGTTCATGGAGACGGTAGGCTGTACGTACACATGAACGCTGTTTTTGTTTCCTTATTGAATTGAATGGAATTATGTAAATGAAACATATATGTAAATAAATCTAGTATCATTATTATGTAATATAATTCATGATTATTTATTATATATACTTTATAATCTTACTTGAATGGTTAATCATGGAAAATGAATCTCATCGCGTTCGTGGAGACGGTAGTCCGTACGTACGCACGAGCGACAATATCATTCTTTTGATAATAAAATAGTATATAATTTGATGATGTATCACATATACAGAATCTTAATAATATTATATTTATTATTTATATCATTTATACTCATTATTATACCCATAAAAATGATGAAATGTTTTAATAACAAACTTCACCCCGACGTAGAGACGGTAAGCCATACGTACGCACGTGTGGTGAATTTTTCATTTATAGGATGGATAAAATAACTAATATGATTGTAAAATTTTTATAATAACATCACAGTATATAAAAGATACTGAATTTATTATTTTTTAATGTAAACAACAAAGAATGAGGAAGTGGAAGAAGAAAGGAACTTGAAATAGGTGGTGAGATATTTACCTCTTTTTCGGGTTCTTCCTTTTGATTTGATCAAAAGGGATCCTTAGGATGGATTTATGACTAAAAGAAGGCCTCTAGGATTAATTTAGTAAAGTTGAGGGGGGTATTTGGGAAGTGTTTGGCCGAGCCAAATGGCTTTGGAGGTGTGAATTAGAGAGAAGGGGGAGTGCCCTTTTATAAGAGGGGTAAGGGGCACCTTAGGAAAAACATAAAATATTATTTTATAATAAATTAATATTCAGTTTATAATGGATTAAAAGTGACTTATTTAGAGGATAATGTGGTTATGAGTCAAAATAATCTCAACCAATAGGTTTTAGACAAGTTTAGGTTACCATTTAACCTTATCATTTATATTTAACTCTAAGTAAAATAATTTAACTTTTACCGTGTCTTCTTGTGTTCTTACACTATATAGTTAATAAACATACAATAATATTCTAATATAATGCCAATTGGTTCATTAATATTATATATATTATTATTTATGTTTTTTTTCAGAACAATAGATTTTTAGGACCATTATATCAATTAATAAGATAATATTTGTTTTAAAAACCCTTTTATGTCAATTTTGACACTATTTGGTATTTTGTTTTTTATAAATTCATAACGACATTATTACTTCGAGATAAATTCATCTAACCAACCCTAATATGTTATATTACAATAGATAACTAGTGTAATTCATAAAAAGTCTCAAAGTATATTTATTTGGGTATTTATAATATCAAATATGTTAATATTTCATTAATAATGTAATTACTGCATCATCATTGTGTCATAAATAAATTACATTATTTAATGTATAAAAAATATAAATAAATTAAAATTATGTAGGAAATATTATTAGCTTTATAATTAATATTTATATTCTAATTTAGCTTATGTGTAACCCTATATTAAAAATGTTTTATTTATTAAACTTTGATTTTAACTATTTTATATCTTCTTTAAATAAAATAATAATAAATGTCTTAATATATTCCATGTGGACCTAAAGGGTAATATTAAATTACTCAGGTTGTTTTTGGTCTAATTACACTTATCCAATATAATTCGGACATGTATTAGGGTAATAATAATATCATTTTTACCCTTAATTACCCTATTTTACTTGTAACCGTGGTAAATAAAAGTTAAAAGTTACTATTCACCAAAAATTATATTCATCTCATTGAACCAAATTTTACTTACTGATATCAATTGTGTCTCTCGTATTTTTGAATTCAACTCACAGAAGCGGTAAAGTTACGTTTTATGTAAATTTGTAAATACTCTTAAGAGGTGGGTAAAAGATGGTGAAAAGTTCAATAAACTTTTAATTTATCTAAAATTATTATAAATTGTCTCCAATGAATTAAATTGAACTGATATAAGTATTATGTATCTATTTTTACCTAAAATAAGTTTAAATAAAATAAATTATTTTTTAAATAAAAATTCGGTTTTAACCAATAACTCAGTGTTTTCACTATTCATAAAAAATTGAATGTTTTAAGAAAAATACCAAAAATTCACCCTAGGCTAATTTTGATATTCTGAATCCAAAAATGAACTAAATTTTGAAAGATAAAATTTATAATGTTTTCAGAAAGTGGGTATTACTATTCATAACGGCAAGTTTATATAATATTTTAATAACATGTCGTTGTTTAGTGAAACTCAGTATTGCGTACAACGCAAGCGATCGAGGAAGTTTTCTCTTGTGGGTAACACAATCCAAGAATAGTGTTGTGTATACTACGAGATAATACAGTGTTGCGTATAGTGCAAGATAATCTTGGTGTAGCGTATAACATAAGACATCAAGGAAATTAATAATATTTCTCATAAAATCTTGGGGTGTTACATTTTACCCCCCTTAAAATGAATTTCGCCCATGAAATTCGTCGGGGTTATAAATGGTTTACTACTTTAAAGTTTCATTCATATAAACCCACATCATAAAAAGGAATACTAAAACTTAATTTTTAGATCTAATGTATGAAACGTAACAGAAACCCAAATTAACACATCACTGGGTTTCCACATAAAAGAACATAGGTGAAAATACAGATATGGAAGAGAAATATAACCATAAAGTTTTGATGGAGAGTGGTAGAGAACATGGATATGAAAAAGACAACAATCACAATGCCATAAATTTGTGATGATCTAAGTTACTATATAGGACAACATTTTTGGTTTTCAAGATCATTTCCCTAAAGTTGAAAAAATTGGAATTAGAATAAATAATTAATTGATTTTGGTACAATCTCACCGTTGGTCATTCTTTGAACTATTTAGACTTTATCTCTTAAAGAAATGAAGTTTAATTTGTCATTCGTGAAGTGTTATCAGATCATGCGATAGATTGATAGGTCATTCCATCTATCTCAAACATAAGGTTAGAAAAGGTTATATACATAAGTCCATCTTATGGTGAGATTAACCATATATGATTCCAAAAATGGACTTATACTTCAACTATCATACTAATTAATAAAATAAAACTAATTTCTACTAACCAGGGACTTATTGTAGGTTAGTGGTAGGCGATAAAGGCCTGTCTCACTTCGGTTGTGGGTTTGATTACCGTAACCTTGTCTGACGCGACAGGTTATCACCCGTCCTGTAGGTTGTCCTTTTTCTAAAATTACAATATTATAACATTCCCGAAATAATATAAAAAATTTATAGCCCTAAACAATACTATATGATGCCCAACTTAATGCATTCCAACTTTTAGTATTATCAAAAATACTTCTGTCCAATCTCATAGTATAAAGAAAACTACTACTAGAAATGTCATCTACCAAGCATGTGAATACCATTATTTATCCCCCATATATCATAAGATATAACTTGTTGATCACATTCGAAACATGTGAATACCTTAATCATGTATTCTTGAAACTTGAATTATCATATAACCTTAGTGAAAACATGAATTTTGTCAAATGTTAACTCTTTCACACATACCAGAATCACAAAATTTCTATATACTCAAACCATGATGTCACTTTGTCCTTATATCAGTCATGAGATTGTTAATACTATCATTTTCTTTGTATCCCTTCATTATGCGCATATCATCTTCTTTCAAAAAATATATAAATAACCTTTCATGGTTATCGGTACCATTCAACATATACTTTCAAATACTTTAGGAAAAGCAATAGTGTAACAATCCTTAGATGTGTCTGTATTGCATAGTACCATTACCTATACAACACAACTCTTGATAAACATAAATAATTCCACTACCTTCTTAAACCATTGGCTAAGATTCAACAATTCTTTCATATCACATATCATTTGTATTCTCTTCATCATCATCAACATAAATAATACCCATACGACCATGCTGATTCTCATCATGAGATTTTCCCTTAGGGCATTGGATTACACAATTCCCATACCTTCCACATTTAAAACATTTAACCGTTGTTGATGTCTTAGCAATACTAGTATCCTTGTCTATGGTGTTAATTGAACCTTTTCCTTTACAATTTCTGGATTTGTGTCCTTCTTTTCCACACCCAAATCATCTTCCTGTTCCTTTGAAACATTCTCCCTGATGCCTATTACCACATGATTTACATGATGGAAATTGAACTTTATTTCCTATATGATCATCATGAAACTCCATCATTCTCTTATTAGTTGAGTCGGGAAACATACCAAAGTTGAGATTATTGATCATATTATGAGACTTCTGATTAGGAATAATAACAATATTTAGACTTCCAAATTCCATTTCATTTGGTTTCTCATGTAGAATATCATTCCATTATCCATCATATTCTCCATTGAAGTGAATCTTCCTATTTACATCCATTTTCTAAATCCCAGAAAGAATAGTGTGAGAGGAAAAAAAATCATACTAGGAAAACAAAATAATCAAGGGGAGTACTTTCAATCTATAACATATTAGGTTTAATTCTAAGATTGTCACATTAATTCTAGGACTATAAACTATACTTATACATAACCTTAGAGACATCCCAAGACATACCTTAGAAATATCTTGAGGGATTTCACTAAATTATTCGTATCCTAGTTTCCAAAGGTTAACTAAAACTTTCCCCTAATACCAACTCTAGAGACCCAATCTTGAAGTACATGGAAATTACATTACTTTTTGGAATACTTATTATAGAACAAAAACAAACATCCAAGGACCATAATATTTTAGTGTCTTAGGAAACTCAGAACATAATCTTATAATCATGGTGAAAGATCTTCAACATCCCCCCTAAAGATATTCCCCTTTTTGTTTTCTTACCTAAAAATTTTCCTTATATCATAGGAAAAATTAAACATAAAAATGGTGAGATCAAATTCTCAGTAAGGGTAAAAATAGATAACATAAAACAATCGATAAACATTTGAATGAAAAAATGTGAACATAAAATCTAAACATAAAAATCACGATAAATGACATAAAACATGGAAGTAAGGAATATATCATAAAGGAACATAAATCATGATAAAATAGCATGGGAATAAAACATGTAATTGTGGAAAAACATTAAGCACATTATATGATTTCCATTGTAGCCAAGGAATTACTACCAAGACCATCATAGTGGACAAACTCCATTACTGAACCAGGTTTACATGCCGTTCCAGCCCGGTATTACTGAACCGGATTCACTTGTCGTTCCAACCATGTCTATATAATGAGATATAAATATTTATCCAATGAATTGGAGGGAGATATAGGTCCCACCCATGTCATATTGAAATCATTCTTACGTGTTCCACAAAATAATCATAAATCATTAATCATAACCTAATGAATAAAATGGGTCTCATAAACATCATCAAATCATAATGTAATCCATATAAAATAATTGGATACCATTTAATTATAATAATAATCGAACCATGTAAATAATAGAGACATTATACTGGAATCATAATCATACTAAATAATTTCATCTTAGATGGGAAATAGTTTTGACAAAACACTTGAAATGAATTCTTGATGAAAATAACCTTTCTTCTTTAAAATCATTTTCTTTTCACAAAATACCATTAAATTTTAAAATAAAAGGTATTTTGTTGAAAATAATCATGACATATTGTAGAGGAAGTTTCATTAAAATTAGGCGTTATGAAATCATAAAAATCCGTTCATGCCGTATAAGTTAAAAAACATTCTCCTCGTACTTTTGCCGAAAAAGTCAAAAAGTTCCTCGTATGGTAAACAAAAGAATGGTTCCTTCCATAACACAATATAAAAGTCAAAGAGGGGTAAACATGACTTTAAACATACATGGAATTATATTAAACAATTTATGAAAAACATTTTTATGGACATGGATGAAAAATATAACCCCAGTAAATACTTAGGTATAAGCAATCTCGGATAAAAATGAGATTTGAAAAATTATCCCTTACCTTATGTCCAATTTGTTCCATATGTGTCTGAGACTCATGTATAGTGGGTTTAAACATATTATTAACTTGTAACATAACCATAATAATAATAATTATGTTATCATATATGGTTCAGTTATGACTTTATATTACCTATTCCTTTGTAAATTCCATGTTAAAGCAGCGTTTTGGGTTAAATCGTTTTATTTATCATACATGTTTCGACTTGTTGTTCTTGATATTATTACTTATATAATGATTTAATTAATTCAATAATGTAAAAAATTATTTATATATAATATATATTCTGCATATAAATATATATGATAGATCGATAAATGGAATGAAATACACCATTCATGGAGACGGTAGGCCGTACGTACGCATGAACGCTGTCTTCATTTCCTTATTGAATTGAATGGAATTAATTAAATGAAACATATATGTACATAAAGACAGTATCATTTTTATGTAATATCATTCATTATGATTTATTATATATACTTTATAATCATACTTGAATGGTTAATCATGGAAAATGAATCTCATCACGTTCATGGAGACAGTAGTCCATACGTATGCACGAGCGAAAATATGATTCTTTTGATTTTAAAATCATATATAATTGGATGTAATATAATATATACAGAATCATAATAATGTTATATTTATTATTTATATCATTTATACTCATTATTATACCCATCCAAATTATGAAATGTTTGAATAACAAACTTCACCACAACGTGGAGACTGTAAGCCATACATACGCACGTGTGGCGACTTTTTCATTCATAGGATAGATAAAATAACTAATATGGTTGTAAAATTTTTATAATAACATCACAATATATATATATATATAAGATACTAGATTTATTATTTTATAATGGATATAACAACGAATGAGGAAGTGGAAGAAGAAAGGAACTTGAAATAGGTGGTGAGATATTTTTACCTCTTCTTCGGGTTCTTCCTTTTGATTTGATCAAAATGGCTCCTTATGTTGGATTTATGATGAAAGGAAGGACTCTAGGATTAAGGGAGAACAGTTTAGAGGGTATTTCGGTAGGGTATGGCCGAAAAAAATGGCTTTGTAGGTGTGAATTAGAGAGAAGGGGGAGTGCCCTTTTATAAGAGGGGTGAGGGTTACCTTAAAAAAACTTAAAATATTATTTTATAATAAATTTTTATTCGGTTTATAATGGCTCCAAAGTGACTTATTTTGAGGCTAGGGTGGGTATGGGTCGAAATACCTTTAACAAATTGGTTTCAGACAAGTTTAGGTTACTATTTTAACCTTATCATTTAGATTTAACTCTAAGTTAAATAATTTAACTTTTACCGTGTCTTCTTGTATTCTTACACTATATGGTTAATAAACTTACTATAAACAACCAATATAACCCCAATTGGTTCATTAATGTCATATATATTATAATATAAGTCTTTTTCTGATCTTTATATTTTTAGGACCATTATATTAATTAATTTAATAATATATGTTTTAAAAACTGTTTTATGTCAATTTTTACACTATTTGGTATTTTGTTTTTTCTAAATTCATAACAATATTATTACATCTAAAAAAATTCATTTAACAAACCCTAATACGTTATATTAACCTAGATAATTAGTTTAAATTCTAAAAGTATCCAATTACATTTATTTGTTTTTTTATAATATCAATAATGTTAATATTTCATTAATAAGGAAATTTCTGCATCATCATTATGTCATAAATAAATTAAATTATTTAATGTCTAAAAAATATAAATAAATTACCCTTATGTATGAAATATTTTTATCTTTATAATAAATACTTATAGACGAATTTAACTTATGTATAACCCTATATTAAAAATTTATTATTTATTAAACGTTGATTTTAACTATTTTAACTATTCTTTAAATAAAATAATAATAAATGTCCTAATATAATCTAAGTGGACCTAAAGGGTAATATTTTCTTCCTAAGGTAGCTTTTGGATTAATTAAACTTATCCAATATAATTAGGACATGTGTTATGGTAATAATAATATCATTTTTACCCTTAATTACCCTATTTACTTTTAACTATGGTAAATATAGGTTAAAAGTTACTATTCACCAAGAATTATTTTCATCTCATTGAACCACATTTAACATACTAATATCAACCGTGTCTCTTGGATTTTTGAAATTAAACTCACAGAAGTGGTAAAATTATGTTTTATGTAAATTTTCAAATGCTCCTAGGAGGTGGGTAAAAGACGATAAAAAGTTCAATAAAATTTTTATATATCTAAAATTATTATAAAATTTCTCCATTTAATTACATTGAACATATATGGGTATTATGTATCAATTTTAACCTAAAATTAATTTAAATAAAATAAATTATTATTTAAATAAAAATTCAGTTTTAACCAATAATTCAGTGTTTTCACTATTCATCAAAAATTGAATGTTTTCAGAAAAATACCAAAAAATCACCCTATGATAATTTTGATATTACGAATCCAAAAATGAAGTCCATTTTGATAGATAAAATTTATAAAATTTCAAAAAGTGGGTATTACTAATCATAACGGCTAGTTTATATAATATTTTAATAATATATCGTTGTTTAGTGAAACTTTGTATTGCGTACAACACAAGATATTGAGGAAGGTTTCTCTTGTGTGTAATGCAAGCAAGAATAGTGTTGAGTATAATACAAGCTAATACGGTGTTGCGTATAGAACAAGATAATCTTGGTGTAGCGTACAACATACTACATCAAATAAATTAAAAATATTTCTTATAAAATCTTAGGGTGTTAAAAATTTTCTCTTTACCACCCTGCTAAAATTTCCCATACTAAGGATTCATGGTTTTCCTTTAATCCCCATGACTAACTCTACTCTAATGATGAGGGGTATACTGTTGCCCCCATCCCAACAAGGCATACGGTACCTTCGATCCCTAAGGAGTTTCACTAACACCTGACTTCAGAGTATTTCAAATGAAATGTTAAAGATGACCCATATGCTTGAAGTTATGATGTGCTTGAAGATGTTCCATAAAATATCACTTTATGTGGCCTGTAGAACCACACTAAAAACATCATGTCTTACTTTTAGGCATTATAGGAGGATTCACTAATCATGCCTTCAGAATCTGAGCTATACTACCACCCACGTAATAAGTGTTACTCTTCAACATTGTCATTGTTTTAGAGTTACAATTATTACCCTATGGGTTCCAATATGCTCCCACTTACTATACCCTCAATATGTCTCTTTTCACCACCACTTCTCTAGTCCCCATCTTTGTATAGTCTCTTATATAGAGGATTGTTATTTTGAAACAAATTTCTTACCACAAACCTTATTCAATGATCGACACCTTCAAGGGAGAACTAGCCACAACCTCATGAGAAAACTATACTACATTCGTAATCTTAGCCACATATTTCCTCAAGGAGAGGTTATACTACTTCATGCTAAAGAAATACATCATTCTCTGAATTCTTAATGTGTGAGGATATAATTTTTTTGTTAAACAATTCTTAAAAATCCTCTCATTCCATACCTTGGTCCCCTTTATCCTGGACCACTAACTACCACCACTAATTTTCCATATCATATAACAGGTATTCCTCTAACTTGACTTTTAACTCTTGTGGTGTTCCCAAAAAATTGAGGTTTCGATTAATCCTATCAAAATAAACATCCACCATTTCCAGTTTTGAATAACCCCTAAATATGGGTGGATTATTCCTTTGAAACTGAATTGAACGATCCATATTCTTTAGATGATCCATTATCTTCCAACATTCCATAGCCTAAAAGTCTTGAACTATGTTATGAACCATTTTTTGGTTCACCTGGGGCTTAGGTGAAACTGATTTTTTAGCAGCTTCCTTCAATTGGTCTCTATGACACTTACCCGATACCATTTCTATCTACACAACAACCACGGTTAATCTTACTCCCTAGTAACAGAGGTATTGTAATTTCAAATTATATCACATTTCAACTATCTCAATGATGATTTTATAAATTACCAATTTTCCATTTTCAACCAATTTAAAAAAATATTATATGTTTTGAAAATTGACCCATTATCAAAATACCAAAACAATTATTTTACTAAATAAGTCATTTTAAAAGAATTAAAAAAAAAATTAGAAAGTTTACACATTATTGGCACAACATAAATCATTATTTCCAATGAAATATAAAATCCCTACAGGGAATAATTTCAATCATGCATTTCATGATTGTCTCATTGGATAAACCCATGAAAATGAGATTCCAATTCTTATAAGTGTTTCCAACAAACTTGTGTACCCAAATCCTTGTTAACATGAAGTTCATCATAAAATGGTTAGCTACATCCTTTTATTTAATACATTTCATGTTAAAAAATCCTACCACTTACTATTATCCCAACTCAAGGAATGAACCAAGAATGGGTACCAACTCCATGACTGAAAATCAATTCCAATTAACCGAACAAAACTACTTTCACTTGAAAGCCATGGACCGAACAAATAGATACCACTTTTCATATAATGCCCTTACTCATTCATTTTCTTCGATATAAAAGAGATACTCACCCTTAGATGAAATCCCTAGGGAGACAAAGGTTGGAAATAAATGTCACGGGTTTCATGAATAGTGGGGATCAATTTTCCCTTTGAAATGAAGACAACCAACCACATGTGCAAATACAAAAAACAAACTACATGTTGCTTGTAAAAAATGTACTAAAATACAATATTAACCCATGAGCAACAAAAAACCCCATAAAAATACCATAATTAGAGTACCAAGTGGAATTCTAAGCAACAAAACCTAAGGAATACATGCCACCAACCCCTAGATCCCCACAAAGCTCCATACTCCAAGCACCACAAGACCGTCGAAGAATCATGATGAACAACTAAGTAAATGAGATTCTTTACCATTACATGTGTCCTGAATAACATAATCTTCAAAATAACCAAAGAACGAAATTAGGGGTTGATTAATAATACTCAGAAGGTTTTCCCCAAATTAATTCACTACACACACAAATCTGATTGAATCATTAACACATTTATATAAAGTAATTTTCAGGAAACCAATAACTAATTCAACAATTTCCATTAATACAATCCCAAAATTACCAAACCATTTTACCTATATCATTACAATACCAAGGAAAAAAACAAAACAAGTCATTGACCACATTCCCAACACATGTTGGAATAAACCATTTCACCTTCTATCACCGCATGCATATTCCAACCATCTTCAAAAGTTCCACAAACACACACACATTCCTGAGGTCGGTGTTACAATGATAGAAATAATTCACATCCAAACCCATCCACCATTTAATTATAGTGGTAATGAACACTCAATTATCCTTGATGTTGGTCTTTCACTATCCCAATCCATCCCATTTTTATAGTGGTCCTTCATACACACTATTCGTCTATTCCAACATATTCTTACCCTATAATCCAACAATCCTGCCATTAAATTTTTCCAAAATCACAACAACATGAAGATAATTTTTTTCCTATATCATATCAAACAATACATGGCAATAAAAACAACCCACACTTGACAAACCCAAAACCCATATAATCCAATCATCAATTCCAACAACATGCCAAAATCACTTCAATAAATCACCCATTAATTGAAAACTCTCTTAAGAAATTATTCATAAAAAGACACACTTCTATAAAACAAGATTTTATTGATTTTTTTCCCAAACCATTTTCCTTAAATCAACTAAGCCCTCAATTTTAAAATCATCATTTTAAAATCCAACAACAATACACATTTCACAATAATAACCCATTTTCCCCAAAATCCATAAATTATCACAAGATCATTTTCAATCATGATTTTCACGTTACATTAAAAATTAATGTCCAGAAAATCAATTGGATGAAATAGATCCTTCTAGATATAGAAAAATAAAGTCTAGAGTGAAGTCACCTACCTTAGGGTTTGTTGAAATCAACCCACTGCATAACCACAAACCATATCAAGGTGAAACTTCAACAAAATTGGCTTAGATCTCTTCCCCTAACATAAAAAATCTAAAATAATACCATTATAGACCACAAAAAACCTAGATATACATGAGAAAGAAGTATATATAGAAAATCGGGAGATAATGATAGGATATTAGATCTAAGGGAAACCAAAAAAATACCAAGAAAGAAGACCTACCAAGGAAGAATTTCCTTCAAATCACATTGAAAACCCTTAAAATCAATTCTAAAATGAGTGGGAGAGCATACCAAACCTCGAAGAAGAAGAAACAGAAAGTGGGGTTTGAGTGGGAGGATAAATGGGTGTTTTAGGGTAAATCTTAAGAATCCTAATTTTTAAAATATGATTTTTAAAGCTTCAAATGGTTAGAAAAAACTTGCGCTAATCATGAAACTACTACTTTCCCAAAGGGTGCCCCTCATGGTTAGTCTGGATGGTTAGAAAAACCATTTTATGACCATAAAAAATACCAATATCTCAAGTTTCATGCTTTACCTTGGGTGGTTGCATAGTTTGTAAACCATGAACCTTAACCGTGCCCTATCTCCATTGCCTTTGCCTCAACTTTCAGAGATTTCTGGAGATACTGCATATTTTTCCCAAATAATTCTCAAAATGTTTCCCAAAAACAAAGATCCAAACCATCCCAAACCCTTCCAAACTCTAACAAATATTACCAAACCACATTATACACAAAACAAGGCATTAAAAAAAAGGTTAAATACCTCAAACTGGGGGTACTATAGGTAGGGTGAATCATTGATATTCTATTTATATATTTACTTACCCCAAAAAACTTCCATCATCTTCTGTTTGTGAGAAATGACCCTATTGAAAAACAACAACAAAGAAACACCGAAACATATGTTTTTACAAGGTTCACTATTTATTAAGTATAGTAAGGGCATGAAATTGTTTGGAAATATTCAAGGACCATAAAAACCACAAGAAAATAACCATTTCAATGGTTACAAAAAGCAGTAAATATCATTTCACATGCATGTAACTATAGTGAATCTATAACTCATGATACACTACTGGAAATCGGATCTTTCCCAACACTTATATATACCCTTTCCCAACGGTTCTCCCAAATCGTTGGGAAAGGGGGGTCTTTCCCAACGGTTTGGAAGAACCGTTGGGAAAGGGTCCTCAAAACCCACCTTTCCCAACGGTTCTCTCAAACCGTTGGGAAAGGGGGGGTCTTTCCCAACGGTTTGGGAGAACCGTTGGGAAAGGGTCCTCAAAACCCACCTTTCCCAACGGTTCTCCCAAACCGTTGGGAAAGACCCCCCCTTTCCCAACGGTTTGAGAGAACCGTTGGGAAAGGTGGGTTTTGAGGACCCTTTCCCAACGGTTCTCCCAAACCGTTGGGAAAGACCCCCCCCTTTCCCAACGGTTTAAGAGAACCGTTGGTAAAACTCACCCACAAAACCAACCTTCACCCTCCAGGAAATTTCCACCTATCCCAACAGTTTTGAGAACCGTTGGGATAGACCTATCCCAACGGTTTTGAGAACCGTTGGGATAGATTCTTTCATTTCTTCCAGGTCTGCTACCCGAGAACATTATATAAATCTAAATTTTAAATAATTATGATAATACATATATATATTTATGAAATTATGTTTACAAAAGTGATGTTAGCTTAGTGGTTAAGTCGTTCGATTATAAACAAGGGGTCGTGGGATCAAATCCCAGCACATGTTTTTTTTTGAAATACATTTACCAACGGTTTTATATCCGTTGGAATAGATTTTCATATTACTTATACCAACGGTTTTGTAAACCGTTGGGATAGGTCTATACCAACGGTTTTGGGAAAACCGTTGGTATAGACCTATCCCAACGGCTTACTTCGCAACGGTTCTCCAAACCGTTGGTATAGGCTATACCAACGGTTTGGAGGCCTATACCAACGGTTCCAAACCGTTGGTATAGGTTAGTATTCTACTAGTGATATCATCACTCTAAAAAAATATTATAATGTTTTTATAGTTTTAAGAACCTTTATGAATACCCTTTAGTATTTCTTCACTATACTAATTGAACAATCAGTATCAATTCATTTATTTATAGTTCTTCTTCTCCCTATTCACATTATTTCTTAATAATTTTCTATATTTTTTCTTAAATATATGTAATAAACATTCCATATAATCACCCCACTATATGATATTCTCAATATTTTGGGTCAATCTGGTATGATCTGTCGAATAATCCCTTAATAAAAAGATTACAATTTGACACCATGTTCATTCGAACACCTCAACTCCTAGATGATATGGTACTTCGTGAAGTTGTTTGACTTATATATTCTTCACATATTTCATCCAATACCAATTGATAGTAAACTATATATTATATTTTAAATAATAATTCCTTTAAAATTACTCATCATATTAAATCATCACATTTCCATCACACCACCTAACTACCAAAAAATCGACACATCTTCTCGGCACACCGACCCCATTTATGTATGTAGTGTTCCTCTAAATTTTAAGAGCGAGTCACAAAAATCAAAAAAAAAATCCCACTCAATTCATTTAACAATTAAATTAAAAATGTCATTCCATTTCGATATTCAAATATTAAAAAATTTGGACATTTTTTATGACCTAATGTTGATATTCATCATCAAAAATTACTTAAGACTCGGTGAAAATCATGAATTTCAGACATGCTTTTTTGGAAAAATGATCAACTAGTTTAACATCATCACATTGAATATATTTATAAAAACATATGAAATCCCATCCATACTTTTTTCTATTACATCATCATAAAATTATTCTGAAATGTTTATCTCTTATCAGTGTTCTTTAACAGCTTCATAAGAACCTCTTTAATGTATTTTTCTTGTTACATCCTTCATCTGATTACTAGTACAAGATAACTTCAAAAATAAAATTATATTGGAGAACAATGACCATTGAATATTAATTTTTAATATTTAATAATGGATTCATTCTGATGTATATATCTGATGACATTGAAAACATTTATTTAGAGGTTAGGAAGCATGTTTTTTATAAACATGTTCAAGTGTGATAGGCTTAACATCATACAATCTGAATTCATTTAATCATATAATGACCATTGAACATTTCATATAAATAAATAAGTTGATATCATCTAACCCATGACCATCAAAAAACATCATACCACCAACATTTTACATTCAAACATCAAAATCTGCTTTTATACTTTATATTGAATCATGAGTGATTACATTACTCATTATGTTTAAAACCTTAAGAACATAAAAACATTATATTATTTACATGATAAAATATTCAATACTATGGTACATTAGATAATCCTAGATAAACCTTCAATGATTAAACTCTGATTGATCGCATCGGACCAGTAGCACTTGTCCGATAAACTATAGCTGTTGGACTCCATCCAATTTATTTTTTAAATAAATAATGTTGCGAGATTTATTTTATAGATAAAAAATAATAATTTTGTTCATAATCCTTTAGATTCTATAAAACACTTCAAATAATATTTGTCTAATCACTGGTCAATGACATAGATCACTAATTTAAAAACATAATTGAACAAATTTATACATAGTAAAACTAAATTAATATTTTCTAAAATATACTAAGGTATAAAAGTGTTTTTATTAAACTAAAAATCTTATAATATCCAAAATCACTATTATTTTCCTTTATAACTAAACTCATTGAGATTTATAATTAGAATTTTTTTTGTTAAAATTTAAAATTCCAAATATCATTTCTCTCAAGTGGAAAAAAACAAAAAATAGTCAAACAAGGCATTACACATCAATATTAATTAACTATCCCACTGCTACATATTCAAAAAATAAAATAAAATAAATTATAATATGGTTAAATTAATAATTTAAATGGTTTAGGTAACATAATAAAAACACCTCTCATAGGTATGCGTATTAGTGATTAATAATGAAATAGAAATATTATTGGATCCTAAAATAACCCTCTGACGATTCTGAAACCATTTAAATCATACTTGATTATTCTTTATCAAATGCATCACTCAAACTAGTGTGAAAAATCTTCAAGAGAACAAATTCTACAAACATGGACATCAAAAAATCCATTATGAAGATGAATGATCCTAGTTTACCTGACATGTTATAGAAGTATAAGGAAATTATATATTGTAAGCAATTTATTAATAAAGGATTTATCTAACCACCTATAATTAGAAACAATCATATATCCATTAATTTATTAGTTGCTGTAAAATTATTATCGCTACAAATAATTACTATATATCCTCAAATTTCCCCCATCCCCGCCCCATTTAACATGAATCTATAACCCACATTTGATATTCGCTCATGGAAAGCTCTGGTGGCTCCACTTCACGAAATATTCATAGTGAGATCCAATGACACCTCCCCTACAAGAGGTCGTCATGACATGTTTTGGTCACACATTCCCTTGATGGGATCCTCACAGAGAGTTTATATGACCCCTCTCAAACAAAAATTCTCAAATGTATATCATCCCATAGGTGTTTATTAAAACATGTTGGGGATGAATAAATACCTTGATAAATCTAAGGTAATACCTTAATTTTTATCATATGATTTTTTTCAATTAATATGTTGTGAGATTAATCCATTTTTTACTTGAAATGTAGATCTAATAATTTAATTGGTAGAATCAATATTATTATTTATTCTTAAGAATATTGTATGGAATATTTTTGGTTGGTTTTCTCCTTCTCAACACTAAAATAATTAATTTTTATTATTCTAGAGTGGCATGCAGTATATTTATAATGATCATAAAATAATTTTATTCCTAATGATAGATGATGTTTCTAGAATCTAACTAGAAAAATGGTATTAATATTTTCAAATCATACATTACTATACCATATTTCTATTTAAATGATATCATATTATAATATTTATAAAAATTTAACAATTGGTTCTTTAATTCATGGATAAAAATATATCCTCATGTTATTCTTATCATTATAACACCTAGACACAAACATGTAGACATGTACTAATAGGTATTTTAGTTGATGTAGTTAAATATTATTTACTATTAAGTCCCTCCTCCATATATAAATATCGATGCAAGGAGATTCATGATGTGTTGATCATGGCCCTAAATTTATTGATGTTTTGAGATTATGTGGCCTTATACATATCATATTAAACTTAAACTTCTTGTTAATTTCATAAAATAGAATAATCAAAACAATTATTTTATATTCAAAACAATTTAAATGTTTTATGATCCTTTAATTAATAATACTAATTTAATATCATCATTTTCCTTAATGATTTTTTCATAGTTAAATCATAAAAATAATAATATTTTTCAATAATCATTTTCCCTTATACCATAAAGAATTTTCATTATTCAAAATATTATATTATTTAATTAATTTGAAATATCATTCATTTATCGATATTTATTAACATTATAGAAATTATTATAAGATTGGTTAATTTACCTTGAAATGAAAATCAATATATTTTATGTATGGAGGAGACTTTTGTTTTTTCATTTTCAAATCAATTAGTATATGTAAGAATGAAATTCCCAAGTCCTGATTCTAAATTCAACTAATGTTTGAAAATACATGATTTTTATGTGAAATTTATATTTAAAAAAAATCATGTCTGGGAGAATCCCAGATCAGAGTGAGATCAGTAAGAGGGGGAGGAGGAATTACTGATTCCCTTATCATTAATTATTCATTCACAATTCAACCTTAGGGACTAATTAATTCCTTGATCCTCTGTTGTAGTTAATATCAACCTCACCAAGAATTACATAGTAAGTCAAATATCTAAATATATTAATCTATATTTGTTGGTATCAATGTGATACTACTTATTTTCATGATGGTTGATCAACATAACATTTATTCTTCATTATGCCAGTCAATTCCAATTACCAATATAGAGTTACATTTTATCCGAACTCATGAGACAACACTTGATAATATTGATATCACTTCACATAGTGTTCTGAGAGTCTATAATGGACTTCAAAATATTTAACCACACAAGAGGATATTTAAATTATATCACACAACCTCCTTCTTTCTTTGACAACTATACTCTAGTAAAAATTTCTCTTCTTTCTTTAGATTGATCCTTCTATACAAGCATACTAGATATGCATTTATTTTGTACATTTCATGAAGGTCATTAATATTTTTTTGATTTTTTTGGACTCAGAAATATTTTTAGATAAAAAATGATCTAAATTATCTTCTATAAATACATGAAAACTTGAAGTTACATTCTTATTATTTTTTATGTATTTAACAACTTATTTATTCAATACAATGATATTTCAGGATTCACCGAAATTCATTTCCACAAAGCACCTAAGTTTTGTATTTTATCTCTAAAATATTCATTAATTGAATACATTATTTACCTAAAAATAATATCTTTAATATGATCATCATTAATATCATAGTAATTTTCCATGAATGTGGAAGCACCATATTGATCGACAACATGGACATTTATGATGGTAATTTCATAAAAAAATCATAAATATTCTACTCAATAATTTTGAAATTATTTTAGTTAATTTACTTCAAATAATTCCCCAAATAAAATTTCATTAAAATATTCTTCATGTTCAAGTCATCTTCTCATTCTACACATAGATTACAATGATCAAATATTCTGCATAATTAATTTCTGTGTAATTCACAATATTGTATCATGGTATTCTTCATTGAATACTTCAAAATATTTCATTATAACCAAAAATAAATGAAATTTTATTATTATGGGAATTATTTTATAATTAACAAATGATAATAATATCCCATTAAATATGCATATAATTCATTAATTCTATTTTTATGCACATGATTACTGAATTATTGCATCTAATTATTTCTTCAACTCACACATTCAATCAACATGATGGATTGTTTACATGAATATAATTTATAGAAACAATTTTTATAAGCATTTTAAAATAATTCTTAAATACATCTAATATTCAGGTTTTTCTTCATGATTAACAGATTCTCCACCAGTGCATGTGGATCCTTCATTTTATATCACCTACACAACAAGTGGAATACATTCATGCCTAGAATGTGCATTGATCTCACAATAAATAATCAATATATTTGGTTTTTCTAAAGGTACATGAATTACTATTGCTTGATCTCTTATGATATTTAGGGTTTATTTATGGAATATGAATGAACATGAGCCTCTGTAAAACACCATAAGTACTCAGGATAAACATTTAAATCTTATTTAATATCCATTATATTTCATGGTTCTACCTTGGGAAATCTAGTCAATGTTTGAATGTTGTTGTGATTAATTTCCTCAATTGATTAATTAATTTATATAATACTAAATTCCTATAAGATAATTTTGTGCTCCCTTAACCCTTCTCTCAATTAATAAAACTATACCACAGGTGCTCTGTATTTTTAATGAAAACATTAATGAATCATCTTTATATGATCTATGTATGGATTTTTCATGAAATTAGAATCAAAGATCAACACTTATAAAAAACATCATCTCAAAGTAATGCATAAGATTTCTCATCACTAATGAAGTTGACTAACCCTTGAATGCTCTATCCACAGTAGATAGTGTGGCCGATCGATAAATATTTGTGCTATTAAACCTTAGAGGTATGGAGGATTGAATAAAATATCAAAATCTATCCAATTTTGAGTGTTCAATAGATAATTATTTCCTTGGTAAATTTGTAGGATTCACATGATTGATACCACAAAATAATTTGATCTTCCATGACAAAGTAGATCAAATATAACCTTTATAGTTGTTTCAATAGATTTAATATATGAAAAATCACTTGATGTAGCTTTTGAATGATGACATGATGTGTTATTCATTATTAAATCAGCCTTGATCAGATGAACAATAATATATCTATATAATTTTCATACTTCAGTAAAATGTATTTTAGTTTTTCCTCTAACATCAGAGTTTTACATGTTTGAGTGATGTTTAATTTGTTTATTATTTACATTATCTGCTCGATGTGAGTATATTGATGTCTGATCCTAGAACGACACACCACCTACAAGACACTACTCCATATTCTTGCACGATGGCTCTAAAACCACAATATGGACACTCATATTTTCTTTATGGAAGAATTTTCATACCCAATATAGCCTTATTTCTAGCCATTCAGGTAGGCTTCTATGTGGTGAACCAAGATCACACATGTGTAGTAGAGATGACATTTTGGCTCCCTTGGGACTCTACATATTAAATATAAAGGACCACTAACAAAAAGTACTTAGAGTTATCCTGTGAATGGAATATAATACCATTCCTTCATTAAATTTATTCATTACAATTCATTAATAAAAATAAATAATAATTTTCATGGCCTAATTTTACATTTAATTCCTCTTCATATTACTATTGTAAATAAATTTTCATTGTTATAATAATTTTCACAAACCATTGACATTAATCATTAGTTTAAGAATTATCAAAATTTGAGCTATACATATTGAAATCCTTCTTCAATCACTTAGATGTAATAACTTAATGGAAATAAATGTTACTCAACATTATTTGAATAAAAAATATCCATAATTAAATTTTTTGTATGACCACCAACAAATTAATCATGTCAACATGTGAATAACTTTCTGTTTCTTCACCAAATATTTTGTCAATAAATACAATGAATTTTTTTGGGTACTCACTTAAACATCAACTGAATTCAAAAATCCATTTTGATTTTTCTCAACCCAAAGATTATAATCCACTTTTTAAATATCCATAAACAATTAGTTGATCAAATGTACGTCTATATAGGATAAACCACTATAAAAAGAAGAGTGATGTCCCCCAAGCATCCATTCCATCTAGAAAATATTCAATAATGTGATACTATCCTCAATCTCATTACCAAATTTTATTTTATAGGGTTATCTAAGAATGTTTTTCAAGATATATATTCCATATATATTTATAAATATATAAAATTAATTCATGTTCCTAATATATTTTTTCCAATACATCCTATCATTATGAGGATACATCACCCCACATAATTTTTTTGAAAAAATCAAGGAACTTTCGAATGTTTGATGTCCATACCACAACATTAGTATTTATTCCATTGAATTGAAATAGATAATTCATTATCATCAAAATATGAGATCTCAATTGTTAAAAAATCCTCTCCATTAATTCCCCATGTGTCAGTTTACATATAAAAATAATAAAGGAATAAAGGGTCACCTAAACGATTCATCGAAGATATACTTAGATTGAGAGTATCCTATAAATATAGAATACTTTTTCATGTGATGTGCCTTGTTTCATTGTTTTTTTCATAATCTATGATGGATTTTTCCTCATTTACTATTTTTTTTGATGTGGCTTCCATTTCCTCTTTAGTAATATAATAATTACACTATTCTTGCAACATCTTAATTTTAATTTCTTATTGGTTTTGTTGAATTGTCATTCACAGTTATGTGTCATGTTTAGTATTTTCAAAACATTCACTATTAATAATTTTTATATCATATTTCTATATGAATTTTCAAAAAAAAATCACCATACATTATATAGACTCTCAAATTCCTTAAGATTTTGATATTTTTTAAATTAACTCGTTTTCAGCTAATAAAAAAATTATTTTCCCAAACAAAAGGCACTAATTTCTATAATTGTTGGTTTTCTAATAATGATCACATTATTGAAAAATATTTTCCTATTGAATCCTCTTTCCTTTAATAACATAGGGAAACTTTTCTAGATATATTTTCATTCATTTTTTATAGGTGTGACCCTCCTTATATCTTCTTCAAACATCATTAGATAATTAATTTATATATTTATATTTGGTATATTAGATGATTGAGTGGTTATTAATATCTTAGTATAATATTATAATTTAATTTTCTAAACACTACGCCCCCCTTGATTCATTCATAATTCATGGTGTGGACATGTTTTACCAATAAAAATAATCATTGTGAAGAACACTCCACAACACTATATGTAGAATTTGAACCTTGATCTTCCAGAAGGACTATAGATCTTATATGAAGAATCTAGTTGATCACTTTTTACAGACTATTTGTGTCTCGTATTGGGAATAAACCTTATGGGTAAATGTTTTCACTATTCCCTTATGGATGGGGTTTTTTATCATTTTTTCATTTGGTCCAACCAGATTAATTCTTGTCTTTTAGGCTTGCACTGTAAGAAACATCCAATGTAAATTTAGTTTCAATATGTATAGAGTTAAAATTTTTTAGTGGAACCTTTTTCTAGTGGATTTATAAGATAAAACCTTAAACTCAATTTCCTTTGTGAATATTTATATTGTTTTATTAAACACTATTTGAGATAAATGGAAAATATACTACATATTAAATAATTTTTTCTCTATCAACATGTATATTTTTAAAATAATTCATATATTTTTCAATTTCATATATCATTAATTAATTTCTTTCTTCAATTAATGAAAGTTTATTCTTGTTAACCTCTTTTCTACTAAGTGATATTTATTCAAAATGCTTCGGATTCAAATCTAGCTCAGTAGAAATATTCAAATATCCCCCTATATTTTTAAAATAAACACCTTCTTTCTTAACACATTCTTTATTATCCATTATAATATATCATTTATCCTTGTTGAGTTTTATGTTATTCTCATGATTAGATTTTATATTTTCTGTTAAAAAATTATTTAGTTAATTTATATCTTCTCCTTTAATACCTTCAAATAAATCTTTACAAATTTTGAATTTTACCATTAAACACACATAATAACTAGAAGATCATTTACCTTATGTACCACATATTTATTATGAGTATTAATCAACATCCCTACTAATCATATTTTATTTATTTTTATAGGTAAATTTATTGTTTATCTTATAAAAAAATCCATTTCTATTTTCATTGATCTTTCATTGAGTTAGTAATAATTATTTTTAGTATCAGTAATAGTTTATTTCTTATTTGGATATATTAACTACAAATTTCCAACTCCTTTATAGTTTAATCAGTTTTGTGACGTCCTTTCTTTTTCCTATCCAATCATTGTAATAAATAATTGAAAATAAGGCAATTATATAGATGAAATCCTTCTCATATTCATCAACTTTAGAATCACATGACTTTGGTTCTTCTATATCATTAACATTACCTTTTATCATGGATTCAAAAGATATATCATATAATGTTTTCTTCCTCATAGATAGGATTTTTCTCATTTATTATTAAATATAAGTAATATGAAGTTCATACAGTTGTAGATCTTCTTATTCTTCTAGTTTCAGAACCATTGGATCAAATATATTATGAATGTTTCTCATAAGGTTTCCCACAATGGTTGAGTCGTATAGCTTATGACCATAACTGCAGATGCTATTGTCAATCTCGTTTAATCTTTTTATAGAGTAAAATATATACTCATCATTTGAAATTTTCATAAATTAAAATATTTTTTCCACAAATTTATTTTGAAAACATTAAATTTTATATTACCCTAATAACTACCCCTTATTTTTTCTAAAATATCCTTTTCAGTTGAAAGTCCCCAAAAATTATTGTATACATTCTCACAGAGTGACATCATGATGGAATTTTATTATGTTATGTCCATTTATAGATTTATATTATCTAAAAAATTCAAAGAATATTTCTCATCAATGGGTGGAAATGTCATTGTATCTATATCTCTCACTTATTGAATAAGTGATAAGATATATAGTATCATTCATTTTCTATATCCATCATAGTTCCCACCATTGAAAGTGGGAACACCCATGTTGGTTTCTAAATCCACATTCTCTATTCTTATTATTCTACATGATTATTCATAGGAACCCTCCCTATAATAATACTTATAGATACTAGATAAGGGTGATATTACTATGTGGTGTAGGGGTGAAACAATGATCAATTTATCTTAAAAAAATGTATATTTTCAATTTATCCTCTTTGTCTAGTTAATGATTCAGTCCACTTTTCAGGTTACTCTCAGTCTGAATTTGGATTATTCACTATGAAAAACCTATAAATAGAGTAGCATACAAGGTTTAATATTATTGTGATCATACTATTTTTCATTCTGATTAATCAATCAAACACGAATTCTATAATTTAACAATGAATTCATATAACCAATACATAGTCACATTGTATCCTAACTATTGAGTTTACATAGGTTGATTCTTACAAAACATGACATAGTTTTATTAGATTATATAGTAGTCTTCACACTATTGAAAAACATAAAAGAATATTTATAACACATTAGATAATTTCTTTCCTCAATTACTATCCAATTATGGAAATCCGACTTCATTATTTAGAGTTACCACTATCCACAAGAATAATGAGTCTCTTTTGCTTCTATAAAAATCTTAAAGGACTTAAATCGTAGTTTAAAATTCAATTATTTTATTGAAAACTCTATTCAGATCATGATTAATAAAAATATTCTTCTTGAAATATTCAATCACATGTTATCCCCAACCTATATAATTTCCCATCAGCACTCCTTTCCTGGATACAATGATAAATCAGGATTGTAAATAACTCTCCTTCATAAATCACAAGAGTGATATCTCTTCTATCTAAACTATTCATCACCAAAAAACATATTTTATATTAAAAAATTGTATAATGAATGTGATCCTCATTATCATCCAATTAATTTATAATAATTTGGAAAAACAATGATTTTAGACAGAATACATTATTATAATGTTAATTTTTAGTAAAATAATATTTTATCTCCTTAAATATTATGGAAATTATTTCATATTGAATTTCTAGGATTAATCCATCAAAAAGTTTCTTCTTCAGATACCCATCATGATCATGTTGTCTTCGATTTCTCCACATGGATTCCACAAATCAAATATCATGGAACATTATTTTCTATATAAATCTCAATGTTTTATTATAATATAATTTATTAAAAGCATGTAATACATGAGTGATAAAAAATATTAATTAATTAATTATTATAATGGGTATTATTTAATGATTAATAACTTATAATACTTCCTCATTAACCAAGAATATAATTCAAGTATTATCGTTTATTCTTTACATGGTAAATAAACAACTGTTTATCCTTATATATAAAACTGAAGCATTCAAAAAAATATGGTATTGTATGCATACATAAGATATGTAGAATTAATTTATTATATTCCTTCTACATTGATTCATAAATACCTACATGATTCATGTATTTCATCATCATTAATAGTTGCTTGACTGGTGCATGTGTCTCCATTGTTTTCTCTAATAACAATATTACATGACATTGATTCATTCAAGGAATGCTCATTCAACTCATCATAAATACCCAAAATCTAATTATTTACTCAAAATATATAAAATTCCATAGTCAAATCTCATTTTATATTCATGAATGAATCATGAAATGTGCATTAACTCAATCCTTTGTTAAATATGATTAATTTTCAAAACCAATTCATACTGAATGTATCAATTAACTCATTAAAAGTATATTAAATATCTCATATCCCTAGTATCCTTTAAGAAATCCATATCCCAGATGCCCTATTATTCTAGTGCACTCTTATCAACTTTATCACCTTGTGGATGAAATTCAGTTAAAATGTATTATTTGAATGGATTCCTAAAACATGTATATTATCATATTATTAATCTCTTAAAACATGTGGATCATAACTCTTAAGGTTGAATGAACTAATCATGTTCGGTCTGGAGAAGGTCACATGGAATGTTCGTAAATGGTCATGCAGTCAATCCTCCTTGGAATGGTCATTAATAAATAGTCACATAATCGATCTAGGTGCTTTTATGATGTTTATAATTCTTTTCACAATATATCTATAGGCTTTGCATGGTCGACCCTAAATGTGTGATCAATCCACAAATTCATGGTTCATCAATGTTTACCCTTATGTTGTATTGAATATATTATACAAATTAAATAATAGAAGAAATAGATTTAGGATAACGACACAGGGGATTGTGATCTATTGTATCTGCTTCGATCTAATGGTCATAGGTATATCTGTATCATAATAAAATTAGTGATGATTGTAGTATAATGGTCATCCCATATCAGATTCAAAAATATTCAAGAGGTTATTAATAATTCAATTCACTACTTCAAGGTATTGACATGAGTATCCTGAGGACTTCCTATGGAACCAAACCAAAAACACCACCGATACACTGCCACAATATTCTTATGTGAGTTGGATCCGAAAACTCAATGCACATACCCATTCACTTTATATATACACTATAAATTCACACTAAAAACTCATGACTGTCCATGAAGGTTTTATCAGGCATGTTGATCCATGATCCCACTTGTGTGGTTATGGTATATTTCTATATAGCTTAGCTCTGAAGTAATTTTTGATAAATGAACACTACAAAAATACACTCGAAATTATTCTATTTTTGGAATATCATACCTAGTATTCTTCAAATTACTTCATCAAAACTCATCATGGAAAACAAATAATTTTTCTTATTGTATTATTTTTTATTTTCTTTATCATATTAAAATTGTTATAAACATAATTTCATCATTAATATAATTGTTATATGTATTTTACATTAAATACCACTTCAACATTTTTCCACAATTTAATCTACATATATTTACATCCATATTCAATCTATAGATGGCACACCTTATTCAGATAATTAAATTTGAATTTCATTGGGGTCAAAATATTGAAATGTGAGGAGTATTTTTCATGGGTTATTCAACATTTTATAATTTTCAATGTGTTCCCATGATCAAAATGAGAAACCTACTACACTGATAAAGGATAATGTGATTAAAAACATATTAAATGGTGTTTTCCATAAAATATATAATGAATAATGTTGTTATATATCTATGGTGAAACATTTTTATTTTCTAGATAATAATAAAAGGGAGAAGGTTAAAAAATATTTAAATGAGGTTTATGAATTACTATATGTTAGAAATCCGAAGTTGTATGAATGATGTATCAAATACATATTTTTTTACAAGTAATGTTGTAACTCAATAAGTTTATATGTGGAATTATTGATAAATCTATATAAATGATATTGGATAAGTTCAATGATGTATTTTTTAAAGGTTTGTTCCCTAAATAATTTTATGAGATGAAGAATTATGTTGATTAATATCTTCTTATTTATAATAATATACAATCCTTTCCTATTGACTGCATGTTGTTTAAGGGATAATATTAAAGTACAGAATATAGTAAAAGATTTCATTCTACTAGATAGAATTTCTGAATCATGTTGAAAGTATAAATGAAAAAATAAGAAGAAAATAAATATAACAAATATAATGATTTTATGTCACATTACCTTAAGAAAAATATTGTAAATGAGGTTCATGTATCTTAAATGGTATAGAAATTGAAGTTTCATTTTATTGAAAGAACAATTATGGGTTTATACATCATCCCAGAGATTCTATAGAATTGATAGCCCTTAACTAATTATATAAAAATTTATATTTAGATCTTATAAATGTGAAATAGGGATTATATATTGAAATATATATCCATTTTTGTACTCTAAGTTTAACTTATACCGTATGGATAGTTTTTTAATACCATATGATCTACCCCATGGATACACTTATATTAAACAATTCATTCATCATTTCAAAAATCATTATGGGAAAAAATTCCTATAAATTACATATATGTATATCTTAAATCTCTTTTAGAGGAACTGAAAGTGTAATGAAACAATACTGTAGATGCATATGATTCATTGACAACCAAAACATTCAAAATGTGTGCCGCTCTAATATTAAAGATTAATGGTTTTAAAAGACTAGGAAACATGTGTTTTTGGTAGACTTATATAACTAAGTCTTTTCCAGTTTGTAACATTATATTCAAGAAGAGAATATTACTATATAACAAAAATAATTTTTCGAGTATCATTTTCAATTTACTGACGAATCTCATAAATAATAGTCATAAAAGTGACGATTATGATAGAAAAATTGAGTTGAATTCACCCAAAAAAATTATTATAATGTTCATAAGTTATTTAATAAATATCAATCTCTAATGAAAAATTTGTGTAATAGTATCAGTTAATGATTTATTAAAAAAAGTTAAAAACTAAAAAGATATATTTGTAAAACAAAGTTAGAAGAAACATTGTAATTTTTTCCTACTATATTATTATAAATTTATATATTTACATCATAATATTGATTTTATTGACATTGAATAAAATATATTTGATAATTTGGATGTTAATATTTTGTAAGAGCATGGAAAATCAAAAGATCATCTTAATTATTGTAAGGACATGGATGAAATGTATAAAAATCTTAAACTATTGGAAAATTATAAAGGAAATTACCCTGAAGAATTTTATTTATTGAAAAATAAATATATTTTTTGTTTTAAGATGAAGAATAAATATGTTAAAGTACCTAATCTATATTCATGTAACCTTTATATATGTGTTTACATGAAGCATCATAAGTTACATGGATATTAAATCCATGAACCACTCTTTTTATAGATCAATTTAAACATTTTTATGTATATAAATTGATACTTGATAAAATAAATGTAGTTTCAACAAATTTTCCAATATTCTTCAGCCATTTTTTTCATAATGAAATAAACCCCAATGAGACAAAAATACAGTAAGAATAAATTTTAATGACACTTTGTTATGTCATGTTTATATTTTTTCCAAAGTTTTCACTATAATGATTTATATAAATTTTAATTTCATCGGGGAAGTTAAAGTTGGATGAACTATATATTATAAATGCATATATTCTATAGAGAGGTATTATCATGTTACTTTTTTATGACTAATTTATATGAAATTTCAGGCTCCGTACACATGTGATTAATTTTATGATGTGTTATTATTTAATTAGGTATCTATGTCATTTTATAATTTTTGGAAATAGAAATGTCAATAATAAGTATCTAATGTGAAGGTTATATGAATAAATATTATCTCACATATTTTTCAAGGTGGTTACTTAATGTTGATAAATTATTCAATCGATTTATGTTTTTTAATGACAATTAAAATCAAATGAAATCATATAGTAATTCAAAAATCCTTCCAATTTTTTATTTCCATGTTGGAAAAATGTCTTCAGTTTTTTTAACATAAACATTTTTTATCCAAGAACATTGATATGTGCTACAAAATAGTGATATTGATGACTCTATAATGTGTCAAATGAAGATATAAACAGTTAAATGACATTGAATTTGAGAACACGATGATGTTGGGATTAAAAAATTCATTAAGAAAGAAATTATTGATAATTTTTCCCCTATATTAGTTAATAATAAATATCATTATCTTAAAATATTGATATAATTATATTTTATTTGAAATAATTTTTTATATTTATAAATATAGATCTTGAATGATAAAAATTGAACTAGGGTTATAGATGATTTGAAATATTTTGATCATAGAAATTTGAAGAAGGGAAGATGATTTTATGCCTATAATATTAATGGATTTAGGTTCCACAAACCTATGAGAAAAAAATATCCAAAAATAGAATAGTAAAATCTTCAAAAAGTTCAAAGAGTTGGGATATAATATGATTTTGGATGCAATTACTAAATAAAATTTTCATGTATAATTTTTTATTTTTTCGTTAAAATTAATGTTGGTCAATATTTATAGAGTTGTGTGGAATGATTCATTACAATTAAATTTTTTAAATTATTTCCGTTTTTTGATACTAGCATGCGTAATGCCTCACCAGATGAAATTATATATTATGTGGATGAGGTATTCAATAAATAATAGAGTGTTTTAGTCCATGTTAAACCAAACGACTTGTATGATAGGGGTGATAAAGTTGAATAATAGTTTTTAAACATCAAAAATCATCAATATAAAGAGATTGATGTATCTTTCTGTAATGATATTGAAATATTTGTTCTTATAATGGAGGTCGATGATAAAGTAATATTGTTAACAATGGATGATGACAATTATATAGTTAATGAGAAATCAGTTAATTGCCTAATATAACGTTTATGTTAACTTTTATTTTATTATTTACAATGCATGTGTTTAATTTATCTATTAATTATATTTTCTAATAAATATCTTATTTTAAAGTGAATATAATGTTATAATAGGTTGTTTAATATTTTTCATTGTAGAAATTCCATGATAAAAATGATTTAAAGATATGATCCGATCATCCATAGATCCTATGATGTTGGATACCCATATGGTAGAAAATCACCTCCATCATGTATCCCCCATATTTTTAGTTCTCAAAAAATGAATTATTTAATGCTTTATAAATTGATCCCATATTAATTAGGTATGATCCCTAAATATTTTTTTATCACATAACACTAAATAAATATCAAAGGGAGATGATGAATAAACCATAGAGAAATCATTGAATATGCTTATGGTGTCATGGTTTTCATAATTAGTGTACTAGTGGGTATCCATTACTTTTATTTAATTTTTAATGTCAAAAATATTTTATTATATCTCTATACCAATTGTTGAATATTTTTATTGAATATATTCAGAGGATAACAAGATAGAAATGAATATGACTATATTATATGTTTGGAAGCTATGAAATTTAAAATTAGTTATTATTTTTGACATGTTTGAGGTGAATTTTGATGACGTGAGACACTCATATAGAATTATAATGGGATTGTTAGCATGTGAAAAAAATTCTTTTCCCATCACATATCATTAATTGAAGGGGATTCCCATAAATTAGGTGAATGAATTTTTTTATGAATAGTTGAATGTAATTCAACATTTATAACTATATGTTTCTTATATAATATTCATATCTAATTTCACTCTAATTATTTTGACATATCTAATATATCTATTATTTTCCATTATTTTTGGTATAATGTTGTTTTTCATCAATAGATATTAAAATTATTGGGGAAAATTTAAAGAAAATTAATATAAGGGAATTATATGATTTCAATGATACCTCCATTAGTGGATCTCAAATGTATGAATATATTACCTATGGTATACCTGAAGATTAATAGATGCACTTCGTTGATATGAATTATTCTGATTCACATAAAGTTTTTTCTATTGACATACTAAATTGATATTATTTTATTAAATATAATGAATCTTTTAAAAATATTATTTTTTGGAATATTCTATAAAAAAGTCATCAAAACATGAGAAATAAGTCATCCCTCAAACATCCTTTTTTAAATGGGTTATCAAGAAAAGGGTCGAATAAGGTTATATTATATCTATTTATTAATTAATTTCATTTATATTTAATATCATTAAATTTTTTAATTTATGCTTTTTTTATTAATTATATATGTGAATGAATTAGTTCTTGAGGTTAACTAAACATAGTTTTGGTTCAATTTTCATATGAAAATTGATGGATATTATGTAAATGACAATGCTATAAACATTGGGGAAAAACATTTAATAACAATTTATTTTTTGTAACTTAATATATTTTAAATATTTTTTATATTTTTTGAAATAAATTAAAAAATAATGGGTTGAATAATAGATTCATTCATTATTAGTGACACAAAAAATGTTATTTCAAATGTTTTGGGAAAGGAAAATGTTGGTTGTGTTTGAGGTTTTGGTTTTGGACCAAACCCTTATTGTATTTTGGAGGAGCTCGACTTCATTCATTATGATGGCTCCTGCAACATGTTTGATTACTGTTAATAGTCTCTATCATAAAGAATCAGAATAGAAAATTGTGATTATAGGGAATATAATATAAGAGTATGATACATGAAAAATAGGCCAAGATTAGTAGTTTATCGTGATGTGGAGAATATTAGGTACAATATTATAGGATAAGACATGAGGAATCCTTACATAAATTTCAACCCGAATATGAAATTATTCTATAGTTTTGAATATAATAGAGATATTTTAGTACATTTATATGATATTAATATTTTTTTAAATATTATATATATACTATCATATTAAAACTAAATTTTATTTTAATTTTTTAATTCATGAACTAGATGGTGTGGAAGAAGCTTTCTAACATGAAAACCAGGTTCTTGTTTCATCTAGAGGCGACCAATAAGACATAGGACAATATATTTAATATTGGATACATATTTATTTTGTTTTAATTTTTCAATTAATATTTTATATGTTTCTAATGAAACATTTTAATTATCAATTGTATGATTTTATGGAATGTTAATGCAAGTAAATGTATTATTTTATATATTTCATTTGAGTATTAATATTATTGATTTCGTTAAATTGTATATATAACAATATTTTTTTATACCTGATGTGGTTTCATATTTAAGCCCCTAATATCTTGATTTAATATAATTAAAGGTGGTTGAAAGTACTACTAAATTTTTATTGGCTATTAAAAATGTCCCATGTCACTGAAAAAATGAGAAAAATATTGCGAACCCATTGTGAAATTATTTTTTGTGGTCATAACCACTATTAGATAAGGAAAAATATTTTTTAAACCAATTCACATATTTTTTTTGAAATTGAAATAAAAAAACAACTGTATTTTTTAACAATGTATTAAAAATGTATTTTAAATATAAAAGGGTATTGGTTTCACCAGAATTCCATAAATATAAAAATTACTACCTCTAATTAATTACTGACTGGTGAAAATTTAGTGATCTTTATAATCAATGCTTATTAACATATAGTGGTTAAAACATTCTTATTTTATAAAATATTATACTAACTATAATTTTACTTATAGAGTGTCATCATATCCCTTATGATAAGTAAAAGTTTCCTAAATAAACACACATTCTAATTGAACTTCATAATTCTACAACCCATGATATCCAAACAGTACCTATGTAGGGGGTTCTAGAAGACCTATTCTATTCCTCAACCTACTCTAGAAGAAACCATATTGTGGTGTAGGCCTAGAAAATGTTTGGGGAGGATATTCCATTAGTATAATACCCATAATATCATACTTTTCTATCTATTTTTCTTTCATGTCACACACATGTTGATGAAATATCCAAAATCTATAGGCATTTAATATTTAAACAAGAGGGTACCTATATTCTATAATATAAAACTAGTAATATTTACAAAGATTAGCTATAACATTATAATTATTTTTAGAATCTTATACATAATAATAAATCATAATTAAATATTATATCATAATGTTCAATAAAGATATAGTACAATAATTGAATAAAAATGTACAGTGGTTAGTAGCCTAACTCAAAATCATCTCTTATCGAATCACCAATCCTCAATAAATTTCAAAACCTAAACTATGTGTCTCGATTGACCCAAAAACTATACCTAAAAATAAACATAATGTTTTCCCCATATTAATTAAACCTATTCATTATATATAAATATGGGTCTGGTTAATTTCATAGTAATATATCCCCACCCACCTTGATATAGTATGCTTAAAGATCAAATAGATATATTGGAAAATTAAATAAGTGTGTATATACATTAAAATTTTTAATCACCCACCATGAAATATAACAAAATATGAATATCAAATTCATACATGTGCCCATATATGAAAAATAAACACACACTTTGAATTATCACACTAAAACTACCAAATTTAAGTATATGAACCCCCTTCATATAATTGATAATTTATATACAAATATGAACCAACATAATATATCACACTCCATTCTTTGAAAAACTATACATGAACTTTTAGAGGTGATTCTTTAAGAACAATTATTTCCCGTTGGAGACCCAATTGACCAATTAATAAAATGGTTGTCTATAATTAATCCCAAATAGAAAATATAATTTCAAAAAATTATATTAAAAATAATACAACATTGAAAAATAAAATCGTGGACAATAATCAACATATCAAACAACAGTGAGGTTATAAATTAAATGTTCATTTAAATAAAAAGGCCTAAATAATGAAATAACATCTCATTTATCATCACCATAAATGTTTATTATAATACCCATAGAGCAACCTTGGGTCCATACCCCATATCACATTCCTTCATAATGGTTGGATCCCAATACATGATAATAAATCACTCCAAATATACAATTATATCCCATATATATATATATATATATATATCAAAACCATAAAAAAATAAAGAGTACACCAAAGTCATGTTTATACCCATAGTGGGTCCCTGAATAGATACACATAAGAAATATATCATAAAACATAAAATTTACTCCCAAGATTTAAACACCATAGGACCCAATTCCTCATACTTGGACCTTTAGGATGAACATATATATAGCAACTTGTATACCAACTAATAAAATTGATAAAAAAACTATAGAAAACAATATAAAATTCTCAAAAATATAAACACCAATCATAATGATTTTATTATACAAAACCTGATATATATATTAACACTCCATTAGGATGACGATTATAAAATATCTAATAAGCATCATGTAACACTCCAATACATTATAATATTTTATTTCTAGAATAAATTTAATTTTGTTTATATGTTGAATTATCTAGAAAAATGGGTTAATATTATACTACACAGAACACTGATATTATTTTTCGGTACACACAACCCAAAATTTCCTTTTGTTACAAACAATACTGAGTTCCTTTGATAGATTGTGTTACACACAAGACTCATTTTAACCAAAATAAAATATAATATAAATATAATTACTTAATATTATAGTTATATATGAGTACTTGTAATGAAGTTTATGAAAAGTATTAAATAAATTTGGAAAATATTGTTTACATATGTTATATAATTCTGTTGTGTTAGAAATAAATATAGAACACAATTCTGTATAAATAATATGTTTCTATACGAAATGTATTTTATGTGCCCAAATGCATTTAATACTAATAAATTAAATTAATTACTATGATTAAATGATATTAACAAAAATATAAATTTTATATATTCAGTAAAATGTTTTTATATTCATGCAATATGTTTGATAGGCATAATAAAAGAACAAATAAAATTTATGTATAAAAGAGAAAATTTTCTAAATGTAATTTTTCTACCATTTAACAACAAACAAATTTTTCAACTTAAATTTTCTAATTTTATAAATTTTATATGAGAATATAAATATAATTTTTGAAACCTGAATTTAAAAATTATCTTATGGTGAAATTTTGGAATTTTTCGGTGATGTTTCATTTTTTGATGAATATTGTAAAATACTCAATTTTAATTGAAAACAATATTTTCTTATAAATATTATATAGTAATAAATTATTTTATTGACTAGTATTAATGTATTATTATATCGATTTTACATCTATTAATTCTATTGAGATCCTTTTAATAAATATTCAATTGAATTCAGATATAAAAAAATAATAGAATTTTGAACATTTGAAATTTAAAAACACACTGTTCTATCTCATCTAGGGGATTAATTTTAAATTAATCTCTTCCACATATGTTATTTTTATTTTTAGAAATGGTTAATAATTTATGAATCATAATAATTTATCATTTTTTTGTAAGGTAAACATAGTTTGGACCAAAAAATGAGTGAAAGAAATTAAAATTAATTACAACAATTATGTTGAAAATGTGTTAGTTAGGTGTTAAACTTTAATCATCAGGGGAAACAAGACCTAGAAAATTTTAAAAATTAAATAGGTGTCCCATATTTAAACCATATCCCCTATTTTTATAATTTTTTCATTATTGGAGGAATAAGATGTATGGGAGACCTCCCAATAGTGTTTTACTTTTTAAATTTACAATATTGCCAGTCCTCCTCCACTATAAAAAAGAACTCGCCCTTAGTTATTCACACATATCAAGAATTTTGGATTCTCCAACGATTGAAAGAAAAATTTCAAAAAATCCCTAAATTCATTCTATAAGCTTTCATTTTGGAAAAATCCAACCAGGTATGTATTTTGGTATAAACTGAAAGAAGTTACCCGAAAAGACTTAATGTTCTTCATTGATCACTTTTGTTTTATTTTTTATTCGCAAATTGAAATATTATTATATATTTGATATATAATAACATATTTATCCTAAATATATGGAGATGTTTCTATCTTAATGGTATGTCCTAAAATATCACACACATCCATTAAATGGGATACACAATCATCATTCGTGCACATGACAGACAACCACCTCACGAACCGATGTCATTCGTTCTTCCATTTCCATATTTCAAGGTTGGAAATAATGATATATTTATAGTTTATATATAGTATATATTATATTTATAATTTATTTATTCTTTTATATTTAATTTTAAACACATACCTTCATGACTTCAAATTTGTGATAATATAATAACATCGTATGTGGACGTGTGGACTACCGCCTCCTTAAAGAGACATGACCCGTTCATGCATTACATGGAATGTATTAAATATGGGTTTAATAAAAATATATTATATATATGAAATAAATATTATAATTTTATTATAATATACACATATATATCTTTAAATTTCCATTCTTTTAATACGAAAAAATGTAAACAACGTTACTACGTACGAACTGCCTACCATCTCAATGAATGATGTATTTCATTTAATATCTACAAATTTTATAGGTTATATTAAATATATATATATAGTAAATATATATAGTATTTAACTCATGGATTAAAATCTTTATATGATGAAATCATGATCTATGTATATGGAACAAAAAACAAAAAGTCAAAACAAACTCCAAATATAAGATAATTAACAACCGAAATAATAAAAATAATGAATGATTAATAATGAACATGTAATAAAAAATTATAAATGGATCATATGTGATATAATAAATATTAATATGATTACGGTATAATTTATTAACATATTTAAAACCTATATATAAGAGTTTAAATGGAGTTGGACCAAAAGGGACTGTAATGTAAGGGATTTTCATCTCACTTTTTGCATCCGTGAGATAAATGTCGTAATCCCCACTTAATTATTTTTTATGGTTTAATTACTACCCAATTTGATATAATATATCATTACTAACTTTATATTAATTATATTTAAATGTTTTATTTCATTATTAATAAATTTTGGGGTTTCTGATTTAGATGTTACCATAGTTGTAACATATTTCATCTCAATTTAAATTCTATTGATAATTATTTGTTATTATGCCACAATTCACATGGATGTGGTGTATATACATATCATTTTTTATTTAATATCATTATTAAAACATAATTAATTTTATTTTAGGTATCACATTGAATTATCCCATCTAATGGGTTTTGAATTGAAAATTACCATTTTGTAAAATTTATCATTGCAATCTCACTTTGATTTGTGATTATAATCATTTTATTAAAGAAATTATTTATAAATGTTTAATTTTTATTGTAAAATAAATTTATCTTAAATATAAATATTCATCTGTAATGTGTATTATTATTTCATATACTATATGCTATTTTTACATATGGTTTTTTACTTTAAATGTTATTTTATTAATCGGGGAAATGTTGATAAATCCATATCTTTTACTCAATATGGATATTTGATAAGGAATATTGTTTATGAATTAAATAGGTTATTATTTATAAGAGGAATTATTTGATCACACATAACATGGGTTGGGGAGCACTTAAAAAGATCCCCTTGATGCACGAATAGTCTCATGAGTCAAGTCAGTTGGTTAAATCATATGGATTTTTAGCCAGTATGTTTTAAATTTTATTAAGGACATATCATTATGGTAAATGAATCATGTTCATGTGAAACATGCTGTATGATAATTTGGAATTTCTTTCTTTCATTATTTATTTATTGTTATCCATGTAATTTTCACCATGAAAAATGTTTTGGATGTATTTTATTCTCAGTTTATTTATCAAATTGCATGTGTTATTAGTTATTTACCCTTTCATATTGATAATTATCATTGATTTACAACTGTTTCCACTGTACATAACCCTTAATGGGTATTTGAGTTCACCCCTATTTTTTTCCTTTTCTAAAGATATGAAGATGAATTATTATAATGAGTTTCAAGGATGATGAGGATTTTCCTTTTTACGATATATTTTAATTTCCTAATATAATATGGGTATCATGAATATAATATGGTTATCCAAAAGTGGTACACATTTTAGTCCTTTGGGATTTTAATCATGTATCTATTCTATTGTCTTAATTTAAGGCACCAGATCATGGCTATCAAGGTTGGGGTCATTATAGTTGTTATTAGTGAATGATTAGTTGAATACATGGGAAATAGGTTTAGGAAAACATATACCATGGAACATAAATATTAGATATAATTTGAGGATATATATAGAATAATATAGTTGAATTTTTGTAAGTTATATATTTTGTGGGTCCACCAAGTAATAAATCTCTATCTTGATAATATCATGAGTTTATTAATTTGAGATTGAAGATATGTTTAATAAATTATACAAATCTTTTAGGTTTTATGCAACATGATTCTACCAAGAATAAATTTTTTTTGAGAAATTATTTGAATGTAAATGTTTTAGTGGGGAAAATTTTTTTGATGAAAAATGCCTTTACATATTATATACATAAATTAAAAGGTATTGATAAAATTTATGGTTGACATAAAAATAAGGTTATTAGAATCTGTAAAAAAGTTTGTATTGAAAACCATAGTAAAAATATTATTGAATGATGAACCATATTTCCAGGATGTATATCACACTTTTCTATAATGTTATGGGAATCACACTTATTTATTTAAGAAAAAGGATAACTCGCATAAAATGTGAGAACCATTACATCTAGAGAGGTAGTGGGGATTGAAGCCATGGTAGAATTATGATAAGGGTTTCACTCTAAACACTAGCCTATGTGATGTTCTGGTTAATATTTCATTGTTTTTATTTAAAAAAATTGATGAATAAATATTAATGATAAAATAGTAGTATTACTTTTGAGGTTATAGATTAATGTAATAGACATATTGGTTTTTGAAAATAGTTATAGGTATACAAAAATAAATTTCACTCTTTTATAGATCTTACAGTATATTAAAACTAATGTTTAGTATTTCAAGAATAAAAAAATAATTCTATGATAATAACTTATGGAATTAATGGATTAAATGGAAATTTTTCTAAGCCTAAAAAATTTAAAATTCTTTTTCTATATATATACCAATAAACTACATTTTCTTATATTATTAACCTGTAAAGTAATTATTGAACATTAGGGAAATAAATTTTAAATAAAATGTTATCCTAATAAAATATTTTTTGAATCCCTGATATTTTAAATCACTATATATTAATGGATTTTCGGCCCTTAAATTTTCTTTGATCATTCACATGTATTTTTTATCAAGGACCCCAATTTTTCTGTAGAAATATTTATGCATTTTCTCCAGGTCTGTATCATCACTTTAAAATAATGTTTTCTTATATATAAACCTAGTTATATGTTATTCCATGTGACCTTTATACATATGATTGTCTCTTATGAAGAGGATATTTTTTTAACTCTATTACAAAGAGGGTATTTAAAAAAATATATTTTCCAAAAATAAAACCCTTTATTACTAAGGTCAATTTTGAATTGTGAGGGCATAATTTATTTAATGTGAGAAGAATGTAACACCCCAAGAGATTACAATATTATCATTTTAGAAAAAATTTAAAATTTTACTCATATTTCTTCATAAAAATCTCTATGATTATATCATTCTATACTCACCAAGTAGATTATCTTGTAGTACACAGAACACTAAATTGGGATATGTTACAGAAAATATCGAGTTATTTCGATAGCTTGCATTCGCATAAGGCAGAGTTTTACAAATTAAAAATTTACTATTAAAAATATTTTTCAACATGAATGTTATCTACTATCTCTTTTAATGAATTGTATAAAAACTATTAACAAAATTTGGAAAATATATTTTTACATATATTTATATAAATAATTGGTGTTTGAAATGAATATAGAACTCAGTGAAACATAAAGGAAATATTTTTTAAGAAAACTATTTTATGCTTCCAAAGGTTTTTAATCATAATAAATTAAATTAGTTTCTATTAGCGAATGATATTAATTAAATTTCATTATTATATATTCAATTATTTTATTAACATTCATCCAATTGTTGTCACAAACCAAATCGGATACCCAAGTATCCTGATAACTAGGATGGTCCTAACATAGTCTGAAGGTATGTATCGATCCCATGGCTTGGCGTCTACCACCGCACATCATAAAAAATGAATGTGGTAAAAAAATTCCAAAAAAGTTAAACAAAGACTAATAAGTTAGTATGAAGATAAGAAAAACTCAATAGGTAGGACTATACTAGATGTAAAATAGGAATAGACAACCCAAAGTACCAGAAAATAGGATAACCACCAATGTCCCAACATACACAAATCTCCAAGGTAAAGTATTAGAAAAAGGAACCACCTACAAGTGGTACATTAACATTTCTTGAACCTGAAGTGTGTAAGATAAAATCCCATTAGGGTATCAAAATGGATTCCATAGTAAGGTGATGTAATTAATTAACCAAATAAATATTTAAATTTTAAATAAATATGTTTGGTGGTTGGAAATAATATTTAAAACAAATCATCTATTACATTTTAAATTATTGAAAACCTTAAAAAAATAGCTTAATAAAATTTTTATATAAAATAGTTTATATTAGATCAACATTATTGTGTCAAATAGTTTACAACCAGTGGAATATATTCAAAGAAAGGATAAACATGGTCATTTGTGAAGAGGTAAAATTGTTACAGGTTATTGGATCCTCACACAATTACATAATGAAAATGACAATGTTCCCACACGTCCCTTTGATACTAGATAAAGGGGACTAACCAACATACTACCAAGGACAAGATCTACTAGTAAGATTATGTTAGAGTTGTAAATCATCAATATGTGAAAGGTAATCCCCATTCTATTGTGTTTTCCCCTAATAACGCATTACCTAAATAGGATTTCATGTGGTTAAACAATAATCGATAATGGGAAAAAAATTTCAAAACCGTTTAAAATAACATTTAACCCATTTTACCATTTCAATATATCAATTTCCATTTAATAACCAACACATGGGTTATGAATAAAATTCATAATTTTTGAAGGTAAATTCACTGAGTTCCTATCTAAACCTTTTTAATCCATTTTCTCAAATATGAACTCGAAATCAATTTCCCAATTTAGTTTTGAAATTAAAATAACACAATTAAATCCCAGAATTTAGTTTTCACAAATTTCAATCCAATTTAAACCACACACCCCAATTCAAAGGATTTGGTGTTTTTTTTAAAAAAATTCCATGCCAAATTTCTAATGTCCCATCTTGGGTACCACACACCAGTGCCCTGACCAGGTCCACTATGTGACCTCAAGAACGTCTCTGCATATTCCAGAGGTTGCCGACTAGTAGTGAGGGTCTGATAAGTCAATTGGGGGAGAATATATCATATTTTATTAGAGTGATACACCTACAAATATAATAAAAAATTCCAGAATAATATATACCAATAAACAATACCAATATATGAAGATAATCAATGAATGAAAATACAATATCAACTAAAGTAGAAAACATTCCATTATAAATTACGTATCAAGTGTCTAAAAGGAAGAAATAAAATAGAGGCACCAATGACTCCAAAGTGGGTCCCGAACCACATATAGTTCAGTCCTCTGAGATCCATACCCAAATCATTCATCTAACACAGGGCCTTTTCCCTCAATATGTTCCACAACAATAAAGTCTTTTCAGGTAACGATCAGGTAGCCTGAGTAGGGTGTGTGTAAGTCTTAGTAGGACACCACTAACAATGTCAAAAAAATCTTGTCATTAACATTTTATACAGTGTATAAACATATAAGTAAAATGAATAAGTAAGTATTTATCACATTATCATTTAATCATTATTTATCCACATTAACTCCCAAGTTCCTGAGGAAACCAAAATTTCAATGCATTCATCGGATCATACTGGAGCCCGAATTGTTCCCAAGTAATATCATATCTTAATTCCTACTTAAGATCATACCGAAACTAAAAATATTTCAAGGTGATATCATATCTCAATACCTTCTTTGGATCATGCTATAGCTGAGGTATTCCCTAGTGTGGTTCTATTTGAGAGTGCCTTTTTTACCATTCTTTAGTTCATACTTGAATTTTAATGTTACCATTCATATATCACACATTAGAATGACCATGTTAACATTATTTAATTCACACTTTAATGACCATGTTACCATTCACACATCATACATTAGAACGACCATGTTACCATTCCTTAATTCACACATGAATGATCATGTTACAATTCAAACATCACACATTATAATGACCATGTTACCAATATTTAATTCACACATGAATGACCATGTTACTATTCAACAATCACACATTAGAACGACCATGTTACCATTATATAAGTCACACTTTAATGAACATGTTAACATTCACACATCACATATTAGAATGACCATGTTACCAATCTTTAATTCACACTTGAATGAACATGTAACCATTCACATATCACACTTTAGAATGATGATGTCTCCAATCTTTAATTCACACATGCATGACCATGTTACCATTCTCACATCACACAATAGAATGACCATGTTACCATTCATTAATTCAATATTTAATGAACATGTTACCATTAACACACAAATAATTAATTCAACAATTATTAATCCACATAAATGCCATTACGAATTCAACATTTAGTAAAAAAAACAATTATATTAGTTAATTGAATAATTAAATAATCACATCGATAAGATTAATTAATTCAACAATGAATTAATCACACAAGTCCATTAATGAATTCAAATATTAACTTATCACATCAATAACATAAATTAATTCAATGATTAATTATTTAAAAAATTCCTTTAGTTAATTCATATATTAACTAATTAGATCAATAACAATAATTAATTCAACAATTAATTAATCACACAAATTCTTTAGTTAATTCAACAATTAAATAACCACAATAATAAAATTAAATGATTCAATAATTAATTATTTATATAATTCCATTAGTCAATTAAACAATTAAATAATCACACCAATAACATTAGAAAATTAATTAAAAACACAATTCCTCTAGTTTATTAAACAAATAACTAATCACATCAATAACCTTAATTAATTAAAAAAATTAATTATTCAAACAATTACTTTAGTTAATTTAACAATTAACTAATCACTTTAATAACAATAATTAATACTTCAATTAATTAATCACACAATTCCTTTAGTTAATTCAACAATTAACAAATCTCATTAATAACATTAATTAATTTCACAATTAATTAATCTCACAATTCCTTTAGTTTATTCAACAATTAAGTAATCATTTTAATAAATTTAAATAACTAAAATATGAATTAATCACATAATTTCTTTAATTAGTTCAAAAATTAACTATTCACATCAATAACATTAATTAATTCAACAATTAACTATTTAGATCATCAATATCAATATCTCATTATTAATTAAATAAATTATGATATATCCCATTACTATTATGAAGGTTACATTACTAACAATGTCATGGTTTTCCTTTTTTGTTTTTTGGGGAGGGATGAGAAGGAAATAGTAGGGTACTTGTAATGGTGAAGTTAGAGATTTGTGGGAATTTCTAGCATGAAATCTACTATATTTATAGAATTCTAGAGATTTAAACTCCCTGTAATATTATTACATGATGTGTAAACCATAGATGAAAATAAATCTATTTTTTTATCAAAATGAGATTGTTTTTTGGAGATTATGATACTTATCAATTACAAGATGTGTAATTGGGTTACACATCACATAATGTCCCATGGGCGGCTTTTAAATAGGCATCATAGATGAAATTTTCATTTTTTCTTCCTCCGTGGTTCTTTTCTAAAAACCTAGAGCCTTCTCAAATGATTTTGGGAGCCTCCAACCCCTACAAACCATTTCATTCGACATTTGAACATTATTACGATCATAGTGTGTCTTCTATGTAAGTGTTCTCTATGAAATTCTATCTACTTCTATATTCCTTCATTATAATTTGACAAATTATCTTGATTTTTATTGGTATAATATATATGTTGTTAAATCTTTTTTCTATGTTGAGTTCCTAGATATTTTCTACCATCTTTCTTGTTAGCAGGTTTCATTGTGGGGGTTGTGTTTCAATGAGAACAGTAGGTGGTTATATTTTTGGATTCGAATTTAATTAAACTTAAATTTATTGATTTAAATTCAGTTTTATTTAATTTTAAATCAAATTAATTTAATAAATTACATTCAACCATTTTTCTAAAAACTTGATTACAGTGAATTCGGGTTTTGGGACATTTTTTCATCAAATTGGAAATCCATAAATTCCATTAGATTGGGGTGTGTTCATAGAAAGTTGAGAAGTTTAAAATTTTCTAATTTAAATTAGGAATTTGATAGAAATTATGATTCAATTAAATTGTTGAATTTAATTGTGGCATGTTTATTTGACAGAAAATTGTGAAAATCGCCAATTCTAGTGAATTATGGGGTTTTTATAAAATTGATAGAAGTTGTTTGAAAATTAAATTGTAGAATTTAATTGAAAAATTGTATTGTGGAATTTCATGGATAAATGATTTCAAATCTAAGATTAGGAAAAATGGTTTAACAACGGTTTTGGTGGAAACATAGTGGTTTCATATTTTTGAAAAGTCATGTTTTTCATTAGAAACTCATTATGGGGTTTAAAGGGAAAATTGGTATATTTGAAATGGGGGATGAAATTTAATTGTATTTTAAGTAGTCTTGAAATAAATTTCTCCATCATTGTTTATACATGAGAATATTCATGAATTCTATTATAAGTGAGTTATTTTGGGAGGAACTTTATGATTTACAATGTTCTAAAATATCATATTAGCACATCCCATTCCTTAGGCGATGGTGATGAGTCCCCTTTTCTTTAGGCCTAAAGGAGAGTATTTACATACTGTTTCACAGTGTTTCACACATATATGCAAGAACCATCATACCTATTTAGAACATGACCATGTTTTTCACGTGTTGTTTATCAAATGTATATATTCCATTTTTTAAACTATTTTACATTACTTGTGATTTTAGATAATCTTTTTTATGTAAAAGTGTTTATCTAAAACATTTTGTGGAAAGTACCATTTGTGTAAATCACCGTTCGTCTAAATTTAATTCCATCATTTGAAATTTGAAGCATGAAATGATAAAGTATCTTAGTATTTTGAAATTTAAATAATGAATTTTTTAAATATTATTTTGAAATGAAAAACCCATTTATTTGAAAATTTTATCACATTTTTGTTAATTGGATATTGGCATCTTGTTATGGAATCTTTTGGTGAGATCCTACTAAGATTTATCTCACATCATAATTATGCCTTAAGGTGTTTGTTATAGAAACTCAGATTAACATACATGGATATTAAATGTTCTTAGATTAATATACAGTACATTAAAAAAATACATGACATAAGACCATACTAGTTTAGTGTCTTTGGATGCTTGAAAAAAAATATTATATCCCAGTGAAAGATAATCAAAATATCCCATAAAGATATCCAAATTTAGTACTTCTACCTAATTCTTTTCATAACCTTTAGAAAATAAAAAAGGGACGGAGCTCAGATGCTCATTAAGGGTAAACAAGGGAGACATGTAAGAATAAACACGAACATAGTTGTTTGATAACATGATCGTAACATTATGAGATCAAACACTACATATCAAAGGTCATAAACATGAGTTGTGGGATAAATCTAGACAGATAATAAGATATGAATCAAAAATAAATAAATTCATAAGACATGAAATCCTAACATGGAAATAAAACATAGAAATTTTGGCATACATAAACTTGTGATATCATTCCCTTTAAGTCAAGACATAATGATAGAATATATTAGGGAACTTTATAGGAACTACACCCATTAGGCTAGACACACCCCCATCCTCAGTCATAATCCCTTCTTTGTAAGGGATTGGTTTTCCCCATATTCCCCTAATAGAACAAGTTTCCCCATTTTACATTATCATGATGGCTACACCTACAGGGCAGGACAAACCATCATTCCCAGTGGTTGTCCTATCTTTCTAAGGGATTTGTTTTCCCCATCTTAGCATAATGGATTGAGTTTCCCCATATTCCATAATCATGGTGACTACACCTATTTGGTGGGACTAAACACCATCCCCATAGAATTACTTACTTTATAAGGGATTGGGTTTCCCCATCTCCCTATAATGGATCAAGTCCATCTACTTTATTCCCATCAATATCTCATGATATAAAAATCATTACCCAATTAATTAGAGGGAGATATAGGTCCCAACCATCACATAATTAAATCATACATAATTGTTCCAAAGGATACTAAATAATCATACCACATATCATAACCCATGAAATAAAATGGGTATAATAAACATATAAACATATCATAACCTATGTAAAGAGTCAAGTTTCATAATCATTTCATCATAAACATAACAAGTGAAAAGTAGCGAGTATCAAAAGCATATAACCTGTGAGAGAGAAATGGGGTTTAGAAACATATTATCCATGAAAAAAATGGGTTTCATTAAGACCATTACCTTAACCATAACTCATTCATAGAATGAATATGAATATAACCATTATCTCATTTCCTTGAAGCTATAAATAACATCAATATATTTCACCTTAGAAGGAAAATAATCTGGAAATATCCTATAAAAACATATCTTGAGAAAAATATCATTTATTATATGAAAAAAGGATTTTTAATACATAAAACCATTTGAAAAACATTTTATTTAAAAGAACATTGAAATATTATAAAGGAGAAATGAAATTATTTTGAAAACCTATTTCATTAAAAAAAATTAAAATCAGCTTGAAAACATTTAAAACCCCATTTTTTTAAAACACTTTAAAACATTTAAAGAAATATTGAAACTGTTTTAAAAACCATTTATTTGAAAATAATTTTAAAACATATAATTAATATTCAAAACTTTTTGAAAAATCATTTTTCTTGAAATCTTATAAAAGAATATTGAAATTATTTCGAAATCCATTTCTTTGAAAGCACTTTTAAAAATTTTAATTAAGAATTGAAAAATATTTTTAAAATAGTTTACCATGAAAACATATAGAATAATTCTGAAACCATTTAAAAAAAATCCACCAAAATTACTTTTCAAAACATTTTCTTAAATATTTACCAATTTAATAATGGAAAAGGGAGCTTCAAAGAAATAATGGTGGGTAAATCTGTACATGTTGTATGATGTCAAAAGAACATTCCCTTTTCATAGTAAAATTGGTAGAAAAGTTCCTTTTTAGAAATAAATAATAATATCACCTCTAATATATTGGTAAAATAAAAAAGGAACAAATTTCATTTATATCTTATAGTATAATGATACAATATTCTTGGAAACCCTTTTTATAAAACCTAGATTTCTGACTGAAGAGGGGGTAAAGTTGAGATTTCCTAAAAACACTTTCTTATCAATATTATGTAACAAAGAGTAGAAAATGGTGCCAATACGTGAGTATATAATTAAATAACATATGATAAGGAAAATAATTATTTTATTGATATATAGATCATAATATTTCATAAAAGAAATCATAAACATAAACAATATTGAAAAGCAATGAGATTGTCTCAATAAACTCGTATAACTTTGTTGTTGGGATCATGCTCTCCATGCATGGAATGTAAATTAAATTAAGAATATAATATCATTAAACTAATGAGATTCATGATATTACATGTAACATGGAAGTATGTACACCTTGAGAAAGTGTTTAGTAGCATAACAAAACATAAGTATCAAAGAAGGCAAATTGAGACCAATCATTTTTACCGATTTGGTAACCTTTGAAACTTAATACTCATGAAAGAAGGGTCATAAAACTGGAATGTGAATTCCCATATATTTATGTACAACATAAACAGAATACAATCATGTTCAGTACATACACCACACAAAAGAAAATAGTGGCTAACATAAAATATATCTCACGAAAATTAAATGTGAGATGAAATCCCCTTACCTTGTTTCTTGACTCTCTCCGTACTCATAAAATATTCTTATATAATAAATACAATTTTATTATAAATATTTTAAAAAAGTATTTTCTTATTCATAATACCATATATGGTTTGATTATGATCCTATATTACACACTTTTTGACTATCTTATGTTATGTTTTCACTTCGGGTGATATTTTTTTGTTCTTTGCATGTGTCTAAATTCGTTATACCATTGGTCCTTATACTTATTTCATGATTCCATAATTTATATCATGATATAAATATCAGGTATATATATCATATTAATATTAGAATAATTTTTATCATGTATAAGTATAAAATGAAATACACCATTCATGGAGACGGTAAGTCGTACACATGCATGAACATTGTTTCTGTTTTAACTATCATATTGAAAGACCAAAAAATGACATACATATATATATATATATATATGTATATGTATATATATAATTCTTACTGTATCATTAATATATCACATATATCATATAATTTTATTATGATCATCCTTATTACATCCCATGTGGTGTGTGAATGAATTAAACCGCTTTGAGGGGGCGGTAGTCCACACTTCCTCAAACGAGATTATCGTATTAACACAAAATGGAAGGTTAAAAGATGTGTGTTAAATAATAAATAAATAATATTAAAGAAATAATAAATAAAATATTATATATATATAAATATTTTGCTCATAATAATGGCCACAATGATTGGTGGTAATGAAGAAAATAGTAATCATCGTTTTGTGAGGCAACAGTTCGTTGTACAAAGAAACAATATGTTCAACATCCATTAGAATAATGTGTGTCTAATTGTAGGATGGAAACATTGCATAAAAATATCCTAGTATAATTAAGATACTTGTTTTTTCACAAAAAAATGGAATAAATGGAGTGGATGGGTGGATAAGGAAAATAAAAGAAATGAGCTCGAGAGCATATGTTACCTCTTAATCGAGTAACTCCTTTTGGTTTGTGACAAAAGAATTTTTTGATAGGGTTTTTTCCCAAAGGGAGGATTAAAGGTAGAATTTAGGATCTTTGGGAGAAATGTTGGGTAGGTATTGTTTTAACTAAAGGGGCTTGATATCTATGAGGAAAGGGTATAGTTGGTCTAATTTTATATCGAAGGAAAATGGCTCACATTGATGTTTTCGAAACAAATTAGGTGTCCACATGTTATTAACTAAAAAAAGTCTTAAAAAACCAAAAACAACTCAATAATGTAATGTGTATGGACTAAATATTGACATAAAATGGGTTTTAGAGATGTTTTTAGGTCATTTTGGCCCTTAATTTTAAGGTTTAGTCCCCAATAAAGCATAATTTGGCTTTAACCACTATGACTAATTTTAATAAATTCTACTAATAATTTTGGCCAAAAATTAACATGGTCCTATCAGAATATAAACATTATAATGAATACATTAGTGTATGTTGGATTTTTGAAATTATTTTTATAGAAGAGAAAAAATTATGTTTATTGTTAATCCCTTAGACTGGATGAAATAATGGGGTTTTAAAGTAGGTAAAAGTTCAAAAGTTTGTTAAGCTTTTATATTTAGTATTAAAGTGAAATTGATTCTATTGTATTTATTTGTATTAATAAATGTAATATTTCTCTAATGTTACCTTAAAATAATTTATATATTTATTTATCATTAATAAATAATTAGACAGAAAGGCAGTTTTTAACCAAAAAGCAGTATTTTTCACTATTCATCAAAAAATGAAGTTTCTCAGAAAAACCCAAACTATTCACCCTAGGATAATTTCGAAATTATAAACTAAAAAATGAAGGTTATTTTATAAAATTACATTTATAAATGTTTCTAAATTTATTTTTATTATGAAAAGTGATTCATCTAAGGAAACAATATTTTTAACATAAAAGGACTTTACCAAAAATATTATATTTCATTATCAATATGTTTTATTTATATAAAACAACAATATTTGAAAATTATTTATTAATAAGTTTAACAAATAGGTTATAATTATCTCATTTAGAAAATTAAAACCATAAATAGAGTTGTTTCATAGAATCTTAGTGTTGCATGCATCATACACCAAGTATGTGTTTCTTGAAGAGCAAGCCAAGTTGGTATCGCGTGTAGTGCAAGAAACATTGGTATTGAGTGTGAAAGAAATGTTTGAATTAGTATTTTAATATATATATATATATATACATGAAGAACTCTTTCCAGTCTCATGTGAAATGAAAAAATATTGAAAATTTAAATCAATTGAAAAAACAATAATTCTCAAAATCTCTAGGTGGTACATTATACCCCCTTAAAATTAATTTCACCCTAAAAATTCATAGGTTTTATCAAAGGATTAATAATTAAATGTTTCATTAATAGAAACCCATATCATATAAATATATAATAAAACATCCCTTAAAAGGAAAATTTGGAACTATAATGGTTACCCAAAGTAACATATAATTGGGTTTCCAAATTGGAGAACATAGGTTGGGAGTGAATATTGGGTATAGAGGAAAAGAATAAATATTTATAGGGAGTGATTGGGATCATCAATAAAAAACAAGTGAATGATCAAATGAAAGTTTATGGCCTCAAATTCATAAATATATGATGGCTTAAAAGGACATATGATTAATGGAAATTAAGGTATTAGGATAAAAAATATTTATGATCATTTTAAGAAGATTGAGTAATTATCTATAAATTTCTATAAACAAAATTTCATTATTGGGTTGTGATTTGAAAAATTTCTAATACACCCATTACCTCATGGAATGAATGTATATATATTAACCTTGATGAATAAAGAACAAAAATATGATTTTAATATAACTTAATGCCCATAAAAGACTAAAAAGTCTACAAATTTGTCTCTTAAAAAAATTCCACCTGAAATAAAAAGTAACACTACGGGTTCATCATAAAAATTTATTCATCAAAAATAAATAAAAATTTACTAGGACATTGTGTAGGCCAATAGTAGGTGTGAAGCTCTTATCATCCTTAAGTCATGAGTTCAAGACCCATTGCCTTTCCGGACTTGATTGGTTGTCACCCGACATACATGATGTATTTTTTTAAACCACTCTAATATAATATATAAGATGGTCATCCTTGAAATAAAGATAATCACCGATTATTATTTTAACAATGGAATTCAACATATACTTAGTGAATAAATAATTCCTATGAAGTTTAACTTAAAATTTGCATGGAAGGATATCCTTATAACCCTTTAAAAATATAAAAATCCAAAACCTTATAAAAAGAGTCACAAAATCATATTAACATTGATTCCCATGTATAAAAAAAGGTACTATTGGTTGTCACATTCCAAGCATGTGAATAAACTCATTATATACTCTCTTGAAACATGGTAACAACTTTAATTACAATAAATTCTTTTGTAAAACATTAAGGATTCCTCATTACAAAGTATATTAGATTTAATCCTTAAAGAATTTTGCAATATTCATTAGTGGTAGCATAAACCACTTATAAACAGGTTCTTACATAGTTCCAAGGTAATCAGTATTGTCCAATTTACTTATTCATATATCACATTTCTTTATGCACAAAACATTATCTGAACATAACAAACATGTTAAGGGCTACATTCCCTTAGTAACAATGTAAACTTTCATGAGATAAAATTTCTAGTGCATCATGACCATTCAACATATTCTTATAAATCCATAGAAAAACATAAACTAAATAATACATACATAATTAACCATTCTTAATTATGGACTAAAAATACATAAATCATTTGATTACTTCAGCCTTAATCCATTAATAATAATACCTATTTCCGTTCACATTTCTTCCATAGTATCTTCATCATTTACAATATAACCATTACAAAAACCAGCTTGATAATTCTCTTTATGAACATTCCTATTGAGCATTGGGTTGTACAATGACTATTTTTTCCACATTAAAAACACTTAACACCCAATGATAACATTAGGAGGAAAAAATTACCATCTATTTCATTAACTGAACTATTAATTTTTCACTTATAGTCATTTTCTTTGTGTCCTTATTTCCCACATTCAGAACACATTCTTGTTCATTTAAGACATTCACTTAGGTGATTCTTCCCACATTATGGAAACAAAGGATAGAAAATCTTTTTCCCCCATGGGTTCCAATACCTTAACTCTCAGCAAACTCCTTCTATCTATTCCATGGATAGTTCGAGTGTTGTATTAGGTAAAAATTGTTAATCATGTTCCATGAAAACAAATTATACATGATCAGTATGTCTTCAATTCATATGATCATACCTTGTGACTACTCATCAGAAAATACTCCATAACATTCAACATTTATCCATTACCTTATGGTTCCAGGCATTTTCTAAAAACATGAAGCATAGTGTGAGCATTACTTATCATTGTAGAAAATCTCATATTCATGAAAATAATTACTTATAAGATGAATAAATCTGGACACCTTCCATAATATATGACACCTTGGGTTTATCCAAGGTTATTCATAAGTAAAATATATATTAATCCTTTTTAAGGTTCATTAAGAGTTAGTGAATTTCCAAAGAATATCCCCTTAGGAGTGTCAGTCTAGGTGTGGAGCAAGGCCCTTTCTCATGTACCAGATTACCCGGAGTCAAGCCCAGAACATCTTGTCAGATTTTTTACTCCTAGGTACATCAATGCTAGAGCCACATCCAAACGGAGTATCTAGAAAAAGATGTATTTCTAGGAAACCTCTCACTATATCCTTTACCAAAATTCCATAATATTTACCTAAATGTTAACTTACCCTTATACTTTTCCTTATAGACATCCCTAGACATATCCTTAGAAATAATCATAGGGATCTCACTAAGGTTTTTCCTTCTTTGTTTCCAATGGTTGACTAAACCTTCCCTCTGGTACCAACAGTAGTAACCCCGAAATAGAATGCAAGGATATTATATCTTTTTAGATTAATATTCACTATATTACAAAAATAAATTCAAAAGGACCATAATTGTTTAGGGTATTTAGAAACACAAAAGCAAAATCTTATTTCTTAGTGAATGATCATCAATATCTCCTATAAAGATCTCCTCATTTATTAATTATACTTAAAGCCTTTCATTATAACTTGGATAATGGAAAACAATAGAAATGGGTGAGTTTAGATGCCAAGTATGGGTAAACAAGAGATACATATAAGCATAAACATGAAAATAATATTATGATAATGCAATCATAAAAATAGAAGATCACACCCTTGGTATCAAAGGACATAAACCAGACTTATGGGATAAATCCCGTTAGTTCATAAAACATGAATCATAAATAAATAAATGCATAATCCAAGAAATCATGACATAGGAATAAAACATGGAATTGTGGCATACATGAACATGTGATATCATTCAATGTAACTCAATATGCATTGCTAGAACCAATAAGGGCCTTTCATTAGAACTGCACCCACTGGGTGGGACACACCACCATCCCCAGTCAAAGTAATTTCTTTATAAGGGATTGGGTTTCCCCATCTTACAATATATTATCATGTTTCCCCATCTTAGATCATCATGGTGACTACACCTATTGGATGAGACAAACCACAACCTCAGTGGATGTCATTTCTATGTAAGGGATTGGATTTCCCCATCTTCTCCTAATGAATTAAGGTTCCCCATATTCCCATAATGGACCAAGTCTGTCGACTTGATACCCATCATTATCTGATGAGATATAAATATTTGCCCAATGCATTGAAGGGAGATATAGGTCACACCCTTCACGTAATGTTATCATACAATCATGTTCCATAAGATCCTAAATAAACACATCACATATCATAACCCATGAAATGAAATGGGTAACATAATCATATAAACATATCATAACCTATAGAAATAGATAGGTTTCTTAATCATTTAATCATAAATATAACCTGTGAAAAGAAGCAGGTTTCAAAAGCAAATAACCCATGAAATAGAAATGGGGTTCATAAACATATTACACCTAAAGAAGAAATAGGATTCATAAATACCATGAAATTAAGAATAACTCACTCATTGAATGGTAATGAATGAAACCTTTTGATACTTTCTATAAGGCATGAGTAACATCAAAAGATTTCATCGTAGATGGAAAATAAATTTGAAATATCCTCTAAAAATGTTTCTTGAGGAAAATATAATTTCATGTTTGAAAATATGATTTTTAATACATAAAACCATTTAAAAATACTTTTATTATAAAATACCTTGAAAACTTATAAAGGAGACATGAAATAATTTTGAAAACCTTTTTCTTTGAAAACCTTAAAAATAAGCATCAAAACATTTTAAAAAACCATTTCATAAAAACAATTTAAAAAAATTAAAGAAATATTTAAAATTCTTTTAATACCATTTCATTGAAAATAATTTGAACAATTATAAATATGCTTGAAAATATTTTGAAAACCATTTCTTTGATAGCAATTTGAAAACATTTAATTAAGACTTAAAAAAAAATTGATATTTTTTTCAATGAAAACATATAAAATATTTTTGATACAATTTTGAAAAAAAATTCATTTAAAATTCCTTTTAAAACATTTTCTTAAATACTATCCTTTTTAATAATGAAAAAGGGATCTTTAGAGAAACTATAGGGGTGAATCCGTACATGTCTTACGTGGTCAAAAGAACATTCCTTTTACATGGTAAAAGGGTAAAAAAGTGTCGTGATTGGGAAATTACAAGAATATTCCCCTGAAGAGATTTCTAAAATGAATAAGGGTAAAAATTTATTTTAGATCTTATATGATAATGGTACAATATTATTGGAAACCCATTTTAGAAAACATAGATTTCTGACTAAAGAGAGGGTAAAGTCGGGCTTTCCTAAAAACGATTTATTAACTATCTTATGTTACAAAGAGTAGAAAATGGTATCAATACGTGATTATATCAAAAAATAATAGAAAATAAGAAAACTCATGATTTTTCATGATATATGGATCATATGATTTCATCAAATGATGTATAAAAATAAACAATCTCGAAAAGCAATGAGATTGTCTCAATAAACTCTTAAAACTTTGTATCTTGGGATCATGCTCTCCATGTAAAAAATAAATTAAATGAATAATATAATATAATTAAATAAATGGCATGTAACATGGTAGTATGTATGCCTCAAAAAAAAGATTAGGTTCATAACAAAACATAGGTCTCAAATAGGGAAAATGGAGACAAAACAATCTTATCGATGTGATAACATTTGAAACTTAATCCTCGGGAATGAAAGATCATAAAAAAGGCATGTAAATACCAATAAATTTTAGTACATGATACATAGAATAAAATCATGGGCATTACATACACCACTAAAAATGAAAGATGGTGAACATAACATTTATCTCATGAAAATTAAAAGTAAGTTGAAATCCCCTTGCCTTGTGTCTTGACTCTCATCGTACTCGTAACATCTTCTTATATAAGAAATATAAGTTTATTATAAATATTTTTTAGAATAATATTATTATACATATTATTATATATGGTTTTATTATGAACCTATATTACTTTCTAGTTAACGATACTATGTTAAGTTTTCACTTCGGGTAATATTTTCTTTGTTCTTCGCATCTGTCTAAATTTGTTATATCATTTTTACTTATACTTATATCATGATTCCAGAATGTAGATAACAATTTAATGTCAGTTATATAAATTATATTAATATTATAATAATTTATATAATATATAAGTAAGAAATGTAAAACATCAGTCATAGAGATGGTACGTCGTACGTACGCATGAACACTGTTTTCGTTTTTAATAATCGTATTGAAAGAACAAAAGAAAATGACATATATCTATATATGTATGTATGTATAAGTATCTATATCATTATTAATGATTAATGACTATATCGTATATGTAATATAATTTTATTAAGCTCATTTTTCATACATCCAATGTGGTGTGTGAACAAATCACATTATTTTTAGGGGGCGGTAGTCCACACTTCCTCAAATGAGATTATCAAATTAACACCAAATAGAAGGTCAAAATGTGTCTGTTACAAAATGAATAAGGAAAACTATTTAAATAATAAATAAAATATATTACATATATTAATATAGTGTCTATCATAATGGCCACTATGATTGGTTGTAAAATAGAAATAAAGAATCACTGTTTTGTGAGGCAGTAGTTTTCCGTACATAGAAGCAGTATGTTCAAAATCCATTAGATGTAGGTGCATGTATGTGTAGATCAGAAACTTTGCATAAAAACATCCTATAATATGGAATATAGTCATGTTTTCATACTTGAATGTAATAGAGTGTATGGGGTGGAGAATGAAAATAATGGAAAAGATCTTGAGAGAAGATGTTACGTCTTAATTGGGTAACTCTTTTTGGATAGTGCAAAAAGGATTCCTTGATAGGGTATCTTCCCAGAGATAGGATTCGAGGTAGAAGGGAGGATTTTTTGGAGGAAATTTTGGATTCTATTGGAAGAGATTATGACGCTTGGGAGTTGTGAGGAATTAGTATAGGTGGTGTCCTTTTATAGGGAAGGGGAAGGACTCAAATGGAATTTTAAAAAAAAATTAGGTATGAAAATGTTGTTTCCTAGAAAAAGTATTACCAAACCATAAAAACACTATAATGGAAGTTTTATGGCCTAAATATGGACAGAAAAATTGTTTTTTAAAAGTGTATAGGTCATTTTGGACCATAATTTTAAGGATTAGTCCCTAATTAAACTTAATTTATCCTTAACTGCTATGATTAATTTTAATCACATTTTCTAATCATTTTTGTCAAAAATAAACATGGTGATATTACACTCTAAAAATTATATTGAATTAATGTTTGTATTTTTTTTAAATTCCAATCATAGAAGCAGAAAAATTAAGATTACTTCTAGTCCCTCAGATGGGACGAAATAATGATGTTTTAAAGTAGGAAAAAGTGTAAAAGTTTTTAGATTTTATTTCAGTATTAAGGTGGAATTTATTATAATTAATTTAATTGCATGAGTAGATGTAATATTTATCTAATGTGACCATAATAATAATTTATAATATTATTTTTCATTAATAATTAATTAGAGAAAACTAAAAATCATTATTATTCACTATTCATAAATATTGTTGTTTCTCAGAAAAGCGCAAAAAAATGACCCTTGGACAGTTTTGACATTATGAATTCAAAAATGAAGACTATTTTATCCAATTAAATTTCTAATTGTGTCTAAAATTACAATTATTGTTAGAATCTATTCATTCAAGAAAACAATATTTTTAACATAAAAGGACTTTACCAAAAATATTATCTTTCATTATCAATAAGATTTATTTATATAAAAAAAATATTTGAAAATTAGTTATTAATAATTTTGACGGCTAGCTTATAATTATATTATTTATATATTTAAAATACTAAAGAGAGAAGTTTCATAGAAGCTTAGTGTTGTGTGCATTGTATGCCAATTTGGTGTTTCTTGTAGCCTATGCCAAGTTTGTATTGAGAGTAACACAAGACAAGTTGGTATTGTGTGTGAATGGAATTTTTGAATTAGTTTTTTAATATATATATATATATATAGAACTATTTCTAGTGTCTTGTTAAATAAAAAATATTGTAAAGTAAACTTAATTCGTAAAAATAATTCTCATAATATCAGGGTGTTACATTTAGAGATTATATATTTACAGGTTTGATAATGGAAAACAGACCACTTATAGGTGGATCTATCTATTGAATGTTGAAATTGGTTATTTATATATGAGTTGGAACTTGGGAATTTATTTCTGTTTTTTTCACTCTTGTGGTACTTTGGATTTTTAATTCCTTATTTACATTTGGTACATTACTTCTAGTATAGTTTCTTTTGATATACATATTGCCTTGTTCCTTTTACTTCTACACTGTTAATAGGAAAATCATTCCCACTTCTGGAATGTATGATTCTTGGTGCTAGTCACTGAACCGAGTGGATTGGGAATTCCCTTCAAGCAATGTTAGGACCGAATCAGTTATCAGGTTACAAGGGTACCTGGGATGGTTCTTGACAAAGTGGTATCGAAGATCCAGGTTTAACTTCATATATTTATGTTAGTTGAGTTGTAAAATATTATTAGAACTTAAGAGGTAGTTATAATTCAGTGCCTATATATCTCTCATTGTAGTGAAACTTAAGTCTACATAGGTGGTTATGGAAAGATGTCTTATGGATTATTTCTAGTATTTTCCCTGTTTTGAATTAGATGTGTTGCAAACCAAAGCTTTTTTGTATATCAGTTGGGATTAATTTTCCATAGTTATATTTTTGAGTGTCAATATGATCTCATTCTTATTGTTTGATGATATTGTGTAGCATCATTCCTCTAAGAAGACATGTGAATCAGATCTAGGAAGAAGATGCTGTTGAACATGGATGAAAGATTTCTCTTGTGGACCCAAATCTGGCAGTGGTGATCATACACACTATCAGTGATTTGTGTTATGCACCACCTCCTATTCCCATTTAGGTTATTTCAATGGAAACTCATAGGGATTTTCTAAGGATTTGTTCTCAATAGTTACGTCACTATAGGCTAGAACCATTCAAAGGCTCAATTAATCCACATGAGTTTGAAGAATGGTTGAGTTGAATGGATCAATATTTTTTTATTCTTGGACACACCAGATTAAATTAAGGTGAAATGTGCCACCTTGGTGCTGGAAGGGCCAAATGGGAGATGGTTGGACAATATAGTAACATCCAGAAGTATCAGGGATTAGAGTGGAAAAAATTAAAATTTATTTTCACCAACCATTTCTATAGAGAATCAATTCTTTTGGCCAAGTTTATATATTTTTTTATACTTGGGTAGGCTAAAATAACTGTGATGAAGTATGCAAACCATTTGGATGAGATCATGAATTTATCACCTAAGATAGTGTCAAATGAGATGATGAAGTCTCAAAGGGTTGATTTGGATCTCAATCAAGATATTCATTCTTAGGTATTACTGATGAATCTCTCTTCATAGGATGAAATGCTAGATAGAGCACATATCATTGAAATGGACCTATATAGAAAGTCGGGGCTATTGAGAGTTTCTTTCTTTCATAGTGGAAGTTTGAGTTCCTTCAATGAAAAGTCGAAGTGTAATGATTATCATGGTAGTTATTGATATCATGGTCATTCTAGGCTGCTTGAAGTACCTGGAAGAGGTTCTTTGGTTTGCTACTAGTGTGGTAATGTAGAAAATTCAAAGAGGGTCTACACTAAGGTACACAATAACTGGGGATCCTGTGGATGTTCAGGGCACTTATGCAGATTCATTTCTATTTATTCCACTATGTTTAATGTAATGGGATCATTAGGTCATCCCAATACTGTAGGGAAATCATATTATTCACATGAAAAAGGGTTCCAGCCAAAGGAATTCGGAACAAAGCTTATTTAAAAAGATTAAGACTCTCCAAAGTAAGAATAAATGGGTCTAGTGACCATGATAGGTACCATTACTATTGCTTTTTCATTAGTGACTACTTTATTTGATACTAGTCCATCTCATTCCTTTTTTTCTACCTATATTGTTAAAATGATTAATATTTCTACAGATATTTTATCTTGTGTAATGAATATTACTACACCCCTTGGTACAAATAGAGAGAAGGGTCTCTGTAGTCCCTCTTATCTCTTCTCTCTTTCAGATGTCAAGATTTCTTTGTATTTTATGGTTCTCAACATGAAAGTTCTTGAAGTCATATTTGGGAGGGATTGAATAATTTCCAATAAAGCGCAGATTGATTGTTGTATTTAATGTGTCTCATTTACTACACCCAGTAGTGTTTTTATTGTTGTTCAAGGAGAATGGGTCCTAATGTCGAGAAGAGCTAAAACAACTTATCCAATGTTGGGAAATTGGTATCAGTGTTTTCCTTTGATATAGAGTGGGAATATATGAGTGGTGATCTCCCCTAGTTGACTATGAGTTTCCCGACATGTTTCTTTATGACTTCAATAGTTTCCCATATGTAAGGGAGGTTGAGTTTCCCATTGACTTAATGTATGATACTAAACCATTTTTAATTCATGCTTCCTACATGACACCAGCTGAAAAGAAAGACTTGAATTACTAATTGTAAGACCTTCTTGATAAAGGATTTATACAGCTGAGTGTGTCACCTTAGGCAGAGCCGGTTCTCTTTTATAAGAAAAATAATGGTTCACTTGACTTGTGTATTGATTACCAAAATCTCAATTCAGTTATGATAAAGAAAAAGTATCTATCACCATGGGTTGATGATCTGTTTGATCAGTTGAAAGAGATAAAGTGGTTCACCAAGATTGATCTTCGCTATGGTAACCATCGGTTAAGGACAAAAGAATCTAACAATCACCACCTTTTGGTGAAGGTATGACCATTATGAGTACCCTATCATGCCCTTTGATCTAACCAATGGTCTTGTAGTTTTCATGGATTTGATGAACATGATTTTCCATGAGAATCTGGATTACTTTTTTGTAGTCTTTGTCATTTAAATCCTCATTCACTCTAACTCTGAGGAAGATCATGTGAATCATTTGAGAATAGTTATGACCACACATTATTGAGTTATATATTGTCTAAAAATTATTTAAATATCCTCCATAGGAATTGGGTGGAGTACCTATAGTCTTTTGATTTTGAAATTTCTTATACCATAGGGAAAGGGAATGTCATTGTTGATTATTTGAGAAGGAAACTTCTAACCTAGGAAGTGAAAGAATATTTGGAAGAGTGTAACTTGATGATATATTTTTCACAGTTCCATATTGGAATTCAAGAGAAAGGGGCTGAGGTTTCTTTAACCAACATTTAGTTGAAATTCACTCTTCTCAACATTATTCTGTAGGATCATCAGCTTGATGGTGAGTTCTATAGATTTGGTGGATCTATTTATGGTGGGGAGACAGTTGAATAATGGCCATTATCCAAAGATAGAATTCTATGATATCAGAATAATTTTATGGTACCATATTCAGTAAATAAATATGTGATGGGGGATTTCCATAGTTACCAATGGGCAGTGCACCTAGGAACTATGAAGATGTTCTATGACTTACGGGGAAAATCCAGGTGTCTAGGTATGAGACATGGAATTGGTGAGTTTGTTTTTTGTTGTGATAGATGCCAACATGTTAGGTTCAATGACCAAAAACCTTCATATTTGATTTAGAAATATCATATACCAACTTTTAAGTGGGATGAGATATCTATGGACTTCTGGGTCTAGGTTTCCACAATCCTTGATTAAGAAAAATGTGACATGGGTTGTGATTGATAAGCTAATAAATTAGTTTACTCTTTACCCATTCTTATTATAGACCAATTTGATGGGTTGGGAAATATGTATTTGAATAACATTGTTAATTATGATGGATTTACAAATTATATATTCTTTAATAGGTATCCTTAGTTCACTTTTTTTTTGGAGAGGCCTTGAGTAGGGACTGGGATCTCATTTCTATTTGAGTACAACACACCATCCATAGTCTGATGGCCAGACAGAAAGAGAAATATAGATTATTTAGGATATGATTCATGCTTTTGTTCTCAACATTGGTGGATCAAGAAATTATAACTTGGGTATATTTGAGTTTTCTAAAAACAATAGCTACCATTCTATGATCATAATGGATCCATTTGAGGCCTTGTACATCCAGACTTGCAAATATCTATTCTGATGGATGGAGGATGGTGAAAGTTGCTTGGTTTGACCAAGCCTGGTACAAGAGATGACAACAATGGTTCAACTGATTCTTCATATGATGTTAAAGGCACATAGTCGATATAAGTATTATTATGATCATTTTTTTAGACCTTTGGAATTCTCAGTTGGTCACTAGGTGTTCTTAATCATTTCACCTGGTTGGCTCATCAATGTCATGGGAGGTAATGGAAACATTCTCCTTATTTTGTGGGGCCTATTGAGGTTTTTGAGTAGGTGAGAAATTTTACTTATCATTTGGAACTACCATCGCAGCTAACATCGATACATAACATGATCCATATATTATACCTCTGAAATTATCTATCTAATCCACCTCATGTTTTGAGCTGGCGTGATCTTGAATTTGAACCTAATTTATCCATGATAGAACAACCGATCAAGATAGTTGATTCTAAAACCGAAGTACTTCATGGGTGGAAGATACCTTTAGTTCATGTGCTATGACATCATGGTTCTGATTATTATGAGACGTGGTAGAGGGAGGCACAGATGAGAGACAAGTGGCCTTATCTATTTTTCATGAAAGAATCATTGTAGGATTTTGGGGGACAAAACGTTTTATAGTGGGGGTTTGAAACATCTTGTTACTCATCTAACATGTATGTTTCTAATGTTTTTATAGTTTTCATTTTTTGTTTTCTAGGTAGGGCCAAGAAGGAAATGGGAGGATACCTATAATGGTGAAGTCAATGTTTTGTTTGAATTTATTGCATAACATCTACTGGTTTTGCAGCCTGTTGTAGATTTACACACCGTGTAATATGGATACACAACATCTAAACGATAAATGAAAATAAATACATTTTTTATCAAATGGTGAAAATTTTGTCACATATTATGAGACTTTTCAATTAAATGACACGTAATTGTGTTACCCGTCATTTAATTTCCTGAGTGTGGTTTATAAACCGGTATTCGAAATGAAATTTTCAATTTTTTATCCCTTATGGATTCCTTGATTTTAACCTAGAGCCATCCCTAAGAAATTTTAAGATCCTCAATCCCCTCTATAACTTTTCGTTTGGAATTTTATCATTATTTCTATAACAGTGTGTCTTTCCAAGTAATATTTATCCATGCCATTCCATCTCTTTCTCTATTCCATCCTTGGAGTCTGATGTATCATGTTGAGTTTGATGGATTTAATCTTCATTTTTTTAAATCTCATTTCTTAGTTTACTTCCTAGATCTTTCATGCCTTCATTATTATTGGCAGGTTTTGTTGTTGGTGTTGTGTTGATATGTGAAAGGTAGGTGGTTCAATATTTGGTTTCCTATTTAATTAACCTTAAATTTCTTGATTTAAATTCAGTTTGATATAAAGTTCAATTTATTATATTGAATAAATTTCTTTCAACCGTTTTATATATAACCCAATTCTAGTGAATTAGGGCTTTTGTTCGGTCTGACATGATACTGGAAAACACCCAATTCCATTATATTTTCTTGGGAAATTTATAAATTTATAATTTAATAATTTAAATTATAAATACGTTTGAAATTTTGGGTAAATTAAAATTTTAATTTAAATATAAAATTTTAATATGATAGAAAATTGTGAAAATCACGAATTTTAGTGAATTGGGGGTTTGTTTTGAAATTAATGGAATTTTTTTGAAAATTAAATTGTTGAATTTAATTGATAAACTAGATTGGGAAATTTCAAGGTGAATTAATTTCAAATCCATATTTATGAAATATGGATTAAAAATTGTTTTGGTGGAAACCCAGTAGTTTCATCTTTTTTGAATGGAATGTTTTTGATTAAAACCCCATTATTGGTTTTACAGAGACAATTGGAATATTTGAAATGGGGGATGAGATTTAATTGTACATTAAGTAGTCTTGTAATTAATTTTCCTACATTATTTATATTTGAGCACATTTTAGGCTTTGATAGTTAGTGAGTAATTTTTGGTGGTACTTTATGATTTACAATATTATAAAATATCATATCATTACATCCCACTTCATATGCAATGGTGATGAGTCTCCTCTTCCTTAGGCCCAATGGGGAATATATACATACTTGATGTTTCATAGTGATGGGTCCCTATATCTTGAAACTATAATATCTATTTAGAACATGACCTTGTTGCTTGCTTGTTCGTATTTCCAATGTATATATTCCATTGTTATAAAAAAATTTACATTCCTTGTGAATTTATAAAAACGTTTTTATATTAAAGTTTTTATTTCAACCATTTTATGTAAGGTTCCATTTGTGTAATGAACACTTTTTTAAAGTTAATTCTATCATTTAAAGTGTATTTTCCATCATTTTAAATGTGAAGCATGAAATAGTAAATTATTTCTATCTTTTGAATTGGAAATCTTGAATTTGTTAAATATGCTTATGAAATTCTAAACCATTTTATTAGAAAATTGAAACAAAATTATTGGTTAATTTGATTGTGGTATATTGTAATGAAATATTTTGGTGAAATAGTAATGTGCTTTGTCTCACACCCTACTTGTTCCTTCGGGTGTTTTTAGATTATCTCCTTACTGGTTTGAGAAATGGAAATGGATCTCTCAGAGGTGGATCTAGCTGTTAAGCCTTGGGCATTGTGATTTGTGCCTGAGTTGGGACTTGGTCATTTTTTTCCATTTTATTTCACTATTATGGTACTTTATCTTGCTTATTTATTATTGACTTATGGTACATTACTCCCATTATAGTTTCTTTTCATATTCATATTCTCTTGTTCCTTTTACTTCCACATTCTTAGGGAAAAATCGTTCCCACTTCTAGTTTTTATGATGCTAGGTGCTAGTCGCGGACCTGTGGGGATTGGGAACCCCCTTAAAGCTATGTTAAGACTGGCTCAGTTATCGGGTTATCATGGTAGCCAGGCTAGTTCATGTCAAATAAATCATTTAACATTTTCAATTCAATATCCGAATAATCCAAATCAATTAATTCAATAATTAATTAATCCAATTCATTCAATTCATTCAATTTCACCATCACAATAATCCCCATTAATTGTTTCACCAATTCATTAATCTAATTTAATCAAATGAATCAGCACAATAATCCCCATTAATTGACTCGCCATTTAATTAATCCTAATAAATAACTATAACATCTCATACTCTAATTAATTCGCTATTTAATTAATCCAAGTAATTTCCATTAATTAATTCCACAATTAATTAATCACTTTAAACCCCTTCAATTTATTCTTCAATTATTTTTCCATTTTATATTCCATTAATTAATCGACAATTAATAAATCACATTCAATCCCCTAAATTAATTCTCCAATTAATTTTCCATGTTAATCCCATTAAATAATTCAATTAATTAATTCTATAAATTCCATTATTTAATTCATCAATTAAAAAGTCATATTACATAATTAATTAATCAATAAATTAAATTCCATTATTTAATTCATTAATTAAATAATCACAATTCTCCATTAATTTATTCATCAATTAATTAATCTGCACTAACCCATTATTTAATTCAATAATTAAATTATCTTATTAATCCATTAATTATTTTATCAATTAATTAATCCCATTAATCTAAATTTTTTAATCAGAAAATTAAATAGTCAAATTTATCTAATAAATAATTCATCAATCAATTAATCACCTCAAAACTATTAATTAACTAAATAATTAATTGATCATCTTAATCAATTTAATATTCATAAAAATATCCAGTAATTAATTATACCATTAATTATCCCAATCTAATAAGTTCAATATTTCAAAAATTAATTAAAAAACTAAATATTAAATTTCAATAGTCTCTATCTCACAATAATTAACTCAAAAATTAATTATTCTAAATCATATTTTCATTATACCAACAATTACAATTAAATAATTCTATAATTAATTAATCATGTTAAACAATCTTATTAACTTTACAATTAATTCAATAATAAACTATTCAATCAATAATTCTACTATCTCATGAATTATAAAAATTAATCCAACAATTACTTCATAAAATTCACAATCGCTTAATTAATTAATTTTCTGAATTAATTAATTCCATTTATAAATACCATTACTAAAGAAAATATAGATATTCTAAAATTACATACGTGTAATTAAAATCACGACTAATGGATTTGAATAATAGACCACATAACTGAATTCGTTGATGAGAGATTACCCCTAGAAATCACCTATTTGAAGAAAATCAATTATGAATGTGATGATGATAAAGGTCTTGATCTGAATCCTAAATCCACAATTATTTGAAATAAGATCCATTAATTATTGATATAGATCAGATAATCCTATATTTAGTTTAGAAATATATAGATATATATGAAAAAATAAAGGATAAAAACCCACCAAAATAATGGGATAAGAACAGAAGAGAGATGAGAAATCATTTGGGAATAAACCACATATCCAAAGAGATGTAGATCTACCAACTGGGCTTGAAACCAAAAAGAATTGAGTTAGAAGGACCTTAAAATAAATATCAGAGTCTATAGATTCATGAGAAATAAATTTTGGGTGACTAGGGGTCATATAGGTGTTAATATAGTGGGTCTGGAAAAGTAATTTTATTTATGTTAATTAAAATTATGTGAACAGTTTGCTGGGCAAAGCCTCATGATTTCCTCTTACTGTGTGCATTAATCATGTGCCTCTTCAAGGGATGGTGAGTTGGTTTCTCCTAAGACAGTGCACAGTTTGATAAACCAAGAACTAACCAAGCAAATTCCCTATGTCTGGGTTCACATGGTTTGCTTTTCCAGGGCACAAGGTTTGGGAAAACCATGCGCCAACTGTGCACTGGACCATTTCCTTCCAAAATTTAAACTTTTCACCTAAAGACACCACAAGGTAAAACCTAAAAAAGGATGACAAACAAGGAAAAAGAATATCTGAAAACTAGATATTAACATCTTCATAAAATGTTTGGATTCTTACAATCTCCCCACCTTATAATAGATCTTCATCGAGTTGCACTCCCAATAATCTCTAAGATTTTGAGTCAAAATATTAGACCATTATCTCCTATTATCTTATTCTCCCTCAAAATTTTTGGTTGAAACTGGTTTATGTTTCCAAAATACATGAACTATTAGCACTTTCATTCCCTAGAACACTTTCGCACCTCGATTTTGCATATGCATCAAAAGCACCTCACAAGATGCATAAATATCAAGCTCAACATACAAAAAATACCTGATGTGTTTCTCAACTAACCATTCCCAACAACCACAAGAACAATATCCAACATTAGAACTTATAATTACCATCAAAAACCAACTGTAAAGGAAGTACATCTACTACCTTCCATGACCACCTAAATTTTCCCCAGGGAATTTAAACATGAACCTTACAGGTTCCTCATTGGCATTTCGATGGCCCCACTTATAACCTATGGTCTTTCTCCACACAAATACTACTGACACATCATTCCTAACCTTGGGAGATTCCATAACACTACTTTTTCAATAAACTGATCCACCACAACCCACACTTAAATCACAAGTAAAAACCAAAAACATTAATGTGGCCCTCTAACCTTTCACAGGGAAACAAAACAACATTATCAACTACATGTTCCATGTTTTTGAGTGTGGAATGAAAGGTACTCATCAAACTATAGTCCATCAAGAGAACCACTTTCATAAACTCTCCATGGCGTAACTTCTACCATCCAAATCAACATGTACCACATCATAAGTGAAACCTCTAAGAGGAAATATATCCAACCGAAACACATTTAGGTAGCTAAGAGTAAATCTAGATCATTCCCAGTGTACCTAAGATGATTTCAAGGTATGGGACATGATCATAACTACTTAAAAGTAAACTATGAATTCATCGATTAACCCCAAAAAAAAATATCCAACACTGATGTTGCCTCCCACTATGGAAACACATTAACCTATTAAAGTCTTAGACTTCCATGCCCACACTACTGGAAACGAAGGATATACCGATGGATTTTTTCCAATGGTTTATGAAAACCATTTGAATAGGGATGTTGATAGTTCATTACCCAACAGTTTCAATAAACCATTGGAATAGAGTAGTTTAGATTATTTTTACCCAATGGTTATACAGAACCATTGGGATATGTGAAGTTTTAGGAAGCCTTTTCCAATTGTTTTAAAAACCCATTGGTAAAGATTACCTTTTCCAACAGTTTTTTAAAACTATTGGGAGTGTTTTCTACTAAAATTCACGCCATACCCAATCCCCCATATGCCAAATTGCAGACCTAAATCACGATATAGAGAGCTCTCTCACTCAGAAAATTCATCCACCCTTCAACTAGATAGTTGTTTTTTTCTACACTTCAAATATGTAAGTGGTACCTTTGGTTCAATGTTTTGCATCTATTTTTTTTGTTTTATGTTTTGATTTGGCCTAAACCAGAGGTCCATGTGCTATGGTATACCCAAGAATTGTAATTTGATTTGTTTCCTGATTTTGTTCTACACTTCAATTATTTCATCAGGTTGAAGATCATTAAATTTTACAACTATAATATAGTTATATGTACTTTAGTAGATATTATTTTATAATCATCTAGGAGTAGATACCCAATGGAATTGTTGAGACCATTTCCTTTTATGATTATATGATGAGTGTATGATAATGGGAGTTTTGTTGTAGACCCTTATGACCAGAACTTCTATTGACACATGGTGCTTGATCTATCAACATTTCACTATGATATTTCAATAGGATTGATAACAACTTATTTAGTGACATGTTTAATATAACTAGGTTCTTATTCGCCATTACTAGGATTATAGAATTAGAACACATGTTAATATTTAAATGTCAAAAGATGTGTTTCATTATCTACATCAAGAGTGAAATTATTAGAACCTGGTCAAAATTCATTAGACATGGATAAATTCAAATTTATTGTGATGGAGGAAAAATAATTCTCCTCCTTGGGATGTGATATATTTTGGTAAGATGGCTAACATCTCAATTTTAGTTGGTTTAGTGATTATTGGACCAATTAATGGGATATTTCCCATTGTATAGTTTAGTGCATCATTTCCCAATATATAATTTTGTGGGTCAGTGCTTGTTCGATCAATTAATTGGTCTTCACCCATCAAACCATTTTATGGGATTGTTACCATTCATTATCATTTTATATAATGGTTTATAGATACGTTGTTTGTTCCATGGTATTGTGAAATAGAGTTTCTAATCATTAGTAGTACCTTATAGATAATGTTTGATGGTAAACAATTACTAGATTGTATGACCTTGTATTTCATGGTAATGGAAATATGATAGATGATTGTTTACCCATTTTTTTTATGGATTTTTGTTTTTGATAAATGTTATCAGGTTTTTTTCATAAGGTAGAGATTAAGTATATATGAAATTGACCATCATTGTAGGAATAAATTTTACTCACTATGCTTCCACTTCTAGGTGGGATGTGCAGGTGGGGGGGTGGGCTGTGTAGGGTGGGGGTGTTGGGGGGGGCTATGTAGGGAAATTCTACTGGGGCGAGGTGGGTGTGTGTGTGGGGGGGGGGGGGCTGTATAGGTGGGGGTGGGGGTATTGGGGGGGATGGGGGCTATGCCGGGAAATTATACTAGGGTGAGGTTGGTGTGTGTGGGGGGGGCTGTATAGGTGGGGTGGGGAGGGTTGTGCTGATGGGGGTGGGGGGGAGGGGGGTTGTGCAAGTGGGTGTGTGTGTTGGGATTTGATGTTCTGCATCTAATCTGTAAGTGATATGTTCATTTCAATGTTCTGCATCTACTGTTTTGATTTCTCTATTTAGATTTGGGTGTGTATGACTTTTGATTTCTGGTTGATTTGGGTGTGTGTGTTTGGATTTTACAGTGGATCACATATAGTGATTATAGTATTGGTTTGGTCTATAGGGATAAGTAGAAACATGAATCAAATTTGATTCAAAATGATTAATGTGTTAATATCATCCATAAATTTTCAGTTCTTAGAAGGCTTGGTATTGCTAGGAAATTTGTGTTAATGTCTTCCATATTCCACATGATTCACGTCATGGTAAGAATTTGTGATGATGTTGTTGAGATCAGAGAGAAAGCTCATTCCATCCAGGTTATTTATAGTGGCATGGTCAGTCATGAGTTATAATTGGCTTCCTAAGATGATTGTACTAATATAACTTTAGGGTCAATTAAATATAGTTCTCACTATATGTTGTATATTATGTATATTTCTTGGCCAATACTCAATTTTATGATGGCAGGGTGCTTTTCACTAGCCATGATGTCATGTGTAGACATCCATAACAATGTTAGATAAGTCACAAGTTTAATTCAGTAATCTTGTATCATGGACATACTTTATTATTAATCTCAAATTTTAAAATAAATGTTTTTTTCTATAATTTATGAAATTAAACATTTTTTTACAAGCCATGAACAACCTATTAGTTTAGAAGCCTGAGCATTATCCACCCATGGGGTGCGCTTAACTTGGGGAACTAATTGGGTAATGAAAGGTATGACCAGCCAACGAGCCCATACCCGAGTGGTAAGGGCTCCTGATTGGCATCCAAGAGACCCGTGTTCAAAACCGGGTGGAGGAGAATTTCCGGGTTACTGTAGCAGTACTGTAGCAGTCACAGTAGAAGTACTGTAGCAGTCACTATAGCAGTTACTGTTCGGTACTGTAGCATCCAGAACAATTCACCTGATTTGGGCATTCGGGCCACCGGTTTGGGCCTACGGGTCTTCAGGGCCTTCAGTTCATCAAAGGCCTTCGGGCCATAAGGCCTTCGGGCCATAGGGCCTTCAGGTCACGTAGACCATGGTGTAGCCTACTTCACACAGAACTGGCCCCAGAAGAGGATCAGAGTAATAGGAGTAACAGCCACTAGATGTATAGCTAACCAGATTGAAAGAATGAGAGGGTAAGGCAGCCGCCATCGGGACCAGGCACTGTGCAGCTTTGTTCGGGGAAATACTAGCTGATCAACAATGCAAGGTTGGGAGCTAGGTGATCAATGATGTAGAAATATGTGGAGGGTAAGTTCAAGTGTGTTGGGCCTATGGGTTATGTATTGGGCATGGTATGCCTATGAGCCTTTGGGTCATGTATTATGGGCTTGTCATGCCTTGTTCCTTGGACCTACGAGTCATGTACGGGTTCCCCTTAAACCCTTAAAAGGGGTATTATCCATAATAAAATAAAAGAAGAAGTCCTTCAGACCATTCAGGAAAAGGTATGACCATAGAGGTTCCAAGAATGAGTTATTGAACATGAGTGAATGATTTTGGATACGTATAAAACATAATGGGACCTTAGGCATGTGCCTATTATATGAGACCTAATGAAAATGAATAGAAATAAATTTTAATTTAATTCCTGAGTACTTTTTCTTTGATTAATGACTTGATATTCCATGAAGATACCAACCAAGGGTTCATGTTAAAAATATATCTTTTAATTCCATTTAGAAATCCCCTTGGATTCATGATGATTTGTTTTAGAATACATTGAGGAAATCTACCATGGATTCATAGTGATTATGATTTAGGAAGCCTTGGGGATGTCCCCCTTAGATTCTAAACTAGAGGCCTCTCTCTTTACATATGATGGGAACTCCTTTCTCCATATAAATCTATCTGAAGTCAATGAATTAGTATATCTTTACATTGTTTTAATAGTTCACTACATCACCTAGAAACTCATTCCATTATCATTTAATTAATTATATTTTCTATTAAACATGAATCTTATTTATTGTTTATGACGAAATGACTTATAACAATTCCTTTTACGGAATGTATAGAAGTTGTATGTATGAAACCGATCGGATTTCAAGTGATTTTCAAAACAATTTGGAGAGTTTTTTAGATTTTTAATTTCACAATGCTTCAGATAATGGTCACATACACGGCCCATGTTCCAACTGTGTTGTTAGACCTTGGTTGAGCCGTGAAGAAGTCTCCTATGACATAAGAAAATATGGTTTTAAAGAAAACTACTTTGTGTGGTATCACAATGGGGAAAAAATGAAATATCAAATTGCTGATGATCAAAATGAAAGGACTGGAATGGAGAATTTGTTAGATGACCAGTTTCCGTTTATTCATCATCATGAAAAAGAAGGGATTCCGACCCAAGAAGACTTCAATATGAAGCACATATGATGCGTCTAATGAAAATGATGTTGCTGTAAGGGTGAAAAAATTTAATGATGTTTCCATGACTCCAGTATATCGACAGTGTGATAAAATGGAAAAGCTGTAATTTTTAAACCAATTATTTAATGGGAAAACTGTGCCTGGGATTTCTAATATAGAAATCGATTACATTCTAACCTTTTTAAAGTATTTACTTCCAGATAATGAAGATATTCCCTCAAAACCATGATATGGCATGAAAGTTAGTTGAGGAACATGAATTTTCAAGAAACCAAATTCATGCTTGACCAAAAGATTGTAGTTTATTCTTGGAGGAAACCGCTGAATGAAATTATTGTATAAAATGTGGTACATCCCACTGGAAGTCAAAATCTGATGGAACACCATCCCACAAGCCACAAAATGTAATGTGGCACTTTCTATTGATCTATATACTATAGAATCATTTTATGTATGATGACATATCAATAAAAATGAGATGGAATGATACTGAGAGAAAGAACACTAATGATGAGTTGGTTCACCCTAAAAATGGATTTTCATGGCAGGGATTTGATGCTCGATATCCGAATTTTTCAACTAACGTGCGTAATGTGAGGCTGGGTATTTTATGCGACAATTTTAATTTGTTTGGGAAGATGCATACTTCGCAAAGAACATGGGAAGTTTTTTATACACATTTATAATCATCCCCCATGGTTGTTTATGAAAACACCTTTCACTTTCATGAGTATACAAATATCTGGCCCTTCTGATCCCGGAATTGATATTTACGTATACATGAAACCTTTAATTAAAGAGTTGAAACTTCTTTGGGATGTGGGTGTGTGCATTTATGATGCATGTTCAAAAGAAATATTTCAAATGTGTGATATGCTTATGTGGATGATCAATGATCATCTTTATTATACAATGATTTCTGGATGGATCATGAAGGGAAAACTATCATGTCCTGTTTTGTATGAAGAATACACAATCCAGAAGACTGAAACATCGCTGTAGTTTCAGTTTTATGGGACATCGACGTTTCTAGCCAATGGACCATCCATATAGAAATAATTGTCGAAGATTTTATAATACCACAGAGACCGATGATCCATCTCAATGTATGTCTAGAAATGATGTGCTTAATGAATTGAAAGATTTCTGTTTTTCATTCAGGAAGGGTCAAATGAAATCAGGAAAGAGAAAGAATGTTTCCACTGAAACTTGTTACAATTGAAGGAAGAGGAGTATCTTTTTCTATTTGACTTATTGTTCAACCAATTTTTTACGTCATTGTTTAGACATAATTTGAATTGAAAAGAATATATGTTAAATGTTTTTTCGATACTTATAAATAGTAAGGGAAAGACAAAAGATGATTTACAGTCTCAGTGTGACTTGGTGGATTGGGACATCAGACCAGAATTGCATCCAGAGCGTATCATTGAAAATTAATGGCATGTTCTATGTACATCTTATGTGATGAAACGTATGAAAAAAACAATTTCTGGATGTATTAGAGACTATTATAGTTCTTTATGGATATTCAAGAAACATATCTACACAGGTCAATAGAATAGAGTTGAAGCTAAAATCATTGAAGACTCATGATTATCATGTTCTTCTGCATGAGTTGATTCCAATAGCAATCTGTAATCTTTTGTCTAATAATGTATAGGGTGACTGTTATTCAGTTGTGCCATTTTTTTAGAGATCTTTGTGCTAAGAGGTTTTCCAAGTCGTTTTTAAAAACAACGTTGACAGATGCACCATTAATTGTGTGTGAGTTGGAGAAACTATTTCCTCCATCATTTTTCACATGCATGATACATTTGACTATCCATATTCCCACTGAAATACTTCTCGGAGGACCTTTTTGTTTTCGTTGGATGTATCTAACTGAAATTAATATGTACACATTAACGTCTTATGTCTGAAATAGTAATCATCCCGAAGGTTCTATCATGAACGGTTACTTGGCTTAAGAATGTATGGATTTATACTCAATGTATTTCCCTGATCTTACTACAAGAATGAACAGACCAATGGGAAATGAAGAAGAACAGTATGAGAAAATTGAACCTAGTTTTCCATCACTTCCTCAAACAGGATGAATTCCTAGATCATATACATTGAAGATATTAAGCCTTGAAGAGCAGGAGATGACACATCGCACAGTTTTTTTCAACTGTGATTTGTTCGATGACAACATCAGGTATCTAAATTTAATATGTATGTCTTATATATATATAAATATATGCTAAAATATTCATATTTTTTATCTATAGGGAACATAAAATAATGATAATGATAATGCATCGTTCTTTATCATTGAGAAGGAGGGAGACTTTTCATAGTAAAGAATTATCTATTGGGTTAAAAGTAAAGTTAAAAATATTACTATTTAAAATAATTAAATCAGTATTTAATTAAGTTTAATATTCATTTATATTGTAGGTATTGAGTTTTCTTGCGGACTATATCTCTGAGGAAATAATAGCTTTGGCCTTTGGTCCTAATACCGTGGTTTGTTACTGTAAATCAATTATTATCAATTGTTACAAATGTATTGTCACTAAACGAGAAAAGAACATGAGAACACAACATGGTGGTGTTATGGTTACTGCCACAATAGATTTTTATGCCAGTGCATCAGATATTAGACCACGATTTGAAAATGTGGGTTATTATGGAGTCATTGAAAAAATAATAATGTTGGATTATTACACTCATGGACGAGTCACAATGATGAAATTCCATTGGTTTGGTTCGATGAAGAGACATGGCACATTTATTAATGATTGTGGATTTCGAGTAATTAATATGACTCGCACTATTGCTACTGAAGAACCATATGTATTAGGATCAATGGATAAACATGTTTTTTATTGTCAATGACCAACTTCGACTTGAATTTGGTGTCATAGTTGAAGTAATTCCAAGATATATTTTTGATATGGTGATGATAGAATTTACACCTTCCCTATTGCCATTGGAACCAATCCCTTAATTTCTTTTGATGACTACAATAGATTAATTGTTATAGTTGACTATGAACTAAAAGTTGTGGTGGGAAATATATATAATCATCTATTAATGTTCTATATTCTTTTGGTTTACCTCGATCTGGGTTGTTAAGGTTGGTTCTATTCAAATTGATTTAATATTGAAACCTACATCATCTACCTGAGCTAAAGAAATTACTTTTTTCCATAATTTTAACAATTTTTTTTCCTTTCATTTATTTTGTTATTTGAATTACACATTAGTTATCCATTTCTATTTACTTCCATATTTTTTTAAATATAGGAAATGAAACCAAGTGAAGAGAAGCGATGAAAACAAATTATGGAAAACAGTCGTCGCATGACCGAGCTAGGCATTCCACCACTAGTTCCTACAGTGAGTATTTTATTTCAAATATATTTATTTAAATTATATATAATTTCATGTGATTAATTTTTTTAAACATATTTTTAGGATCCATCTACTAGGTGACAGTTATTTCATGAGCAGCTGAGTAGTGGTCCCAACACTTGGGGTGTTCGTACGAGGGGGGCGGTGGTACGGGAGCTAGACGATTTGGTCGGCGTACCCGATTAGACGATGCCCCTCCCACTGACATGCCTTTCATCCCTCATTGTCATCTTGGTGTGTAGTTAGGGACACATGGGATATTTAGGCCTCCCATGTTTTCACCACCCTTTACATCAGACCCTCCTCACCCATCTGTACCATATCCAATGATGATTTCCACTCCCCATCCAGTATTTGGCCAGCCATCCCTATCATCTTCTTTTACTACTGTTTTTTATCTCACCGAGCTTTTATATTCCATATTCTTCAACTCCTGCTCTGCCAGAGTCTATCCCTGTGGAATATACATTGGGACTCACTCCATCTGTACAGGGTGTTCCTTAAATTTATGTGGATCCAATGGTGCCCATTGATTAGACTACCGTAGGTATACTTATATAACCCTAACAAATTGTTACACCATTATTTATTTTCATTATAACATGTATTATTAAATATTTGTTTTTCTTTCATAACAGATACATATACTAATAGGAGGTGAGGGTGGGGGCGTACATGCATGCGTGCAGTGTGGAACCGCCACACACTATTGATGGTGGACTATAATGAAGATAGTCAGATGATTGAAAAATCATGGCAACAATGTCAGAGTTTTTTGGAGATTCCTTCCAAATACTCCGACATCTTTCCTATCATCCCACACTCATGGAAAAAACTGCCAAATGGGGTCAAGGATAAATCTTGGACAGAGATATGGGTAAAAAAGTCAAAGTTATTTAATGCAATATATTAATTTTTTTATTTATATGAATTAATATTTTGGTTTTAGCTGCGGTTTAATTTCCCCGATGGTTAAGGTGCACGACCATCACGTCTAAAAGATTTAAGAGAGCTTTGGAGAGCTTATAAGCATGAGTTGTACATTGTCTGGCGTGATAGAGTTGGCATAGAGTTGGAGGCGGTCCCTATCATGGATGATTTTCCATTAGAATAATATTGATAGATTATTACTCATTGGGTGACTAGCCAATTTATGGTATTAATCGAATTAGAAGTATTTAAAAGAAAATTTTCATGTTTTTCGTTAATACTAATTATTGAATTTTATTTAGGATGCATTTGGAAGAAATAAAAAAACATTGATGCTAAGAAATACTTCCACACGTTGGGACATACTACAATTCCAGATCATGAGAGATATCTAGTATGATAGTTTATAATATTTCTTTACGACTTTCAATTTCTATTTTTCATCCCTAATTTATTTGATTGCTAAAGTTTTTATATAATTTTAGTTATGCAATTATTGTTTTTTGTATCCTTTTTTTAATTATGGTTTACTACATTCTAGGTCATTTTAGAGGCATAAATTGAATATAGAGGGACGTGTGCCTCGAGAAAAACTGTTTTTCTCAAGTAGAAAGAAGAAAGATGGAAGTGCAGTTAATGAACCGACTCAACGACATATTTTAAGTTTTACTTTGTTGATTTAAAATTTTAATCCCTATTTTTTAACTTAATAATCTATTTATATTTGTTACAGGTTTATTTAGTGGCCCTTGATTCCCATGAACCTGACAATTTTGGGCCAAAAGATCACTTACATCAGGTGTTGGGACATGAGCACCATGGTAGAGTACGTTGCCTACCTGGGAAGAGTATAGTTTTGACAAGCTATTGGCCCACCTCAGGTACCAGTTGTAGTGCCACCAAGTTGCATTAGGTTAAGGAATAGTCAGAATAGGATGAAAATGGTCCATAGAGACGACAACATAGTCTGCTATGGCAAACAATGCATTTATGAAACTGATGGAATCTTTACGTCCAACACTTCCACTATAGGCCATCACTACTTGTGAGGAATATATGTCATTGATGTTTTCCATATCTGGTGCACCAAGTGGCAGTTATATTGGTGGTCAAGAAGATGGCGAGGAGGAGGCTGAGGCAAAGGAGGAGGAGGGTGAGGAGGAGGCCGAGGCAGAGGAGGGGGGACAGGAGGAGGCCGAGGCGGATGAGGAGGGCGATGAGGAGGTCGAGGTTGAGTATGAGGGAGAGGAGTGTGGGGATGATGATGGAGATGATGATGAGGACGAGGGTAAGGGTAAATATGATGGTGATGATAGTGATGGTTATGAGGGACAGATTGATTTGGTATATTTTTGACTGATATTAGTGACCTTTAATGTATATTTATTTGTTTTACCTGAATATATGTGGAATTAGGTAGGTCAAACTATCTTTAATTTTTATCTATAAATAATAAAACTTGATTTGATGATTTTATATGAAAACCCCCTATTTTAATGACATATTAATTTTTTAGAAGTTGATATAATTAAAATATTTTAAACCTTGAAAGAAGTTGATTAGAAAATATGTAAATACCATCCCACGAACCCGAGACAGCCCCCCGGACAGCCCCACAGATAGCCCCATGGACAGCCCCCCGGACAGGCCCCCTACCCTCCTCCCTACACCCCAGACAGCCCCCCAGACGGCCCCCCAGATAGCCTCCCCACCCTCATTCCTGGAACCCATACAACCCCCGGACAACCTCCGGACAACCCCCCACCCTCCTCCCTGGACCCTGGACAGCCCCCGGACAGCCCCCACCATCCTCCCTAGACCCCGAACAGCCTCTCAGACAACCCCCCACCCACCTCCCTGGACCCCGGATAGCCCCCAAGACAGCCCCCCAACCCTCCTTTCTGGACTCCGGATCCCAATCTAAGATCTCTTCAATATTCACCCAAAATCAGAAAGGAAAATAAGGTTTTAGAGCTTCAGAAGAAGATGAGAGAAGAGTTCAAACCCTATCGAAAAATAGGACACAAGGATATGATTAGAATCACCTAGTTCTTCAATCCACACTTGACGACAATCAAAATTCCCAATCTACATGTAAAAGTCAACCTTGCCTCAATCCATGACATAGTGTGGCCGGTACCACTCAAAGTGTGTCACTTTTATTTGAAATGGACAACATTTTAAATGAAAACAACAACTGACATACAGAAAACCATCCAAACGAATTCAGATTGTGTTGATACTTTAGTATAATGATCCATTAGACATTTATGACGTGTATGAGTCAACCCCACCTCAATCCCAGGCATGGTGTGGCCGACACCACTAAAAGTGTCTCTCTTTTGTTTCAAAAGGACATCATTTTAAGTGAATACAACAACTGACATATGGAAACCTGACCAAAGGAATTCGTATTCTATTAAAACGTCAGGAAAAATTTCCATGGGTCATATCTGATGTGTATGAGTTACCCCTACCTCAATAAGAGGGTTGGTGTGGTTGACACTACTCAAAATGTCTCACTTTTATTTGAAATGTATAGGATATTAAGTTAAAACAACAAATGGAATACGTAAAACAGAACAAACACATTCGGAATGTATTGATACTTTAGTAAAATGATCCATGGGTCATTTGTGACATGTAAGGGTCAACCCCGCCTCAATATGATGCGCGGTGTGGCTGGCACCACTCAAAGTGTCTCTCTTATGTTTAAAAAGGACATCATTTTAAGTGAAAACAACAACTGACATACGGAAAACTGACCAAACACATTCATATTCTATTGAAACATTAGGAAAATGATCCATGGGTCATATGTGGTGTTTAAAAGTATACCCCGCCTCAATACAAATCATGGTGTGGCCGGAACCACTCAAAGTGTCTCTCTTTTATTTAGAATGAACATCATTTTAAGTGAAATCAAAAATTGACATACCGAAAACTGACCAAATGCATTCGTATTCTGTTCAAAATGTAGGAAAAAGATCCATGAGTCATATGTGACATGTATGAGTCAACCCTACCTCAATACGAGGTGCGGTATGGCCGAAACCACTCAAAGTGTCACTCTATTGTTTAAAATGGATGTCATTTTAAGTGAAAACAACAAATAACATACGGAAAACTGGCCAAACAGATTAATATTCTTTTTAAACATTAGGAATAAGATCCATGGGTCATATGTGATGTGTACGAGTAAACCACGCCACAATCTGAGGTGCAGTGTGGCCGATATCATTCAAATTGTCTCTCTTTTGTTTAAAATGGACATCATTTTATGCAAAAACAACTCGCTTAGGGAAAACTAACCATACATATTCAGATTCTATTTATATTTTAGAAAAATGATCCATTGGTCGTATGTGAAGTGTACGAGTAAACTCTGCCTCAATTCATGTCGTGGTGTGGCTGACACCACTCAAAGTGTCTCACCTTTATTTGAAATGGATAACATTTTAAGTAAAACCAACAATTGGCATATGGAAAGCTAAAAAAACTCATTCATATTGTGTTGATACTTCAACACAGCAACCCATGGGTCATTTTTGATGTGTACAAGTCAACAACACTTCAATCTGAGGTGCGGTGTGGTAGGTACCACTCAAAGTGTCTCACTTTTATTTGAAATGGACATCATTTTATGTGAAAATAACAACTGACATATGGAAAAATGACCAAACACATTTAGATTCCGTTGATACTTTTAGAAAAGGATACATGGGTTATTTGTGATGTTTAAGAGTCAAACCCACCTCAATCCGAGGCACAGTGTGGCCGATACCACTCAAAGTGTCTTTTTATTGTTTAAAATGGATAATCATTTAAGTAGAAACAACTGGCATACGGAAAACCAACCAAACACATTTGTATTGTGTTTATAATTTAGGAAAACAATACATGGGTCATTTTTGATGTGTAGGAGTCAACCCCGCCTCAATCTGAGGCGCGGTGTGACTGTAACCACTCAAAGTGTCTCTCTTTTGTTTCAAAAGGACATCGTTTTAAGTGAATACAACAACTAACATACCGAAAACCAATTTAAGGAATTTAGATTCTATTGAAACTTTAGAAAAACAATACATATGTCATATGTGATGTGTACGAGTCAACCCTGAATCAATTCAAGGGATTGTGTGGCCAAAACTACTCAAAATGTCTCACTTTTATTTGGAATGGATAGGATTTTTAGTGAAAACAACAACTGGAATACGGAAAACTGACCAAACACATTCGGATTGTGTTGATACATTAGGAAATTGATTCATGGGTCATTATTTATGTGTAAAATTCAACCCTGTCTCAATCTGAGGCCCAGTGTGGCCAAAACCACTCAAAGTGTCTCTCTTTTATTTGAAATGGACATCATTTTAAGTGAAAACAACAACTGACATACATAAAACCGACCAAACACATTCAGATTCTATTGAAACGTTAGGACTACTATAAATTTGTCATATGTGATGTGTACGATTCAACCCCGCCTTAATCTGAAGCGCGGTGTGGCCGACACCACTCAAAGTGTCTTTTTTTTTAAAATAAATATCATTTCAAGTGAAACAACAATTGACATACGGAATACCAACCAAATGCTTTTGGATTCTGTTTAAAATTTAGTAAAACGATCCATGAGTCATATGTGATGTGTAAAAGTCAACCCCGCCTCAATCTGAGGTGCGGTGTGGCCAGGAACACTCTAAGTGTCTCATTTTTGTTTAAAATGGACATCATTTAAAGTGAAAACAACAACTGACATACAGTAAATTGATGAAATGCATTCATATTCTGTTGAAACTTTTCGAAAACGATCCATGGGTCATATGGGATGTTTAAGAGTCAACCCCACCTCAATAAAAGGCGTGGTGTGGCTAGAATCACTCTAACTATATCTCTTTTGTTTAAAATGGACATCATTTTAAGTAAAAACAACTTAAATATGGTAAACTGACCAAATGTATTCAGATTTTGTTGATAATTTATAACAACAATCCATGGGTCATATGTGACGTGAGAGAGTCAACCCTGCCTTAATACGAGGTGTGGTGTGGCCAGAACCACTCAAACTGTCTCGTCTTTATTTGAAATGGAAAACCTTTTAAGTGAAAACAACAACTGGCATACGGAAAACCGACCAAAAACATTCAGATTCTGTTGATACTTTATGAAAATGATCCATGAGTTATTTGTGATGTATATGAGTGAGCCCTAACTCAATATGAGGAATTTTGTTTCCTATATCACTCCAAGTGTATATCTTTTGTTTAAAATGTACATCATTTTAAGTAAAAACAACTCGTATTTATGAAAACTGACCAAAAGTATTCAGATTCTGTTGATACTTTATTTTGGGGCTCTTAGAATCTAATATTTGAATTCAATCATGTATGTGTTATAGAAAATTCAATTTTGTATGTATTCTTAATTTTGTATAACCCACCCCCTAGACACCCCCACCCCTGTGGACAGCCCCCCACCCTCGGACACCCCCATCCCTGGACACCACCGCCCCCCAGGACACCCCAAACCCCTTTTATGTCATATTATATATGTGTTATATATAATTCAGAATTATGTATGAAAAATAATTCATTTTTTATGTGTTATTTATTCTTAATTAATAATTCATTACATAATTCATTCTTCATGTATTCAATTGAGAATTCAATAATGAATTCTCTATTGCATATTGTAATTGGGTTCATATACATGATTATAATTGTTTTACATTCCATGGTTATAAGAGTATCCTTTTTTATGTGCTTTTGGGTTCTATAGTAGGTGTTTTTGTTGCTGTTAAGTGTGTATACAGGTGTATGTAGTTGAGTGTGAAGTGGAATAGATTTTAGGTGGCTGGTCTACGAATTTCTGAAAAATACACTATACCAACGGTTTAATAAAACCGTTAGTATAGTGCTATACATATTTTTACCAATGGTTTTATTAAACCATTGGTAAAACATGAAATTGATAGTATTTCCAATGGTTTAAAAAAACATTGGGAATACTCAGATTACACTGCCTTTCCCAATGGTTTTACAAACCATTGGGAATACTCGGATTACACTTCCTTTCCCAATGGTTTTACAAACCGTTGGGAATACTCGGATTACACTGCATTTCCCAATGGTTATACTAAAACCATTGCTAATGGGCTATCCCAACACCTTACTTACCAATGGTTTTCCAAACCATTTGTACATAGTATACCAATGGTTTGGCAGCCATTACCAATGATTTTAAACAATTCCTAAAGCCTTAGTTTGTAGTAGTGCCACCAACAACTCATTTTACGATCCAAAACCTGATGGTCCCTTACACAAAATAAAACCCAATTATCATAAAAGGGTATTATCACTACCCAAACCACCCACATCAATGCATAAATAAACAACACATAAGATTCTCATTTCAAAAAACTAACAAAATTAATAAGAGGGATTTATACAAAATCATAATAAGTCATTCCTCCTTTTTCCAGACACATGGTCAAAACTGAGGAACTATCACTACCCTTAACCATATTATGTCTAGGTTATGGTTAATAAAGGGTAAAATTATTATCATTACCAATGATTCTCATTAGAAACCCATCTATTCTCATCTTGGATAATTTTATCGTCTTTCAGAATTTCATATTAGATGTTAGTTTCAGTTCAATTTCACAAGAAACGAAAAATGGTTCATGTTCAAAAACATACACAAAACCCATTTTTCTTGCATGCCTAAAATGATACATTTAAAAAAAATCCTGAGTTCCTAGTATAATAAAAGAAAAGTCAACGCTCATGCCATATCGGTCCATGAATCAATTCTCATAACATCTCAGAAACAAAAATCAAATTACACCATAAGTGCATCACCCAAGGTGAAATAATATCCAATGGTAACAACAAATAATAATAACAAAAATCCCACCATGGGAAATTCTGTTCTCCACAATACAAGGGGTAACTACTCACATGCATGAGCTCATAAAAAAATCTTGAATACATCTAGTCTCATGTATACCTTTCTCAAATAGTAATACAAATGAAAAAGAAAATAAAATTTGTCTTTGATACCACTTTGTATTGTCCTAGCCTAGGTTCCATGTATCAGTCCCCCAATATAGTATTCTACATGACCTCAAGAGCATCCCCGATACGATAAAGGCTATAGATTAGTTATGGGGGTATGATAATTAGATCATTGGGAGACTATACCCTCTTTTATTAGAGTAATACACCAAAAAAAATGTCAAAGCATAGTAGAATAATATATAACCATAGACAATACCAGTATCTCAAGATAAACAGTGTAGAAAAATAAAATATCCACTAAAGAAAAAAACATACAATGCTAATTTAAATTTAAAGTGATGAAAACTGAAAATAATGACATAGAAGACTACTAAGTGGGTCCCAAACCATGTCTGGTTCCATCATCCGAACTCCATCCCACAATCAGCCATCAAACACATGGCCTTTTACATGGAGTTGTCCTATAAAAATAAAGTCCATTTTGGTATCGATCTAGAATCCCAAGTAGTGTGTGTGTGTGAAACATAATAGGCTACCACCAATAGTTTCTAAAACAAATACAATCATTAATAGTTCATGTATTTGTATAAAAAAATATATACAATGCATAAGTAAGCATTTTTCACATTATCATTTATTCATTACTTAACCACATTAACACCTGAGTTCTTGAGGAAACCCATACATCTACACCTGATTCGGCTCATACCAAATCCTGACATGTTCCCAGGTAATATCATATCATAATACCTGCTTTACCTCATGCCAGATCCCAATTTTTTCCAAGGTGATATCATATCTCAATAATTTCTTCGGCTCATGCTGGAGCTAATGTATTCCCAAATGAGTTCATATCTCAAAGTTCCATTATTACTGTTTTATAGTTCAAACATGAATGCTCATGTTACCATTAATAAATAACACATTATAATTACCATGTTACCATTATTTAATTCACACTTTAATTACCGTGTTATCATTCACACATCACACATTAGAATGACCATGTTACCATTCATTAATTCATGATTGAATGACCATGTTACTATTCACACATCACACATTATAATGACCCTGTCACCATTATTTAATTCATATTTTAATGACTTGGATACCATTCACACATCATAAATTAGAATGACCATGTTACCATTATTTAATTCAATCTTCATTGACCATGTTACAATTCACATATAACATATTAAAATGACCATGTAACAATTCTTTAATTCAAACATGAATTTCCTTGTAACAATTCACACATCACACATTAGAAGGACCATATTACAATTCTTTAATTAACACTTGAAAAACTATGTTACCATTCACACATCACACATTAGAATGATCATGTTACAATTATTTAATTCACACTAGAATGAAAATTTTACCTTTCACATGAATTATTAATTTAAAAATTAATTATCCATAAAAAATATATTACTAATTCAAAAATTAGTTAAAACACATGAATTAAATTAGTTAATTCAAAAATTGACCAATAACATCAATAACATTAATCAATTGAATAGATAATTAATCAAACAATTACATTAATTAAATGAATAATTAACTGGTCAAATCAATTACATTAACTAATTCAACAATTAATTAGTCACAGTATTCATTTAGTTAATTAAACAATTAACTAATCACTTCAAAATCATTAATTAATTCAATTCAGAAATTCAATTTCCAAAAATATTCTATAAATTATAAAATTATATACACATAATTAAAAACATGACCTTGGGATTTGAATAATAGACCACCTACCTCGATTCATTGATGAGACATTTCCCCATGAAAATCACCAATTTGAAGCAAATCAATTAATAATGTGATGATGAAAATAGTTTATATCAAAAAACATAGCCCACCATTTAACAAAATAATATATATTAATTATAGTTATAAATACAACAAGAGTAGATATATATTAAAAAATTCCACATCAAGATACAAAAAAAAGAAGATGGAATCCCAACAAATGAATGGTAGAATAATAGAAGAGAGGTAAGAAATAAATTAGGAATAAAACACATACTCGAAGTGATTATGATATTACAACTGAGAATAAAATTTTCAATAAAGGAGGTTATAGGTCCATAAAATCACTATGTGAGGTTTTGGATTTGAGAGAAATCAATTTGTTGATAGTTTTGGTAAAATAGGTGGTTTGGGAAATTAAAAAGTAATTTCTCGGTTAATTAATACTATGCACACAGTTTAATGAGGGGTTTCTGATTTCTACTAAGACGACACACTATTTAACAAACCATGCACCAATGGTACAAAATTTTATCTTTTCACCCAAACACACCTCGATATAAAACAAAAACCAAGCTTTCTCAAACAAGGAAAATGAATACATGAAAACTAGCTCATGAAATCTCCAAAAAAAGTTAGGATCTTACAAAATCTAATTCAAATCCCAAATTTTTTAGAATTGGGTATTTAATCATAAAATTGAATTATATCTCATTTAACTCAAAAATATAATTTAAATAAATAAATTTAGTGTTAATATAATTGGACATCATATATGGGACCACCTACCTCAGGATCATGGGTTCATGAATCACAAAGACCTAAACGAGAAACTCTAATGATGAATTTCAACTCTGAAGATCCAAGAATAAAACCTAGATTCCAGAATTGAACATATTGGTATTAGATAATCCATCAACATGGATATATCAAAAACACTAGGGATGGGGGATGAGGAGAGTGGGAGTAAGAGAAAATGATTAGGAAACATACCATGAAAGGCCCGAACATAGTTTTCCTAGCTTCAATCCTCCTTGTAAGGGCTTTAGAGTAGAAAAAATTAGTCCTCAAGAAATACACTAGACTATGAAAATGTTCTACTTTGATATTGGCCTAATTGTGTAACTAATTTGGGGGAGGGGGTGGGGGTTGATAATTTTTTAACCAATTTTTGGAATAATTAAAATTCGCATGCATTGTTTCTTAGGAAAGGATGCACAGTAAGAAAAACCATGTTCCCAAGCCACGCACCCCTGCTGATGGACTTGCACAGTTTCTCCTAGGTGGGTGAAAGGTTTATCAAACCATTCACCAACCATGCGAACACCAACTATCTTGGTTTAAATAGTTTTCACTAGCAGTTTGCAGGGTTGGCGCAAACCATGATCTAACCATGAACATCCAAAATTCCCTTCATATGTTTTATATAATATGACCTGTAACACCCCAAAATGAATCCCCACCAAAGAATGATGAAAATATGGATTTATGAATAACTACAAACACTAAAAAGATGTCACAAACTCCCCACCATAGAAACATTATGTCCCCATAAATCCTGTTAAGAAACATAATTGTCAAAAAGATGTGATCTGTACTCCCTCATCAGTGCCACCCTCTCCCATGCCTCGTGATTTTCTAAACTATGTTTTCATATCACTCAAACCAAAGGTATAATACATTCATGATGTACCTTAGTTTCAGAATCAACTATCCTGATGGGATGCTCAGTCACTGATAAATCAGGGTCAACATAAAGATCACTCCAGCTCAGAACATGACATGGATCATAAAGATACTTTTGTATATAAGATACATGAAACAAGTTATGTATCAACATCAACTGTAGTGAATGTGATAAATAGTATGTAACATTCCCCAGCTTCTCAACAACCTCAAAAGGTCTCACAAAATGAGGAGAAAGTTTCCCTAACCTCCCAAGACACCGATGACCCAAACAGAGTGAAAATTTCAACAACATGTGGTTAGAAACTAAAAATTACAATGTTCTATGATGACAATCAGTAGAATAATTATACTTTCTCTGTTCCATCAAAATTATTAGTCAAATCAAATAAATATTTTTTTCTTCTCTTAAACCAATATTGGTCCAACCAAGGGACATTTATAGATCTCTAACCAACACAATGGATATTTTCAAGGCCGGCCATACAAGGCCTCAAAAGGAGCCATTATGATCATAAACTAGTAACTATTGTTGTAAGAAAACTCAACAAGCACTAGATGGTAACCGAAAGCCCAAAAAAAAGTCAAAAATGTAGGCTCAGAGAATATCCTTGATAATTTATATAGCCCTTTCAATTTTTCAATCTGACTGTTGATGGTATGTCGTGCTAAAAAAGAACTGAGATCCAAGTTCCAGTAGAAGGCCTCTAAAAAAACAAGAAGTAAATCGGGGATCTCTTTTAGAGACTATATTATATAGAACTCTGAGAAAATGAAAAATCTATTTAACATAGATAATTCCCAATTACTCAACTTTTGTTGTATCAATAATAGGTATTATGTTTGAATACTTAGTTAACCTATCAATCACAACCCATATCACATTCTTCATTCTCTAGGTTCACTACAACAAAACCAAATTTTCTATAAGGATCTCATTCCACTTCCAAGTTGAAACTAGATGTGGATAAAGCAAACCCAAATGTCACTTGTTATCATCCTTGATCTGTTGTCATGTATTACATTGAGAGACATAATCTGTAATGCCCAATATCATATCTGGCCACCATAATCTATGTCAATTTTTGTAGAACATATATTAGGTTCCAAAGGACACACACCACTATAAAATATAAAAATCCCTAATCATAATATTCTTTACCGATAATGGTTCCAATTTTTTTTTATAATTTATAATTAAATTTGAGGATAAAACCCACTCTGAAATGGTATCCCCACCAGATAGAGAGTCTCTAATGAACATAATTCATTATAAAGTCGTTTTAAAGAAGGATAAACTCATGAATAGTGGATCTCAACTAAAAATTGGCCAAGGAAACCCCATCCCCTTATTCCAGACTCTAATATTAATTTTCAAAAAATGAGAAATCAAGTTACCCTATTCTGATGATTCATTTAAGAAATGTATTAAAATATGTATTCTCAATGAATCCATGATGGTATTACCTTTACCTAGGTTATAATAGATGTCAATGTAGAAATATTAAAAGTATTAAACCCAACTCCTTAGGAGGAGACTAAAATATTTTTTAGAGAAGATATAAAAAAAGATGTTTTGGTCAAAAAACATGGTAAATGTTTCATCAGAAAGGAAATGAAACCAACTCTCAAGCACGTGCATCAAAAATATGAGTTCAAGGTCATGTTTAAGATATTTATTCCTATGTGGAAAAATCTAATGAGAGACACAACTAATTTCATGTCCACCCTACATAATAAAAGAACCCAAAAATGAACTTGATGCATCACATAAGACCACCTAACCCTTCCCTAGCTTTAGGAGAGTCAACATGGCTATAGTAGTAAAATGAAATTTTAGATCAACAAAAGTATTTAGAAATTTCATATCTCAAGAAAAAGTTACTCCCTTTTAAGTTATAGAGGTCACAAAGAAGACAACCTTGATAATTCTTTAATGAATCGATTCAAATAGCCATCTATACCCAAGAATCTCTGAGTCTTAATAACATTTTTTAGTTGTTCCCATTTTGAAATAAATTTCATCTTGTCAAGTTAGAGTGATATTCCATGATCTGAAACCAAGTTTCCCAATAACTTTACTTCTCAAAGCCATAAATTTCATTTTGATATCTTTGGAGAAAATAAGTGATTTCTCAATAATTCCAATACTGCTCTCAGATGATGCACATGATCCTCCATAAACATAGAGTAATCAAGGATTTCATCTTCAAATAACACCAAAATAATACCAAGATACTCTTGGAAAATCATGTTCATTAATGACATGTATACAATAGGATTATTGGTTGGACCAAATGGCATGAAAAGAGCCTCATAATAGACATAGCTATATTTAAAATTGGTTTTATGAATGTTAGATTGTTTTATTATCAATTCATGATAACTATATCAAATATATATAATTTAAATCCAATTCCCCCCCTAAAATTGGTCAAACAGATCATCCATCCAAGGAAAATCTTACTTTTTTCACTATCGTGACTCAATTGAGTTTTTTGGTAATCAATGCAAAGTATAAGTGGCCCATAAATATTCATAAAAAGTAGAACTATCACCAGCCAAGGTGACACACTCTGGAATATAAATCAATTCTATAAAAGATCATTTTACCAAGTCTTCAACCCATTTATTTTATCTTGTTCTATAAATTAAGATGGAATAAACACTGGTTTTGTTCCTGAAAGTAAGGAAATATAAATGTCTAGATCCCCAATCAATTGGAAAATAGAGAAGTCAGAAGAAAAAATGTTGGAAAACGTAAAAAAATCTGAGGGAGATCATCATTCATGGATTCTTTCTCCAGATCCAAAGAAGATACTAATACCACTTTCCACAACTTTGGTTAAGAAGGTCTATCTCTACTCTACCTAAGGTCCCATTCCCCTTGAACAATATGTCACAACCCTTCATGTGTAGTAATATAGAACCATAAAATATAATTATCAATATGAAATTTATTGTTAATGATCCAATCTTTATCAAAAATGAATTAAAATGGTTTTAATTGAAGAACCATAAATCCAAATAAGCACATTATTAGATAATGATAAAATACAATGAGGGATATAGAGAAACTACCCTCTCTTCATTCTGAGGGGAGTAGTAATAACCAACACATAAGATAGAATATTTATAGGAAGAATAAAAAGACTCAAAATATAGGTTTTTATAAACTAATGAGATGAACCAATATCAAATAAAGTATTCATAGGTGATACAGATATAATGATGTTACATCTCACAGCCATTGGAACTAGGTCTACTTCCTCTAGTGATTCTTCCACAGTAAGAAGAATCATTATTCTGGATGCCTATGGATGGAACCCCTTATCCCTTGAAGTATCTAATTTCACTGCAATATAATTAGGTTATGATTATCCTATATAACTGCCTAGAGTAGAGTAAAAATGGGAAAACTAATGCAATTTACCCGAGCATATTAGGAAGAACATATCTTGGGTGACTTAGTGAAAACCCATTTTGAATGCCCAAGTTTTCCACACTGGTAATAAATCAAAGGGCCTATGCCTGGAACTGAAGGAGGTATAGAAGAACCATGTTGTTGATAACACCCTTAAAAATCATCATGCATACTCTTCCCTTTAAAAGTACTCACACTACCACTGTGAGAAAAAGGAACTCCCATAAACCCAGACATACCCTCTAGGTCCACATAAAATATTAATGACCTACCCAACACATCTTATTAAGATGGAATATTTAACAAAAAAATGATAATGGATATCAGATCAAAACCCCATCTTTAATCTTTGAGTCTTCATATTATCATTCATCATAATCTCAGGTGTAAACTATTCAAGCTTATCAAAACAGTTTGAAAATTCGGTCACAACCACATCAGCCTGCATGAGTTTGAAAACATTTAAATCCTTAGCCAAAACCATATACTCTAGATATAACAATTCAGTGAAAATAACATTGAATTATTTTTACTCTAAGCCCTCGTGATTTTTCACCATCACCATCATATCCCACAATTTTCATCTATGTCCATCTAGCATAAATGTGGCACATTTTACATTGATCTCATTAGGTATTTCCAAGAACTAAGAGAGAAGCTCAATACCCCTCAACCAATCCTCAACCTTTTCTAGATCTTTTGAGCATCGGAATAATGGAGACTTCTAGTGAAGTAACCCATGAGCACAATTCAGTAAAACATCCCTTTGAGGTTCCTCAATTGGAGCCTAAATGGGTATAGGTATAGTTATCTATCCCAGAGCTTGGATAAAAAAACATGATAACCTCAACCCAATACTGGTCCAAAAAAAGGATTTGTTTCACTGTGGTTCTTCAGAAGCTTACTCTTAGATCTGATTTTCCCATCTACTTGGATGCATGATTCTATACAACATTAGCAGACATAATTGAAGTGATTATATTAAAAATCAAATAGATAAACAAGGAAAATTGATTCCATCTAATAGATTAAAAATATTTATATTTCAATATATCCAAAAGAAAACAAGGGAAAATACTGGATCTAATCCTCAAGAATACTTTACCAAACCATGACTGGTGAATTAAGGCTCATTTTGGTAAGATATGGACAGGTACTCAATCACAACTACCTCCTAATTTTTGAAAAGTTACTCAACTTTATACTTACACCATTGTAAGATGATTAACCTCTCTATGATAGAGATTTTTCATGAACTGACATAGATACCATGGTACCCATATAACTAGTCCGGTCCTAACATTTCTCGATGGGTGTTCTCAATCCCCATGGGTTGGTGACTAGAAATTGACCTAATAACATATGAAAATGTGAATCAATTTACCATGAAAAAAAATAAATATTAATAAGTCAGTATACATACATGAAAAACCCCACAGGGGGAAATGTAACAAAATTAAAACAAGTATAAAAACCCCAATGTTCCAAAAAATAGGATAACCACCCATATCCCAATAGACGCAACTATCCAAGCCCAACGTTCTGCAACAGTAAACACCTCCAAGTTTTTATTTACCCTTTCTTGTATCTGGAATAAGATAATCTAAAAACTCCTGAAGGAATATGTAGGGTGTAAGTTGAATTCCCATTAGTGTTGCAACAAAAATTCCAAAATAATATTCTATAATTAATTAACCAAATAATTATTTCAATTAAGAATAATATATAATTTTTGTTCAAAATAATATCTAGCAAAAGAATGCTTTACATATAAAATTATTGAAATACATCAAAAAATAGTTCTTAATAATTTTTTTATATAAAATGTTTTCTATAAATTCCACAAGGCATATGTAAAATAGTTTATAAATAATTGAATATATTCAAAACATCACAAGAGAGAAACATGGTCATCTTCTAAGTGGTAAGATAGTTTCAGGACATGGGATCCTCACACAATTAAATAATGAAAAAGGAAATATGAACCCACATCCCTTTGAAACTGGTCAAAGAGGACTTATAAACATTCTACCGAGGATAAGAATTTTTAATAAATTTATGTTATAATTGTAAATTGTTGATGTGATTATAAATAATTCCCATACCAGTATGTATGTACCTAATAACTCACTAACAACCTAGGCTTTCATTGTCTCAAAAAATGATCAATAATGGGAAATTTATATAAAAATATTTTAAAAAACAATTCAACCCATTTATCCATTTACCTATGATAATATTCATTTAAAAAATGCGGTTTTAATCAAATAATGAATTTTCTAAGATAAAAACGGTGGGTTTCTATAAAAAACATTTTTATAATTTTTTTTAAATATTAATTTGAAATCAATTTCACAAATAAATTTTGCAATTAAAATCCCTCAAATGAATTTTCAAAATTTTCCATATTATTTCACAACACACTCAAATTCAATGGAATTAGGGGGGTTTTCCAAATTTTGATGCCAAATAAAAATCAAATACACAATTAAGGGGAATTGGGGTTTTCAAATATCAATAAAATTTGATTTAATTTAAATAATAAAATTAATATTAAATCAAGAAATTTAGGTTTAACCAAATTGGACATCATAAAAATAACCACCTACCTCTGGATAACGGGAGCACAAATCACAAAGACGTAAATGGGAAAATCCAATGAAGAACATTAGAAAAAAAATATGGGAGTAAATAATAGATTCAATATAAGAAATAATAGGGATTATATCATCAAAAAACATAGTGATTTATTAAACCATAGTGAGGAGACGGGATAAGAGTAGGATAAATATAACGGGAAGATGAAACTTACCTAGAAAGGACCGAACAATGATATCCTAACATTGATCCAGCTATGAAGGGGTTTAGATGAGGAAACATAAGTCCATGAGAGTTCCAATGACCTAGGAATGTGTTCTAGAATGATTTAGGCTCTAGAGCGGGGTCTAAATGGGGGTTTGGAAATTTTTATCATTTTTCTTATTAATTAAAACTCACGGTCTGGGAAGGACCACACAATTAGAAAAACTGTGTTCCCTCACCGTGCACCCCAAATGATAGGATTTCATAGTTTCTAATCAGTGATAATGAGATTCTTGAAACAAAGTGAAAACTATTCAAACCCCCACTATCTAGGTTTTCATGATTTTCACTTGTAGGGTGCACCATTTAGAAAAACTGTGAGCTGACTGTGCACAACCCGAAACCCCTTCGAAAATTTTCAAAATTTCACCAAAAACCCCACTAAATAAATCCAAACCAAAGAATGATAAAAATAGGGGTTTATTAATACCGGAAAAAATTTATTTGATGTTATAATTTTCTTTATGGGCATATGATAATAACTAGTCCAATTGTATACAAAGAAACAATATTTTTGTAAAGGATATGTTTTCTTTTTTAATGGTGAACCAATTTAAAAAATAATTTTTAGACCATTTATAAATTTTATATAAAAAATATGCTTAATTTCAGAAACATTAATTTCAAAATTATCATAGGGTTTACTTTAGGTATCAATCTATGAATTGTTTGATGAATAATGAAAATACTAAATTTTAATGAAAAACTAACATTTATACTAAATAATATAAATTATTAATTATATTTTTAATTGGTATTAAATTTTTATTAGAAATATTTGACATTTATTAATCCAATTTAGTTTATTTGAATCAATTTTTTTATTTAGTTATAAAAACATAGTGAACTTTTGATCATTTTTACTATAAAAAACCCACTTTTCCAACATGTCTGCATGATTAATATAAAATTAATTTATATAACATATTTGATTTTAATTTGAAAAAAATTATTAAATATTTAGAATAATAATAATAATTTATAATGATTTATAATTTCAAATTAGATTTTGGCCTAAAATTATAGTGAATTAAACTAAAATTAATTACATTGATTATGGTGAAAATTTTCTTACGTAGTGGTTAAACTTTAATCTCAAGGGGCCAAATGACCTAGAAACGTGTAAAAAATCATTTTTATTAACATATTTAGACTATATAATACATTATTTGTAATTTGGTTTATTATTCGGGTAATTTTATTTAATTAAGTCCTCTCAATAGTGTTTATCTTTTTATATTTGCAAGAATGGGACTCCTCCTCCACTATAAAAAAAACTCACCTCACCCCCTCACTTCTTAACACATATTAAGAATTTTGCCAGACCCAAAACCTTCCCAAATAAGATAAAAAAATACCCCCTCATCCTAGAAGCCTTAATTTGGTTAGATATCACTCCAAGAAAGTCTTTTGGTATACACCAAAAGGAGTTACCTGAAAAAGAGGTAACATTCTTCAACGCACACTTTTGTTTTATTTCATTATCCATCGCATCTATTGTTATAATATCATAATTATATAATAAAATATGTATCATATGTTTAATAATATATCTATACATTATTTTAATGACCTACAAATTAACATAATTCTATAAAATTTAATACACAATCATTGTTTGTGTGTATGACAGACTACCATCTCGTGAACCGATATTGTACGTTCCTCCATTGAAATCTTTTGAGGTTAGAAATAATGATTTATATATAGTTTATATATGGTATATATAATATTTATAATGAATTTAAACTTATAGAATTATTTTATAACACACACCATTATGATTTTCATTATGTGATAATATAATAACATCGTTTGTGGATGTGTGGACTACCACCTTCTCAAAGTGATGAGGTTCGTTCAAGATTTTCATAGAATCTTTTAAGAATGGGTTTGATATATTTTTTAATTATATGAAATAAATATGATTCTATAATTATAATATAATAATATATATTATTTAATTTTAATTATTTTAATACGACAAGAAAATGGATACAACATTCATGCCTACGTACAACCTACTGTCTCCATGAACGATGTATCACATTTAATATACCAAAATTTTATAGATTGCATTAATTTTTTTAAATTTATATATTATGTTTAAATCATTTAATAAATTATTCACATTATTAAATCATGATCTATGTAAATGGAACAAAAAAACACATTCCAACATACTAAAAAACAAGGTAATTAACACCTGAAACAATAAAAATAATGAAGTATTATCATTAAATGAGTAGTAACTTGTAATAAAAGGATAATATATGATATCATAAATATTAATATATTTATTTTATATGTTAATAAAATGTTTCAAACCTTTATATTTGAGGATAAATGTTTCATAACCAAAATGGAGTGTAAGATAATGGATTCTCATCTAACTTTTCCACCTGTGAGATAAATGTCATATTTAACACATACATCTTTTGTTTGGTGTATATAATTACCATATTGATATATTATATCATGAATTATTTTATCATAATTTCATTTAAATATTTTATTTGATTATTATTACTTTTTTGGTTCTAATTAATATGTTTCCATAGTTGTAAGAGATTCCAACTTAATTTACATTTCCTTGATAATTAGTTGTTATTATGCACCAGTTCAATTTGATTTAGTGTATATACTACCCCTTTTTAATTTAATATCATTATTCAATAATAAATAATGGTATGTTATTTTTCAATTTTAATTATCCAATAAATGGAGTTTTAACATGAAAATTATCGAGTGGTAAAAGTTATCTTCTCAATATAACATTATTTTGTGATTGTTAAACTTATCAAGAATCATTAACTTACATATGATAATTTTTTATTGTACAATAAATTTATAATAAATATAAATATTTTTTTTGTAAATTATATGATTATTATATAAATTTTATACCATTTTAACATAAAATTTTTACTTTGAATGTTTACTGATTATTTTCACAAATGCAGATAAATCTATATCTTTTACTCAATATAGATATTCAGTAAGGAAAATTTTTGAAAAATTAAATTGATTATTCAATATATAAGTAATTATTTTGAAATTCATGAAACATGTATAGGAACAGTTTAGGGAAACCCCTCAATTCATTGGTAGCCTCATCAGGAGAATCAATTGGGAAAATTAGATGGGTGTTTTCCCATGCTTCTTCTGGAAATGGGGATGACCTTGTTTGTTTAAGGTTGAAACTTTCCAATCGGTTTATAATGGGTTTATTCGTAGAACCGGAAACACCCACTGATTTGATATTCATTTGGACCTACTTTCCAAATGTAGGTGCTCATTAGTTTTAAACCGATGAGGCTTAAGAATTTGCATTGGTTGAGAGGATGGGAGGTCAGGCTCATCACACCTTTTTTGGGGGAATTATTGCCTACTCTGGGACTCTCTTATAGATTTATGTTATGTTCACAAATATTTTTTAATTCACAAAGCCTAAAAATGAGTTTTCCTTTAAGTTTGGAAATCAATGATTGATATGTGTGAGATTTAGAAAATCTTTTATATATATTTGAGGTTCTTCATCGATGGAGAATCATCCGTATGTATTAGATATTTTTAGTCAATGGTATCCTTCAATACATTATATAGAAATTTCTTGGTCATTATGATGACCATACTAGTTTTAAAGCTACTTAATGGATAACTTGAATTTTATTTTCATTCAGAAAGACAGATATTATTTCAGAGATGGGATCATACTCGCAGATGGGCTACCTACGTATCCTCATTAAAAAGGAATCAGAACCCACATAGTTCAATAGGGATGGAAAACGAATCAATGAATGATGTAGTTGAACCATAGAAAGGATTCCTACATACACTCATTTTAAGCAAGAGATCAAAGTCCATGTAGTTAGGGTGAATAAATATGGGTCTTATGCATGATTAACAGCCCAAAAAGAAATGTCATGAATACTTTTACACTCTAAGCTCACGTGAGTCATACTCGGTGTGAGAAACAAGAGGTATCAGTAAACCTGACAATTGTGCCATGAAAGAGGAAATCACAAGAAATGATGTGGGGCTTACGTATGTATGACTGCTCACGTAGATGAAGACCATGACTTACATCAGGAAAGAATCCCATGAGAAGGGTCCATAAAGGTATTTGTACTTGATAAAGATTTGGAGTTTTAACCTGGGGGTTACTCTGGAGAAGGAGGCCCAAATTAAAAGGGACTTATGATTGGGGCTTATTCCTGCGAAGGAGTCCCAAATCAAAAGAAATTAATATTGGGGCTTACTCATGAGGAGGATTCCCAAATTAAAGGGGTGTTATAACATAGGGCTAACTTTTGAGAAGAGGGCCCAATGTTAAAGAAAATTATGACTGGGACTTAGTCCTAAGAAGGAGTCCCATGTTAAAGGGACTTGGGGTTTACTCTTTAGGAGGATTCCCTAATTAAAGGAATTAGGATTGAGGATTATTCCTGAGAAGGAGGCCGAAACTAAGGGAAATTGAGGAATACTCTTGAGGAGGATGCCCTAAATCAAATGATCTTCTCATATTAATTCATGAGGTTATATAGAGAAAAACCTCTAACCATAGTGACATAAATCCAGTAAGTCATGAGGTTTTAGGAGAGGTTCTCACAGAATTCATTTCAGATAAGGAAGCCAAAAAAAGAACCATGCCATAAATGGATTTGAGGGCTAATATCATGAAGAGGAGAAGTGAACATGAGAGAGGCACACAAATGAAGTTGGTGCGCAAGTCTTGGCCGCATAAGTGTACTTGCGGGACATGGGTTCACCTGGGAAACGAAAAATCTGTAGGGTTATACTTGGGTGAGACCTAAGTCAAGCCTTTAGTATTATCCTAATATGTTTTCAAAAGGGCGGCGTGCAAGTTTCATCGAAAGGGTAGGGTGGCGCGCAAGTGTTTCCATTTTTAAGAAGGTCTAGAAATTTATGCACTCATGTGTGGATGAATTCTAAACACTTAGGCATTATTCTACTCCTTCAAGTCTCTCATTCTAGGTAAAAAGTTACCATAGAAGCTTTCACAAGTGTTGAGTTGAAGACTAGGGTGACCAGAGCTTGAATTTGAATTTTGGAAAAATCCATCCTTGAAATGGGGGCCCACATGGGCTATTTATAGCCCCCCTTGCACCTTGGGTGGAAAATAAAATACGGCCCTCAAGTGAGATGCGCGCCTCACTCCAAATGGGCTCCCAGTCCATGCCTTTGTCAATTGTTTTATGTTATTCAAAGGGTGACCCTGTTTGTGCATAAGGTATTCCCTGTGACGGAAAGGAGTGTAAACAAACACCCCCCCTCAGAGTTGGATCTGAAAATGAATGAGGTTCTAGATCTGAGGTAAATCCGGAGAAAGCAAGGGTCTTTGGCATGCAAGTTCGGCACGCAGATGCTGGGGCGCACACGTATGGCACACATGGGGTCTGGATCTCCTATATATATAGGCTCAATCCTGCACAAACTCACTCGGCTTCCAGAAACATGATCTTTTGTCACGTAGGTTCTTCTGTCTTTGGCGAATCACCCTTATGGATTATTATCGCACTTCTGCAGAAGGTATTTGACTTGCGTGCCATGACAATGGTGGAAAAACTTGTACGCCAAGTTTGAGACTTGCACGCCTTAATGACTTTTCCATTTTTTTTATTTTATTCATCATAATTTCACAAAAAACATACTTAAAAGTTGATTGTTTGATCTTTGTGCTGATTCAATGGCTCCAAGAAGAATTGGATCAGCTGATGAGTTGGCCATCAAGAGAATAGATGACATGATGAACATCGTTGGCCAAGACTATTATGTTATCTGCGATAGCACTCTCCCAGATTTGGATATGTACTTGAAAAAATATCATGCAAATTTCCCATAGATCATCTACTTTCCTTTGTATAGCCATGGTAATCTGCAAAGAGTCAATGTTCTAGAGGCAAATAATTATATCCCTCATTCTTTGTTTCAAACCTACACCAACTTCTCTTCGGAAAATGTCTCAGTTGCAGGATCATTGGTCAATGATGGGACAGTGGAGAAGGCATAAATAATGTATTATATCCAATGTCCTCTAGATATGAAGCCCCACATGCCTAAGCTGCATCCGCATTGGTATCCCTCTATTTTCTGAAATTCTCTGATGGACCAATCTAAGGGATTGGGGAAGAGTGGGGATTTCCGTCCCGAAGGAGGTGTGAAGCCGACATAGATGTGGGCATATTGGGTGGGACAAACCTTTGTAGAGTTTGTCGGTGATCTAAAGGGAGATGCAATATATGAAGTTGTATGGGATGGGTAGACATATGTCTATAGGAATGACAATTTCATGCTAGAGTTAATTAGCTGTTGGAGCCCAGAAATGAATCTTATCCATCTGACTCATAGTGAAGTATGCATCAGTTTGTGGGATGTCTTCAAGATTCCAGGGGCTCTAATTCTGGGAGATATATATAATGAATTCATCCCCCAAAGGTGACCTGGAATTATTTAGAGAAGACTCCGACTTTGGGATGAGAGTTAACGAAAATTTTCTACAAGATTAAGAATACCACCACCACGAAAACCCACTACAGAAAAGATATCCATCCAGAGGAGTGGATGAACATGTTTCTGATTAACAAGAGAGAGGAGGGACCTTCCTACACTCGCCCTACTAGTTGCCCTAGAGAAACAAAGAGGGGTGCTCTGGGCACATTTTGGCCAACTCTAGAAGCAGAAGAGTTTGATAGGTGGGTTTATGAAGTGAACCAAAAAATTCCAAAGAATACCCTTCTGGTAGGCTTTTTAGCCTTGTGGCTCAGTTTTTACCTTTTATCAGTTTGGGATTCAAAAGGAGGTGTGAGGTCAGGGACCATTGTCATTACAGCCAAGATGGATGAAAGGAAGATGGTTGGGTTGACCACCCCAGTATTGGAAAATATTCATAGGATTTTACTTCATGTTTTTATGGTTAAGTCTCCTCTAAGAATAGTGGGACCAATCCATGTTTTATAGGGATGGATCGCCACCCAATTCATGACATATTCTGTACAAAGTGGGGTACATGTTCTTAGAAGTTCTTTCCGACCATCTTTTCAGGCCTTTTCTAGAGTTTCTCCCTTATCCCTCGATGCTTATGATATCAAAATAAGGTTGAGTATGTTCAAGGAGTTTCACTTATTTCTTTATAAAAATATGCCAACAGGGCAATTTGTTGATGATGGAACAACCAGCCTGGAGTAATGGGAATATAATCTGGAATGTAGAGATGGTACACAGGACATGAGGATTGATGAAGATATTATATGTGAGACCTATGCTCCATACAGATTCGCACATCAATTCAAATGTCTGCAACAAATTACCGTTTCCCCTCCAGTGCATGTCAGGTAAGAGCAGCATCTAATAGTTTCTTGTCAACTATGGTTGCTGACATCTATTGAGAATACTGGGGAAATATTTGATCTACCAGCTATTTATGAGAAAATTCGACTGACTACATGGAATGCCGAGATCTGGGTAGCATCATACCTTGAAGGGGTATTGAATCCTCAAGTACCTCGGGTGGGGATAAAGAACAGAACCATTAAGAAAGAAGCTTTTCACTTGGAAGGTGACTCTTCCTCAACCGGAGCTGATTCACCGGATTTCTCACCTGGATCTGATTCACTGGATTCCTAGGATGGGGATGATGAGGCTCAAAATGCGTCAAAGCGGCCTCGTGCCAGATATAATCTACCTACCAGAGTCAATAGAAATACTCCATCAACTCATGGTGAGTTACATCATTGAGGATATTTAGTCACCATTATTTTAAAGAGCAACAAGTTTCATTTTCTTATCCTTTATCTATGATTAAAAAAGGTGGGAAGAAGTTGAAGTCCAAGATTGTAGAACACCCCTCACAGCCTTCTGGTTCACATTCTTAATATTTACGACTAGCGGCTATACGGACATAGAGGAATTTATATTGTGATGATGAAACCGCCTGGGTGTACTTATGTGAAGGGTTGCATATCCCTGGAGTGGGGAATCTCCAGGATTCCTCTGACATCCATTTTGAGTAAAACCCCAATGAAGTGAGGGATTACATCAAAAATATGGAAATGCACATATATTCCACTGATGAGTCAGTTCCTGTCAACAAGTAGGTGGAGGAAATGATGGACTATGGTACCACTGAGGGGATTGGTCCTTCATTAGATTAAGAGTGGCATGATTACGTGGCTCCTAAAGATGTAAGTTTCCTTTATATCATATTTCTATTTTTTTCAATTTGAATTTGGTCAAAGAATTGTTATTCAAGGAAATAATCATCTTTATCCTGTATCTTTTAAAGGAAAAAAACACCGATATCCCTTCACCGCGTTATAGCCCTGGTGGCACCACTCTCAGGGCCACTGAATCTCCTCGTCAGTCGGGCGAAGTATCTCCAGGCCAGAAAATCATGTATGAGGAGTTTGAAAGGGCGTTATTATCTCCAATACCTTTCTTCAAAGATGACGACGACAGTCCACCCAAAAAATCCAAGAAGAAAAGGCATCAAAGAAATAAAACCACAATCAAACATTTCATCAGTAGTGGTAATCCTTTCTGGTAGTCATGAATCCTAACTTGTAAAAAAGTGCTCAAACTTCTCAGGATTTCAGGGGCTTCATCAGTTTCTCCTTTAAGGGAAAGGACTGACCATCCTCGGATTACAATAGAGGGTTATACAGAACGGATGCAAGTTCCTACTAAAACTGCTGTTCCTGAAGGAATACTGGGAGCAGATGAGCCAACATCTATCCCTAACACTACTCCTGTTTCTGATGCTAGGAGAGAAAAGACTTTTAGTAAATTAACAATACTTCATAGAACATCAAATGAGACAACAACTATCTTCCATTCTGTGATGTTTTAGGTTCAAAAAATGCACCAGAACATTTGGAATCCACCGATGATGACCCCAAAACTATCTCTAAACAATCTATCAGGGGTCTGAGATTTCTAGATGAAAGTCATGAAGAAGACATGCCATGTGTTCGCACTGGTGAGACTAACCTGGGATCTGATACATCATTGGATAAAATGATGAATCTTGGAATGTCCTTTGAATAAATTTTAGAACATGTTAAATTACCATGTGATTTAGAATATTTTGGAGATCTAGTTATAGAATCAACTGGAAGTGAGTTTCATCATTTGTCTGGTTAATCTTTTCATGATTACACATCTAACCTTGTTTGGTTAAAAAATGTATAGTTCCATCTGGAGAAATTGTTGAACCAACAAAGCTTGAAAGGGGTGTAGAAATTGATGTCCACCCTGTTATTTCAGAAACACTGGCTCAGGTGGCACTTAACACGGAAGATCCTATTGAAACCCATCATGAGAATCCGGTTGATGCTAGGAAATATGGAGAGGAGTAATCACAAGTTTCTGATCTACTATTAGGTAAAATATGATGATATTTGTTTCTTACTTAACCTACAAGACAATCAATCAACTTTTACTATCCTTTGAAACTAACTATACTTTAAATTGACTTAACAGGGTTGTCAACTTCAATGGATAGGTTTAGAGGTGAAGCCTTAGCCTCAGCCCAAACAGTAGTAGAAGGTGACGCAACCAGCGTCAGGGAAGGAGCAGAATAGGGCACTTCCATAAGTACATTAATCACAGATTGTGTTCCTCCCCGTGATAGCGATGCTAAATCAGACCCAGAGGTGAAAAAGGCGCTCTGATTCTCACGTTACAAGGCATGGAAAAAATTATTGAGGATAATATATGAGGTGCCTCTTGAAGAGTTGCCTTAAAAAATTCCAAGACTTTTATCCCTGTTCATCATGTTGGGACTTGGCAGTTTTTGATATTAAGAAATCCATGTCAAAGTGAAATATGTCGTTCAAAGGAGGGAGCAAGAGAAAAGGTTTCATTGAGACCTCATCAAAGCTATATTTCTAACCAATATTAGTGAATTTCAGGCTATAGTGTTCCAAGTAGATGCTTATCATGCAGCAAAGAAAAAGGAACTGAAGCAAGAGATCAAGGGGAAGATTGTCCAGTAGTTGCGCCTTCATCAAGAGCTAGATGCTATTACTGGGGAGCTTGACCAGCTTCATAATTTGTTGGAAGAAGTCCATTTGGATGGTATAAAAGCCATCAAAGATTCTAAAAAAGAACTTCGTTGAGCTATAGAGAGTGAAGATGGTCGAGTAAATGAACTTCAAGTGGATGCTGATGAAGCTCGGGATGCTATAAAACAGATGACAAATCATGTTGAATGTCTTCTATAATTTCTAAAAAAAAGAGAAGAGACTCCAGTCCGTGGATGTTCTTCTAATATTGTTCATCAATGAAAAATAGTTCATCTTCAATCATCTGTACCATCATTTTCATGATAATCACTCCTATTTTTACCTAAGATAATAGGACTTGTAAATATAGCTTTATTTTTACTAGGGTTATATACATAACCCCACAAACATTATCTTTTTTTGCTCAATATTTCCTAAATCATACAAAATGTATGTTTAGTGAGATAGGACTTGACTTTTGTTCAGAGTGCCCTTTATAGGTTCCCAATTTAATGATTACCATTGGATTTTTTATTGGAAGTTCAAAGACATGCATGTTGGAATATAAAAAGGCTAATATTTAAGGTCAAATAGCATTGACCAAATGGATGATATTGACTCAATTCTAGATAATTTTTTTGGAAACATATTACCATATTCAAGTATAGAGGGGGGAAATTGAAAACCGTGACTTGAGAAATTTTGAATATGAGGAATGACATTGGAAAAGAGATAAAAGGCATTAGAGGAAGTATTTTCTAAGAATTAAGTTACCACTACTTGAAAAACACGTTATGGAGGATGAATTAAGCATGGCCAACTGGGGTTTAAGATGCATAGTCAAATAGTAGCATCTTTTGGCTGACATGTCCGTTATGTAGACAAGTTATGCAAGGCCACCTATTGGCACGTGCTACATAGTTGGGAAAAAGAAATCTCATAAACTTGACGTTCTATTGCTAACATCTGAAGAATGTTTTATAGAGATTAAAATTTTACAAAGCATAGATTCTGATTTATGGAGAAAGGTTTTTGAATATGGAGAAGATATTTCCAATAAGCATCGTCAAAGAATTGGAGGAATGTGAACTCTATGAAGGTTTGACCAAAACGTACAGAAAATGGTATCCATGGTTTTAAATCATATGACTAAAATTGGAGATAGAAACTTTATACGACATATGGTATAGTGGTCCAAGGTTATTCCATATTTCTCTAACCATATGGAGAAAGAAGAAAAAGTAAACCATAGACTTGAATTTTTTCAGATCCCTACATATCGTCGTTAAGACCAATAGGGAAAAAATAGGCTTATCCTAAGAATGAAGTTACCATTTCTTGAATAACCCATTATAGATGTTGAATTATGTAGGTCAAACTAGGGCATAAGATGCATAGTCAAATAGTAGCATCTTTTGGCTGACAGGTCTGTTATGTAGACAACTTATGCAAGGCCACCTAAGGGCATGTTCTACATAGTCAGACAAAAGAACTCTCAGTTATCAGACATTTTGTGACCAGAAGTCAAGAAATGGGTTATGGAGACCATGGATATTATTTGTATAATGTTGTGGCTAGGTCCTTAATTGAGATTATGGATGTCACTACGTATCTCATTAGGATGAGAATCAATCCACACGTAGTTCTTGAAATATAGTTTAACATCATGCAGGACAAGAGCATGGAAGATATTAGTTTAGGGTTATAGAGCTCAGACCATAGTGAGGGAGACACATTGTGAATTTGTAATAAACTTGATGTGAATAAAAACTAGGGTGTTCCATATCACACCATGTGCTCCTAGAGGGACTTTTTAGTCAAGGGACCGAAAGTGGAGTTTAGTGTTATGCCCAAAGGATCAGGGTTGGACTCAAGGAATTCTCGAGCGTTCCCACGTTTCCCATGAGGATAGGAATCAAGATGAATGTAGTTCTTGAAATACCCTTTGTACAGATTTGGTTTGTACATATGAGGGGTAAAGAGGACATTATTGCAAATATGGCTAGACCCAAGATTAATGACTTGGGTGTCACTACATATCTCATAAGGAATAGAATCAAGCCATATATAGTTCTTGAAACATGACATGGTTGGAGACCATATCAATGATGATTCCTCTTGATTGAGGGTATCAAGGATTGTTGTAGTTTATTTTCATACAGGACAAAAGTGAAAATAGTTTAAGGTCATATGCATGGACCAGTGCTATGCAGTTCAATGTCTTGCATCAAGGAAAATGGGGGATTGTATAGTTTAACGACATATATATAGGATGATGGGACATACACATATTAACATCATGTTGGGAAAAAGTGAACTGATATGAATAAGATAGTTGACGGGGGCTTCACTGATCAACATCGTATGGGATGATGGTGAATTGATGTGAATAAAGTTATTTTGGGAATTAACCTTAGGAGGTTGCCTCTGTACCCGAGCTAGGAGGAAAGGATCCAAGTCTACTTAGTTCGATTGAGAGGGTTTTTCCGATCAGGGTGTACTTGAGGACAACGACCTGAAGATGATTTTGGGACATAAGCATGGTTAGTGTCCCATAGAAGATTTCATGGTCGAAGCTTACTCTAAACACACATGAGTCATGCTCGGTGTGAGAGACAAGAGGTAGGAATAGACCTGATGATCGTGTCATGAAAGATGCAACCACAAAGGATGGTGTGGTGCTTATCAATGGTTAGCTGCTCGGGGCACGCATAACAATAGAGTTTAAAAGAAAATTGTGCATGCGATGATCACAGTTTAATTTCATGTGTCATAGACATGGGGTGCTTGGCAGTTTAACATCCTGCAGCTCGGACGATGAACATTTTAACGTTATGTTGGACGATAGAGGGGGTTATTCAGTTTAATGTCCTACAGTAAGGACAATAGGTGTATTTGTGTTACACAAAAAACTTCTTCAAGAATCTTGCATTGGTTGGAGTTGTAATGAGTTCTACATCCATTAGGATTAAAGAATAAGCTCCATTAGAGTAGAACTTATGTATTGAGTAAGGTTTTTCCCACTATGGATCAATATTTGGAGGCTTCTTTCCTAGTATCATTGGGGTTATAAGGACCAATACCAATTCTACTCAAATGAATGAATGAAGATGAACTTTTTTATTGAAGGATTGTGCTATTCGATTCTGATATACTTTTAAATGGTGTAGTGTGCACAATATTTTATCAACTAGTCATTCCAATTCATCCAATCACTTTTGAGACTGTTCATATGTAGATAACTGATCACAAATGGCGACTCTAAGTTAAGTTAATTAGACTTCAATAGGCAAGACTAATTTCATTCCATATACCAATGAATATGGAGTTGATCGTGTAGCAATGCGGGTGGTGGTCCGATAAGCCCATAGAGCATGAAAAAGGTTATCAGGCCATGACTTCTTATCTTTATCCACCATCTTTTGAAGTATGTTTAAAATAGTCTTATTGAAATCCTCTACATGACCATTGGTTGCTTCATGATACCAAGGTGAATGGTTGGATCTGATATTTTATTATTGATATAATTTTATTACCTCGAATGAACAAATGATGGTGCCATTATCCATCAATATGGTATGAGGAACACCAAATATGGTAATGATGTTGGACTTCACAAAGCTAAAAATGATTTTTTCATCGACTTATTGGAGATGTATTGCCTCTGCCCATTTGTAAAAGAAGTCAGTACTAGTAAAAATATATTAAACAACTTAGTTGTAGTCGGAGGATATGGTCCTACTACATCCATTCCCCATATAGAAAACAGCCAAGAGTATTTAGTCGTATGAAGCAACTCTGGGGGCTGATGAATGAAGTGGGAACATACATGGAATGAATGAAACTTCTTAGTGAAATTAACACAATATTGCATCATTGAAGGCCAGATGTATCCAAGAATTTGAATTTGACCAGAAAGTCTATGCAGACTAGTGGTAACAACAAACTTCTACATGTATTTCATTCATGAGAGCCATTATCTCTTCACCATCAATACATCTGAAGATAATTCCTTAAAACCTCTCTTGTAGAGAATTTTTTGGTGATATGGGCTATCATAAATAGTAAAATTGACCACACATTGCTGGAATTGTTCTTTCCCAGCTCTATCAGGTGGGAGTGTTCCATTTTGAAGGTATTCCCTGATAGGTGTCATCAATAATGTAGTATGACCACATGGTTCATTAATGGGACTTATTTCATTGATTTCCTCTGTTTTGATTTGAACAAAAGGTGAAACTATATGATGGTGGGCAATACTGATGATCATTTTGTCTCGATTTTGATCTACCAGGGTTGTGGCTACATTAGCCTGTGCATCATCTTGGGCATTTTGTGAATGTGGGACATAAGAAAATGTCAGTTCTGAGGATAATTCTTCCATTAACTCTCTGACATATTCTCACAAAGGGATTAACTCTTCCTTTCTAATGGTATAATTCCCATTGATTTGTTTGATTACCAAATCTGAATCACCTTTTACCTTCAAGGGATTCACATATTCCTGAAGAGCCAATTCCAAGCCTACAATGAGAGCTTGATATTCTGCTTCATTGTTTGTACCGCCTTCATACAATAAGAATGAATAGGGTAGCACTGACTTTTCTGGGGAAATAAGTACGATTCCTAACCCAATTTTTTTGAATTTAGCATCTTCCATTTTCTTCCCTATTGGACTTCTGGAGGCACCATCAATGTACATTTCCCATGTTTGAGGATTATCATGAATAGAGAAGACTTCCTCATTAGGAAGTTCAATATTTAAAGATGTATCTTCTACAGATGGGTCTTCAGCAAGGAAATCAGCCAGAGCTTGGCCCATTATTGCCTTTAGAGACACATACTAGATATCAAACTGCTACAAAATAACTGCCCACCTTGACAAACGTCATGTAATCATTGGAAGACTAAGGATAAATTTGAACGGGTTATTGTGAGATACTAATTGGACCTCATGATGTTGCAGGCAATGTCTCAATTTCTGAACTGCAAATATTAATTCTAGTCAGCACTTTTCAATACTTGAATATCGAGTTTCTGCCTCAAGCATAGTCTGATTTAGATAGTAAAGGCTGGTTTTAATCCCATAATCATTCTTTTGGGAAAGGAAGGAACCCAATTATCATTCTAAACTGTCACATAGAGAATAAGTGGTCTTCCTTAACAGGTGACATTAATACTGGTGGACTCAAGAGATATTTCTTGAGGATATCGAATGGTTCTTGACATTCTTCAATCCACATGTAGGTAACTCCCTTCTTCATTAATCTGGTGAAGGGTAAACACTTTCCGGCCAAATTAGAAATGAAACACAGATTATAGGCCAAGTGTCATTGAAGTCCTCTTAATTTCTTCAAATTTCTAGCAGGTGACATTTCAAAGATTGATTTTGTCTTCTCAAGATCAACTTTAATACCATGATGGCATACAAAAAGACAGAGAGATTTTCCTGAGGTTACCTCAAAAGAACATTTCAAGGGGTTCATCTTCAAATTATGTTGTCTATGTTTGTTGAATACGATTTCCAGATTATAAAATTTTCCAGGATATTGTCTAGATTTAACCACCAAATAATCAACATAACATTCATCAAATTCCCCTAAAAAAGGTTTGAAGATATGGTGCATGGCATGTTGACACGTTGCACCTGCATTTTTCAGGCCAAAGGGAATTACCTGATAGAAAAACACACCATGAGGATATCTGAAGTCTGTAGACTCCTCATCTTCTGGGGACATTCCTATTTTATTATGCCCAGAGTAACCATCCATGAAGGAAAAAATTTTGTAGCCAGTCGTTGCGTCAATTAAGAGTTCTGTGATCGGAACTGGAAAATCATCCTTAGGACAATGCTTATTAAGATCTAGGAAGTCAATGAAAACTCTAATTTTTCCATTCTTATTTTTCTCAGGGACAATATTAGCCATCCATTTGAGATATTTAACTTCTCTGATGAGGTTATCCTCGATAATATTATCAACTTCAGCTTCAATTTTGGAGGCATAAGTTGAGTGTGTTCTTCTTGCTACTTGCTTGAATCCTTGATGTTCTTCTGGAAAACCCAAATGATTAGTGGCAACATCGGGATAAAGACCTGGCTTTTCTGTATAATTATAAGAAAATACATCTCTATTTTTCTTTATAAATTAATTATACACTTCTTTCTCTTCAGGAGTCATGGCTGCACTAATTAATGTGGGTGTGGATCCTAATTTGTGCCTAGATTTATTTCTCTAAGTTCATTCATAGTGGTAGAGATACCCTCTTCAAATACTAGAGGAGCATCCCTAAGATCTTCCTATTCTTATTCGATATGTGTTACTTCTTCGGTTTCTACTTGAATAGTAGATGATGAAGCAGAATTTCCATGGTTAGGGAAGAAGTAAAAATTTAAACATCTTGAAGAAGAGGCTGCCATTTCTGACCCTATTGATGATGAAGGGTCTTCTTGGGGTGATAAAGAGGAGATGATGGATTGAGAAATGACATCATTGTTTTCCTCGGGTATTTCTAAAACTTCTTCTTGCCTGATTGATGAAGTATTAAATTGCTGGACTTCAGTGGATGAAATGAAGACATCTCAATTTAAGCTTTCATCACTTCTTGGTGAATCAAAAATTTCTCTCATGTTGTCCGGCTTGATTGTCGTAATTGACATTATTGAAGTTTCCATAATAGTTTTTGGATTTAGGTATATCCTTTCAATTTGAATAATAGGAAACACATAATCTGTACTCACATGTATGAATGGGTTTACTTGAATCTTTCCCAAACCATTTGGATCAATAATTTTGGTGACCTTCTTTGCCGTGGATTTTTCCTTTCCCTCCATGTGATAAAATTCTGCTTCAATGTATTGATATTCACATGTTTTGAATGGGTCCTTGTCACCATAAAGTGTCCCAATTTGACCATTGAAAAAATATTTGATACATTGATGGCATGAAGAAGGTACGACCGCATGTTGATGTAGGAAATGTCTTCCAAGAAAAATGTTGAAGGCGATGTCCTGATGAACAACCATGAAATCTGAATTAAACACAAAGTATCCAAACTGAATTATGATTGTAATCCTGCCCAGATGTTCTTGTTCATTCTTATCATATCCTTACAACATCCATGTAGAAGGAGATAAATCATATTTGGTGAGGCCTAGTCGATGAAGTGTAAGAATAGGAATGAGTATGACTCCTAAGCCATTATCAATGAAAGCTCATCGGATTTCTATGTCAATGACTTTTACAGATTGATACAAAGGTCTGATATGTCCATGTACAACATCATCTTCATCTTCATCTATAAAAGATATCACTGAATGAAATTCTGTAGGATCATTCTCTATATGGTAGACCTCAGCCGCATCAGTTTCAGTTTCGAATTCTTGAGGACTTGATAAAGAGTCAATAAGCGCCTACAGAAGATTTTTGATAGATTCAAGGCATCCAAAATTGATTACATGTATGGTAATTGGGCCAAAAGTTTCAAGAAATCATAATTTTAGTCCAAATGTCTACATTTCCCATCATGAAAATGTGGTTTTGTTGGTGCCATGGATGTTGATTCTTTGTCAGTAGATGAATCCCATATTGGGGCATGAATTAGATGCACTCCTGGCTTCAGTAGATTAGACCAAATAGGTGTATATATTTTCTAAGAGGAATAAGTTGTAACCTATAAACGGTCCTCCAAAATAATTGTGTCAGGACTGAACCTTTCATGTGTGGAAGAACTTTCTTATTCTTGTTGAGCCCCCTAAAGGGCTTTGCCAGGAGTTTCTACTGCATATAGAGTTCTAGTAGGGGTAGGATTGAAATAGTGGCTTCTTGTTTATCCACATCTTCCCCTGTATCCTAGACCTCTGTCTCTTCCTCTAATTCCTCTCTTAGATACAGGGAACTTAGGCTCATCATGATTAAAACATTCATTGGCATAAGGATCTGTTAAATGAATCATGTTAACAAAACCAAAGATCAATTACTCATATGATGAATATTCTTTTTGATGAACCAGTTCAGGCAGTGCCGTTTAGTGGAACGATGCCCATGATTTTAAAGAAAATGACATAAAATCTACCATATTCAAAGGCGACATAGGATTTGACACGAGCTCATCTTTTTCTGACCTCTCTTATTTCTTAAAATTAGGCCACTTATTTGAGAACTTTCCTTCTGATAAAGGGGGTTTTGTTGTGGCAGAAATAGCAAAAGACACAATTGGTTGATTCAATTGTGTTAATAAAATGTCATGAGTTCTGTTGATCGTTTTCCTGGCCATCCAATCATCACATTTCTGTAAATTTTTTCTTTTGACTTGAGGCCACTTTCTTTCTTCCTTTAGATCAGTAGCAGTAACACATGCTACCAGGGATAAAGAATCTTTCAGTTTTACTTGTCCAGAGTCCACCATATTTTGTAGTATGTCTTTGAAGACAAAACACTCCTGAATGGGATACCCCAACATCTGATTAAATGAGAAATAGTTGGGGAGGTCTTCATCACATTCCTTGTTCGGACTTTTGGGCCTTGTCAACTAAACGATATTGTTTTCCATAGTTGAGATGAAGTAACCAAGAACTTGTTCATTTTGGAAGGAATAAACTTTGTTATTTAAATCCTCAAAATATTTCCACCTTTGATCTATTTGATCATCTTGATGAGGCTTCCATTGTTTTTGATGCTCAGGAGGTGGATCCCTTCGGTATGATGAAGGTTTTGAAGTGCAAGCAGGTACAGGTGTTTGTTTAAGTGTAACTATAGCAGTCTATGATTTCCCTATTCTCCTTCCTAGAGCTCATGGAATTACATGAGTTTTATCTCTAGTCTCTATAAGAGAGTGTTCTATCTAATGAACGATTGAAGTAAGGTCTTGAAACCACCCTATGTTTTTTCACAGGGATCGCTGGTGTGCGTAATTCACCATGCATATTTTCCACATAGATTGAGAGAAACTCTTCTTGAGGGAGTGCTAAACTTAAGGAATATGTTTATTCCGTTCAGTGATCAATGAAATCCGAAACTCTTTCATTTTCCCTTTGCTTACAATTGGTAAGATGAAAAACTGTCTCCTTTTGTAATGTTGATCTAAATTGAAGAAGGAATTTTTGATGGAGATCTTCCCACCCAGTAATTGACTGAGGTTGAAAACTTATATAAAAGAAAAAAGCAAGTCCTTGTAATGACTGCACCAAACACATGAGCTTAACTGCTTCTTGTTATTGAGGAGTTCCCATCATAGGACCACAAGGAGAAAAAAAATGTATTAATTGTTATTTTGGATCTCTCAAACCATTAAAAATTGGGAATTTGGTATTCACAAAATTTGATGGGGGAGGAAATGCATCCACCCATTCAGGGTAAGAAAACTTTTACGGTTGAACCAGTGCACTTCATCCTTCAATAGCTTCCAACTGAGCTATTAATGACTCAATGGTAGTCATTAATGCGTGAGAAATATTTGGTTGAGATTGGACCTGATCAGGTGAAATAATTAGAGTTTGGACGGGTGTGGCAACTGATACTGCCACTAATGGTAGTATCGCCAGTTGTTGTCACGTATGGCCCCTAGTATTGGACCTGTGAGAGTGTACTTGTAAAGGGGGATATTATTGATCCATCCCAATAGATGAAAAAAATTCCATTGATTGATAAACTATAGCATGCTTAGAAGGAAGAAAACCTTGAAGTGGTTCTGCATTTAACATCCTTAACTCCCTCATTTCTTCTTCTTGTTGTACGAACCTTTCCTCTAATGAGAGTGATTGGCCTTCTCCAAAGAAAGGGTGGGATGTTACCTGACTTTTACCCTTTTCCTTGGAATGTTCCTTTCTGGAGTATGGAAGGGAATTACCCGAAGGAATATCTTTCCTATGGGAAACCCTTTGGCTTATGGTACGTACACCTCCCTCATTTTTTCGGCGTGTACAACCTCTTGAACATGAACTTCTTCATATGATTCGTCTGAGTGAGCCTCATGTTCTGGGGGATTAGTGACTACGACATTAATGACATTTATCTATGCCTAACCCATTTCATCCCTTTTGTCACCGTTTCTACAATACTATCTTCTTTCATGTCCATTATGATACATCTCCTTTTCTTTGGTTGATCCCTCAGGAACTTCATGATGAACCGTAATTTGGTTGTAATTTCCTGATAATTCAGCTATACTTTCCTCTTGTGGCTTCTTCCCTAATCGAGAGAAGATTGACTTATGCTGAGGAAGAGATTGAGAATTTGAAAACGTCCACAGTCCGGTGGACTGGGGATATTCCAGTTTTTCTTCTCCACTTCTTGAATCATGTCTGTTGATCCCGATGGTTAGATTAAAAGAGTCCTTAGCTTGGCAAGCTGATGTGGATCTTGAGCTACTACATCTGATTCTTTCTTAAAATCTCTCCCGATTTTGAGAATTTTAGTCTGGAAATTGGTAGGATGCATCATCCTACATCCACTCAAACCACCTAGCTCAGATGACCATTGGATTATTTCTGACACCTCTGTCACCTAATGATGTGTATGCTCTAAATGAGAATCTTATTCAATATTATCATCTGCTTGATGCAAGAGTAATTCAAATTTTTTTATTTATATGCCTGAATTTGGGAAGAACTAGTTGAGGCATTTTCTTGATCAAGCCTTTGATTACACACAAAAATAGTTAGATGTGTCCAACCATGGGCAATAACATCGCATGATACCACTTTTGGCTGACTTTGTTGACTTGAGAGCATAGTGAAATGCAATGCTCCATGAACACCCCATCCCTTGATATGAATACTATATGGGGTATTGGAAATTAACTGGAACAACCTTTTTAATGAACTAAGGCATGTATATTGAAGGGATATTTACTGATTTTCAATATTTGGATGTCAGGAAATTGAGAGAGATGCCACATCAATTTGGCATTGCAACCATTCTATTACCTTAACATGATTTTTATATTCATCACAAGGTAATATTTTCTCTTTTAGGTGACAAAGAGTTTTATATATATTGAGAACAATATCCTGAATACATTCTTCTATCAACATTTCTAGAATATCATACTAAGAGTCAGCCAGAGGCCAAAACATGACTGGTATTTCACCTTTCACCAATTGTTTTCTCAAATTTAACACTTCATCTTTGTCATTTGATGAAGATTATTCTACCTGATTTGACCAAATATGGTGCTTCTTTTTTTCTTAATTAGTTTCAACAAGATTGGTAGAGAATTAATTTGTCAAATTAGAAGATGAATGACTCAAGGGTGGTTCATAGAATGACCTTCACCCTGGGCTATCTTCTGATTGAGAAAGTATTTCACCTACTAGTGTTAAGGAATCAGACATTACTGGATTCACATTTGCAAGCGCCTTAAGATAAGATGCCTTTCTCATTACTGAATTGTCCATTGAAGAATTTTCCAGGCAATGAGAATTACTACTATAGAGAGGACTTTTGCAACTAAATTCATCATCATGGGGAGGAACACCATGGTGGGTTACAACAAAAGATGAAAACATTTTTCTCCTTGGTATTCTGTCCACACAGAGGGTAATCGAATATCTCATTTGAAGATGATGCTTCGAGATTGACCGAATTGTCAAGAAGCAAGCCTTCATGAGGAAGTGTATGATGAAGACCTTCAGAATTATTGTTTTTATTTCTAGAATTTGGAAATGAGAGAGTAGAATCTTGAGTTGCAACATATAATTTTCTAAGGGCTTCAATAACTATAGAATTGAGCAAGGCCCTATTGCAGATTAGATCATGATTATTTAACTGTGCTGAATGGGTCTTTTTCTGGGATGACTTTTAACTCACATTGGAAACCACTTGTTGATGAATGTGGTAATTATGGGTTGGTTTATGTGCCTGCTCAAGAGAAATGGTCAGGTTTTAAGGACTATCTCCATTTAAATTGGGTGTATGTGTCTGACATGATTACATGTATGACATGGGGGAATATGCCCCATGACCCTCCTGGACTGGAACAGAGGTGTGTATCTGCTCTGGGGTGACATGTTGATGAGTTACTCCACTGATAGGGATATAGTTATGTTTCTTTACCTGTGAAGTCACTGAAGTTGTTATAATATTCTGACAGGTATACATAATATGGACACAGATTTGCTTATGCTCTTTCACCGTTTTCAGAATGTTCTTGGTGACTTCAGCTACCAGAATGGGAATATACATCCATTCTATATTTGGAATATGTGTGTGTTCCTGCTCCTGTCCTACTTATCCTATCAGTGAATTCTGACAGTACTCATGTGTGGCGGTAGAAAGTTGTGCCTGCCTTCTGTTTTCCATTGGATCTTTCCAATTGACATCTCCGGGTGCTACCAAATGAGACTATTGGTTAGCTTGATGAATTTTAGGTGTGTGTTCTTGCTGATTTTTCTCCACAGAATATGATTTATGATATTCCTTCAGTACTGGTAGAGGATACTACTAGCAGAATTGATGAGTGCAAGTAGGTGTATGTGCATGTTCACAGGTGGTCACCACATTTGGTTGGTGGGATTCTTTGGATGTGGTGAAACGAGACTGCTGACTGGCTGATGATTTATAAATATGTATATCTTCCTGCCTACAGTACTCCGCTGAAATTGCCTCGTGGGATTGGTTTGTTACTTCCCGACCAGTCAGCTGGGCAGTAAAATGTGGACCGATGGGTGTATCTGCTCGCTCGTTATTTTCCATCATGTAATGTTGATGGAATTCTCTAGAGGGGAAGAGGTAAGAACCTTCTCCATGTTGGCTGAATTTTACCACTAACGTTTCGTCTTCCATGCTTGGGTCTGAGGAACCTGAGCTGAATGACTAGAGGTGATACCCCCGTCATGTTGAGGGTTCACTACAGCACGCTTCTAACAGTGATAGTTGGTGGGATTCCTCCAGAAGTACTACTTTCTTCTTGAACTGAGGCATTGAGTGACCTCTTGATCCACCTCCCTATAATATGGGAGGGACTGGTTGTTGCGTTCTGGAGATAAAGACCTGAAACGGTTGGAGATGGTGGTTGTTACCACCGGCTTCTTGATCACTGGTCGTCGCTATCTGGACCACCAGGGTGAGTTGTTAACTTAGAGGGCTTGTCGAGTGGCCTCTAGATTCTTGATGGTATTGTGTTGACGATATTACCTCACAAATGCATTTGAGGCCCAGTGTTGAAGACGCTGAGTAGGTGATGTCATCCTCAAAGCGGACAAGAATCCAGCATGAGTAGTGGCCGAGTCATTCACAGGTGTGAACCTTAAAGAAGCCATTTTGTATTGCAGAGAGATCTTAAAAAAGAGTGCATGTTTGATATAGCAGACATAATAAAGATAAGTTTGGCCAAACTACATCTTTTGGATGAGCACATATGTTATTGACTGCATTTTTTCCCTCATATTGAGTTTAATTGGGGCTTAAAAAATAAGTAAAACATCATTTAACTTGGTTAGGGATTCACGTTAGGTTCACCATTTTTTTTCTTCTAGAAATGGAGATGACCTTGTTTGTTTAAGGTTCAAACATTCTAATCGGTTTCTAACGGGTTTATTCATATAACTGAAAACACCCAATGATTCTATATCTATTTGGACCTACTTTCCAAAGGTATGTTCTCATCAGTTGTGGATCGATGAGGCTTAAGAATTTCCATTGGTCGAGAGGATGGGAGTTCAGGCTCATCACACCTTTTTTGGGGGAATTATTTCCTACTCCGGGACTCTCTTATAGATTTAAGTTGTGTTCATGAATCTTTATTAATTCACCAAGCATAAAAATGAGTTTTCCTTTAGATTTTGCAATCAATGATTGATATGTATAGGATTCAGAAAATATTATATATATATTAGGTTCTTCATCGATGGAGAATCATCCGTATGTATTAGAGATTCTTAGTCAATGGTATCCTTCAATACATTATATAGAAATTTCTTTGTCATTATGATGACCATACTGGTTTTAAATATATTAAGTGGGGAACTTGATGTTTATTGTCATTCAGAAAGATATGGATTATTTACGAGTTGGGATCATACCCGCAGATGGGATACCTACATATCCTTATTAAAAAGGAATAAGAACCCACATAGTTTGATAGGGATGTGAAAAGAATTAATTAATAATGGAATTGAACCTTAGAAAAGATACTTACGTACTCTACTTTTAAGGCATAGATCAAAGTCCACATAGTTCATGTGAAATAATATGGGGCTTATGAATGGTTAATGGCCAAAAAATAGATGTCGTGATTACATTTACTCTCTATGCTCACGTGAGTCATGCTCGATGTGAGAAACAAGAGGTATCAGTAAACCTGACAATTGTTCCATGAAATATGAAACCACAAGAAATGATATGGGGCTTATGTATGTAAGACTACTCACGTAGATGAAGACCATGACTTACTTCAATAAATATTCCCATGAGCAGGTTCCATAAAGGTATTTGTACTTTATGGAGATTTGGAGTTTTAACCCGGGGATTACTCCTGAGAAGTAGGCCCAAATTAAAAGGGACTTATGATTGGGGATTATTTCTGAGAAGGAGGCCCAAATCAAAAGAATTTAATATTGGGGCTTACTCCTGAAGAGGATTCCCAAATTAAAGGGGACTTATAAATTGGGGCTTACTCCTGAGAAGGGGGACCAATGATAAAGGAAATTATCATAGGGGAATACTCTTGAAAAGGAGGCCCAGATTAAGGGGAGTTGGGGCTTACTCTTGAGGAGGATTCCCTAATTAATGAAATTATGATTGGGGATTATTCCTGAGAAGGAGGCCCAAACAAAGGGAACTAGGGGCTTACTCCTGAGGAGGATTCCCTAAATCAAAAGTTCTTCTCATCTTAAAGGATGAGGTTATATGGAGAAAATCCTCTAACCATAGTGACCTAAATATTTTAAGTCACGAGGTTTTGGGAGAGGTTCTCACATAATTCCTTTCAGATAAGGAAGCCGGTAAAGGAACCATGCCATAAATGGATTTGAGGGATAATATCATGAATATGAGAGGTGAACGGGAGAGAGTCACACAAATGAAGTTGGCGCACAAGTCTTAGTGACACATGTGTACTTTCACAGCATGGGTTCACCTGGGAGATGAAGAATCTATAGGGTAATATTTGGGAGAGACTTAACTCAAGCCTTTAGAATTATCGTAAGATGTATCCAAAAGGGCGGTGTGCAAGTTTCATCGAAAGGGTAGGGAAACGCTCAAGTGCTTCCATTTTTAAGAGGTTTGGATATTAGGTGCGCAAGTGTTGATTAATTCTAATCACTTAGGCCTTATCCTACACCTTCAAGTATTCTATCCTAGGTTAAATGTTACCTTAGAAGCTTTCGGAAGAGTTGAGTTGAAGAAAAGGGTGAACAGGGCTTGAATTTGACTTTTGGAAAGTTGCATCCTTGAAATGGGGGCCCACATAGGCTATTTATAGGCCACCTTGCACCTTGGGAAAAAAGTCAAATAGGGCGTGCAAGTGAGTTACGTGACCCATAGGTGGCATTTAAGTGACTTGCGCACCTCACTCCAAATGGGCTCCTAGTCCTTTCCTTTATCAAATTTTTTGATGTTCTTCAAAGGGTGACCCTCTTTGTTCTTAATGTATTCCCTGTGACAGAATGGAGCTTCAACAACCCAATATGTTTTAAAATGTCTTAAGGATATATCATGAATGTAAAGTTGACATATGATTGAGAAACATTAAGTTATATATATAATAATTGCCTTATTTTTGTTTTTATTTATTATATCCATGATATTTTCACTTTTAAAAAATATATGGGTGTATTTTATTCTCACTTAATTGATTAAATTGAATTTATTTTTAGTAATTTACCATTTTATATTGATTATTAGGATTTTGTCAATATTTATTCCATTGTAGATAGCCTTTAATGAGGTTTTTAGATCATCCTTATTTTTTTTCCTTCTCCCAGGATATGAAGATGAATTCCTAGAATGCGATTCAAGGATGATGAGATTTTACTTTTTTTATTCATTATTTTCATTTCCAAACATAATATGGGTATCATGAATGTAATATTGTTTTACAAAATTACTAAAATATGAAGACCTTTTGTATTTGATTCATGTATCTATTCCAATGTAATAAAGTAAGGCACTGACTCTGAACTATTGGGGTCGAGGTAGTTATACATCATGCCTAGTTAAATTCTCTTATATTGATTATGCTAGTCATAGTTAGAATGGAAACTCACCATCCCCTTTTCAATATCCCCATGAAGGAATATCTACTACCATATCTAATCATTATATATATAACATGTATTTTTATCAAAAATGGAAAAAAATACATTAATATGAATTAATTTATTAACAAAATTACTCATGGATTAACACCGACCTCAAATATTGAGATAAATCATGAGACTCTATTGTAAAGAACTAGGGATCCCAATCAAACATCACATGAATATTAATTGTTTCTCAATGGGAAATACTGAAATATATTTTTCATCACATAGTAAATAATAATTATTGATCCATATTAAGAGTGGGAATTATTCATATGGACATATTCTGAGAGAAAATGTATAATGAATCCCGAAAAGATATCACTAACCCATCACCTAATTAAAGGATTCAACTATGGTTCTGCTGCAATCATGAAACATGATATAACACAAGGGAAACTATAAAAATAATCGGACACATGAATATAGTCACTAAAAAAGATTGGATTCAACTACATATTATCAAACATACTGAAACACATACCAAATAAAGATATTATGATTTTTTTAAAATAATATTTAAGCCCATTTATAAATAAATAAATAAATACAACACATGATATCTTTAAATTAACATAGAACTTATCCAAACACCAGTGGAAATGATCATTAGAAAGAACTTTTTTCAAATAATATTTCATACCATCCCATTAATATAACACATTAATTTTAACTCCAATTGAATCTTTTTAATTAGATCAACCATTTTATTTTGAATATAATTTAATATATTTATGCCATTTAAATTTAGAATATAATGTTAAAACGAAAATTTCTAACAAAAAATACATAATGATGGAGACCAAACCATTTTTTCGATAGATTTACTAATAAACCATATAAGAAACAATAGGTTACTTTTTAACTATTAGGATAATTTGAGTTTGTCACAACATACTAGAGGAGATCATACAAAAATTAATTTTTTTGAAAATTATAAAGATAGTTCCAATATGAAATACATAATTATCCAAACAATCAAGGGACTCTATAATTTATAGGCCACCTACCTCACCCAATGACCCATAATATAATTCAAACTCATCAAAAAAAAATTCAACATCAATGAGAATATATCTAATCCTAAAAAATAATTAAATAAAATAAATATTTTATAAATATATCCCATAGATCCTTAATCAAAACTAAACCCAACATATGTCTCAATAATGATAAAACAATGAGAGAATAGTTGTGTCTCTCTATAAACACGTATATGATCATATTCTATAGAACTAAAAAAATTAGTACATATAATAGATGTAATAGTTAATTATAATTCACTAAATTAAATAAATAAATCCAAAATGAATCTTACATCATCATAAACTATTTCAAATTACCATAAGAATAAATCTTAATCCCCCACAAAAAAATTCACACAAAATATAGATAATTATAGTTTTATTCAACCATACCCCTATAGAGTCAATATTATAAAACCTATCCAATATGAAAAAGAATAAGAATTAATGAGGTTGGATGAGGGAGAAAATGAATAATGACTACTGATAATTAATATGTTAAACTCATGTATATTTCTTTAACCCAAGAGTGAATAATAGTGTAGAAAGGGAGAGGGATAGGGAGTATCCACCTTTATCATGTTTCGAAAAATAAAATAAACATTTAGGGGGTTTCATAGGTGATAAATAGTGAAACTATCATTTTTTCATTATTTAAAAAAAAGATGTAAATGCCTACCAGGTACCCAATTGATCTCCCCTGAGAAACTAGTGGCTCAATATTTACACAATATGGGAAATTATCCACATAGTTGTCTAGAAAAAGGCTCCCATCCTTTGGATATCCATATTTTTTTGGGTTCAATAAATTTAGTATCCATTTGGATAGGAGATGTTCCCTCCATTCCATTTATTTCAGTAAAACTCCCTAAATATCCTCCAATGTATTATCCATAAAACTCTCAGCTATAAAACACCCCATAAAGACATTAAAATAATAATAAAATACTATAATATAGATCTATTTTTAAAAAAATTTGTTCACCCAATAAATTTATGGATATTAAATCCACTACATGGTTCATTGGCATTTGAATTTATAGGTTATCAAACTGGGGATTGCATTAACATCTACTTGGGTCATGCGTTTTTCATTATCCTTATTCATGGATAGTTTGGTACTTTACTTTCCTTATTTTCAAGGAACAATATATTATAATTTTCTTACATCTTCACTGGATATAAATGGATTTTCTTTAACTCATAGGGTTTCATAGATTCATAGATCTCCAATATTAAAGTGTATTTGAGTTTTTTTATTCTAAGTATAGCTCTTTATTAGATAGTTTTAGGAGATTTTCAAAATGATATTTCATCCACTATCCATTTTCAAATATTTATTAATCATTATATAAGAAAAAAAATAAATTTTTAGTATCTTTCAGATACTATATTTACATGGAATGGATGTTTCGGTGTGGGTTTGTTATTGGTTTACTATTCACAAAACATATTTCTATATGGTTTTTATTTCCAAAATAACATATAATTACTTGTTCTAAAGAGTCCATATTTAATTATTCACGTCATTTCACCATATTATGACGATACTTTAAAAATATTAAGAAACTTAATTCCACTCTATCAACTATATGCATTTGTCTTATTATAATTCCATTCAAATTTCATAATATTTTTAAAAATTATCTTTTGGTTATCCCTATTTTTATATTTCACTACATGGATGAATTCATTATTATAGGTAATTTTCATATACAATTGATAATGAACATCAAGGATGTGCTATTACATTTGGTTTCTAAGTTTACCTATTTTGAGGATGATGGTGAAAACCATTTCAAGAAGAATGTTTTCTATAAAGCAAATGTTAATTTTTTGTAATTATTCCACCTTTATGTATATGTAAATACCAACTTTGTAAACAAGGTTTCTATTACATTGAGAGTTAATCATGGTTTTTCGTTGTTACATTGGACAATTATGGGATAAATTATCTAAATGTATAGGTTTTGGAGTCTAAAATCATGGGATGTGACTAGTTTATAGATTCTAAAGATATTTTCTATATTGTTAAAAAATATTTATATATCAATATCGACTTTTTCCATAGACACCCCAGTCAATCCATAAATTTGGATGTCATCCCATACTAGTATCATTGTTATGTTATTGTTGATGTAATAGAATCCAATTAATGTACGAATGATTATTCACAAATTATAAAAGATAATTAATTCAATATTAATTTCTAGATCACAATACGATAAAATTTAATCCTATGATGAATCTTGGAGACCATTGGTTAATCAGGTTTTCAGTGTTGAGATTTCATTTTTAGGATAAGTTTGTATAATTATAAGAGATCTTATTTATTTGGTTGTTACCATATATGAATTGGGTTTTATAGAAACCAACGATTCCAATAATGGGTGATTTTTTGGTAACACTAATATAATGATTAACTAATAGTGTAATATGTGGATGTATCATACCCCATTCTAGTAAATGGTTTTCTGTTGATTTATGTCTCTCTAAGGGGAAATTCATCTATGATTAAAATAAAGGGGTTATAAATAGAATCAGATTTGTGGTGATTGTGAAAATAACCCTAAATTTAGTAATAACATTGAGAGTTATTTTATTCTCTATGGATCTGTAGTATATCTTTGTTTTCTGAACAACTATTCTTCATCTTTATACCTAGAGATAATATAAAATTATTATATTAGTTTTGGAAAAGAATCATTTTTTATATCATCCATGAAAATTTTATAATAATTCTTTAAAGGAGGGTAAAAAATAAATATTATGGTCTTTAAGATCATAAGAAACCTTAGTTTTTGATCATAGAATCAATTATTTATTAGGAATTACCCAAATATATCTTAGGTTATTTATGTTTTCATCAATTTGAGTATGATTCCATGAGATTTAATTGAAGATAAAAACTCTATGGTTAATTTAAGAAATAAAATGAACCATTATGCTAAATAAATGGAATGATAGTATAATGAATCTTTTTAGAAATGAAGCCTCTATAATAATATCAATTTTATTAACTTGGATGGTTATAATTCGAATTTATATTATTTATAAACCTCCAATATGTCTTGAAAACTCATTTAGGGACTATATTTGTTTATTTACCATGGTTATTGGGAATTGTTTTTTAGATGAATTGTATCTCAACATGGATTTTTCTAAACATTTTTTTATGATTCACACCATTCTCATGGGTTATATGCCAAAAATAATTGATTTTACAATGATATATTTTTATAATATATGATATTTACCCCCTAGGATAGGTAATACATATATTCTGATGATTGAGAATTATTATGGATGTGAATAGATATATTATGATATGTGACATGTGATGTGATTATCTATATAGGTGACTTAAATTTATTATGGTAATTTTTTTATGAATGATATGAGATGTGTTCATCTAAAATATATTCTACTTACTCATGGAATTGATAATATATGAGTTTTTCAATAAGCGATGGACATATTTCATGTTTAATGGTAACATTATTTCATGGAAAAATGTGTTATATGATGTGTGAGATACATTTGTTAGACATAGTATGGATATATATGTTTCTGATTAAGGTCATAAAATATTCATTTATATGTGGACTAGTAATGATATTTTCAAATAAGCATCCCATGTATTACAATAATGGATTAGGGAATTCAAAATTATTAATCTTTCAACAAAGTCCCATGAGGCCAAATTAATGGTTATGTGAATGAGGGTTTTTTAATAATATTTAAATAAATTGATAGTATACTGAAATATTTTAAATAAATGCTTTTAGAATATAGATAAAATAAGTTTTGGATTGGATTTCAAATGATTATTACATGAGTCCATATAATGTGAAATGAGAAAAACACCATATAATTATAGTTCCAATGAGAGATTGATGAAGGTTTTCAACTGAATTATATGATTTAGCGAGTATTATTCGAACGAAATAGTCCAAACTATGCTTGTGTCACAGTGTAATCATTTTAGTATCAATACAATCTATGTGACATTTTGTAATTATTTCGGCAAGGTGGCCTTGTCATTATCAAAATAATGATAAATAATATATGATATGTCAACAGACCATTACAATTTTTAATAATAATTTTATTATGTATTAATTAAAATAATATTTGTGTTATTTAATAGAGTTTCATAAGACATTAGTGAGTTAAAAATTTCCTTAGTGTTTGGAAAAATTATATAATTTTTTTAATGTGAGTCAGAATTAAACAATTTCAAAAGCAATTAAAATCATGACATGTGTCATAAAAAAATTAATTAAAATGTATAATATTGTTATATAATATCATATAGTTACTTTGTGCATATTATGTAGGAATATTAAAATTATAATTGTGTATATTGTATGATCAAATGTTTTTAAACAAGGTAGATATTCCAAGGGAATTTGAAATTTTCATTTGTTGGATGGGAAAAATCCTGAATCTATCCAAGGAATGTAATTATGAGATTGTGAAGACGTAAAATTGTTATTTATTGATATGGAATATGGACTTGATGGAGAATTATATGTTTTCAAAGTGATAAATTAATTTAGGACCTGAAATTATGTTTTGTAAAATGCAAAAAATGAGCATGGTTGGTGCACATATAGTAATATCTATGAGGCACAATAGTACATCCTATTTTGATAAGTAACATAGTTTTTATAAAACATGAATGATTTCACACTAAATTATGTGTACATTAGAGGGTGTCACACTATTTGTAAAATAGTGCTCATGTGGCATCATGTCGGTCCAAAAAACATAAAATAAATTATACAGTTGAACAAAACATCTTACGCATAGTTTTTTTCCCATGTGCCTAAATGGTGTGAGGTGTAGAGGTGATTTATTTCCAAAGGTATAGTTATGGAATGGTTAAATAAACATTTTACACGAAAAATTCTGAGTGTTGGACAAGAAATGTTTTTGGTCTAGGTTGGAACCCAGTTTAGCCAAGCATATGGCCCAACCGTGCTCCCATTAAGAAGTTATTACCTATCATTTTATCCCTTTCCTCCTCAAAACTAAAATCCTTCATTTCTCCATAATATCCTTTCTCCCACTTTACCCCTCCTATAATTTTGTGTATCCCCTCTATCAAATCTATATAGTTGATTTCGTTCCTACATTTGATGCTCCTTAGTAATGATATCAATCTACTTCATTATTTTCCCATTTTATCTCATTGTATTATATGAAATTTCCATGATAGATATTATTACCTATTTTTAGGTTCCTTGTTATCTCACAAATTTCTCCCCTTTCATCCTTTATTAGAGGCCAATTCTGGTTGAGGAGTTGACTACTATAACAAGGTATGCAGTCATGTTATTTTTCCTAAAATCCACATGGTTTTTGTTTTGCATCGTTGATCAACACATAAAAATTTCCATGTGTCACCTCCTAAATGTTAATTTAGATAAAAAATTATTGAGCATAAAATTGGTTAGACAGTGCACACCAATTATCTTTGTGGAGGTAGAGTACCTTAGTATGGGAACCCCTTGAAGTGTCTTAATTATATTCCTCCTATTAATATTTTTCATCACATTACACCACCTTTGGTGTGTAATGATCTATGCATTTCTATGATTTTTATTTATTTTAATTAATGATATTTATGTGGAATCGATAGACCCATGGACCAAAAGATCATTTATAAAATAATTCAATGAAGGGTCATTTGAAATTCTATTGCAGTTGAACCTTTATAAATATTATATATTGAATTATATTAAACTTAGACACTTTTGAATTCATTTTTTGGTTCGTCTTTGTTCTAGGTAAGTCATTATTTTAGTTTTTCATTAAAACTCTTTATTTATTGGGATTTTAAAATATTTAAACCATGGTGGTCAAGTTACCTTTAGGATTAGGAGAATTAAATGGGGAAAATGACCTACAGTTTGGGGATCTATATTCATTTGAAATAGTGGAGTCCCGATATAAGTTATTAAATAAATCATGTGGGTTCTCCATTATTTTAGCTTCTATCAGAGGTGGTTCCGGATTTTCTAGTAGAAAATTTCTTAATAGATTTAAAATAGAAATTTACACACTACGAACATGTTACATGATGTGTAACTATCTCTAAGAAGATTTCATGAACTGGTTTTGGGTGTTAGATGAATACACACTATAAACATGTTACATGATATGAAATTATCTCTAAGAAGATGTTATGAATTGGTTCAGGGTGTGTAATGAATACACATCATTAAACTGGTTTATGTCACGTAATGATCAATTGGGTTTAATTTAACCAAAGGAAAAAATTTTCATCATAACTCATAAATTGAGAAATAAATGGCATAAAAGGATTACACCCCATGTATTTCTCAGCCTCATAAAATTTAAGGTCATGTTGCATGTAAGATTAAATCCACATTAACATTTATATATTCTCTCTTGAAGCCTAGAAAATTTTTAGGAGATTTTATGGTTATTTGATGTGGCATTAAAAATACATGTTTTGCCACATCTTTTTAATTAATTTTTATCAATTTAATTATTCATTTTAACACTTTTTATAAAATAATATTTCTTTTGTATTTTTATAAATATACTTACCAATTAATCAATTTTTATAATTAATTATGTTATTTAATCATTAAAATAGTTAATTTATATCTCATTTAAATTTTATAGTCTAATGATTATTTAATAGTTTAATGACTTGTCTGCATTATTGATTAATTAACATTAATTAAATAATTGATTAATTCTGAATTTTTATAATACATAATATAGTTTTGATTTATCTTTTCATGTATTAAATATTTAATAATTTAAAATAACATAATCTAAATATTAATTGTCTTTTAACAATTCAATTTTTATAAATTTGAGTTTATAAAATCACTACAATCCTTTAATTCTATTTTATTAATAAACATAATGGTTTAATGTCATAATAATTATCTGTCTAATATAAATTAATTTACTTTGATATAATAACTATTTTAAACAATTTAACTTTTTCTTATAAATGTTTAAATTTTATGTTAACTTTTAATAAGTTAGTTTCTTTTTAATTTTATTTTTAGTATAGTAATAATTTATGTTATGCGAATAGAAGTTATTAATAATTTAATTTAAGTCAATTTGGTTTTATAAGTTTATCTAAATTTATGAGTACTTGTTTTTTTCATTTGTTTTAATTATTATTTTCTTAGTTTTAATAAATTATTTCATTAATTTATTATTTCTTTATTCATGTTTCAATTTATTTTTCTCTATTTATTATGCAGGTTACTGGTAGCATCGTAAACTCTTAATACGGTCTCACCTGTTTTACTCACGGTCTCATGGTAACCTAACTCACGGTGCCAACATCAATATCTCTTACTGTCTCACCATAACACCCCCTTACGGTGTCTCATTCTATTACGCTTTGTCACCAACGCATTGCTTCTCCTATATACGGTCTCACCATTTCTTTGTAATGTTTCCCATTTTTGTCACGATTTCATCCTCCGTAAGCCCCTTCCACCATGATCACCTTTATTTATGGTGCCACAGCATAACCCCCTTGTCATTGTTTCATTCCTCAAACTACAGTAACTCTTCTGCCGCTTTCCACAGTTTCCTCCTTTTGTTGCATGTCTGCTCTACCTTAATTGCATTTACCTTACCACCTCCTTCTCTATGAAACTCTTCTCTAATCTTGGCATGCCACCCACTAATGTTCTTCCATCATGAGTCGTCGTTCCATCAATGCTAGGCCGACATCGAAGAGACTCATCCCTCATGAGTTGTTATTGGAACCCGCCACATGAGGTGAAGTCACCAACTGCCTGGACAAGGATTTTTGCCCACCGCTGGTCTTCCCTACAAAAAGCGAGACTGAACAACCCTTCTTCCCTCATCGTAGAGACCTTCTGTTACCACACTAGATAGCTGAGGAAAAACCCAGGTTGTTCCTGCTTCGCTGAGTATAGCGTCCTTGTCACTGCAATTTGAGGCCGAGCCACACCATCGATGAAATCCAGTTTGTGTCACCATGGAATCGCTTCGCCACTGCATCTGCTGGAGAAGGAGGAGACATGTGCCACGCAGTTGAAGCAGTTGTTAGAGACCTTGCTAGAATTCATGTTCGCATGAGATGGAACCCCCGCTGATGCCTATCGCTGAGATCTGGAGTCGCGGTTGTCGCGTGAGAAGACGAGGAGTGGGTGGCAGCAGCTTCATGTGGATAAATTTCATACCCACCATGGTGCGTTGGAGTAGAAGAAGATAGGGGGAATACAAAAAAATAAATAAATAAAAGATAAAAGATAAATATAATAACAATATAAAATAATATTAAAAGAATAAATTTAAAACTAATCAATTAAATAACATCAAATGTTAAGTATAGTGATAAGGTTAAAAAAAATACTTTAATGAGTTTTATAATTATAAATTAATTTCTTTTTGACTAAAATAAATTAATAAATATAATAACAATATAAAAATTTTATAATTTTTAATTTTTGTAAAAAACTATTTGTTATGATAAACATAAATTAATAATATTAAGAACTTAAATCTTCAAAAAACAAAATACTAATATTATTAATTTAATAAATACTTAACTTTTAATTTAATCTAATTATTAATTAATCTCCTTCATAACTAAATAAATTAATAAATAATATCATATAACTAAAAATATTAATTAACAATAATAATAAAAATAATTGCTAATAGATATTTAATTTTAACATTTTTTTACAAAAGTAAAATTTATAATGTTGAAATATTTAGTTATTTTTCTCTTCTAACATTGAAGGTTCATTCAAGAGTAAAAAATGCATCCAATTGCACTTAACTAACTCAATGAGACTTAGTTACAAAGGAATTTATAGTGCGACGTGATTGTCACGAAAAAACACACATGTGTAGTGCACAAGTGAGGGAGTTTTGAAGTCAGTGGAAGACGAACAGTGACATACAATAGATGAAGGAGGACATAAAAGCAGAGTAGCAGGAGAATTTTAAGAGGAATATCATTCACTCGAAAAAACACACCACTGGAGAGCAGAGCGGAGACGCTCAGTCATTCGATGAACACATCAAAGCATAGTAGAGAACCTGGAGCACTTCTCGGAGAGCCACTCTTCAGAGTTCCACGAGCCATGAGCAACAGTAATTGATGCATGCAGAGGGAGTTTTCTTCCTCTATTCTCTTACAATTCTCTTCCTCTGTAATTGATTGAAAATAATTTCTAAAATAGAGATGATTATAGGCTAAATACTTCTAGTTCGAGGGTTTATTGAAGTTCCAATGGTTAACAGGAAATTCTCGTTTCACATTATCCTTTTAATGTAATTCAATATTGTAACACCCCGAGATTTTATGAAAAATATTTTTTTTAATTTCATTATTGTCTTGTGTTATACGCTACACCAAAAGGATCTTTCACAACACACATCTCTGACCTGGCTTGAATTACACGCAATCGCGACCTTCCACGATAGCGTGTGTTGTACACAACACCAAGTTTCGCTAAACAACAATATGCTATTAAGATATTATTAAAACTAGCCATTATGAATAGTAATAACCACTTTTTGAAATTTTGTAAATTTTATTTTTCAAAATGGACTTCACTTATGGATTCGGAATATCGAAATTAGCTTAGGGTGAAATTTTGGTGATTTTCGGATAACATTCATATTCTGATGAATAGTGAAAATTACTAAATTTTAATTAAAAACAACTTTTTCAATCGAAATAATTAATAGTGATAAACTATTAATTTTAGTGGTTTTAAAGTATATTTAGAATATATTTTTACAATTTAATGCAATGTTGGTCATTAGATGTAATTTCACATTTAAACCAGTTATAAACAAGTGTCAATCTTTTTATAGTTATTATCTCTTAAAAACACGCCTTTTGTTTTGACGAAGGGAATTAATTTTTAAATTAATTAATGCAACTGATATGTTTTGAATTTTGTAAAATAGAAATCATTTTTGAGTTCATAATATCAAATATAGCTTAGGCCTAATTTTTGGTATTTTTCTGAAAACTTTCAATTTTTGATGAATAGTGAAACCACTAAGTGGTAGTTAAAAAAACTGAAATGTTCATAAAACTTAATTTTACCGCTTCTGTGAGTGAAATTTCAAAAATCCGAGAGACATGGTTGATGTCAGTATGTAAAATGTGGTTCAATGAGATGAAAATAATTTTTGGTGAATAGTAACTTTTTTACTTTTATTTACCACAGTTAAAAGTAAATAGGGTAATTAAGGGTAAAAATGATATTAATATTACTCTAACACATGTCCTAATTCTATTGGACAAGTTTAATTCGACCAAAAACAATCTTAGGAATAAAATATGACCATTTGGGCCCACTTGGATTAGATTAGGACCTTTATTATTAATTTATTTAAAGAAGAGTTAAATGAGTTAAAATCAAAGTTTATTTACTAAAAAATTTTTAATACAGGGTTATACATAAGATAAATTCGATTGTAAATATTCATTAGAAAGATAAAAATATTTCCTACATAATTTGTAATTTTTAGACATCAAATAATTTAATTTATTTATGACACAAAGATGATGCAGTAATTATCTTATTAATGAAATATTGACATAATTGATATTATAAATACCAAAATAAATGTAATTTAAGACTTTTTATGAATTCCACTAATTTTATAGGTTACTATGATATATTAGTTTGAAAATATAATTCTGTTATGACTTTCACAAAAATCATATATCAAATAGTGTCAAAATTGACACAAAATAGTTTTTAAATCAAATATTATATTATTAATTGTTATTTTATTCCTAAAAATCTAAGGTTCAGCCAAATGACTTAGATAAGGAAATATATATTAATAATAACCAATTTGGGGTCCGTTTGGCATGTTATAGTAAGTGTATTAACCATATAGTGTAAGAAAACAAAAAGACACGGTAAAAGTTAAATTATTTAACTTAAAGTTAAATCTAATTGATAAGGTTAAAATAATAACCTAAACTTGTCTAAATCCTATTGGTTGATAGGATTTCGACCCATCCCCACTTTAGCTTCGAAATAAGACCCTTTGGAACCATTATAAACCGATTTTGACTTTAATATAAAATAATATTTTGAGATATTCCTAAGGTGCCCCTCTCCTCCCTCATAAAAGGGAACCTCCTCCCTCTCTTCCTCACACAACTTTGAGCCTTCAATCTCAGCCAACCCCTGCCAAAATCCCTTCTCCACTTCCCTAGTATCATCCTAGAGGTCCTGGTCTCCTTCAAAGACCATCCCTATTTCTTTAAGTGGAGGCTAAGAAGAGGCGCGTCAAAAAGAGGTAATATCCATTACCGATCTTTTTCAATTTCTTTCTTCTTAAACATATTCTTCTTTAGTTGTTTCATGATAAAGTAATAACATAAGTATTTCTTATATACTAATATGTTATTATAAATATGAAACAACTCTAATTAACCTTCTATCCATCCTACGGAAAAAGGAAATCACCGCGTGTGCGTACGTATGGAATACCATTTCCATGCCGTGGTGTAATCTATTTTCCACCACCACCTTACTAGGATGGGTATAATGGTGTAAAGAATAACTATACATAGTTATTAGAACATCATATTGATTCTGATATATTGTATCATCCACTCCAATTCAATTCAATAATTTTGGAAATGATATCATCGCTCGTGCGTACGTACGGACTACCGTCTCCACGACGTGATGAGATTCATTCTCCATGTTAACCATTTAAGAATGATTATAAAGTATATATAAGCAATAATAATGAAATATATGACATTATAAAGCTACTGGATTTATGTGTATATATATGTATGTCATCTAATTAATTCCACTCAATTCAATAAACAAAAGAAAACAACGTTCATACGTACGTACGGCCTACCGTCTCCATGAACGGTGTATTTCTTTCCATTTATCAATCCATTATATATATGTATATTCTGAATATATATAAATCATGTTTTATATTCTATAATTAAGTAATAATGATCTATGTAATCATATGAATAATTACAAGTTAAAACACGAACGACAAATGAGACGATTTTACCCAAAACGCTACTTTAACATGAATTTACAAATGAACGGGTAATATAAAGTCATAAGTGAACCATATATGATATAATAACAATGAATATGATTCTGGAATAAGTCAATAACGTGATTTAAATCATTATACAGGAGGTTCGGACACTTACAAAGCAAGTCGGACCTAAGGTAAGGGAAATGTCACAATCTCATTTTATCCGAGATTGTTTATACTTTGGTATTTACTGGGGTGTATTTTATCATCCACATCCATGTTTCCCCAATATGTAATATTTATATCCTTATACAATAGTTTATATCAAATTTTACCCTTCGGTGAGATTTTAGTAAAAGATATGAAATGAATCTTTTGGCTTTTTTCGTACGAGGTACTTTTTGACTTTTCCGACAAAAGTACGAGAAGAATGTTTTTTTAACTTATACGACATGAATGGATTTTTAAAACTTTATTTCCAAGAATCATAATTTAAAAGTTTTCAAGTATATTTTTAATCAACTTCTTTTAGTTTAAAGTTGTATGACATGTTAAGAAAGGAAAAATGTTTTTGAAGAAGAAATGATATTTTCCTCAAGAATGGAGTTCAAGTGTTTTATCAAAATTATTTTTCCATCAATGATAATAAAGGGTTCAGTTTTTATACCTATTACTAAATTGATTTGATTATGTTGTGATGGAATTATTTTTATGAATTCCTTTATCTTATATGAATTGTTTTATGATGTCATGATGTTTAAGATTCCAATTTTTATTACATGGGTTATGCAATGATGTATGGTTTATGATTTTGTGGCACACATAAGAATGGTATCATTATGAGATGGGTGGGACCTATATCTCCCTCCAATGCATTGGGTAAAGATTTCATATCTCATGAGATAGAGATGACTGGAATGGTAGGTTATACCGGTTCAGTGAAAGATGACTGAAACGAGGGTGACTCGATTCAGAAAGGGACTTTGTCCACTAAGATAGTCTTGGCAATAAGTCATGACTAACAAGAAATGATTCTCTATGATTATGTGTGTATGCCACAAAGTTTCATGTTTTAAGTTATGCTTATTGGGATTTCATTTCACTACTATGATTTATCCCATGTTATGAAATTATGCTCTCTTTTGCAGGTTAAGATTTCCAAAAGTTATGTTCTTATGAATATGATGTGATTGATTTTTCTTTTGTTTACCCTTACTGAGCATTTGAGCTCACCCTTTTATGTTTTCTTTTCCCCAGGATATAAAGAAAGGTTTTAGGTATTAAAAAAAGGACGATCTTTATGGGAGATGTTGAAGATATTTCACCAGGATTAGAAGATTATATTTCGAGTTTCCAAAGACACTAAACTGTTACGATCCTTGTGTGTGTGTTTTTGTTATGTACTAAGTTTTCCGCAAATGTAACGTAATGTAAATGTACGTCAAGATTAGGGTCTCTACAGTTGGTATCAGAGGGAGGTTTAGTCAACCTTTGGAAACTAGGATGCGAAAACATTAGTGAGATCCCTAGAGATATTTCTAAGGTATGTCTAGGGATATCCCTAAGGATAAGTATACGTATAAGATACAGTCCTAGAACTATGGTAACGATCATATAATTTAACCTAAGATGTTAGATATTGAGGATACTCCCCCTTTATTTTGTTGTTTTCCCTAGCATGATTTTTGCCTCTCACACTATTCTTTTTGGGTTTTACAAAATGGCTAGAAACAAGATGATTCACGATAATGGAGGATATGATGGACAATGGAATGATATTCTTCATGAGAAACCAAATGAAATGGGATTTGGAAGTCCAAACATCATTATTATGTCGAATCAGCAATCTCATAATATGATCAATAAAGTAGAATTTGGTAAGTTTACTGACTCGGATAATAAGAGAAAGATGGAGTTTCATGATGATCATAGAGGAAAGAAAGTTCAATTTCCCCTATGTAAATCATGTGGGAAGAGGCATCAAGGAGAATGTTTCAAGGGAACTGGAAGATGCTTTGGGTGTGGAAAAGAAGGAAACAAAGCCATTAGTGAAATGGAAAAGTTTCAGTTAACACCATGCATGAGGTTAATGGTGTTGCTACGACATCAACAACGGTTAAATGTTTTAAATGTGGAATGTATGGGCATTATGCAAACCAATTCCCTAAGGGAATGTCTCATGAAGAGAATCGATATGGTCGTATGGGTAGTATTTTTGTTGATGATGATGAAGAGACTACAAATGATATGTGAGATGAAAGAATTGTTGAAGCCCGGTCAATGGTTTAAGAAGGTAGTGGAATGATTACATGTTTATCAAGTGTAATGTTGTACTATAGAATAAAAAGACATCTAAGGATTGTTACACTGTTGTCTTTCCTTAAGTTTTGAAAGTTTATGATGAATGGTATGAGTAACAATGAAAGGTTATTCAGATATTTTTTGGAAAGTGGATGATATGCGCATAATGAAGTGATAAAGAAAAAAATGAAATGTTTGACAGTATTCATGAGCTCATGATTGATATAAGGACTAAGTGATATCATGGTTTGAGTATATATAATTTTGAGGATTTTGGTATGTGGAAAGTGTTAAATTTTAACTACATTCATGTTTTCACTAAGGTTCAATGGGTATTAATTCTTCAAGACAATACATGATTAAGGTATTCACATGATTGTAATGTGACCAACAAGACATATCTTATGATATATGGGGATCAACGATGGTATTAAATCTCTAGTAATCATTTTCACTATATTATGAGAGTGGACTGCAGTATTATGGATAAGCCTAAAGATTAGAATGGATTATGTTGGACATAAGTTAGTATTGTTTAAGGATTGAAGTTTTTTTCGATATTATTGATGGAATATTATAGTAATATAGTTTTAGAAAAAGGAAAATCTACAGGTCGGGCGACAACCCATCGCGTCGGACAAGGCCGTGGGAATCGAACCCACAACCGAAGTGCGACTGGCCTTTATCGCCTACCACTGGCCTACAGTAAGTCCCTGTTTAGTAGAAACTAGTTTTATTTTATTAAGTGGTATGATATATGAAGTATAAGTCCATTTTAGGAATCATATATAATTAATCTCACTATAGGATGACTTATTTATATTTAATAACTTTTGCTAACCTTTTGTTTGAGACAGATGGAATGACCTGTCATTCTATCACATGATCTGCTAATACTTTACGAATAACAAATTCAACTTCATTTATTTAAGAGATGAAGTGGAAATTGTTCAAGGCACGAACAACAGTGAGATTGTACCAAAATAAAGTAAGTATTTATTCTAATTCAAATTCTTCAACTTTAGGGAAACGATCTTGAAAACCAAAAATGTTGTCCTAGTGCTCTTATATCTGATTAATCAGATGGTACCTTAGATCGTCACAAATATATGGATTTGTGATTGTTGGCTTTTCCATAGCCATGTTCTCTACCACTCTCCATCAGAACATGATGGTTATATTTTTCTTCCATATCCATATTTTCACCTATGTGGAAACCCAGTGATTAGTTTATTTGAGTAACTGTTACGTTTCATACATTTGTTTTTAAAGATTGGTTTTGGTATTCTTTTTTACGACGTGGGTTTCTATTAAAGAAACTTTTGAGTAGTAAACCATTTATAACCCCGATGAATTTCGAGGGCGAAATTCATTTTAAGGGGGGTAGAATGTAACACCCCGAGATTTTATGAAAAATATTCTTTTTAATTTCATTAATGTCTTGTGTTATACGCTACACCAAAGGATCTTTCACAACACACATCTTTGACCTGGCTTGAATTATACGCAATTGCGACCTTCCATGATAGTGTGTGTTGTACGCAACACCAAGTTTCGCTAAACAACGATATGCTATTAAGATATTATTAAAACTATCCATTATGAATAGTAATAACCACTTTTTGAAATTTTGTAAATTTTATTTTTCAAAATAAACTTCACTTATGGATTCAGAATATCGAAATTAGCTTAGGGTGAAATTTTGGTGATTTTCGGATAACTTTCATATTCTGATGAATAGTGAAAATTACTAAATTTTAATTAAAAACAACTTTTTCAATCGAAATAATTAATAGTGATAAATTATTAATTTTAGTGGTTTTAAAGTATATTTAGAATATATTTTTACAATTTAATACAATGTTGGTCATTGGATGTAATTTCACATTTAAACCAGTTATAAACAAGTGTCAATCTTTTGATAGTTATTATCTCTTAAAAACACGCCTTTTGTTTTGACGAAGGGAATTAATTTTTAAATTAATTAATGCAACTGATATGTTTTGAATTTGGTAAAATAGAAATCATTTTTGAGTTCATAATATCAAATATAGCTTAGGCCTAATTTTTGGTATTTTTCTGAAAACTTTCAATTTTTGATGAATAGTGAAACCACTAAGTGGTAGTTAAAAAAACTGAATTGTTCATAAAACTTAATTTTACTGCTTCTGTGAGTGGAATTTCAAAAATCCGAGAGACACGGTTGATGTCAGTATGTAAAATGTGTTTCAATGAGATGAAAATAATTTTTGGTGAATAGTAACTTTTTACTTTTATTTACCACGGTTAAAAGTAAATAGGGTAATTAAGGGTAAAAATGATATTAATATTACCCTAACACATGTCCTAATTCTATTGGACCAGTTTAATTCGACCAAAAACAATCTTAGGAATAAAATATGACCATTTAGGCCCACTTGGATTAGATTAGGACATTTATTATTAATTTATTTAAAGAAGAGTTAAAAGAGTTAAAATCAAAGTTTATTTACTAAAACATTTTTAATATAGGGTTATACATAAGATAAATTCGATTTTAAATATTCATTATAATGATTAAAAGATTTCCTACATAATTTGTAATTTTTAGAAATCAAATAATTTAATTTATTTATGACACAAAGATGATGCAGTAATTATCTTATTAATGAAATATTGACATAATTGATATTATAAATACCAAAATAAATGTAATTTAAGACTTTTTATGAATTCCACTAATTTTCTAGGTTACTATGATATATTAGTTCTAAAATATAATTCTGTTATGAATTTCACAAAAATCATATATCAAATAGTGTCAAAATTGACACAAAATAGTTTTTAAATCAAATATTATATTATTAATTGTTATTTTATTCCTAAGAATCTAAGGTTCGGCCAAATGACTTAGATAAGGAAATATATATTAATAATAAACAATTTGGGGTTCGTTTGGCATGTTATAGTAAGTGTATTAACCATATAGTGTAAGAAAACAAAAAGACACGGTAAAAGTGAAATTATTTAACTTAAAGTTAAATCTAATTCATAAGGTTAAAATAATAACCTAAACTTGTCTAAATCCTATTGGTTGATAGGATTTCGACCCATCCCCACTATAGATTCGAAATAAGACCCTTTTTAACCATTATAAACCGATTTTGACTTTAATATAAAATAATATTTTGAGATATTCCTATGGTGCCCCTCTCCTCTCTTATAAAAGGGCACCTACTCCCTCTCTTCCTCACACAACTTTGAGCCTTCAAGCTCGGCCAACCCCTGCCAAAATCCCTTCTCCACTTCCCTAGTATCATCCCAGAGATCCTGGTCTTCTTCAAAGACCATCCTTAGTTCTTTAAGTGGAGGCTAAGAAAAGGCGCGTCAAAAAGAGGTAATATCCATTACCGATCTTTTTCAATTTCTTTCTTCTCGAACTTCTTCTTATTTAGTTGTTTCATGATAAAGTAATAACATAAGTATTTCTTATATACTGATATGTTATTATAAATATGAAACAACTCTAATTAACCTTCTATCCATCCTATGGAAAAAGGAAATCACCGCGCGTGCGTACGTACGGAATACCGTCTCCACGCCGTGGTGTAATCTATTTTCCACCACCACCTTACTAGGATGGGTATAATGGTGTAAAGAATAACTATACATAGTTATTAGAACATAATATTGATTCTGATATATTGTATCATCCACTCCAATTCAATTCAATAATTTTGGAAATGATATCATCGCTCGTGCGTACGTACGGACTACCGTCTCCACGACGCGATGAGATTCATTCTCCATGTTAACCATTTAAGAATGATTATAAATTATATATAAGAAATAATAATGAAATATATGACATTATAAAGCTACTGGATTTATGTGTATATATATGTATGTCATCTAATTAATTTCACTCAATTCAATAACGAAAAGAAAATAGCGTTCATACGTACGTACGGCCTACCGTCTCCATGAACGGTGTATTTCTTTCCATTTATCAATCCATTATATATATTTATATTCTGAATATATATAAATCATGTTTTATATTCTATAATTAAGTAATAATGATCTATGTAATCATATGAATAATTACAAGTTAAAACACGAACGACAAATGAGACGATTTTACCCAAAACGCTACTTTAACATGAATTTACAAATGAACAGGTAATATAAAGTCATAAGTGAACCATATATGATATAATAACAATGAATATGATTCTGGAATAAGTCAATAACATGATATAAATCATTATACAGGATGATCAGACACTTACAAAGCAAGTCGGACCTAAGGTAAGGGAAATGTCACAATCTCATTTTATCCGAGATTGTTTATACTTTGGTATTTACTGGGGTGTATTTTATCATCCACATCCATGTTTCCCCAATATTTAATATTTATATCCTTCTACAATAGTTTATATCAAATTTTACCCTTCGGTGAGATTTTAGTAAAAGATATGAAATGAATCTTTTGGCATTTTTCATACGAGGTACTTTTTGACTTTTCCGACAAAAGTACGAGAAGAATGTTTTTTTAACTTATACGACATGAATGGATTTTTAAAACATTGTTTCCAAGAAGCATACTTTAAAAGTTTTCAAGTTTATTTTTAATGAACTTATTTTAGTTTAAAGGTGTATGACATGTTAAGAAAGGAAAAAAAAATTTGAAGAAGAAAGGGTATTTTCCTCAAGAATGGAGTTCAAGTGTTTTATCAAAATTATTTTTCCATCAAAGATAATAAAGGGTTCAGTTTTTATCCCTATTATTAAATTGATTTGATTATGTTGTGATGGAATTATTTTTATGAATTTATTTATCTTATATGAATTGTTTTATGATGTCATGATGTTTAAGATTCCCATTTTTATTACATGGGTTATGCAATGATGTATGGTTTATGATTTTGTGGCACACATAAGAATGGTATCATTATGAGATGGGTGGGACCTATATCTCCCCCCAATGCATTGGGTAATGATTTCATATCTCATGAGATAGACATGGCTGGAATGGTAGGTTATACCGATTCAGTGAAACAGGACTGAAACGAGGGTGACTCGATTCAGAAAGGGACTTTGTCCACTAAGATAGTCTTGGAAATGAGTCATGACTAATAAGAAATGATTCTCTATGATTATGTGTGTATGCCACAAAGTTTCATGTTTTATGTTATGCTTATTGGGATTTCATTTCACTACTATGATTTATCCCATGTTATGAAATTATGCTCTCTTTTGCAGGTTAAGATTTCCAAAAGTTATGTTCTTATGAATATGATGTGATTGATTTTTCTTTTGTTTACCCTTACTGAGCATTTGAGCTCACCCTTTTATGTTTTCTTTTCCCCAGGATATAATGAAAGGTTTTAGGTATAAAAAAAGGAAGATCTTTATGGGAGATGTTGAAGATCTTTCACCAGGATTAGATGATTATATTCCGAGTTTCCAAAGACACTAAACTATTACGATCCTTGTGTGTGTGTTTTTGTTATGTACTAAGTTTTCCGCAAATGTAATGTAATTTCAATGTACGTCAAGCTTAGGGTCTCTACAAATATTGATCGGCGAGATCAATACGAAATTCATTCGATTGGATTGTTCTACTAATGTTTAATCTCAAAACAACACAATCAGTTGGTGAGATGGATTGTGGAAACACTTTTCAAAAGAATAATAGATGAAAAATACTTCAAGACTCATGGTGAGTTTGTCTTGTTGATAATTTTTTAAAATAGTTCACAGCTGATTAATTTTCGACTGGAGAATTCTTAAATTTTTTGGCTTGAGTGACTTGAATTCTGGTGGGGGAGATGAGTCATACTCTTTTTAGTGGAACTCTTGAATAAGTTCTAAGTGAATTGAAACATCTTCAAAACCAGTGGAATGGAAATACTCCCCGAGCATTTTAATAGATTGTTCATTTTATCAGTGTTTTTTTGTTATTCCACGTTTTACAACTATCTCTAGTTTCAAAATAGCTCTTAAACATGTTTTCCATTTATATGTAACTCTACTGCTTATAAAATAATAAAAAATATATATATAAAGTGAAAATTATAAAAACCACTCTGATGCTGACATAAGTGGAGTTTTCCACGTTTTTAGTTGAATAGTGGCCAAATTAGCATTCCTTGTGGGTTCGAACCTGCTTTCCACATATACAGTAGTTAGTAGGAATATAAAATTTTAAACTTTGACTGAATTCAATGATAGTCCAGGTCAAGTTTTTGTTGCCGCTTCCGGGAAAGGCACGATCCATTTCTCAAAAAAAACATTAAAAAACAGATTTATAAGAAAATATTTAAAAACAATTGAAAAAAATTGAAAACTGTAAAAATAACTACATCACTTATTGCTAAATTGTTATTGCTGATACTGACTACTATTGTTTTCCGGGGCACAAGACACTCTGTTGTTAGATTAGATCCGCTAAACCATGAAATTGATAAACATCTCACTCCTCTAAGAATGAAGAACAAAATTGAAATGGAAAACATAGATAATAGAGTTCCTGATCATAATAACTTTCAAAATAACCATCAAGAACTGTTATATGAACATGAAAGGCCTCAGATGAGGGAGTTTCATCTTCCCCAAGTTTCAAAAAACCCATCATCCATCAGATTAAGTCTGAGGGATAGAAACTATGAGTGGAAAAAATCTCACATTTCAATGTTTCCTGCATTAAATAGACTCTCTAATGAGGACCCTTTATCCTTCATTAGAGACTTCTATAACACTGTGCAGTAATTTTCACTTTTAGGACTCACGGAAAATGAACTATGAATGAGAGTATTTCCCTCTTTCCTTAAAGGGAATTCTAGGAATTGGTTTTTAAGTTTAGATGAAAACATTTATGATAATTGGGATAAAGTTTACAACTCATTCATTATGAAATTTTATCTCCAAATATTAAAAGGAGAACTGAGGACTAAGATCACCAGTTTTTACCAAGAGGATGGAGGATATTTTCATGAAGCTTGGGATAGATTTAAGGACCTGCTTAGGTAGTGTCCTCATCATCAACTCCCATCTCATCTCCTCATGGATACTTTCTATTAAGGGTTTTCCTCCTCTGGATAAAATCAAGTTGACCAAGATGCTGGGGGTAATTACAATGATAAGACTAATGAATAAATTACACAAATTTTTATTAATCTTTCACTAAATTCACAACATAAAAATTCACGAAGAAAAAGATTCAATAGAAATGTTAATTCAACACTGGTTCAATGAATGAAACTCATGCTCAACTGGCTGAAATCACCAACCAAATTCAATATTTAATGAACTATAATTCTGAACAAACCGTTAATCAACTTGGATGTCAAAATACCAACCAATATTTAAGGTAACAGTTTTTCTAGTGTGGTATGTTTGGGAATACTGAAATTTTTTGTCCTAACATTGATATGTTGGCCCAACAACAAGAAAATTCAATCTTTGTTAACTATAGTACTAGAATGCCTTATAAAGAACATACTTTTTCAAAAAATTACAACCATGGCTATATGAACCATTCAAATCTGTCCTGGAAAGATCAAGGACTAATTAAACATTCCACTACCCCTAATTACTATAATCAACCAAGACCAAACCTTTAAAATGAAAAAATGGGCGAGTCATCAAATAAACAAGGAAACAATGATAATCACATGTCTTCTAAGTTTTATCTAATCTTGAATCAACTAACCAAGCATCAAAATCAATATGAGTCAGACAAAAAGAAAAATGATGTGAGAATGAAGAATATGGAAACACAGGTAGGACAATTAGCTAGATATTTGACTTCTAGGGATAAAGGTAGACTTCCAAGTACAACTGAACATAACCTTAGAGAGAATTCCATGGATGTTGTCACTAAAAGTGGTATGAATACTCTAACTGTTGTTGAAAAAGAAACTTAAAGTACCCAAAATGAAAATTTGCTTCAATCTGTAAATAAAAATCTTCTTTGCACACATGATGGAAATTCAAAGAAAAGTCTTGAAAATGAAGTAAATTTGAATATGTCATCTGAAACTCATGCAGAAAAATATTCTAAAAATAAAAAGAATAAAAGAAAATTAAAAGTTGAGGAAGAGGTAAGGGATATTGTAACACCCAAATCTTCTACAGTACGTTTCCCTTTGAATAATGCAATAGCGTGTGTTATACGCAATTTTGAGTTCTAACACACACCAAAACAAATCAAACTAGTCGTTATGAATATTAATACCTACATTATGAAATTTGATAAATTTTATCTTTAAAAATGGATGTCGTTTTTCGATTTGGAATATTGAAATTAGCTTAGGGTGAATTTTTGGTATTTTTCTGAAAACTTTCAATTTTTGATGAGTAGTGAAAAAACACTGAGTTATAGTTTAAAAACATATTTTTATTTAAATAATAATTTATTTTATTTATATTTAATTAAGGTAAAAATAGATACATAATACCTATATATGTTCAATGTAATTCATTGGAGTTAGTTTAGAATAATTTTAGATATATAAAAATTTTATGGAACTTTTCACCGTCTTTTATCCACCTCCTAGGAGAATTTGGAAATTCACATAAAACATAATTTTACCACTTCTGTGAGTGGAATTTTGAAACTCTGAGACACACGGTTAATATCAAGGAGTAAAATGTGGTTCAATGAGATGAAAATAATTTTTGATAAATAGTAACTTTTTACTTTTATTTACCACGGTTAAAAGTAAATAGGGTAATTAAGGGTGAAAATGATATTAATATTACCCTAACAGATGTCCTAATTCTATTAGACAAGTGTATCTCAACCAAAAAAACCTTAGGAATAAAATATTATCATTTAGTTCCTCTTGGATTAGATTAGGACATTTATTATTATTTAATTCAAAGAAGAGTTAAAAGAGTTAAAATCAATGTTTAATTACTAAAAGTTTTTTAATATAGGGTTATACATAAGATAAATTTGATTGTAAATATCCATTAGAAAGATAAAAATAATTCCTACATAATGGTATTTTATTTATAATTTTTATACATTAAATAATTTAATTTATTTATGACACAATGGTGACGCAGTAATTACCGAATTAATGAAATATGTCAATAATTGATATTATAAATATCCAAATAAATGTAATTTGAGAAATTTAATGAATTAAAATAATTTTCTAGGTTAATATGACATATTATTATTGGTTATATTAATTTTATTTTAAGTAATAATGTTGTTATTAATTTATCAAAAACAAAATTCCCAATAGTGTCAAAATTGACAAAAAAGAGTTTTTAAAACAAATATTATATTATTAACTGATATTATATTCATAAAACTTTAAGATTAGGCCAAAAGACATACATAATGATATTTGTATCATTAATGGACCACTTGGGTGTCTCTTGGAAGTATATTGTATGTTTATTAACTATATAATATATAAATACAAAGAGACATGGTAAATGTCAAACTATTTAACTAAGAGTTAAATCTAAAAGATAAGGTTACTACAGTAACCCAAACATGTCTAAAATCTATTGGTTGGGTGTCTTTAGACCCATACCCACCTTAGACATTGAATAATCCACTTTTTAGCCATTAGAAACAGAATATGAATTTATTATAAATTAATACTTCATGTTTTTTCGGAAGAGCCCCTCCTCCCCCTTATAAAAGGACACCACTTCTAACCAATTTCTCACACCTCTCAAGACTTTTGTCTCGTCCAACCTCTGCCCAAATATCCTCCCAACTTTTATTACTTAAAACTAGAGTCCTTATTTTGATCATAAAGCCAACCTAAAGATCCCTTTTGATCAAATCAAAAGGAAGAGCCCGAAGAAGAGGTAACATTTTCACCACCCTATTTCAAGTTCTTTTCTTCTTCAACTTCTTCATTCTTGGTTATTTCAATTATAAAATAATAAATCTAGTATATTCTATATACATTGATGTTATTATAAATATGGTACAACCATATTCAGTATTCTATACATCCTTTGAATGACATGTCACCATACGTGCGTATGTACGGCTTACCATCTCCACGTCGTGGTGTAATTGTTATTCAAAACATTATTATTTAGATGGGTATAATAATGATCTGTAATTCATGTAAATAATAAATTTAACATGATTATGATTCCTTATATATGATATACCATCCAATTATATATTATGTTAATATCAAAAGAATGATATTATTGCTCGTGCGTACGTACGGACTACCGTCTCCATGAACGCGATAAGATTCATTCCCTGTCGTATCCATACAAGTCTAATTCTCATTTTATGATTAATAATAATGTTTAAGGACTTAATATAATTCTTTATATGAATAATATACAACCTATCCATAAAAAACATGACTTATGTTACAAAACATATAAAAAAACGAGTAAGCTAACACTCGAAACGAGGATAATACTAAGATATTATTAACAAATCAATGTTAAAATATCATATAAGCTATCATATTAATGTATATGATTATTTTATAATTAAATAACCTTTATTTCAACATTATATAGGAGGATAAACTACCCTCTTCCAAGGAAAAAGTACAAAGTAAGGGGTTTCTTATCTCACTTTTAATTCCGTGAGATTTTCATTGTTCACCACTTATTTATTGCATGTGGTGTGTGTACTTACCATGATTGTATTCATTGTGTAATATAATTTAATTTGTGGATATCTACCTCATAATTGTATGATCCTTCTTTCATGGGTGTATGTTTCGTATGTTAGCAAATCGATAAGGGAATTTGAAATTTCAATTTCCATTCTTTCGGCTTTATACATACTTTATTGATTATTTTTCTCCAAGATTATGTGTGGAATCACTATTCATTTTCTTATGTCATAATTTCCACTCCTCTTTCTGTGAATATATTTTTGATACACATAATAAATCCATTTATAATTTCTCAAGTCATCTATATGAACTTGATAAGGGTAATTTTAACTCAATCTCCATTAGTTGTGTTAAATATCCAATTCATTTGTGTTGTCTTCATAAGAATATGTGTGAATGTCTTCAGATTGATTTACACTGAATATCCAATCATATTGAGTGTATTTATATTTGTCTCACATAATTATGCCATTTATGTATCCTTAATCTAAGGATACGGTCTTTATAAGAAGTTTTTATCTCAAAATACATTCCATTGAGACTCCTTTGTTGTTATACAGCAAATCACTTTTACATGGTGTATATAATGTACATCGACATAGTATATCATGAATCCCTTTATTCTCATGATATTAAAAAGTTTTTATTACCTCAATTATTTGTATTCAAGTGTCTCTCCTTTAGTTAGACACTCTAACTAAAATATCATTTTTAAATATTTTGATGATTTATTCTTCTAAATCTTTCTCATTAATGTCCATGTTTTAAAAATGGTTTTAAGGATTTATTTATATGTAAATTAAGGTTTTCAAATTAAAATTAATTTTAAAATTATAAATGTGGTATGGGACACTTTGATTCAAAAATATATTTTTAAATGGCTTCTTGACAAATTGTGTGACTTTTAAATGATTTCAAGAAAAAGGTGGATATTTATCTCTAATAGTTTAATTGATTATTTTCATCTATGTCAATATCCTTCATCATTCTCGATTGAGGTTAATCTAATACAATAAAATATTCTATATTGTATCGATTGAGTTATGTTTGACTGTGGATGTGCTATTTTTATACCATACATGGTTTGTGGATAAAGTATTGACATTTTGCACGCTAGTTTTAATACGAGTGTTTATGTTATGTTTCAACCTTTTCATATGAGGAATGAATTGGACTTATTAAGTGATTTGTGTAGCCCGCTATAGCTCCTATATGCATTGGTAGGTCTCATGAGACAAACTAGTGTCTTGGCACAAGGCCTTGACAAAATCTTATTTGTAGTCTTGACACGAGCCCTTGACTATGTGGTAATGATAGTATGGCATTATGCATTCCATCATTATGAAAGTGGTCATTGATATTGAATGTGGTTATTATACTATTAGAATATCAATGTCAATAAGTAAATGGAATTACTTCATTTTATCTTTTCCATTATATATTAAAGTTCAAGTTTAAAAGGCTTTTGTTTTAGTTATACATTGCCTTAAAGGTTTATGCTTATTTATGGAAGTTTATGCTATATTTTTATCCTTCCTGAGCTTCTGAGCTCACCCATTTCAATGTTTTATTTTTCTTAGTATGTGAAGAAGTAAGTTATGAATGAACTACAGGGATAGTATGAGGGGATATAGAGGCAATATGTTGTAGTAGTTTTTTTACATGATGATGTAATGTAAGACTTAAGAATATATATAGTGTTTCCAAGACAAATAAACTAATCGGTCTTTCGAGACATGATATTTTGTGAGAATACAGATGTTATGTAATAATGCACCAACTCTGGGTAACCGGGGTTGGGGCATTACATTTGTTATTAGAAGAAGTTTATTACAATCCTTGGAAAGTATATTTAGATAAAATCTGATTAGAGAACATAGCACTAAGATAGAAATTGAGGATTAGTATAGATAAACTTCCTAGAATATTGGTATTGTATAGATTTTGTGAGTTTTCCAAGAAATACATTCCTATCTAGATACGAGCAGGTAGAGGTGGCTCTGGCATAGATGTACCTAGGGGTAAAACCCGAAAACACCGCTTTGAGCTAGATTCGAACGGGAAATGGTGCACGACAACGAGCATTGCTGCACTCTTGGTTACGACACTCCCGGGGGATATGCTTCGGATAATTTACATTTTCATTGCAAACCAATTTGAAGTATTTTAATATATTATGAGAATAAATGACCTTGGTTAATCCTAAGGTGTTTTAAATTGATAATATGGTGTCATGATATTCTTTAATGATTTTATGACTACTGTTACTCACACAATTCTTTCTAGTTTTAGTCAATGGCTGGATTCCTTGGAATTCATAGTAACTTTGAGAATGATGTACAAGGTGGGAAAAGTGGTGGAAATGAGCAACAAAATGGAATGTTGATAGGAATAAAATATATCATGTTCATTCCAAATTAGTTTTCCAAAAATATGATCAACAACATATATATTAACCAACTCCCAGACTCAACAAAGAAGAGAAAGGTGATGAATGATCAGAGCTCCAGTAGTGGAGACCTTGGAGAAAAGAATCCTAAATTTCCATCATTCAGGAAATGTGGAAGGAGACACCCAGGAAAGTGTCTCAACAGAACAAAGAAATGCTTTACGTGTGGGAAATAAGGACATAAACTGAAGAATTGCCGAGGTAAAATGAAGAGTACTATGGAAGAAAATAAAAATGGTCCCAATATTCCAATTACAGTCATTTGTCTTAAATTTAAAGGACCTTGTCATCACCCAAGAAAATTACCTATTCTATAGGATAACCTCTTGGTCAAGGATGAACCTCTGTTGAAATAAATGGATGAAAAAATATTTAAAGTTATTAGTGCTCCTTGTTGTTGAGATTACTTTGGGTGAATTTTCTCTTATATGTGTAACCCTACAATTTATCATGTGAGAATGATATATGAGCAATTCATTTCCTTTCCCTTGTGGATATAGTTATAAATAACCATTTGGTTTTATATGATCATTGATTTTGAGGCAATTATAAGTTATTATATTTTGTGATGAAAATTCAAGGTATGAGATAACATTTGTGGTTATATTATGTTATGGTTATTTTGAGGAATTTATCTCATTTTGGTAATGTTATAAAATATAGTTTTTGAAAAAGGACAACATGCAGACCGTGTGACAACCCATCGCATCGGGCAAAGCAATGGGAATCGAACCCACAAACAAAGTGCGACAGGGATTTATCGCCTACCACTGGACTACATGAAGTCCCTAGATAGTGTGACTAATTATTTTTAGTTAAATTATTTTATTTATCAATAAGAAGTTGATTTGGGATCTTATGTATTATCAAGTGAATACCGTTCGTATAGGAAAATGATTTGGTGATTAAGTGATAAATGTTATTTTGGAATATGTTCTCTTTTTTGGGAACACTATATTCCCAAGGAAAATAGAATACTATGGGATTTCATTGAGGAGTAAAGGTGGATTGTTATCTATGTTTTTATTTTGGATTTATAGTGATTTGGGTTATTTATTGTAATGATTAACCTATAATAAAGAATATGTGATTAGGTTAATGACTTTTAAGTATTTTACTTTAATAGTAGTTGATGTCATTTGGAGATACAATTTAACGTGGAAGACTACATAACCAAATTCTTCTACGTTTTGGGTTTCAATATTAGTTTGGATTATATTGAAGGATTTTAAGGACAATTATTTATTGAATAGTATTTATTTATCTTTGGGGTATTGTTGGTTTAATTTCAGAAATTAAGATTAGTGTTACTTTTTCTAAAGGAATATCCTTTTGGGGGATCATCAGATCTTGTACTAACTGTTTTGTTTTTGATTAATCTCTAAAGACAATGTAAATATATAGTTTATCCTCTGTGGATCATTTGATTATATAGATGTTTATTCTAGATCTTCAAGTGTGACTAAGTCTTCTTGAATACTCATCGTTTAAAAATGAGTTAGTAGTAGGAATTTATTACAGAATGAAACTTTATTAAAAAATTATGTATATATCTTAATGTTCTTAGTAAATCTCATAAATTAATTCCTCACCATTATGTAATGTATCTTGAAACCAAAAAATGTTGTCCGTTTACGTTTCCTACTGGGAAACTAATGAACATTTGTCCCATCACAAGTTTATCATTTTATTATTGTTAACATTGTCCTCATCATGTTCTATATCCCTCTCCATCAGAACTTTACACATAGTTTATCATCCATATCCAGGTTTTTCTACATGTAATCCTAGTATAGGTTATCTCAGGTGACCTTTTTACTTCTCATTCTTTCTTTTAAAGTGATAGTTTTATTGAATTTTTTTCCAATGTGGTACTTTCCATTATATTCCCAAGCCCATTTTCAAAAATTTCGAGGACACAATTTATTGAAGGAGGAGAGAATGTAACACCCCAAGCTTCCACGATACGTTTCCCTTTGAATAATGCAATAGTGTGTGTTGTACGCAACTTCGAGTTCTAACACACACCACAACCAATCAAACTAGCCGTTATGAATACTAAAATCCACTTTTTGAAATTTTATAAATTTTATCTTTCAAAATGGGCTTCATATTTTGATTTGGAATATCGAAATTAGCTTATGGTGAATTTTTGGTATTTTTCTGAAAACTTTCAATTTTTGATGAATAGTAAAAAAACACTGAGTTATAGTTTAAAAACGGATTTTTATTTAAATTATTTAAGGTCAAAATATATACATAATACTTATATAAGTTCAATTTAATTCAATGGAGTTAGTTTAGAATAATTTTAGATATATAAAAATTTTATGGAACTTTTCACCGCCTTTTACCCACCTCCTAGGAAAATTTGGAAATTCACATAAAACATAACTTTACCACTTCTATGAGTGGAATTTATAAAATCCGAGAGACACGGTTAATATCAAGTAGTAAAATGTGGTTCAATGAGATGAAAATTATTTTTGGTGAATATTAACTTTTACTTTTATTTACCACGGTTAAAAGTAAATAGGGTAATTAAGAGTAAAAATGATATTAATAATACCCTAAAACCTGTCCTAATTCTATTGGACAAGTGTATCTCGACCAAAAATAACCTTAGGAATAAATTATTATCATTTAGGTCCACTTGGATTAGATTAGGACATTTATTATTATTTAATTCAAAGAAGAGTTAAATGAGTTAAAATCAATGTTTAATTACTAAAACATTTTTAATATAGGGTTATAAATAAGTTAAATTCGATTGTAAATACTCATTAGAAAGATAAAAAAGCTTTCCTACATAATGGTATTTAATTTATTAATTTTAGACATTAAATAATTTAATTTATTTATGACACAATGGTGATGCAGTAATTACCGAATTAATGAAATATTAAAATAATTGATATTCAAAATATCAAAATAAATGTAAATTGAGACTTTTAATGAATAAAAATAATTTTCTAGATTAATATGACATATTATTATTTTTTATATGAATTTTATTCTAAGTAACAATTATGTTATTAATTTATCAAAAACAAAATACCCAATAGTGTCAAAATTTACATAAAAGAGTTTTTTAAAAGATATTATATTATTAATTGATATTATATTCTTAGAAATATAATGTTCAGACAAAATACTTATATAATTATAGGTTTATTATTAATGGACATATTGAGGGTCTTTTGGATGTATATAGTATGTTCATTTACTATATAATATATAAATACAAAGAGACATGGTAAATGTCAAACTATTTAACTATGAGTTAAATATAAAAGATAAGGTTAATATAGTGACCCAAGCCTGTATAAAATCTATTGGTTGGGTGGTTTTCGACCCATCCCCACCTTAAACATTTAATATTACACTTTGTATCCATTATAAACCGAATATGTATTTATTTTAAATTAATACTTTTTGTTTTTCTTGAAGAGCCCCTCCTCCCCCTTATAAAAGGACACCAGTTCTAACCAATTTCTCACACCTCTCAAGCCTTTTGGATCAGCCAAAACCTGCCCAAATATCCTCCCAACTTCCATCAATTCATCTTAGTGGCCTTAGTTTGATCATAAATCCAACCTATGTGGCCCTTTTGATCAAATCAAAAGGAAGAACCCGAAGAAGAGGTAACGTTTTCACCACCCTCTTTCAAGTTCCTTTCTTCTTCAACTTATTCTTTCTTTGTTATTTACATTCTAAATTAATAACTCTAGTATCTTCTATATACTGTGATGTTATTATAAATATGGTACAACCATATTCAGTATTATGTCCATCCTTTGAATGAAATGTCACCATACGTGCGTACGTACGACTTCCCATCTCCACATCGTGCTGTAATTGTTATTCAAAACATTATTTTTTAGATGGGTATAATAATGATGTGTAATTCATGTAAATAATAAATTTAACATGATAGTTATTCTATATATATGATATACCATCCAATTATATATGATTTTAATATCAAAAGAATGATATTATCGCTCGTGCGTACGTACGGACTACCGTCTCCACGAACGCGATGAGATTCATTCCCCATCATATCCATTAAAGTATAATTCTCATTTTATGATTAAGAATAATGTTTAAGGACATAATATAATTCTTTATATGAATAAGATACAACCTATCCATAACCAAAACGACTTATGTAACAAAAAATATAAAAGCAAACGAGTAAGTGAACACCCGAAACGACGATAATACTAAGATATTATTAACAAATCAATGTTAAAAGATCATATATGATTTCATATTAATGTATATTATTATTTTATAATTCAATAAAAATTATTTAAATATTATACAAGAGGCTATCCTACCCTTGACCAAGTAAAAAGTACAAAGTAAGGGGTTTCTTATCTCACTTTTAATTTCGTGAGATTTCTATTGTTCACCACTTATTTATTGCATGTGGTGTGTGTACTGACCATGATTGTATTCATTGTGTAATATAATTTAATTTTTTGATATCTACATCATCATATTATGATTCTTCTTTCATTGGTGTATGTGTCGTAGGTTACCAAATCGATAAGGGAATTTGAAATTTCAATTTCCATTCATTCGGCTTTATGCATACTTTATTGATTATTTTACTCCATGATTATGTGTGGAATCACTATTCATTTTCTTATATCATAATTTCCACTCCCCTTTCTGTGGATATACTTTTGATACACATAATCACTCCATTTATAATTTCTCAAGTCATCTATATGAACTTGATAAGAGTAATTTTAACTCAATATCCATTTGTTGTGTTAAATATTCAATTCGTTGGTGTTGTCTTTTCAAGAATATGTGTGAATGTCCTATGATTTATTTACACTAACTATCCAATCCAATTTATTGTATTTATATTTGTCACACATAATTATGCCATTTATTTATCCTTAACCTGAGTATATGGTCTTTATAAGAATTTTTTATCTCAAATTACATTCTATTGAGACTCCTTTGTTGTTATACACCAAATAACTTTTATATGGTGTATATAATGTACTTTGACATAGTATATCATGAATCCCTTTATTATCATGATATTACAAATTTTTGATTACCTCAATTATTTTTATTCAAGTGTCTATCATTTGGTTAGAAACCCTAACTAAAATATCATTTTAAAATGTTTTGAAGATTTATTATTCTAAATCTTTCTCATTAATGTCCATGTTTTAAAAATGGTTTTAAGGATTTATTTATATGTACATTAAGGTTTAAAAATTAAAATTACTTTTAAAAGTTTCAAAGTGGTATGGGACACTTTGATTAAAAAATATATTTTTAAATGGCTTCTTGACAAATAGTTTGACTTTTAAATGATTTCAAGAAAAAGGGGGATATTTTTCTCTAATAGTTTTGATGATTGTTTTAATCTATTTCAATATCCTTCATCATTCTCGATTGAGGTTAATTTGATACAATAAAATCTTTGATATTGTATCTAATGAGTTATGTTGGATTGTGGATGTGCTATTTTTATACCATTCATGATTTGTGGATAATGTATTGACATTTTGTATGATAGTTTTAATACGAATGTTTATGTTATTTTTCAAACTTTTCATACATGGAATGCATTGGACTTAGTAAGTGACGGGTGGAGCCCGCTATAACTCCTCGATGCATCAGTGTGACTCATGAGACAAACTAGTGTCTTGGAACAAGGCCTTGAAAAAATCTTATTTGTAGTCTTGGAACGAGGCCTTGACTATGTGGTTATGATAGTCTGGCATTATGCATTCCATCATTATGAAAATGGTTATTGATATTGCATGTTTTTATTCGACTAGTAGAATATCCATGTGAATAAGTAAATGAAATTATTTCATTTTACCTTTTCCAAATTATTCTAAATTTCATGTTTAAAATGATTTTGTTTGAGTTATACATTGTCTTAAATGTTTATGCTTATTTATGGATGTTTTTGATATATTGTTATCCTTAATGAGCATCTGACCTCACTGCTTTAAATGTTTTATTTTTCCCAAGATGTGAAGATGTAATTTATAAATGAACTATAGAGATAGTATGAGGGGATATGAAGACAAGATGTTGTTGTAGTTTATTTTACTTTATGATGTAATGTAAGACATATGAAAATATCTAGTGTTTCCAAGACTACTACACTAATCGGTCTTTAGAGAATAGATCTTTTGTGAGAATTCCAATGTAATGTAATAATGCACTGACTCTGGGTAACTGGGGTCGGGGTGTTACAGATATTCCTATTGTATTGAAAATTTTTGCCCCACCCATCCCTTTACCATAGAAGTTGAATCCTCAAAGTTACACAAGGGATGAACTTCTTCAATTCATTGGTCTTCTGTCTAAACATCAAGTGAACATTCCGTTTATCCAAGATTTAATTAAAATTACATCATATCTGAAATCTATTAAAAAAATTGTTTAAAACAAAAAGACCTTAGAAGAATTTTATACTTACAACCTCAATGAAGAGAGCAGTGTTGTACTTCAAAAGAAAATCCCACCAAAATTGAAAGACCGTGGTAGTTTTGTCATACCGTGCACATTAAGAAATTATGGTTAGCTCAACTGTCTGTGTGATCTAGGTTCTAGCATTAATATTCTCCCACTCTCATAGTTTTGATAGTTGAGGCTAGGTGATCTTCAACCCACCATGGTCATACTACAGTTAGCTGATAGATCTTTCACTCATATTGTGGGTAGGGTAGATGATTTGTTAGTTGGAGTTGGGAAGTTGTTTTTGCCTGCTGACATTCTTGTCTTAGATATGGAGTGTGATCCATAGGTACCTATCAACTTGGGTAGGACCTTCTTGGCTACAGGTGGTGCTGTTTTTGATGTGTTAAAGGTTCAGCTGATATTCAAAATTGGTGAACAACAAGAAGATTTCAATGTTTTTAAAAATATTAAGGAACCAACTTATTCTGAAAACTGCTCAAAAATAGAGTTCCTTGATGCTGATCGTTCTTATAAAAATCAACTTGAACACATTAAAGAATCTAAAAACCAATTATCTGTTGAAAAAGTTAATTTAGAAGTAGAAAATTCTGATGTAACAACCAATCTAGAAAATCTTCTAGATCTGGACAACTGTCCAGTTTCTGCTGTATGAGAGTACTCTTTTTCGGAACATAGGAGCTTTTTGAGTGAATTTGAGGGTGTTTCTGTTAGCACCAACACTTCTGAGAACCTTGATATTGATGAGGAAGAACTTTTAAGACAAATTGATGATTCTTATTTCATTGAGATGTTGAATTCTGATATGGAATGTCTGGACATCATACTTCCCACCTTGGACAGTAGCACTGTCATCTCTGAATCTGACCATGAAATTAAAAATAATTTATCTTTTAATACTCCATACAAGAAATAGGCTGAAGATCTTGGACCTCCCAGGACTAATATTCTTCCTTCGAGTATAGAACCCCCCACTCTTGAACTGACGCCCATCCCTGCTCATCTTAAATATTCATTTCTGTGTGAGAACTCCACTTTTCCTGTAATAATTTCTCCTGAACTGAATGAAAACCAAGAGGAAACACTGTTGAATGTTTTGAAGAAGTTTCAATTTTACATAGGCTAGACAATAGCTGATATCAAGGGTATTAGTCCCTCATTCTGTATGCACATGATACCTATGGAGCCTAACCATAATCCTAGAGTAGAATGTCAAGGAATATTAAAACCAAACATGAAAGAAGTTGTGAGAGATGAAGTGTTTAAACTGCTAGACACTGGAATGACATATTCTATTTCTGATAGTGCTTGGGTCAGCCCTATCCAGGTTTTTCCCAAGAAGGGAGGTTTAACTATAGTTAAAAATGAAAAAATGAAGAAGTCCAAGTTAGGAAAGCCACATAATGGATAGTCTGTATTGATTATAGGATGTTGAATGAAACCACTAGGAAAGACCATTTTCCAATGCCCTTCTGGGATCAAATGCTTGAGAGGCTTGCTGGAAATGAATTTTTCTATTTTCTGGAAGGCTATTCTGGTTACAACCAGATTCTTGTTTCTCTAGATGATTAGGAAAAGACCACAGTCACATGCCCCTTTGGAAGATTTTCCTACAGGCAGATGCCCTTTGGGTTGTGTGGAGCTCCAACCACATTTCATAGGTGTATTATGGCTATCTTTTTAGACATTATTGAGAGAATTAATGAGGTTTTCATGGATGAGTTTTCCATTGTGGTTAGTACTTTTCATACTTGTCTTGAAAATCTTGAATTAGTCTTGGAGAGATGCATTAAAACCAACCTTTTTCTTAATTGGGAGAAATTTCAATTCATGGTTACAGAAGGTATTGTTCTTGGTCATAAGGTGTCTAAGAGAGGTCTATAATTTGATACTGATAAGATTGATGTTATTCAAAAACTACCTCCTCCTGTTAATGTAAAAGGTGTTAGAAGTTTTTTAGGGAATGTCAGTTTCTGCCGAAGGCTCATAAAAGATTTCTCTAAAATAACTGGGCCCTTGTGTTCTTTGCTGGTCAAGGATGAACCTGTCAATTTTGATGAAAACTGGTTGAAATCATTTAATGTAGTTAAAGAGAAACTCACTACATCACCTATCATTACTGCACCAAATTGGAAATTACTTTTGAGTTTATGTCTGATACTAGTGACATGGCTGTAGGTGCTGTCCCTGAAGAGAGGAGAGACAAGAAGTTGCATGTGATGTATTATGCATGTAGACTACTAGATGATGCCCAAAAGAATTATACCACCACTGAAAAAGAATTTTTAGCTATTGTGTTTGCTCTAGAAAGTTTAGATATCATTTTTTAGGTTCCAATGTCATCATTTTCATTGATCATTCTACTTTAAAGTACTTTCTTTCTAAGAAGGAAACTAAACCCAAGATGATTTGATGGATTTTGTTGCTATAAGAGTTTGATTTAGAAATCCAGGATAAGCAGGGAGCAGAAATTTTAGTTGATGATCACCTATCTAGGCTTCCTTTTACTCATTTAGATTCTGAGAATCCTAGTGAGATAAATTCTTCCTTTCCTGATGAGAAATTGCTCACTGTCTCAGTCAAGAAATCTTCTTGGTTTGAAAATTTTTCCATCTACCTTGCAATATGTGTCTTTCCTAAAAATTTGTCCAATGACCAAAGGATTAAATTCATTTATGAACATAAATATTATCATTGGGATGATCCTCTAGTGTTTAGTAGGTGTACTGATGGTATTCTTAGGAGATGTATACATGAAGAAGAGATGATTCATGTCTTAGAAAGTTTCCATTATTCAACTTGGGGAGGTCACCATGGTGGTGAGGTAACTGCTCAAAAAGTCTTAAAATCTTGTTTTTATTGGCCTTCTTTTTTAAGGATGCTAGGAGCATTGTGGTTGGTTGTGATAGATGTCAAATTCAGGGAAATGTTGGTAGGAAGAAGGAGTTACCCCAGAAAGGAATTCTGGAAGTTGAGATTTTTTATGTTTGGGTTTTAGATTTCATGGGTCCAATTCCATCATCTCATGGGAATGAGTACATTCTTATTGTTGTAGACTATATTTCGAAATTGGTTGAGGCAGTGGCACTACCCAACAATCAAGCCAATTCTGTAATAAAATTTGTGAAGAAGAATATCGTTACAAGATTTGGAGTCCCAAGAGCTTTTATTACTGATAATGGAACACACATTAAGAATTACAAGTTCATATATTTGATGGAGAAATACAGTGGTGTTCATAAAATAGGTACTCCTTATCATCCACAGTCCAGTGGACATGTGGAAATTTCTAACTGGGAACTGAAACAAATACTTGAGAAAACTATGTCAAACTATAGGAAAGACTGGTCTCTTAAATTGGATGAATCTTTTTGGGCTTATAGAACATCTTTCAAAACCTCAATAGGTATGTCTCCTTATTGGATTTTGTTTGGTAAATGCTATCATTTACCTGTGGAGTTGCAACATAAGTCATATTGGGTAGTTAAGGCTCTTAAAATTGATTTTAAGAGTGCTGGTGAGAGGAGATTGCTTGACCTGAGTGAATTAGATGAAATTAGGAGAGACTCTTATGATAAATCAAGAATTTATAAAAAGAGGTCTAAAATATTTCAAGATTCTATCATTCAAAACAAGGAATTCCAAACTGGACAGAATGTCCTTCTCTTTAATTCTAGACTCAAACTCTTTCTTAGAAAGCTGAAATCCATGTGATTTGGACCTTTTACAATTGTGAGAGTTTTGAAGAATGGATCTATTGGAATTGTAGGTGAAGAGAATAATCACATGTTACTTAATGGGAAAAGACTGAAACATTATTTTGAGGGACAACCAAAGGTCTTGGATGCTTTCACTGTGCTTGAAAACTATTCTTGAATAAAGTCTGGTTGGGGACTTTAAACCTAGCCCTTCCTTGGAGGCAACCCATGGTTTTTGTTTTGCTAATAAATAAAAACAATTGTGATTAAATATAGTCTAACTGAAGAATTAAAAATCAGTGCTTCATGGGAGTCAAACCATGCTCTTTCTTTGTTTCCATTTTTTTGTACTATTTAGTGTTGAATAAAGTGCTTCTTCTATGCTCCATTTTTGTTAAATAGCTTTTAGTGATAATTCTTTTTTCTTGGTTTTTTGTTTACGGTTGCTGCTGCTATGTAACAAAGGAGTGGAATTCCCATGATCATCTCTAGAGAATTACTAGTCAGGGAAGTATTTCAACTTATTGCATCTATTTCAGCTTCTGTTTATGCTAATAAAATTTTGCTCCTTGTGTTTCTTCTGATAACTAAAAAATTATTCTTTTATTGAAAAAAACTGCTACATGTATACTGAAAATTCTATTTCATGATTTGAACTGTATTAAATTATTCCACTTGTCATGCTACCTAAATAAAAATTCTGCATAAGATTAAAATTCTACTTTAATTGGAATGGACTTTTTCTGCATGTCACTGAGTTGAAATAACAAAATATGCATGTACTTCGCAGTTGGAAACTAAATTGCATTGTTATGAAAATATTTCCACTGATTAAAACTAAGTATGGGGGGGTACATGCAGCTGGTCTTTTAAATTTGATTAATGATGGGGTGTTTATGATGAAATTTTTCTTCTTTTTTGAATATCTTACTTAATAAATTATTCTAAACTTTCTTACACCCAATTAATTGTGCACCCACACATTACATGATATTTCTTGAGCAGAATTAAAACGAATTCACTGGAATAAATGATAATGCATGTACTTGATAATGAACCTGCTGATTATTTATTCATTGTGGAAAAAAATATCTTTGAACTTTAATGAGACCCTTTATATGTCAAAAATCTACTTAATTGAAAATCTATTTTGATCCTTAATTGATTAATTGTGCTTCTCCACTTTAGAAGTAAACTTTGGAGACAAAGTTAGGTTTTAAGTGTGGTGGAGTGGGTCAATTCTTGACTGTTCTTAACTGTGCTTTAATGAGACCATCAATTCCCACTGCAATTTAAAACTTTTTCTTAAAAATGGATAAATTTTTTCAAAATTATTGCATAATTTTAGGCATTACATTGTACTCAATTGGGTCTTGCCTTAGGACAGGTTTTTTACTGGTAGTAATAACTGATTTGAGTCTGAAATTAATGTGTTTGGATGATTACTGAGTGATCCTACTTTGTTATCAGAAGGAAATTGGGTTTAGGTCCTATTTTTTAATGTGATTTGGTTAACCTTTTAGTGGACCTATGATCATAACCCTTGGAACTAGAAGTTTGATTCTGATTCTAGGGGCCTATTTTTTTTTAAATTATTAAAATTAATTGCTTTAATGAGACAATGTAAATGAGTTGTATATAAATCTTTTGAAACTAGAGTAATTTGGGCATCAGGGATCTCACGACGAGTCTCTGAATCCCCTGATGCTGGGTGCATTTCTGTTTACTAAAATCCCTCTATACACTACGAATAAGTGCATTGCACAGTGCTTAGCACATGATACATGTCTTGGGGTAAATAAATAATGTCTCTAGGGTAAAAAATGAGCTCATTAAGGTGAAAGGAATGATGAACGCCAGATGAAGAAGGGATGAATTAGTTTATATGGGAATCATTTAGGTTGTATCATTGAGGTGATTCTTCAAAAAAAATTAATTATTTTTGGAAGCTAGGTGAAAAAGTCAAATTACGATGTTTATTGGTTATGATCTTAATTACATTTATATTTTATCTCCATTCACTCTTGGACTCTGGACTTGAGCCTGAATTAAAGTTATTCATTAAGCAGTTTCGCATATGAGGCATGACATTTTCATTTCTCATTGATTCATTACTCTCTTAACTACCTTTGAGAATTTTTTCTAACCAAGGTTCATATGAGAAATTTATTTACTAAAATCCTATTGACATGTTTTTGAAGTCCTCTGTTGAAAGTTATGGACATGTTATATTTTGAGCAATTAAATAAAAACATCTTTTCTATTTGTCAGTGATAATAAAACATGAGATTGTTTGGGGACAAACAATGCTTAAGTGTGGGGGAATTTGATGTGGCCTTAAAAACATTTGTTTTTCCACATATTTTTTATTAATTTTTATCAAATTAATTTTTAATTTTAAAACTTTTTATTAAATAATTGTTCTTTTGTATTTTTATAAATAAAATTACCAATTAATCAATTTTTATAATTAATTATATTATTTAATCATTAAAATAGTTAAGTTATATCTCATTTAAATTTTATAGTCTAATGAATATTTAATAGTTTAATGACATGTCTGCATTATTCATAAATAAAAAATTAATCAAATAATTGATAAATTCTGAATTTTTACAATAAATAATATACTTTTGATTTATATTTTCATGTATTAAATATTTAATAATTTAAAATAACATAATCTAAATATTAATTTTCTTTTAACAATTGAATTTTTATAAATTTTAGTTTATAAACTCACTGCAATACTTTAATTCTATTTCATTAATAAACATAATGGTTTAGTATCATAATAATTATCTGTCTACTTTAAATTAATTAACTTTGATATAGTAAACATTTTAAAAAAATTAACTTTTCCATATAAATGTATAAATTTTATATTAACATTTAATAAGTCAGTTTCTTTTTAATTTTATTATTAGTATAGTAATAAGTTATGTTATGCGAATAGAAATTATTAATAATTTAATTTAATTCAATTTGGTTTTATATGTTTATTTAATTTTATGAGTACTTGTTTTTTTTCATTTGTTTTAATTATTATTTTCTTAGTTTTAATAAATTATTTAATTCATTTATTATTTCATTATTCATGTTTCAATTTATTTTTCTCTTTTTATTATACAGGTTACCGGTGGCATCATAAACGCTTAACACGGTCTCACCTGTTTGACTCACGATCTCACCGTAAGCTAACTCACGGTGCCACCATCAATCTCTCTTACTGTCTCAGTGTAACAACCCCTTAGGTGTCTCATTCTATTACTACTGTTACCCTTTTTCACGGATGCCATGTTTCTACTCTGTACGGTCTCACTGTTTCCTGGTACTGTTTCCCATTTATTCATGGTTTCATCCACTGTAATCCCCTGCCACCGTGATCCCTTTTCTTTATGGTCCCACAGTTTAACCCCCTTGTCACTATTTCATGCCTCAAACCACAGTAACTCTTCCACCACTTTCCACAATTTCCTTATTTTGTTGCGCCTCTACTCAACCTTCATTGTGATTACCTTACCGCCTCCTTCTCTATGCAACCATTCTCTAATCCCGGCAAGCCACCCGATGTTGTTCTTCCATTGTGAGCTGTCGTTCCATCAATTCCAGGCCAACATCGAAGATACACATCCCTCATAAGTTGTTATTGGAACCCGCCATATGAGGTGAAGTCACCCACTGCCTGGATAATGATTTTTTCCCACCGCTGGTCTTACCTATAGAAAACGAGACTGAACAACCCTTCTTACCTTACCGTGGAGACCTTCTGTTTCGCACCAGCTAGCCGAGGTGAAACCTGGGTTGTTCCTACTTTGCTGAGTATAAAGTCCTTGTCACCGCGAGTTGAGGCTGAGCCGCACCATTGATGAAATCTGGGTTGTGTCACCATGGAATCACTACGCCACTGCATCTGCTGAAGAAGGAGGAGACATGTACCATGCCGCTGAAGCAGTTGTGAGAGACCTTGCTGGAAGTCATGTTCTCATGATCTGGAACCCCCGATGATGCCTATCACCGAGATCAGGAGTCACAGTTGTCGCGTGAGAAGATAAGGATCGGGTGGCAGCGGCTTCATACGGATAAATTTCTTACCCCCCGCGGCGTGTTGGAGAATAAGAAGATAGGGGGAATACAAATAAATAAATAAATAAAAGAAAAAATATAAATATAATAATAATATAAAGAAATAATAAAGAAATAAATTTAAAAATAATCAACTAAATAACATCATATGTTAAGTTTAGTGATAAGGTTAAAATAAAAAAATTAAATACTTTAATGAGTTTTACAATTATAAATTAACTTCTTTTTGAATAAAATAATTACAAAATATAATAACAATATACAAATTTTATAATTTTTAATTTCTGTAATAAAACTATTTATTATGATAAACTTAAAGTAATAATATTAAGAACTTATATCTTCAAAAAACTAAATACTTATATTTTTAATTTAATAAATACCTAACTTTTAATTTGATCTTATTGTTAATTAATCTCTTTCATAACTAAATAAATTAATAAAAAATAACATATAGCTCAGAAGACTAATTAACAATAATAATTAAAATAATTGCTAATATAAATTTAATTTTTACAATTTTTTATAAAAGTAAAATTTTTAACGTTGAAATATTTAGATATTTTTCTGTTCTAACATTGCAGGTTCATTCAAGAGTCAAAAATGCATCCAAGTGCACTTAACTAACTCAACGTGAGTTAGTTACAATGGAATTTCTAGTGCGACGTGCTTGTCATGAAAAAACACACGTGTGTGGTGCACAAATGAGGGAATTTTGAAGTCGGTGGAAGACGAGCGGTGACATACAGCAGATGAAGGAGGACATAAAAGTAGAGTAGCAGCATAATTTTAAGAGGACTCTCATTCACTCGAAAAAACACACCACTGGAGAGTAGAGCAGAGATGCTCAGTCATTCGACGAACACATCGAAGCAGAGTAGAGAATTTAGAGCACTTCTCGAAGAGCCACTCTTTGGAGTTCCCGAGGGCCAGGAGCAGTAGTAATTGATGCTGGTAGAGGGAGTTTTCTTCCTCTGTTCTCTTCCAATTCTCTTCCTCTGTAATTGATTGAAAATAATATCTGAAATAGAGATGTTGATAGGAAAAATACTTCTAGTTTGGGGATTTATTGAAGTTCCACTGGTTAATAGTAAATTCTCATTTCACTTTATCATTTTAATGTAATTCATTATTGATCGGCGAGATCAATAATGAATTCATTCGATTGTATTGTTCCACTAAAGTTTAATCTCAAAACATCACAGTCAGTTGGCAAGATTCATTGTGGAAGCACTTTTCAAAAGAATAATAGATGCAAAAGACTTCAAGACTCAGGGTGGGTTTTTCTTATTGTTAATTTTTTAAAATAGTTCACAGTTGATTAATTTTGGAGTGGTGAACTCTTAAATTAGTTGGCTTGAGTGACTTGAATTCTGGCGAGGGAGATGGGTCATACTCTTTTTAGTGGCACTCTACAATAACTTTTACGTGAATTGAAATATCTTCAAAACCAGTGGAATGTAAATACTCCCTGAGCATTTTAATAGATTGTTCATTTTAGCCGTGTTCTTTTTCTTTGTTATTCCATTTTTTACAACTCTCTCTAGTTTCAATCTAGCACATGAACATGTTTTCCAATGATATATCACTCTAATGCTTATAAAAAAAGAATAAAATAAATATAAAAAGTGAAAATCAGAAAAACCACTCCGCTGTTGACAACAGTGGAGTTTTCCAAGTATTTAGTAGAATAGTGGCCAAATTAGGCTCCCATATGGATTCGACCCTGCTTTCCACATATATAGTAGTTAGTACGAATATAAATTTTTAAAATTTGACTGACTTCAATGAAGGTCTATGTCATGTTTTTTTCAACACTTCTGGAGAAGGCACGAGCCATTTCCCAAAAAATAACATTTAAAAAAAAAATTTATAAAAAAATCTTTAAAAAAATTGAAATTTTTTTATAACTGTAAAAAAAAACTGTGTCACTTATTACTGAATTTTTACTAATGATACTATCTACTGTTGTTTTCATGAGAAAAAGACACTCTGCTGTTAGATTAGAGCCACTGAACCTTGAAAATTATAAACATCTCACTTCTCTAAGAAGGAAGAACAAAATTGAAATGAAAAACTTAGATAATAGAGTTCCTGAGCATAGTAACATTCCAAATAACCATCAAGAACTCTTAAATGAACATGAAAGACCACAGATGAGGGAGTTTCAACTTCTCCAAGTTTCATGCAAACCATCATACATCAGATTAAGTCATAGGGCTAGAAACTATGAGTTGAAACAATCTCACATTTCACTGCCGCCTGCATTCAATGGGCTCTCAAATGAGGACTCTTTAGCCATGATTAGAGACTTCTATAACATTGTTCATCAATTACCACTTTTAGGACTTACATAAAATGAAAAAAATGATGATATTCTTTCTCTTTTTCCATAAAGGGAATGCTAGGAATTGGTTTCTATGTTTAGATGAAAACATTTTTGGGAATTGGGATCATGTTTACAACTCATTCATTATGAAATTTTATCCCCAAAGATTAAAAGGAGAACTGAGGACTAAGATCACTAGTTTTTACCAACATGATTGGGATGTTTTTCATAAATTTTGGGATAGATTTAGCGTCATGCTTAGGTAGCATCCTCATCATCAACTCCCATATCATCTCCTCATAGATACGTTCTATGAAGGGTTGTCCTCCTCTGGATAGAATCTAGTTGACCAAGCTGCTGGGGGTAATTACAATGATAAGAATGATGAAGAACTTAGAATTTTTTTTAATAATCTTACACTTAATTTACAATAAAAAAAATTGATGAAAAAATGATTCAATAGAAATGTTAATTCAAACACTGGTTCGATGAATGAAACTCATTCTCAAGTGGCTGAAATCACCAACCAACTTCAATATTTAACGAACCATAATTCTAAATAAACCATTAGTCAACTTGGATGTCAAAATACCAACCAATCATTAAGGGAATAGTGTGTCCAGTGTGGTATGTTTGGGCATACTGAAATTTCTTTTTCCTAACTTTGATATGCCATCCCAACAACAAGAAAATTCAAACGTTGTTAACAATGGTCCTAGAATGCCTTCTAAAGAAGATCCCTTTTCAAAAAATTACAACCAAGGCTATAGGAACCATCCAAATCTATCCGAGAAAGATCAAGGCCTAATTAAACAACCCACTACCCCTAATTACTCTAATCAACCAAGACCAAACATTCAAAATCAACAAAGGGGTGAAGGTAACACCCCAAGATTTTATGAGATATATTATTTTTAATTTCTTTGATGTCATCTATTATACAATACACCAAGATTATGTTGTACTATATACAACACTATATTATCTTTCAGTATACACACCACTATTCTTGGCTCGTGTTACACAAAATTTCAAGTTCGTTTTGGGGAAATTATTCTACGCAACATTAAGTATAGATTTTGTTTAATGTCTAAATGAAATAATTTTTTATTATATTATATGAAACACCAAAGGGATATTTCTCTACATGCATCCCTAACATGGCTTGCATTACACATAATCAAGACCTTTTTCGATAGCGTGTGTAGTACTCAACACTGAGTTTCACTAAACGAGATATTATTATAATATTATTGTGAACTAGATGATATGAATAGTAATACCCACTTTTTGAAATTTTAAAAATTTTACCTTTAAAAATGGACTTCATTTTTGGATTCATAATATCGAAATTAGCCTTGGGTGATTTTTTTTATTTTTCTTAAAACATTCAATTTTTTATGAATAGTGAAAACACTAGGTTACTATTTAAAAACTGACTTTTTATTTAAATAATTATATATTTTATTTAAAGTTATTTTAGGTAAAAATTGATAAATAATACCTATATATGTTCAATGATATTAATTGGAGTCATTTTATAATAATTTTAGATATATTACAATTTTATTGAATTTTTCACCGTCTTTTACCCACCAACTAGAAGAATTTGCAAATTTACATAAAACTTAATTTTATCGCTTCTGTGAGTGGAATTTAAAAAATATGAGAAAAACGGTTATTATCAACGAGTAAAATTTGCTTCAATAAGATAAAAATAATTTTTGGTCAGTAGTAACTTTTTACTTTTATTTACCACGGTTAATAATAAATAGGATAATTAAGGGTAAAAATGATATTATTATTACCCTAAAACATGTCTTAATTCTATTGGATATGTGTAATTCCACCAAAAACAACTTTAGAAATAAAATAATATCATTTATGCCAACTTGGATTAGATTAGGAAATTTATTATTATTTTACATAAAGAAGAGTTAAAATAGTTAAAATAATTGTTTAATAACTAAAACATTTTTAATATAGGGTAATACATTAGTTAAATTCGACTATAAATATTCATTAGAAAGATAATAATATTTCCTACATAATGGTATTTTATTTATAATTTTTAGACATTAAATAATTTAATTTATTTATGACGTAATGATGATTATGTAATTACCTTATTAATGAAATATTAACATAATTGATGTTATAAATACCCAAATAAATGTAATTTGAGACTTTTTATAAATCCCAATAATGTTTTAGGTTACTATGACATGTTAGTATTGATTTAATTAACTTTATTAGAACTAATAATGCTGTTATAATTTTTAGAAAAATAAATAACCAAATAGTGTAAAATTTGATATAAAATAGTTTTTAAAACAAATATTATATTATTAATTGTTATTTTATTCCTAAAAATATAAGGTTAGAAAACATGACTTATATAAGGTTATATATATTAATAATTAACCACTTGGGGTTCTTTTGTCTTGTTATAATATGTTTATTAACCATATAGTGTAAGAAAACAAGAAGACATGGTAAAAGTTAAATTATTTAACTTAGAGTTAAATCTAAATGATAAGGTAAAAATGGTAACCTAAAATTATCTAAAACCAATTGGTTGAGAGTATTCAGACCAATAAATACTTTATTTTATAAATAAATAAATTTAGAGCTATTATAAACTGAATATTAAATTATAATAAAATAATATTTTAGGTTTTTCCAAAGGTGCCCCTCTACTCCCTTATAAATAGGGCACCCCTTCCCTCTTCTCTTCACACCCTTTTGAGCTTTCAAGCTCGGACAACCCCTGAACTTTTATATTCTAAACTTCCCTAGAAACATTCAGGAGGTTCTAGTTTTTTCAAAAGACCAACTCTAGTTCCTTAAGAGGAATCTTAAAAGAAGTGCGTCGAAGAAGAGGTAATCTCTTCTACTGATTCTTTCAAGTTTCTTTCTTCTTCAACTTCTTCTTATTTAATTGTTTCATTATAAAGTAATGTCATCAGTATCAATAATATATTGAAATGTTATTATAAATATGAAACAATCCCATTCCACCTTCTATCCATCCTACAGAAAACGAAATCACCACGCGTGAATACGTACGGAATACCGTCTCCACCCTCTGATGTAATCTGTTTTTCCACCACCACCTTTCTTGGATGGGTATAATGGTGTAAAAAATAACTTTATATGGTTATTATAACATCATACAGATTTTGAGATATTATATCATCTAATCCAATTCCCTTCAATAACTATTGGAACGATATCATCGCTCGTGCGTACGTACGGATTACCGTCTCCACGACGCGATGAGATTCATTCTCTATGTTAACCATTAAAGAATGATTATAAAGTCTATATAATGAAAAATAATTGAATATATAACATAATAATGCTTCTATATTTTTGTATATATATATATATACATGTCATCTACTTACTTCCATTCAAGTCAATAAGGAAAGGAAAATAGCGTTCATGCGTACGTACGACCTACCGTCTCCATGAACGGTTTATTTCATTCCCTTTATCGATATATAATGTATATTTATATAATGAATATATATTCTATATAAATCATCTTTTAAATTCTATAATTAAGTAAATTAGGATATAATTAGGAACAATAAGTCGAAACACATATGATACATGAAACGATTTTACCCAAAACGCTACTTTAACATTAATTTACAAAATAACGGGTAATATAAATTCATAAGTGAACCATATATGCTATCATAACAATAAATATGATTCTGTAATTAGTCAATGACATTATTTAAATCATTATATAGGAGGTTCGGATACATACAAAGCATATTAGACCTAAGGTAAGGGATTACTATTCCAATCTCATTCTTATCCGAGATTGTTATTCATTAGTATTTACTGGTGTTATTATTATCATCCATGTCCGTGTATTAAAAAATAGTTTTAAAGTATTTTAATGTCATTTTTACCCTTTTTGACTTTTACCACATGTTATGGAAGGAATCTTTCCATTGTTTTCCATACGTGGTACTTTCTTTGACATTTACGACAAAATTACGAGGAGAATGTTTTTTTAACTTATACGGCAAGAACAAATTTTTACGGTTTCATAACACCATATTTTCTTGAAGCTTAATCTACAAGATTTCATGACTATTTTCAACAGAATCCTTTTCTTTTAAAATTGTATGGAATTTGGTGAACAGAAAATGATTTTGAAGAAGAAAATATATTTTCCTCAAGAATTCATTTCAAGTGTTTTATCAAAACCATTTTACATCTAGGATGACATTATTTCATATGTGTACATTTCAAGTATAATGTATCTATGATTTAAATGTTTTCACTTTTGTTATGATGAAATTATATCCACTTGTTTTATATGGATTATGTTATGATGTAATGATGTTTATGAAACCCATTTTATTCTTTGGGTTATGATGAATTATTTAGGTTTATGTTGCGGCACACGTAAGAATGATTTCATTATAAGATGGGTGGGACCTATATCTCCCTCCAATGCATTGGGTAAAGATTTAAATCTCCTGATATAGACATGTCTGGAATGGTAAGTTAATCTGGTTCAGTGATACAGGACTGGAATGAGGAGTGAACTCGATTCAAAAAGGGACTTTGTCCACTAAGATGGTCTTGACAGCATTGCCTTGGCTACTATAGAAATAATATCATGTGATTAATGGTTTTCCACAATTAAATGTTTTATTTCCTTGATATTTTATCATGATTTATGTTCCTTTATGATATATTCCTTACTTACTTCCAAGATTTATGTATTTTCTCATGATTTTGATGTTTAGATTTTATGTTCATGTTTTTGCTTTCAAATGTTTATGGATTGTTTTATCTTCTCTATGTTTACCCTTACTAAGAATTTCAGCTCACCCTTTGTATTTTTTACCAAGGATATAATGAAAGGTTTTAGGTAAGAAAAAAAGGGAAGATATTTATTGGAGATGTTGAAGATCTTTCACCAAGATTAGAAGATAATGTTCCAAGTTTCCAAAGGCACTAAACTATTACGGTCCTTTGGAGTCTGTTTTTGTTATATGTCAGATATTCCGAAAAAGTAATGTAATGTCCATCTACGTCATGTATGGGTCTCTACAGTTGGTATCAGAGGAAAGGTTTAGTAAACCTGTGGAAACTAGGATGCGAAAACTTTAGTGAAATCCCTAGAGATAATTCTAAGGTATGTCTTGGGATGTCTCTAAGTTTAATTATAAGAATAGGTTATAGTCCTAGAATTATGGTAACGATCTTAGGATTTTACATAATATGTAAGATATTGAAGGTACTCCCCCTTGATTATGATTTTTTCCTCTAACACTATTCTTTTTGGGTTTTAGAAAATGGCTGGAAACAGGAAGATTCACGATAATGGAGGATATGATGGACAGTGGAATGATATTATTTTTGAGAAACCAAATGAAATTGGATATGGATGCCCACATATCATTATTATGCCTAATCAGCAATTTCATAATATAAATAATAATCTCAACTTTGGTATGTTTCTTGACTCATCTAATAAGAGAAAGATGGAGTTTCATGATGATCATAGAGGAAATAAAGTTCAATTTCCCACTTGTAAATCATGTGGGAAGAGGCATCAGGGAGAATGTTTCAAAGGAACTAGAAAATGATTTGGGTGTGGAAAACAAGGACACAAAGCCAGTAATTTCAAAGGAAAATGTTTAAATAACACCATGGACAAGGATAATGGTATTGCTAAGACATCAACAACGGTTAAATGTTTAAAATGTGGAATATATAGGCATTATGCGAACCAATTCCCTAAAGGAAAGTATCTTGAAGAGAATCAGCATGGTCATATGGGTGGTATTTATGTTGATGATGATGAAGAGACTACAAATGATATATGAGATGAAAGATGTTTTGAAGCTAGGTCATTGGTTTATGAAGGTAGTGGAATGATTGCATGTTTATCAAGAATAATGTATAGTACTATGGAATAATGAAACATCTAAGGATTGTTACACTATTATTTTTCCTAAAGTATTTGAATGTATATGTTGAATGGTACCAGTAACCATGAAAGGTTATTCAGATATTTTTGGAAAGCAGATGATATGCGCATAATAAAGTGATAAAGAGAAAATGAGATGTTTGATAGTATTAATGAGCTCATGACTGATATAAGGAAAAAGTGATATCATGGTTTGAGTATATAGAAATTTTTGGATTTTGGTATGTGGAAAGAGTTAACTTTTGATAGAATTCATGTTTTCACTAAGGTTCTATGGTAATTAATGTTTCAAAAGAATACATGATTAAGGTATTCACATGTTTGGAATGTGACCAACAAGATATATCTAATGATTTATGGGGGATAAATGATGGAATTCACGTGCTTGTTATGTGACCTTTCAAGTAATAATTTTCCTTATACTATGAGATTGGACATATGTATTTTGGAAATGCCTAAAGATTTGAAATTTATCATGTTTGACATCAGATATTATAGTTTAAGGATAATTTTTTTTTCAATATTATTTCTGGAATGTTATAATAGTGTAGTTTTCGATAAAGGGTCAGCCTGTAGGACGGGCGAAAACCTGTCGTGTCGGACAAGGATGCGGGAATCGAACCCACAACCGAAGTGCGACAGGCCTTTATCGCCTACCTCGGGGCTACAGAAAGTCCCTGGTTAGAAGAAACTAGTTTTATTTTATTAAGCTTTAGGATAGATGAAGTATAAGTCCATTTTTGAAATCATATACGATTAACCTCACCATAGATGGACTTATGTATATTTGATAACTTTTTATAACCTTTTGTTTGAGACAGATGGAATGACAGTTTATTCTATCACATGATCTCCTAACACTTCATGAATGAAGAATTAAACTTCATTTCTTTAAGAGATGAAGTAGAAATTGTTCAAGGCACAAAAAACCGTGATATTGTACCAAAATCAAGTAAGTATTTCTTTTAATTCAAAAAATTCTACAACATTAGGGAAATGATCTTGAAATCAAAAAATTTTGTCCTAGTGCCCTCATATCTGATGAATCATAAGGTACCTTAGATCATCACAAATTTATGGCAATGTGATTGTTGGATTTTTCATAGCCATGTTCTCTACCACTCTTCATCCTAACATGATGGTTAGATTTCTCTTCAATATCCATATTTTCACATATGTGGAAACCCAGTGATGAGTTAATTTGGGTAATTGTTAAATTTCTTACTTTACTTTTTAAAATTATGTTTTAGTATTCCTTTTACGATGTGGGTTTTTACGAACGAAACATTCAAGTAGTAAATGATTTATAACCCCAACGAATTTCAATGGAAAAATTCATTTTAAGGGGGTAGAATGTAACACCCAGAGATTTTATGAGATATATTATTTTTAATTTCTTTGATGTCTTCTATTATGCACTACACTAATATTAGCATGTACTATACGCAACACCGCATTAGCTTGCAGTTTACGCAACAATATTCTTGGCGCGTGTTACACACAATTTCAAGTTATTTTTGTCGAAATTATTCTACGCAACATTAAGTATAGATTTTGTTTAATGTATAAATGAAATAATTTTTTATTATGTTATACGCAACACCAAAGAGATCTTTCACTACATGCAGCCTTGACTTGGCTTTCATTACACGCAATCAAGACCTTCTTCGATAGCGTGTGTAGTACGCAATACCGAGTTTCACTAAACGATATATTATTATAATATTATTATGAACTAGCCGTTATGAATAGTAATACCCACATTTTGAAATTTTATAAATTTTATCTTTCAAAATGGACTTCATGTTTGGATTTGGAATATCGAAATTAGCCTAGGGTGAATTTTTAGTATTTTTTTGAAAACTTTTAATTTTTGATGAATAGTGAAAACACTGGGTTACTATTTAAAAATTGACTTTTTATTTAAATAATTATTTATTTGATTTCAATTTATTTTAGGTAAAAATTGATAAATAATACATATATAAGTTCAATGTAATTCATTGGGGTCATTTTATAATAAATTTAGATATATAAAAATTTTATTAAACTTTTCACCGTCTTTTACGCATCTCTTAGGAGAATTTGAAAAATTATATAAAACTTAATTTTACCTCTTCTGTGAGTGGAATTTAAAAAATCCTAGAGACATGGTTAATATCAAGGAGTAAAATGTGGTTCACTAAGATAAAAATAATTTTTTGTGAATAGTAACTTTTTTACTTTTATTTACCACGGTTAATAGTAAATAGGGTAATTAAGGGTAAAATTGATATTATTATTACTCTAAAAAATGTTATAATTCTATTGGATAAGTGTAATTAGACCCAAAAAAACCTTAGGAATAAAATATTATCATTTAGTTTCACATGTATTAGATGAGGACATTTATTATTATTTTATTTAAAGAAGAGTTAAAATAGTTAAAATCAAAGTTTAATAACTAAAACATTTTTAATATAGGGTTATACATTAGTTAAATTAGACTATAATTATTCATTAGAAAGATAAAAATATTTCCTAAATAATGGTATTTTATTTATAAATTTTAGTCATTACATAATTTAATAGATTTATGAAACAATGATGATGTAGTAATTACCATATTAATTAAATATTAACATAATTGATGTTATAAATACCCAAATAAAAGTAATTTGAAAGTTTTTATAAATACCACTAATTTTTTAGCTCAATATGACATGTTAGTATTGATTTAATTAACTTTTTTCGAATTAATCATTCTGTTATAATTTTCAAAAAAATCAATTACCAAATAGTGTCAAAATTCAAATAAAATAGTTTTTTTTAAAAATATTATATTATTAATTGTTATTTTATTCCTAAAAATATAAGGTTCAGAACAATGACTCAGATAAGGTTATATATATTAATAATGAACCACATTAGGTTTTTTTTCTTATTATAGTAAGTTTATTAACCTTATAGTGTAAGAAAACAGGAAGACGCGGTAAACGTTAAATTATTTAACTTTGAGTTAAATCTAAATGATAATTTTAAAATAGTAACCTAAACTTGTCTAAAACCTATTGGTTGAAGGGATTTCGACAAATCCCCACTTTAGCTTCTAAATAAATAAATTTGGAGCTATTATAAACCAAATATGACTTTATTATAAAATAATATTTTTTTCCAAAGGTGCCCCTCTCCTCCCTTATAAAAAGGGCACCCATTCCCTCTTCTCTTCACACCCATTTGACCATTAAAACTCGGCCAACCCCTGAACTTTTCACTTCTACACTTCCCTAGAAACATTATAGAGGTTCTGGTATTCTCAAAAGACCTACTCTATTGCCTTAAGAGGAAGCATAAAAGAGGTGTGTCGAAGAAGAGGTAATCTCTTCTACTGATTCTTTCAAGTTTCTTTCTTCTTAAAATTCTTCTTCTTTAGTTGTTTAGTTATAAAGTAATAACATAAGTATAAATAATATACTGAAATTTTATTATAAATATGAAACAACCACATTCCACCTTCTGTCCATCATACGGAAAACGAAATCACCACGCATGCGTACGCCCAAAATACAGTCTCGATGTCGTTGTGTAATCTGTTTTTCCACCACCACCTTACTTGGATGGGTATAATGGTGTGAAAAATAACTATATATGGTTATTATAACATCATACTAATTCTGAGATATTATATCATCCACTATAATCCCCTACAACAATTATGGGAACAATATCATCGCTCGTGCGTACGTACAGATTACCGTCTCCACGACGCGATGAGATTCATTCTTCATGTTAACCATTAAAGAATTATTATAAAGTGTATATAATGAATAATAATGGTATATATATAATAACAATGCTAATGGATTTATGTATATATATATATATACATGTAATCTACTTACTTCCATTCAAGTCAATAAGTAAAGGAAAACAGCATTCATGCATACGTACGACCTACCGTCTCCATGAATGGTGTATTTCATTCCATTTATAGATATATAATATATTTATATGCTGAATATATATTCTATTTAAATCATTTTTTACATTCTGGAATAATGTAAATAAGGATATAAGTAAGAACAATAAGTCGAAACATGTATGATAAATGAAACGATTTTACCCAAAATGCTACTTTAACATGAATTTACAAAAGAAGGGGTAATATAAAGTCATAAGTGAAAAATATATGCTATCATAACAATGAATATGATTCTGTAATAAGTCAATGACATTATTTAAATCATTATACAGGACGTTCGGATACATATGAAGCATATCAGACCTTAGATAAGGGATAACTATTCCAATCTCATTCTTATCCGAGATTGTTATTCATAAGTATTTACTGGGGTTATTGTTATCATCCATGTCCATGTTTTATAAAAATGTTTTCATGTATGTTTAATGTATTTTTTTACCTTTTCATTACTTTTACCACATTTTATTAAAGGAATCTTTTTTTACCACACATGGTACTTTCTTTGACTTTTCTGACAAAAGTACGAGAAGAATGCTTTTTTAACTTATACGGCATGAACAGATTTTTACAGTTTCATAACACCTTATTTTGATGAAGCTTACTCTAAAATATTTCATGAATATTTTCAACAGAATCATTTTCTTTTAAAATTTCATGGTATTTGGTGAAGAGAAAATTATTTTGAAGAAGAATGAATATTTTCCTCAATAATTCATTTCAAGTGTTTTATCAAAACAATTTTCCATCTAAGATGAAATTATTTCATATGTCTATGTTTCAAGTATAATGTCTCTATGATTTACATGGTTTCAATTTTCTTATGATGAAATGATATCCATTTGTTTTATATGGATTATATTATGATGGGATGATGTTTATGAAACCCATTTTGTTCGTTGGGTTATGATGAATGATTTATGTTTATGTTGTGGCACACGTGAGAATGATTTAATTATAAGATGGGTTAGACCTATATCTACCTCCAATGCATTGGGTAAAGTTTTATATCTCATGAGATAAACATGGCTAGAATGGTAAGTTAATCTGTTTCAGTGATACATGACTGGAATGAGGAGTGAGCTCGATTCAGAAAGGGACTTTGTCCACTAAGATGGTCTTGGAATCAATGCCTTGGATACTATGGAAATCATATCATGTGATTAATGGTTTTCCACAATTAAATATATTATTTGCATTCTATTTTATCATGATTGTTGTTACTTTATGATATATTGTTTTGATTTTATGTTCTACTTTTTTCTTTTAAATGTTTATGGATTGTTTTATGTTATCTATGTTTATGCTTACTGAGCATTTGAGGTCACCCTTTTTATGTTTTTTCCCAGGATATAAATAAAGGTTTTAGGTAAGAAAAAAAGGGATGATATTTATGGGAGATGTTGAAGATCTTTAACCAATATTAGAAGATTATGTTCCATGTTTCCAAAGGCAATAAACTATTATGGTCCTTTGGTGTCTATTTTTGTTTTGTATTAGATATTCTGCAAAAGTAATGTAATGTCTATGTACGTCAAGTATGGGCCTCTATAGTGAGTCATCAAATACATAAGGAAACAATGATAGTCACATGTATTCTAAGCTTGATTTAATCTTGAATCAACTAACCTAGCATCAAAATCAATATGATCCAGAAAAAATGAAAAATGATGTGAGGATGTAGAATATAGAAACGAAGAGAGGCCAATTAGCTAGGGATTTGACTTCTATGGATAAAGGTAGACTTTCAAGTACCACTGAACTTAACCCTGGAAAGAATTCCATGGCTGTTGTCACTAGAAGTGGGCTGGATAATCAAACTGTTGTTGAAAAAGAAACTAGAAGTACCTAAAATGAAAACCTGCTTCAATATGGGAATAAAAATCTGCTTTGCAGACTTGCTGGAAATTCACAGAAAAGTCTTGAAAATGATCTAAATTTGAATGAGTCATCTGAAACTCAAGATGAAACTTCTTCTAAAAATCAAAAGAATAAAGGAAAAGGAAAAGGTGAGGAAGTGGTGAGGGATATGCCTACTATCTTGAAATTTTTTTCCCCACCCATCCCTTTCCCAGAGAAGCTCAAACCTCAATGTGACACTAGGGCTGAACTTCTTTAGTTCCTTGGTCTTCTGTCTAATCATCAAGTGAACATTCCGATTATCCAAGATTTAATTCAAATTCCATCATATCTGAATTATCTTAAAAAAATTGTTTCAAACAAAAAGACATTAGAATAATTTGCTACTTACAACCTCAATGAAGAGTGCAGTGCTGTACTTCAAAAGAAAATCCCACCAAAATTAAAATACCCTGGTAGTTTTGTCATACCATGCACACTAGGAAATTGTGGTTAGCTCTACAGTCTATGCGATATAGGTTGTAGCATTTGTCTACTGCCATAATCAATGTTTCGATAGTTGAGGTTGTGTGATCTTCAACCCACCACCGTCATACTGTAGTCAACTGATAGATCTTTCACTCATCATGTGGGTTGGGTAGATTATTTGTTAGTTGGAGTTGGGAAGTTGTTTTTGCCTGCTAACTTTCTTAACTTAGATATGGAGTGTGACCAAGAGGTGCCTATCATCATGGGTAGGCCATTCATGGCCACATGTGGTGCTGTTATTGACGTGTCAAAGGGTCAGATGATATTCAAAATTGGTGAACAGAAAGAAGAGTTCAATGTTTTTAAAAATATTAAGGAACCAACTTATTCTAAAAACTTCTCAAAAATATAGTTCCTTGATGATTAATGTTCTTATAAAAATAAACTTGAACACATTGAAAAATCTGAAAACCAATTCTCTGTTGAAGAAGTTAATTTGGAAGTTCAAAATTCTTCTATAACAACCAATCTAGAAAATATTCTAGATCTGGAGAACTGCCCAGTTTCTACTGTAGGAGAGTACTCTGTTTCTAAACTTATGAGCTTTTTGAGTGAATTTGATGGTGTTTCTGTTTGAACCAACACTTCTAAGAACTTTGATATTGATGAGGAAGTACTTTTAAGACAACTTGATGATTCTTCTTTCATAGAGATGTTGAATTCTGATATAGAAAGTCTTGACAACATATTTCCCACCTTGGATAGTAGCATTGTTATCTCTGAATCTGACCATGAAAATGAAAATCTATTATCTTTTAATACCCCTTAAAAGAAATATGTTGTATATATTTTACCTCCCAAGACTAAGAGTCTTTCTTCGAGTGTAGAACCACCAACTCTTGAACTGAAGTCCATCCCTGCTCATCTAAAATATTCATTTCTGGGTGAGAAATCCACTTTTCCTATAATAATTTCTATTGAACTGAATGAAAACCAATAGGAAAGACTATTGGATGTTTTGAAGAAGTTTAAAACATCCATAGGGTAGAAAATAGCTGATATCAAGGGTATTTGTCACTCATTCTATATGCAAAAGATGCCTTTGGAGCCTCACCATAAGCCTAGAGTAGAATGTAAAAGAAGATTAAATCCAAACATGAAAGAATTTGCGAGAGAGGAAGTGATTAATGTAACACCCTGAGCTTCCATGATACGCTTCTCATTCAATAATGCAATAGCTTGCATTGTACGGAACTTCGAGTTCTAACACACCGCAACTAATCAAAGTAGCCATTATGAATAGTAATACCTACTTTTTGAAATTATATAAATTTTATATTTCAAAATGGACTTCATTTTTGTATTCGGAATATCGAAATTATCCTATGTTGAGTTTCTTGTAATTTTCTGAGAACTTTCAATTTTTTATCAATAGTGAAAATACTTAAAACAACTTTTTTAATCAAAATAATTTATAGTGATAAATTATACTATTTAGTGGTTTTAAAGTATAATTAGAATATATTTTTACCATTTTATCCAATGGTGGTCATTATAATTAATTTAACATTGAAATTGGACATAAACAATTGCCAATCTTTTGATATAAATTGTTTCTTAAAAAGACGCTATTTGTTGTGACAGCGGGAATTAATTATAAAATTAATTAATGCAACATATATGTTTAGAATTTTGTAAAATAGACATCATTTTTGAATTTGGAATATCAATTATAGCTTAGGGTGAAATTTTGGCATTGTTCTGAAAAACTTTAATTTTTGTTGAATAGTGAACCCACTAAGTGGTAGTTAAATAACTGATTTTTCGTTTAAATGAAATATTACCACTTATGTGTTTTGATTTTCAAAAATCTTACATACATGGTTGTCTTTAAGAAGTAAAATGTGGTTCAATGAGATTAAAATAATTTTTGGTGAATAGTAACTTTTAAGTTCTTAATCTCGATTAGAGGTAATTAGTGTAGTTTAAGGTAAAAATAATGTTTTAATAATATGAGATGAGCTTGACACATGTCCTACCCTCATTGGATGTTCCATGGCCGACCAAGACAATCCATGGGTCAACTTTGGGACCCCATGGAGCCACTTTAGTTGGAAAATGACATAAATACCTTTGATTTAATGTTAAAGTAAAAAATGACACAAACATGAAATGTTTTACTAAAACAATTTTTAAATGGTGTTATAAAAGTCATATTTTTGACTATAAATAGTCATTTTAAATATAAAAAGATTTCCTACATCATAGTAAATTTTTTTTATAATTTGTAGACATTAAATAAATTAAATTATTTATGACATCATTATGATGCAGCGATGACCTCATTATTTAACGATTTTAATAAAATGAAACGATAATGTACAATACAAGGCATACACTTGTCCAAAGACTATTAGATGGGTATTTTTCGAACCCTTATCATCTTATCCACGAATTATATAAGTTTGGGACCTTTATAATCCGAAAAGAATTGTATAATAATGTAAAATTCCCTTACTTTCCAAGAGTGCCCCTCCTCCCCTCTTATAAAAGGCCCCCACCTCTACCACCTCATTCACACTTTCAAGCCATTTGGATCGGCAAAAATCTACCCAAATACCCTCCCAACTTCCCTCCCTTATTCCTAGAAGCCTCACTTTGGGCAGAATTCTTCCCAAGGAAGCCTTTGGCTCAAATCAAAAAGAGTTACCCGATTTTTAGGTAATGTCTTCTCAAATGTTTTTTTGTTTTATTTAGCTTCTCCAACCCCTTAAACTCTTCTTATTAATTTATTTTGTAACAAAACCAGTATCCTAAATATACTAGGATGTTTTTATAAGAAGTATTTGAGCTACACTTACACACACCTACATCTAATGGTTAAAGAACATACTGTTTCTGTGGATGGTGAATTTCTGCCTCACGAAACGATGATTGTTCAACACTCATATAACACCTTCAAAGGTGGCCATTAAGATGTAACTATATTTATATATGATATATAATATGTTTATGTTTTACTTATGCTTCTGTATTTCTCATTTATGGCATACTTTATGATTTCCATTATGGGTAAACGCGATAATTTCATTTTAGGAAGTGCGGACTACCTCCCCCTCAAAGTGATTTGAATCGTTAATGCCATATGTGGGATGTATAAAGGATGGAGTAAATGGTATTATACACAATATTATACTAGAATTATATTATACATTTATATCATTATGATTTCATTCCATTAAATATGAAATAGAAATGAAAGTAGCGTTCATGCGTACGTACGGCTTACCGTCTCCATGAACGGTGCATTTCATTTCTTACCTCTAAATTTTACGTAATATTATAAATGAATGTATATACTGTATATATATGATATATATGTTATCTAAATCATGAATATAATTCTGTATATAATGGATATTTCACCACATGAACAAATTGTAATTATAAGAAGTTTATTTTTGACTCAAGTACCAAAGATCGACAAAACGACCATTATTAACTTAAATAATTACATAATGTTCATAACATGGTAATAAGTGATATAAAAGTAATAATGAACATGAAAAAGGTTCTTATGTAAATAGAAATTAACTCTAGTTTAATATTGAGGAGGTTAAATAATGGTCGAGTCAGGACAAGAGGCAAGGTAAGGGAATTTCTTAACCCAACTTCCATTCTTTGGGTTAATATCCTACTTTCAAATTATGTCATGATATTATTATGTCCTATTTTGTATTTTTAATTTATTTATGTGTAACTATAGTGAATACACATAATAGATCTATTTTATTTTAAAAATGATCATTTTAAGGACTTCATCTCAATCCCCTTTCATTGAGGCATATTTGGTTTTATACACAACTTTCTTTTATACGGTGTATAAACCCCTTTGACATTTATGTTATTCAAAAGAAATCTTTTTTATACGAAGCGTTTTACTAAATGACAAAAAGGGAATGTTTTTATTTCCGTACATATGCGGAAACAATGACTTCTCCGCCGACGTGACCATTATTTGAGTTTCGGCTTCCTCTACAAGCCATCACGTTTTTTAATGAAAAATAAATACAAAGTTTTATCTTTCTTTTATTCTAGTATTGAAAATGGTTTTGAAAGAATTTTTATTATATCAATGTGTTGTATTGATATCTTGTGATTGAAATGTGGAAATGTTATGTTTCCTTTATCCATGTTTTATGTGATACGATTATGTTATGGTTTATGATATGTTTAAACCTATTCATATGAGGAATGCATTGGACTTAATAAGTGAAGGGTGGAGCCCGCTATAGCTCCTCGATGCATCGGTAGGTCTCATGAGACAACTAGATGTGGAATTGTCTGAGGCCCTTTCCCAATTTGATTTATGGTTTTGGCCGAGGCCTTAATTATTTTAGACGTATTGGCCGAGGCCTTGACAAAATGTTTCAGAATGTCTGGCATTATACATTCCCTCATTATGAAAGTGGTTATTGATATTTCATGTGATTATTCATCTAGTAGAATATCCATGTGAGTAAGTAATGGCATTATTTTATTTTACTTTTTCCATATTATGCTGAAGTTCAAGTTTAATAAGGCTTTTGTTTTAGTTATACATTTCCTTAAATGCTTATGTTTTCTTATGAAAGTTTCCGCTATATTGTTATCCTTACGGAGCATTTGAGCTCACCCCTTTCAATGTTTTATTTTTCCCAAGATGTGAAGAAGTTTATTATGACTGACTCGAAAGAATAGTCAGTGAGGATATGAGTGTGGACTAAGGAGACCATGTTACTGTAGTTTTCATTTTTATGATGTAATGTAATGTTTACAAATGTATCTAGTGTTTCCAAGGCTACTAAACTAATCGGTCTTTCGAGAATTGATCTTTTGTGATCATGCCAATGTTTTGAAGTAATGCACCGACTCTGGGTAGCTGGGGTCGGGGCGTTACAGTTGGTATCAGAGGCAGTTTAGTACTAACCTTGGAAGCTAGATTTAGATAAACTCTGATTAGAGCACATAGACCAAAGATATACTTTGAGGATTAGTATAGAAGAGCTTCCTAGAATTTTGGTATTATAGAGATGTTGTGAGTTTTCTGAGAAATACATCCCTGTCTGGATACGAGCAGGTAGAGGCGGCTCTGGCACATATGTACCTAAGGGTAAAACCTGAAAACACCGCTTTGATCTAGACTCGAACGGGAACTGGTGCACGACAACGGGCCTTGCTGCACTCTTAGTTACGACACTCCCGGGGGATATGCTTAGGATAATTTACATTTTCTTTACAAACAACTATGAAGGGTTATGAGTATATACTTCCTTAAAGAAAACATTTTTTTATGATTATGGATTCTATCCATAAATAGTTCAATTTATTATAAGTATTTTCAAGTTTGTTATTATGTATTTAGATTCATAAACTAACCTTGTTTATGGCATTGTATAGAAATGGCGCCCGGTAGAAGGAATGTGAACTCCATCAATACGTATGATCCAAAGAGTAAAAAGGATCATATATTTCATGGTATTAAGCCAACATTTAGAAGGGAAATCTTCTCCCATGTGTTATCAACATATGAAGAAATAGTATCATGTGTTAATAAGATAAGTAGAGAATTATCTGAGTCTTATGGACTTGAAGGGATGAAAGAGAAGAAAAGGATGGAAGAGAAAATGATGGATAAAGGGACGAGGGAAAAGAAGAATTTTCCAATATGTGATAACTGTGGGAAGAAACACCTTGGAATTTTCCTGAAGGGAATGAGAGTTTGTTATAAGTGTGGAGAAAAAGGACACCAAGTGCGTGACAGAAAGGGTAAGAAAAAGGTTTCAAATGTACAATGCTTCATCTGCAAGGAGTGGGGACACTACACAAACCAATGTTCAAATCATCAGAGTATGCCCCAAATGATGTTATTGGATAATAATCAAGTTATGATACTACCACAGATGAGGAGGAATGATTAGAGTTCTTATGTTGTTATTAAAGAATTTTGTAATTTGAGTGTTGTATCAATGATGTACTGGTTATAATAATTATGGAGTATATAAGGATTGTACTGCAGTACTATTTCATCTAGGACGTGAGATTGTGTGGAACCAAGAAAAGTGACTCCACAGTAGGTTAAATTTTTGGAAAATATATGGTTGAGAGAAAGATAAACCATAATATGGTTCTGATACCGAGATAGTTATTTTGGAATAAGACATGATTGATTCGGATAAATTATGTTGGATATTCTTAACATCCTTGAAACTGATTAATGATTTATATACATTTTTGGATAGAAGAAGTATATCTAGTTTTCTATAAGGAATAAGGGATCATGAATGTAATCAATAAGCATTTATGGTAATTCAGTATGTTGCAGTGTTTTAAAAGAATACATGATGAAGGTGTTCACATGTTGTTACGCAGAAAAAAAGGAGCTTCATTATGTTTACCTTCCTCATAAAATCTGGATTGTGAGTTGGACAGAAGTATTTTGGATAACTATAAAGGTTGGAATGGATTATATTTTACATTGGATACTATTGTTAAGTTTATTTTTGGATATTTATAAAAAGGACAACACGCCGACCGAGTGACAACCCATCGCGTCGGACAAAGCTGTGGGAATCGAACCCACAACCATAGTGCGATTGGGATTAATCGCCTACCACTGGACTACGTGAAGTCCCTGGTTATTACAAAATAGTTTTTCTAATCTAAATGGTATGTGTTAATATTTGGAACCTTATACAATTAGGATAAGTATAATAATTTTGAGTTCTATTATCTTTTTGAGTGAAAGATGAGTTGAAGGTTGAAACTCTAATTGTCAATCATAAATATATATATAACTATCTCTTATTCAATGAATAAATTAATTCTTAAACTTTAGTAAAGGGATATTAAAACAAAAAAATGTGTTATCCTAATACCTTATGTCTTGTTGAACTGATGATATTTTAAATCAACATAGATTGAAGGCTTTGAGGCCCTCAATTTGACAGTTGATTGTGATTGATAACCTCAATCACTCCCTACAAATATTTACGTTTTCCCTCCCATTATATTTCTCTAATTTCCACCAATGTTCTCCTAATCGAGATCATAATTGGGTAGTGACTTTTTCATTTCCCTTTCCCTCTTATTAAGGCTAAATTTTATTAATCTTATTTCCGATGTGGGTTTTCCACAAAAGTATTTTCTCTTTTCAACCTTTTATTTTCAAAGAAAAATTTCAAATTGTGAGGACGCAATTTATTTAAGGAGGAGAGAATGTAACACCCCGAGCTTCCATGATACGCTTCTCATTCAATAATGCAATAGCTTGCATTGTACACAACTTCGAGTTCTAACACACCACAACTAATCAAAGTAGCCGTTATGAATAGTAATACCCACTTTTTGAAATTATATAAATTTTATATTTCAAAATGGACTTCATTTTTGTATTCATAATATCTAAATTATCCTAAGTTGAGTTTTTTGTAATTTTCTGAGAACATTCAATTTTTTATGAATAGTGAAAAATACTTAAAACAAAATTCTCAATCAAAATAATTTATAGTGATAAATTATACTATTTAGTGGTTTTAAAGTATAATTAGAATATATTTTTACCATTTTATCCAATGGTGGTCATTAGAATTAATTTAACATTGAAATTGGACATAAACAATTGCCAATCTTTTGATATAAATTATTTCTTAAAAACACGCTATTTATTGTGACATCGGAAATTAATTATAAAATTAATTAATTCAACTTATATGTTTGGAATTTTTTAAAATAGACATCATTTTTGAATTCGGAATATCAATTATAGCTTAGGGTGAAATTTTGGCATTGTTCTGAAAAACTTTAATTTTTGATGAATAGTGAAACCACTAAGTGGTAGTTAAATAACTGATTTTTCGTTTAAATGAAATATGACCACTTCTGTGTTTTGATTTTGAAAAATCCGACATACATGGTTTTCATTAATAAGTAAAATGTGGTTCAATGAGATTAAAATAATTTTTGGTGAATAGTAACTTTTAAGTTCTTAATCGCGATTAGAGGTAATTAGTGTAGTTTAAGGTAAAAATAATGTTTTAATAATATGAGATGAGCTTGAAACATATCCTACCCTCATTGGATGTTCCATGGCCGACCATGATAATCCATGGGTCAACTTGGGGACCCCATGGAGCCACTTTAGTTGGAAAATGACATAAATACCTTTTATATAATGTTAAAGTAAAAAATGACACAAACATGAAATGTTTTACTAAAACAATTTTTACATGGGGTTATACAAGTCCTATTTTTGACTATAAATAGTAATTTTAAAGCTAAAAATATTTCCTACATCATAGTATTTTTTTATATAATTTTTAGACATTAAATAAATTAAATTATTTATGACATCATTATGATGCAGCGATGACCTCATTATTTAACGATTTTAATAAAATGAAAAGATAATGTACAATACAAGGCTTACACTTGTCCAAAGACTATTGGATGGGTAGATTTCTAACCCTTATCACCTTAGACCTGAATTATATAAGTGTGGGACCTTTAGAATCCGAAAAGCATTGTATAATAATGTAAACTTTCCTTACTTTCCAAGAGTGCCCCTCCTCCCCTCTTATAAAAGGCCCCCACCTCTACCACCTCATTCACACTTTCAAGCCATTTAGCTCGGCCAAAATCTGCCCAAATACCCTCCCAACTTCCCTCCCTTACTCATAGAAGCCTCACTTTGGGCAGAATTCTTCCCAAGGAAGCCTTTGGCTCAAATCAAAAAGAGGTACCCGATTTTTAGGTAATGTCTTCTCTAATGTTGTTTTGTTTTATTTAGCTTCTCCAACCCCTTAAACTATTTTTATTAATTTATTTTGTAACAACACCAGTATCCTCAATATACTAGTATGTTGTTATAATAAGGATTCTAGCTACACTTACACACACCAACATCTAATGGTTAAAGAACATACTGTTTCTGTGGATGGAGAATTTCTGCCTCACGAAACGATGATTGTTCAACACTCATATAACACCTTCAAAGGTAGCCATTAAGATGTCACTATATTTATATATGATATATAATATGTTTATGTTTTACCTATGCTTCTGTATTTCTCATTTATGGTATACTTTATGATTTTTATTATGGGTAAACGCGATAATTTCATTTTAGGAAGTGCGGACTACCACCCCCTCAAAGTGATTTGAATCGTTAATTCCATATGTGGGACGTATAAAGGATGGAGTAAATGGTATTATACACTATATTATACTGGAATTATATTATACATTTATATCATTATGATTTCATTACTTTAAATACGAAATAAAAATGAAAGTAGCATTCATGCGTACGTACGGCTTACCGTCTCCATGAACGGTGAATTTTATTTCTTACCTCTAAATGTTACGTAATATTATAAATGAATGTATATACTGTATATATATGATATATATGATATCTACATCATGAATATAATTCTTGATATAATGGATATTTCACCACATGAACAAATTGTAATTATAAGAAGTTTATTTTTGACTCAAGTACCAAAGATCGACAAAACGACCGTTATTAACTTAAATAATTACATAATGTTCATAACATGATAAGAAGTTATATAAAAGGAATAATGAACATGAAAAAGGTTCTTAAGTAAATATAAATTAACTCTAGTTTATTATTCAGGAGGTTAAAGAACGGTCGAGTCAGGACAAGACGCAAGGTAAGAGAATTTCTTAACCCAACTTCCATTCTTTGGGTTAATCTCCTACTTTCAAATTATGTCATGATATTATTATGTCCTGTTTTGTATTTTTACTTTATTTATGTGTACCTATAGTGAATACACATAATAGATCTATTTTATTTTAAAAATGATCTTTTTAAGGACTTCGTCTCAATCCCCTTTCATTGAGGCATATTTGGTTTTATACACAACTTTCTTTTATACGGTGTATAAACCCCTTTGAATTTTACGTTATTCAAAAGGAATACTTTTTATACGAAGCGTTTTACTAAACGACAAAAAGGGAATGTTTTCCTTCTGTACATATGCGGCGACAACGACTTCTCCGCCGACGTGACCATTATTTGAGTTTCGGCTTCCTCTACAAGCCATCACGTTTTTTTAATGAAAAATAAATACAAAGTTTTAACTTTCTTTTATTCTGGTATTGAAAATGGTTTTGAAAGCATTTTTATTATATCAATGTGTTGTATTGATATCTTGTGATCAAAATGTGGAAATGTTATGTTTCATTTATCCATGTTTTATGTGATACGATTATGTTATAGTTTATTATATGTTTAAACCTATTCATATGAGGAATGCATTGGACTTAATAAGTGACGGATGGAGCCTACTATAGCTCTTAGATGCATCGGTGGGTCTCATGAGACAACTAGACGTGGAATTGGCCGAGGCCCTTTCCCAATTTGATTTATGGTTTTGGCCGAGGCCTTAATCATTTTAGAAATCTTGGCCGAGGCCTTGAAAAAATGTTTCAGAATGTCTGGCATTATACATTCCCTCATTATGAAAGTGGTTATTGATATTTCATGTGATTATTCGTCTATTAGAATATCCATGTGAGTAAGTAATGGCATTATTTTATTTTACTTTTGCCATATTATGCTGAATTTCAAGTTTAATAAGGCTTTTGTTTTAGTTATACATTGCCTTAAATGCTTATGTTTTCTTATGAAAGTTTCCGCTATATTGTCATCCTTATGGAGCATTTGAGCTCACCCCTTTCAATGTTTTATTTTTTCCAGGATGTGAAGAAGTGTATTATGACTGAACCGCAAGAATAGTCAGTGAGGATATGAGTGTGGACTAAGGAGACCATGTTACTGTAGTTTTCATTTTTATGATGTAATGTAATGTTTACAAATGTATCTAGTGTTTCCAAGGCTACTAAACTAATCAGTCTTTCGAGACTTGATCTTTTGTGATCATGCCAATGTTACAAAGTAATGCACCGACTCTGGGTAGCTGGGGTCGGAGCGTTATAATTAAACAGCTGGACACTAGAATGATATATCCCATTTTTGATAGTGCATGGGTCAGCCCTGTCTAGGTTGTTCCCAAGAAGGGAGGTTTCACTGTAGTTAAAAAGGAAAAAATAGAAAAAATCCAAGTTAGGAAAGCCACAAAATGGAGAGTCTGTATTGATTATCGGAAGCTGAATGGAGTCACTAGGAAGGACCATTTTTCGATGCCCTTCTTGGATCCAATTCTTGAGAGGCTTGATGGAAATGAATTTTTCTGTTTTCTAGATGGGTATTCTGGTTACAACCTGATTCTTGTTGCTCTAGAGGATTAGGAAAAGACCACTTTCACATTCCCCATTGAAAAATTTGCCTACAGGAGGATTCTCTTTCAGTTTTCTGGAGCTCTATCCACCTTTCATAGGTGTATGATGGTTATCTTTTCAAACATGATTGAGAGAATTATTGAGGTTTTCATGGATTACTTTTCCATTGTGGGTAGTACTTTTGATACTTGTCTTGAAAATCATGAATTAGTCTGGAAGAGATGCATTGAAACAAAACTTGTCCTTAATTGGGAGAAATGTCAATTAATGGTTATAGAAGGTATTTTTCATGGCCATAAGGTGTCCAAGAGAGGACTGGAAGTTGATACTGCTATGATTGATGTTATTCGAAAACTGTCTACTCCAGTTAATTTTAAAGGTGTTAGAAGTCTTCCTAGGCATGCCAGTTTCTACTAGAGGTTCATAAAAGATTTATCTATAATAACTAGGCCATTTGTGTTCTTTACTGGTCAAGGATGCACCTTTCAATTTTGATGAAAACAGTTTGGAATCATTTAATCTGCTTAAATATGTGACTCTAAGGAGGGAATTTTTCAGTATGTGATTTTATAGGAGATCAGGTCACAAGTGAATATCTTTTTAATGAGTAGATTTTTGAACATGAAAATCCATCAAAAAATCCCAGAGGATAATTTGAGAGAGGACCTGAGCATCAATAAGGCTATATTCGTTTGGAGAATTGGGAGATCTTCTTTTAGTTCAAATATGCGACTCTAAGATAGTTATCTCCATGGAAACACTGTGAAGAGAAATTAGGGTTATGGGTATCCATCTAAGTACCAGTTTTTATGAAAATTCTATCACTGTGGGTTTTTTTTGAAATGTGCCTCAGTATGCATACCCATCCATATAGTACTGTGATTATGGCAGGTCAGCCCACCATCAGAGGTTTTATAAGGACATGAAACAACATATTATTGGACGGGGTATGAGAAAGGTATCAAATTATAGTAAGGACTCCAATACCCCTCAACATAATGATATATAAAGTTATAATATATTTTTAGGTTAAGGTAAGATATTGGTACCCAAATGTTGGGGTGGTAGTACCAAGAAGACAGAATAGAGCTTGGGAGTCATACTAGAGCCCATGGATTAGAGGAATTTCAGATGCATGAAATACAGTCTACTCTAGGTGGTGTGGATGCTAGATATTCTACATTCATATATAGGATTATAATATCATATACCGTTTCATGAGTTTTTTTTGAAATAGGATAATCACATTCGAATTTATCTATGATTTATGAAATTGATTTGTTCATTGATGTTGAATTAAATGACGTTTCATTGAAAATTAAGACATTTTTGGGAGTGCGGTTAGAGAATATCAAATTCTTTAAGGTGTGTGGTATATAAATTAGTGGTAAACATTAATTTTGGGAACCATTTGTTTTATAAATTATTGGTTTTGATTTGATTCTAGGTATGGATTTTCTAGATCTACATCAGGATCTTGTCGACTATTTTTAGAGGATTGTTTCCATTATATCTCAATAAAGAGGTATCCTTTTTCCCCAGGATGAGTGATATCTTTTGGCTAGTCATGCAAAACCAATTCAAAGCAGGCTGGATTGTCTCACGACTCGGATATGGGGTCATTATCTTGATGATTGTGGAATTTAAAAGGATAATTTTCCACCAGTGTTAGACATTATGTAGGATGACTTTATTAACATGTTTATTGGAATACCACCCAAGTGGGAGATCGACTTCATGATCAGTATGGTGTTAGGGTAGAGACAATTTCTATCCCAATATACGTATTAATCAAAATATATCCTTTTGAGTTTAATGTTTAGTTATACAACCCAGAATAAATGGGATTCACACATCCTAGTACATCACCTTGGGGTTCCCATATTATTTTCTATAAGAAGGATTATTGGACATTGTTTCTATGTTTGGACTATTGATGACTAAACCATATGACTATCTAGATTCGGTATCACCTTCAATAAATTGATGATCTATTTGACAATATTAAAGTGTCAATGAACTTCTTCAAAATTTATGTTATATCAAAAAACCATCATTTGAGGGTCATACAATCCTACATACCTCAAAATGAATTTTTAATTATGTATGGATTGTGTGAGTTTATGGTGATTCTATTCGGTTTGATGAACATTCCACTAGTATTCATGGCCTTGATGAATCAAATATTTTAACATTTTCTAGACTAGTTTTTGTGTGTTTTTTGATGATATCATATTGCAATATTAAATAGTGAAAAATCATTCCCAACAACATGACATCATCTTGAGTATGTTGAGAGAGCAAAATCTTTATGACAAGAATACCAAATGCAGTTTTTGGAAAGATAGAGTACACCACTTGGGTCATATCATCTCCTAGGATAGACTGTTAACGATCATAGAGAAAGTTATAACCATGGTATTATGGGATATTCCAATGAATGTATTTGAGATTTTAAAATTTTTGGGTTTAGATTATTATTATCAGTGCTTCATCAAAAAATTATTGTATGTAGAAGGACCAATCTCTAGGCTATCCAAGAAATGGGTGATGTTAATTAGGTCATATCACAGTGAGATAATTTTTTCAAAGCTAAAGAAAAGTATGACCACAACACCTATCCACACTTCACTTATTTAGGGGAAAGAATATACCATGTATGGTGAAACATCCATAATTAGACTTGGAACAATTTTTATGATGGAGAATCAAGTGGTTTCTTATGGCTATAGAGTGCTTAGAATTCATGAGTGGAATTAACCTACTCACTATATGGAGTCAGCTACGGTGGTACATTCCATGATATGCATGGGAAATTATAATATGGGTTGGAGTCTTTTGGTGTACATGGATCAGAATAGACTATATAGAATATTTTCTATGATAAATATAAGTCATTTACAGACTATGTGGGCAATGTATTTGCAGTATTTCAACATTGAGACAATTATTGACAATGAAATTGATACATTGTTGTTGTTACCTTGAGACCAAATTTGAAAATATAGGGAGTTAAAATGTTTTTCTTTGAGTGGTGTATGATGTCACTCTTTTTAGACATGAATATTGATGTTTAGGAGTCCCATGGGTGAGTAAATCATTCATCAATATTTGTTACACCTATGATTATTGACCAGATCAAGACTGCCCATTGATCTGATCATTAGGGAATAGTTTTTAGAGACATAAAATATTGTGGGGACCCACTGTTGATATGTTATCTTTAATTAATAAAATATATTATTTTCTATGGTTGAGTTTAAGTCCCATGGGCTTGCACGGGGACATGATGAGGGATTTTCATGCTTTTATATGGTTAACACATATATGGAGCACATACATTTTTTTAGGATCTATGCAGATAATAATAGTGTACATGAATGATGAATTAATTATTAGTCATTGAAGTGAGATGTTTTAGCTACCATATCATGAAGGGCGAGAATTAGTGTAATTTTTTGCTATCGAAGCCTCTTCCTATTCTGAAGAGGAAATGAGATGATGTAACTATAGATTTTGTGATATGATTACATATGAAAACTTGTAATAATGATGGAGTATGGGTTATTATGGATAGACTAAAAAGGTATCCCAATTCTTTCCTATCATAGAGACCATCACTATTGATGATATGGTTAGTATTTAAATGCATGTGATAGTTAGGTTTCACCGTGTTCTAAGGAGTATAATTTTTTTAGAGATTTATGTTTTAAATATTGGTTCTAGATGGTTTTTAATAGGGTTTTTGATCCCAATTTCATATGAATGTAGCCAATCATCCATATAATGAAGGTCAAGTTTAGCAGACTATGCATATTTTGGATGATATGTTATGAGCTTGTGTTTGGGATCTCTGTGGTTTGTGGTAGTAGAATATGAAACTTGTGGAGTTTATGTATAATAATAGCTTCATAGTATCTATTCATATGAAACCTTTCAAAGATCTTTATAGAAATTAAGTAAGTTTAACTATAATTTGGTAAGAGGTTGGTGAGTCAGATATTTTTGTACCACATATTATAAAGGATACATTTGTGAAGTTTCAGTTGACTAGGAGGTGGTTGGTGACCATGCATTGTAGTTACAAATATTATATTGACCATCACAGGAAACATCTATGTTGTAAAGTGTATATGATTCTAATATATATCCTTTTTATGTGTTTTTATGATTAAAAAAATACCAACATTTATTCTAACATATTTGTTATGTGTTTTTAGATTAAATTTATCATATGACATGGGATTAAATTCTTATCTCCTTCATTCAAATACCTTTTTCTTATGAAATAATAAAAACATCTTTAGTAATTTAGAATCTAAAAGTATCGAACAAGACATTATCTTAAGCTTTCTCTTTATGTCACTAAAGAAAGATCTGGTAGTTAGAATGAAGATATGAAAGGACTTTATTATTATGAGAAGAATATTCATTTCCATATGAAGTTAAAAAAAGTGAATTATGTATCACAACATCATTTTATATTATTCTAGAGGAATTATCATATGCTATGTCGAAGATAGATTAACATATGAAGACAATCTTGTAATGAACAATATGTCCAGCTGATATCATATAAATACCTAATACTATATAACTTCATGATTAATTTTCTAATATATTATCAAGTTATTTCATACCTTTGGATTACCTAAAAACTAAGATTAGCTATTTAAGGAAATATAATTTTTACAAGACTTTTCAAAATAGAACAATCCATATTATGAGAAGATTTTTTTGTAGAAAAATCAATTTTGATGTTTCGAATGTTTGGCTACACATTCTTAATAGCATGTTGCATTAATAATTCTCCTTATGTTGCTAAAATATTATAGTTTTCTTCTTCTTAAGTTGAAACTTCATATAAAATGGATAGTTAAAAACAACAATAAGAAGTTGGGAATAAAGAGAAGAAAATATGTTTTCCTACCTGACATTTATGATCTGTACATATTGAGAATAAATTCATATATTGCTAAGATTATCATTTATATCAATTGAAATATAGATCATCTAGAGACATGTTTTAAGTCTATATATTTATTAGGACAAATCTTCATCAACTGCATGTTGCTGCTTGTGACTGTGTGCTGAAAACATTTCTCACAACATGTATGTCATTCTACCATGTTTTAACTATGTGTAAAAGTTTTCTTAAAACCATATAGAGGTATTAAAAAGAGATATTCTGGTTGAAATTCCTATAACTTCATACCAATTTATATTTTCTTTTTCTCGGCTGGGATCCCCCAGTAGAAGGGATTTTTAGTAAAAATCACCAAGCTTGAGGAGTAGTGAATTGGTGGACTGGATTAGGGGATTTTAGTTCCCCAAACCACTATAAATATCTATGTTCGATTTACTTTTTGTATAATTTAAATTTCCACTGCATATATTCTTATGGAATAAAATTTAATATAAATACTTAGAAGAGGGAGGTTATATATTACATGAAACTTGTAAGAACTCAATTCACCCCCACTTGATAAAATAGGTTAGTGATTATTTGGGACAATAATTGGTATCAGAGAATGTAACTCTTGAGTTCAGAACTATCAAAGGATTAAGTCCATAGATCTATCCTTGAATAGAAACTATGTATGATAACCAAGAGGTTATGTCATTGGTTAGAGCTATGTACTTCAATGGTAAAAACTATGGCTATTGGAAAGCTCATATGATCATTTTATTAGAAAATCATGGTTTGAATGTCTATATCAAAATATGTGAGCGTTAAAAAATTCCTAAGTCAGAACCTGAATCATGGGATGATGCCACTGAAGAAAATTATTATTTAAACTCTAAATATATTAATTCTATCGTTTTTATGTTAGGGCCATATGAGTTCAATAGGATCTCACAATGTTAGACTATGCATGAAATGTGGACTACTATTGCTGTAGAATTTTAAGGCACTTAAAATGTAAGATCCCATGGTTATGATAAATCCATGCTCATGTTCAATACTCTCAAAATGGATGAATTAGAGAGAATTACAAAACTAAATTGAAGACTCACTGATATTGTAAACAACATTGCTACTATAGGAACTCCTATCACTAAGCCAGAACAAGCATTAAAAGTTATCAGAGTATTACCAACTAAGTGGAGTGGAATCTCTATTTCCATTTCAATAAATAAAAAATTCAATAGCTTCAAGATAAAATATATCATTGGAACTCTCATAATGTATAATGAAGAAACAGAAACAAAAAAATGAAGAGCCCAAATTTATTAGAAATGGAAATATCACCTTTAAAGTATCTACATCGAAAGGTGACAGAAAAAACCAAAAGTGTACAAATATAAAAAGCATCGTACGAAGAAGGCTCCTCAAGAAATGCTGAATCAAATGATGATTTTGATAAATCTTATCTTATGTTCAAAAAATTGTATAATTAAATGGTTGGATTTAGATGACCTTATGATGAGACCAGAAATCTCTTCATCACCTCTAACGATTTGAGATTCTATAAATGAAAAATGACAGGTCACATGAAGCCCGAGTTTCTGAAAATCATGAAAAAAAGAAGAGAAAAATGTATTACTATAAAAGATCAGATATATAAAATATAGGAAAGGTATGAAGGCTACTTGGAGTTCTTCTTAAGATTCTTTTGAATTCATTCCCCTAGAATTAGATGACTAATCTTCAAATCAAATGGACAAAATATGCATTATGTCATACCCAAATGATTTACAATCTTATTACTCTACTGGGAATGAACATAAATAAAAAATTTAACAATTATCCTAGAATTAATTAAATGAATAATGCACCATGATGGAAATAAATTATGAAATTTTAAAAAAGAAAAATATTTCCCTTCAAAACTTTTATAATAAAATTGTTAGGGAGGATGAAAATTGGAAAAATCAAATTTTAGGCCTGAAAATCAGCTAGGAAAACCAATTTTCTTAAATGATGAATGAGTCAAAATATTAAAAAATATATAGAAGTAGGATAATAATTTCAAATATTTTTAAATTATTTTAACCAATGGATAATACTAATTAAAAAATATTTGAAAATATCATCATAGAAATGAAAAATTCATAATTGGAAGCAAAGGTGAAAGATCTATGATTTACATAAAAACTTTTTTGGAATACTAAAAAAATTAAAAACATATTAAAGTTACTAGTTTTATTTATAGTGAAACAGAAAATTTTTCAATTATTTTTAATTTTAAAATTCTTCAATTTGGTGTAACTAAAAAAGTCATTCAGAGGATTTGTTAAAAAAACAACAAAATTTTCTAAAAAACAGAAGAAAGTATAGATTACTATATCTCTTACAACTAACATATCTGGAATGGAAAATAATTTAGGTACCAAATAATTATGTTTTTATATTTATCATTTTCATAAGCTATCCATATGAAAAAAATTAAAAAATGGTTCATGGATAGTGGCTTTTAAATATTTATAATTGAATATTACTCCAATTTTCATTCTCTATCCAAATTAGATGGAGGATATTTTAAATTCAGTGATAATGGAAAAGGAAATGTATTCAATGTTAGATCAATGGGAAATCCATGGTCTATCCTTATCAACAAATTAATTTATGTTGAAGTCTTGAAGAAAAACCTGATTAGTAATTCTCAAATTTTTGATGATGATTATTTTATTGATTTTTTAAATAATTCATGCTTAGTTATTAAAGAAAAATGATACAAATTTAAAGAACCCAGAATAGATAGTGCTTAAAAATTAGATATTTATTTATTTTTAGTCAAAATATAAATTTTTTAAATTAAAAAATTTATAAATCATGGATTCGGCATAAAAGTCATGGAAAATAAACTATTTATTTCTCTATAAAATTGTCAAAAAATCATTTGATTTCTAACTTTCATAATCTTAAATTGGATAGAAAGAAAATATATGATTCATTAAAAAATGGTAAACAACATATGTAATCTTTTGAACCAATTAAATATGTTTCAACTTCTATTGATCTTTAGATTATTCATAAGGATTATTTTGTACCAAACATGATGTGAATGTATTTAAGGTAAGTCATTTGTTTATGTGTTAGTTGATGATTTATCTACACTTATAGGCGTTTAATTTTTAATTCTTGAAAGTGAAGTCTATTATATTTTTACTTATTTTTTTAAACCTATGAAAAATGAATAAAATGTCAATGTTGTGTCTTTTAGAAGTGATCATTGAAGAGAGTTCAAGAATCATAGATTTAATTTTTATTTCTCTAAAAAGGAATTAAACATACATTCTCTATACCTTGGACACCTAAATATAATGGTGTGGTCAAAAGGATAAATAAGTCATTATAATAAATTTCTAGGATAATGGTATGTGAATATAACTTTCCCACTCATTTTTAGGTAGAATATATTAACACGATGTGATATATCATTAACATATTACCCATAAGACATATTTTAATGAAAAAACCCAGTGATTTTTGGAATAATATAAAACCCAATGTTGGATACTTTAAAGAATTTAGATATAAAATTTATATTTTTAACACCAAGGATAATATTATAAGTTTTGATACAATGGTTGGTGAAGGTATCTTCCAGGGATACTATAGTACTTGCAATGATTATAGAGTTTTCAATAAAAGTTATGGATTATTGAAGAATCAACTCAGGGGAAATTTGATAAAAGAGATCCCTTCTACCACAAAATTATTTAAATTAATGATCCACATGATTCAGTTAAATATATGATACGTAAAACTCTCTTTCTAGAAAATAGGGATGATGATTTGGAATTTTATTATCCTAAAACAAATATAATAAGGGTAGATACTAGTGAACTGGAATGTGTATTTCCTTGAACACAAATAAATCATAAAGCCCATACTTTAGAAAAAGTTATAGTAAACCTAAATAAATGATTATGAACAGGATGAAATGTAGGTAACATAATTGAATTATTTTCTTTTTTATCCAAACTAGAACCCAAGTATATAGAATAAGAATTATCATATGAAATTTGGTTCTTAGAAATATAATAAAAGCAAAATTATTTCATATTAAATAAGTTATGAGAACTTGTTGATAGACCATTGAACTATCCTATTATTGGAAAAAATTAGTTTATAGAAATAATAATGATGACAAGGGTGTAATAAATAGAAATAATGCTAGATTGGTTTCTATTGGTTATAATCAAGAATAAGGTATAGATTAGGAAGAAAATTGTTTAGCTGTAGCTATATTAGAAACTATTAGAATCCTTATAGATTATGTATCCTATATTAATTTTAATTTATATCTAATGGATGTAAAATCAACCTTTCTAAAAAAAGTCTAATGGTGAATGTTTATGTAGAATGACCACCTAGTTTTGAAAATCCTCATTTTGAAAACACTGTGTTCAAACATACCAAGGATCTATATGGACTTAAACAAGTTCCAAGGGTGTAGTATGAAATTTTAAGTTCTTTTATTTTATCAAATTGTTTTATAGTAGGAATATCAGATCCTCAATTATTTAAGAAAACTTATTTTTTCTGATATTTTTTTAGTATAAATATACGTAGATGAAGTTATTTTCAGATAAAAAAATAAAAAATTATTCAATGATTTTTCAAAACATATGAAAAAATAATTTAAAATCGTTATAATGGGTGAAATAAACTATTTTCATAGATTTCATGTTTATCAAATTTATTTTTAAAATATTCAAAATCAAATTAAATAAATACTAGACTGATAAAAAATGATTGGGCATGAAAACAATAAGACTTACTTAACTCATCTGAGCTCCAATATTAAACTTGACTAGGATGAAACTGAAAAACTAGTCAACAAAGAGTTGTATATAGGAATAATTGGATGTTGTTTTACCTTAATATAAGTATACTATATATTATATCTTCAATATATATTTGTGAAAGATTTCAATCAAATCTGAAAGAATCCCATTTAAATACATTGAAAATAATAATAAGATATTTAAAATGAACCGTAACTCTTTCTATTATTTTTTTAAAACACCACTGATTTTAATTTAATTTCATACTCAGATGCTAATTTGTTTAGATGTATATTAGATAGGAAAATCAAATCCAGAACATGTCATTATCTTGGTATATCACTCATATCTTGGTCAATTATGAAGCAACATTATGAGCACTATCAAATATTGAAGTTGAATATATTTCATCCTTAAGTTGTTGTGAATAGGTGAAGTGGATGAAAGACAACTGAATGGATCATGGATTTTACTTTAATCATGTTCCAATCAGATGTGATAACCCTAGTTCTATCAACATCAAAAAAATATCTAATAATCCACTCAATAAAAAAACACATTTTTAAGACATCATTTATTAAGAGAGAATGAATAGAAAAATAATATCTCTTTAGAATATGTCTTAACAAAAAATAAATTAGTAGATATTTTTACTAAGCTTTTTTTACTAACAGAATCAATTTTATTAAATTATATTTTGGTTTTTTTAACTTTTATAGAGTAATATTTTATACTATATCTCTCTTATATATAGTAAGATCATTATTTGTTTTATTCAAATAATTCTATCTTCGTTCCTTTAAAGTAATGGTCATATCTAATAGACCACAACACCTATATTTAGTAATAATTTCTCTGATATTACTTTGTGACCCCTTGATTACTGCAAACAAACAGGTTTGATTATCAACTCTACAAGTGAAACAACGAAAAAACCCTTTGAACCATCATTATATTTTCTAGACACTTGTCACCATATCTATGTAACTTTTCAATCCCTCAACCACTGTATAGATGGAAAAAACAAAGGTAGGATATAATACCTTATTTAGTATGATGAAATTTCATAGGATATCAAGAAAAGTTTTAAGTGGAGGAGCCATTAATTTCAACTAGCTGGGCAAAACAAAAATGATATTAAAGAAATATTTTTAACATAAAAAATGGGAGTGTGTTTTTGATGTGTCATGAACCTCATAAATTTTCAAGAAACATGTTCTTTAGTTATATGAGTCTAACTTTTTCGACTTCGGTGATGATGAATACCTAGTTACTGCAACCATCAATCGGAATGATATGTCGATGACTTCTGTCTTGCTTGCTAAAATATTGAATGTTCCACATAAAGGATACCCATTCTTCCACACCATTTATATTCCATTGATGGTTTCAATCCTCTAGAGATCATGATTTTTTTTCAGAACTATAGTTGTTGTGAAAAATCAAGTGAAGAGCCTGGAGCTAGAAAGAGATATCATTATCAAGATAATTAAGTCTAGGATAAAACAATAAAATTGTGAGTTTGTGAAAATATTTTTTTCTTGATGTTTCACTACAATATTTTTTATGATAGAAAAAATATGAACTTATCATGATATATCTTGCGATATATGTGCCACATTTTAGAAACTTCTCTCATCATCTTCCCATATGGAAGAATCACAGCCTTATTTTTTTCAGAATGCTGGAGTTTTTTTGGATGACAACAATGTAAGGTTGTGTCATAGTTTGAAAAAACAATATGTAAGTTTTTTAATAAAAAATGTCTTGAATTTTTATTTTTACATGAAACATTTAATGCAATTTCATTCAATGTTAGAAACAGATCTCACTCAAATTTAGGGGGAGTATATGAGTTTTCATAAGACACCAATAGTTGTGGATGAATTGTATCATCATTAAGAGACTATAAAAAGGTGTTAAGAAGAATAATTAGATTTTAATCTAAGAATAAGAGTTCAAATTGTTATTTTTCAATCCGTAAATGTGTTTTTCAGGATAGAACCACTCATACTCCCACCTTCCTACTTCCAAATGAAAGGATATCAAAAACTATAACTTGGATTTTCTAAATCCTCTATGATATGAAAATATATGTAAGGTCAATATTTTCACCTCTTCTAGTTAAATATTAGTCTCAATAGATGGAGATAATGGATGCAGAAAGAATCATAAGAAAAGACTCACAAGAATTGCATCATGAGGATGCAAAACCCAATGTTGGTGAGAATAAACTAGTTCAAAAAAAAGTGCCAAAGTTCAATAGAAAAGAGTCTCCCCTATTATAAAAGAAAATCATAATGATGAAATGCCATAAAATTAAAGGAATATCTCTAAAATCCCTCAATAGATCCAGTAAATTTTATCATCTGAAGCCGAGACCCTAGAATCTCATGTCTCTAAATCACTTCAATATGTAAAAAAATCTATATGATTAGATGGACATAAAAGACAACGTTTAGGAACTAAGACTGGAGGTTCAATCTATTTTGGAAAAGTGTTCCGAATGATCTCCCACTAGAACTATGAGTAGTTTAGATGTGTAGATAAGGATAATGGATTAATCCCAATAATTAGATTCTATAATTGTAGCCGTGGATTCTCTTCAATGTGAAGTTTTATATATATATATGTTCTAAAATCTATAAATAACTGTTATATATGAAATGGGAAGACTATTAGTTCTAATGAAGGAAGTTTTGGACAGTTTCGAAAATTAATTAAGTTCTTCTCCCCCCTAGAAGCTGGAAGAAACACATGAAAATGATCTACAAGTTAATAGAGAAACAATTTTCAACATAACTATTCTACAGAGTCAGCTAGTAAACTATCAAAATATTGTGAGAAATATAAAATAAGTTTACAGACCTTCGTAAAGAAATGACGAGTAATCTTAGGTAGAATTTATATGTTTATGATGAAGTTGAAATGAAATCATTTTTAGAATCAAATGATATTTCAAAACCAATAACTTCTTCCCAGAAATGATGGCATGTTTGAAAAACTAAGGGGGTGGCTCAGTGTTCTCTAAAATCAATTTTAAATCGGGATACCATCAGTTGAGTTTGAGATATTATGATACATTGTATACAACTTTTCTAAGTAGGTACAAGTTGTATGATTTTGTAGTGATACCATTTGGATTGACCAATGAAACAACTATTTTCATGGTTATAATGAATGAAATATCTCAACCAAATCTGGATTTTTTCGGGATTTTATTTTTTGATGACATATTAGTGTAATAAATAACACTTAATGATCATGAAAAAAATCTCAAATTCCTCCTATGTAAACTTAGATAGAATAGGATTTATGACAATCTATCAAAATATCAGTTCTAGATAAGTCATCATTTTCGAGTGAGGTGTGTTGGTGGATCTAGTGAAGGTGCAAGCTGTAGTGTCTTGGGAGAAGCCTAAGAATGTTTATGATGTTTTCAGTTTATTGTGATTGGACAATTATTAGGGATTTCTCCCATTTGGCAGCACCACTCTCAGGTTTAACAAAGCAAGGGGGTATGTTTGAGTAGTTGGAGGAATGTGAGAATGCTTTTAAAGAGATGAAGAAGCGATTTACTATAGCACCGAATCTGATCTTACCTAAACCAGGCAAGAGGTATACCTTATTCTGTGATGTTTTTGGTGTTGTAATTTGGGTGGTGTTGATGAAGGATGACCGGGTCATAGCATATGGGTCAAGATAGTTGAGGCCTCATGAATGAAATTATCCTACTCATGACCATGAGCTTGTAGTTGTGGTTTATTCCTTAAGGTGTTGGAGTGATTACTTTTTGGGAGATTAGTTCAGGATTCTTATCGATCATAAAATTCTTAAGTACATATTTTCTCAATGGTATTTGAATGTTTGACAGAGAAGGTGAGTTGAGTGCTTGAAATACTTTGACATTGATTTGCTTTACACACCAGGAAAAGTGAATGGTGTTGTGGATGCTCTGAGCTGGAATAATCAGAATCAGGTGGTCCATTAATCCATCTTTGAGTGGAGAATAATGGTTATATTTGGTGAAATTCACCTAGAAGTACAACATAGGAATGGATAAATGACCCTTGAATCTATTGAAGTTTATTCTACAATTTTAAGAGAGGTCAAGTAGAGTCAGCTAGTTGGTCTAGAGTTTTTGTCTATGAAAGAAAGTGTTAAAGTAGTGGAGTCGAAATCTAGATTTTTTGTGGGTGATGGTGGATATTTTTAAGATCAAGGTTGTGCTATGGTGATGTAAGGTGTGCGAGAAGAGTTTATGCACAAGTTCTATGACTCAAAGGGGGCTTTACATTCAAGTTTTACTAAAATATATCAGGATCTTTTTTGGTAACATGGATAGATGGGAATGAAGAAAGAGGTTGTAGGTTTTGTCACATGATTCCTTATCAATAAATAGGTGAAGACCAAGCATTAGTGCCCAGGTGGGTTGTTATAGTCATTCCTCATTTCATAGTGGAAGTGGGAATACGTAATGATGGAATTCATAGTGGTTCTTCTAAGGAAGCATCAGAAGAATGGCACATTTTATGTTCTTTTTGATTGGATGACCATAGTGGCTCATTTATTTTCGATTTAGGAGACTTACATGGTTGAATAGCTAGGTGAGTTATATGTTTGTGAGATATTGAGGTTTCATGGTGTGTCGAGAACCATAGTTTTAGATCATGATATATGTTTTAAATCATGGCTTTGGTTGGGGTTACCGAAGGTTCTTAGTACATAGGTGTTTCTAATTATGACCCATCACACATAGATGGACATGAAGTCAGTGCATATGATTTAGGGATTAAAGGATGTGTTGAGAGCCACTGTTTTGGATTTCGGTGCTTTTTAAAAAAATCACTTGTCGCTCATTGAGTTTACTTTCAACAATAGATTTTAGTCTATGATTCAGATGGATCCTTTTAATGCACTTTGTAAGAGACTGTGTAGATCTCTATTATGTTGGATTGAATCTGGGGAGTCTAAGATGTTAGGGCCAAGTCTCATATAGGAGACGATGGAAATGGTTTAGTTGATTCAAAATCACATGATAATAGCTTAGAGTATGAATAATTCATATGTAGATTGACATCATAGACCAATCGAGTCTATGGTGGGGGATAGTTCATTTCTTCAGGTGTATCCAAGGTTGGGTCACCACTGAATTTTGAAACATATCAAGTTGGCGCCTAGGTATGTGGGACAGTTCAAGATTGTGGAGAGGATTAGACTAGTGGCTTACCGATTGGCTCTTCAGCAGTGGTATAATGGAATGCATGATGTTTTTCATGTCTTGTACCTCTAAATGTATCACTATGATCCTTCTCAAAGGATAAACATTGAGTATGTATTGTTGGGAGCTGATGTGTCCTTTTAAGATCATTCCGTTTTTATTGTGGACCATACTGAGAATGTCCTGGGGGGTAAGGATATGCCCTTAGTTCTAGTTTTATGGAAACATGGAAACATTTAGGAAGAAATATGTGAGATAGATTTGGAAATGAGGGCCTAGTTCCCTAATATATTTTATTTGTAAACTCAGTAATTCATGAGAAGAGTGTCTCATGGATGATCCATCAAAAGGTGGGGAGGTCGTAAGATCCCAGATATTGTGAAGGTAAGTACCTATTTAAACTTTTTGTTTCAATAACTCGTTTTTGTTAATGAAATTTTTCCGGGGAGAATGTCGGGTCTTGGGGTGTTCCAAAGGTTTAAGACATGTGATAGAGGATAATTGGGCCAATCTGTGTGAAAAGCATGGTTGGAAAACTATTGGTGCACAATTAAACATACTGGGTAGAATTCTCGGGTAACCATGAAGTCTTGGACACAGGCATAACACACGGCCAGTAAACAGTCTGCCAAACTGCGTGGCCTGCCCAGGTAAATGTGTGACCCAAATATCCTTGGATAGTTTCTAGCACATGGTTTGTACATGGTTCGTCAAATCATGTGGGTAAACCTTGTGCCCCTATAATTTTGGAAAAAATTACAAAAATTCCATTATAGGATTTTAAACCCTCACATAATTTTTCCCATTCATTTCCTACCTTGAACCCTAGTGATAAAAAAGATCCTCCATGGGATTCCAAGGGTGATTCTACTTTATCTCTAGATTTTCAGGAGTACCTTCAGTTTTGGATCAAAGATCTGGGTATGTCTAATCCCTCTCGTGATTCTCTTTTGGGTTAAGGGTTATCATCTTTATTTTATCTCCATCCAAAGATCTTAAATAACCCTTTTTTTGATGAAATATATTTTGAGGCTTAAAATTGTGGTAGAATACGGATATAAGGCTATGATTGAGAGTGTGTTTTTAAGCATATTTTAGATAAGTAGTCTATAAGTTATATCCCATTGTTTCGTTTTATAATTTGGTAATGTTGATTTTGTTCATGGTCACCTATTATTGTGATTTGGATTACTTGGGTTAGGTTTGGTAAAATGGGTGTCTAAATGATGAATAGAAACCATCATGGTCTGTTTGGAGTTCATTGAGTATTATTTGACCTATTAGGACCACCCATGGGGTTCACTGTTATTCTCAGACTGAGCAATTAGTCAAGAAAGTGTATGGTTGTTGTGTGATAACACTACACCAAACTGAATGTTTAGTGGTGGTATATTAAAACGACGCTAATTTTTTTAAATTATTTAGCAGTGGTTTCTAAAAAACCACCACTAAACCATTACATATTTCAAACCCACAACACTCTCCCCCTCTATTGACACCCCGGACCCCACGACCCCCCCCAATTCCCCGAATACCTATCGGCCCTATCGCCGCCTGTCATAGCCCTCGTTGTGCCTCGCTTCCCTCTTCGCCCTCACCGTGCCTTGCCGCCCCTCTCCACACCTCTCTTCCCCTTGTCACTCCTTACTAAACCTCGCTGTGCCTTATAGTGCCTCACCGCGCTTCGCCGCTCCTTACCTCACCTCACCATCACCTAGCCGCCCCTTGAATCCTCCAATGTAGTCACTATTCTGTGTAGTATGTTAATTTTAGGAAGAAAATTGATTTATACCATTACCATATTCATTTATATAGTCCTGATGTAGTTCAATTGATCCAAGATTTTCATAACATAAGGAATTCATCTTACTTCCCACCCATATTCTCAACACGTGATCTATAGCTCATGATACATTATGTTAAAGCATTAATGATATATCATATGACTCCCCAATGTAACACATTCATATTATTTTATTTAATTATTTATTTTAATTAATTTAGATAAATTTGATTTTGGAAGATTCAAAATATTGGGAAATTATTATGTCACATGGCATGCATGTGGTTATCAGCAATTTCACTGACTATTCCTATATAGAATGATTTAATGTTCATTATTAGTATAGGGTTAAAAATTATTGAGGAGTAAAAATGAGGAATAATACTATTTAGGGTAAAAGATTATTGTATTGGATAAATATTGTTTTTCCATTGTTATGAGTAATTGTGTCTCCTAACCATGTTAGTGAAAACATCTAACTAAAAACATTGTATGGTGGGATAAAATTTTCCAAAACCATATGACAAAATAGTGTGCATGATTCAAATTTAAAACTATTTAATTGTTCCCTTTTACCTTGATCAATTTAATAAACAATTAGGGTATCTGCATTCCTATTGAAAAATTCTAGGGCGCTCAGGAATATCCCCTTCGTTTCAACCCTTTTATGTTGGTTTCATTAATGGATTATTTTTACCCTTGGTGATAACACTTAAGTAAATTTGAAAAACCCATCATTCATCCTTAATCAAGCTACTTCATCATCACAAGTTCAATATTTTATTCCTCTAATATGGATATAGTTTCTAGGGATTTTCCACTAATCTAATTTCTTTACAGGTTTCATTATTTTACAGATCATTATAGTGGTTTAATGGTTTTTCATTCCATCATGACTAAAATAAAAACCATTATATTTATGTTTAATGATATTATGTTGGATTATTTTTATTATTCCTTAAAAAATAACTACACTATTAATTTATTATATTAAATAAATGATTCAAAATGGTTTAATTATTATATAATTTATTGTTATTGATTTTTCATCAAACTAATTTTTTTCCCAATTTATTTTCATTTGGAAAAAATAGAATTCTCAAATTTCAATTCTAAAAACTTTATTTCATGAATTATATTCCCATATGTAGTGTTATGATATATATTCTTTAATGTATCTTGAATAAATTGATGTTACTTTTAATAACTGATTCCATATAAATAAAGATGTTGTTTTTGAATATTTTAAAGAGGATATAAAAAGAATTCACATTGATTTCCTTGACCCCATCCTTTGAGGATCTCATATCCTATTTGAATTTATTATAATCTCTTATGATATTATCAAATTCAATTAACATGGTAGACAAAAAGGATTTCATTTCCAATATATCTAATATTTTACTTACCCATGGTGAATCCTTATGAACTAGAGGTGGTGATGACATATAGGGTGTATGAGAATGGTCAATAGTTTCCGTACCCACATCAACAACTATATCCCCACCAGCAGGTGGTCCAAGAATAATTGGATACACTAACTGATGATCCAATGTACCTCTAGGTATTCCTTCAACTACTGAAACACTAGGAACCGTCTCAATTGTCATTTCCTCATGAACTAAAATTGTTGTCTCAATAACTAGATCAAAATAATGAACTCCATTAGTGGATTCAATTACCCAATATCTTTGACTCTAAACATCCTCTAGCCACTTTTGATTCTAGAACCTCCCTAGTAGTCACCATCTTTGGAGGTGCTGCATCCCTAAGTGGCGAGGTTTGAGATGACTACCCCCCTGAGCCACACCTTCCCAGAATACATGATTCAAAGAGTTTGAATTGGTGTCCCAGTATTATACTATAGTCTCCAATAACATGAAATAATATTGTATTAGTATTATGGAATTTTACTACATCTCTTTAATTTATATCCACTTATTTTTTATTTAAAACTAGGTCGATCAACATACAATAGGGGTAATCATTCATTTTTTATTTTTCTTTTGAAACAATGATGCATAAACCACATTATGTATCATGGAAGGTTAATCTTTAGATTATGGATCAATATATATAAGACATACATATCCTATACGAATACTTTCTCTATTTACCAATATCATTGGGAAATCATAGTTTCAACAAACTAACACAGAACCTTCCACTCAGGCTAGAAATCCTTCACCAGCTTCTTCTAAAAAGAAGAGGTTCTAAAAATTAATTTAAAAACCTATTTTGGTCATATTTTACATGTTAAGAACAATGTATAACTAAATTTTTAATTCCCTTCTTTGGGAAAACAAAGAATCGCAACAAAAATCCACTGAAGAAGCCATCACATATTTACCATTTATATCTAACCACACAATATCCTATATTTCATAAGACTAAAAATAAATATTTCTCATGAACACATTTACCTATTCCTAAAATAACCAATTTCTCCTTCTCCAATTTTCTTCCACAAAATTGAATTTAATGAATTTATTTATTTAGAGGAGGATGACATTGAATTTATTAATGTAGTAGGACATGGATTGGCTAAATAAATGTCTATGTGTTCCATGCCTGGAATATAAAAAAAGGGTTATTAACTGAAACATTATGGAAATCATTAAAATTTCCAAAGTTATTTAAACTATTGTATATATATATTTTTAGTAATATACATATGTTATTATTTTTATTTTTTTCAGCTTATTTTTTTGAAATATATGTTCTAAAAATTATTTTATTCGATTATATGATAGGAATGACAAGTAGGAAGCATTACATTGTTTCATCCACTATATCGATAGATGATGATCCATCTGTCCCCCTCCCTACGTAATCTGAGACACCATCCTCTTTCCCCTGCACCATCTCTCACACCCTCTGTGAGTGTCCCTTCAACTGCGCAGTCATCGCCTTCCCTTTTAGGAGCCTCAAGAGTGATGGAACGTGTTTCCATTTGTAGTTCTTCATGGAGATAATGGAGGGTGACTACCACATGCATACATTTTAATATTAATAAATTTATTGCACATTTTGTATACTAATTATTTGTTCACAAAAGATGGAAAAAATGAATGTATGGAGAAAAATATGAAAAGTGCAGATGTATAGAATCTGGCAAGACAGAAGATAGTTGTCCCATTTGATACCTATTCCATCCTTAAGTAAGACGCCGCAAGATTACTTGGCCAGATTATAGACCATTTGGCCGTAGAGCCCATTTCACTTCTAATTACGTATGATGATTGGAGGCATATGCCTTAAACATGAAAAAAATTATGATTTTTGTTCCCAAATACAGGTAATTTTAATATATTATGGTTTAATTGAATGTCATTATGTTATTAAATTATAATATTTTCAAAATGAATTTCTGTTTTCAGATGTTATTCCATTTAACGGTTGTTGATGTGCTTGCACAAAAGTGGGTTTTGAAAAATTTGGGCAAGAAATGGAAATTCATTAAATGGAGAGTGTGGAGTGATTTAAATGATACTTCATTGACCTCCCAATAGATGTATGACAATCTACCCAATGGGATATCGAAAGAGCAATGGAGAGTTTTTATTGACAAACATCGTGATGAGAAGCAGATGGTATTTAAATAAATATTATAATATTAATCTAATTTTAAATTTATACATGAATATGAATATGAGATAACATTGAATACATTACTATTAAATTACATTTTATTTAATTCCAGATCTTTCAGGGAATAATTCATCATGCTGGGCTAAGTAAGTCATCCCTTACACTATGGGGTCAACAAGTTTTTCTAGAAGCCGATCAACTCTGGTAATCTTTTCATTAGGTTAAATATTTAAATTTCAATATAACATATTTAATATATTAAATTGTATATTTATATTTGTTTAATGTATTCAAAAAATTTAGGGCACCAGGCATCTTGAACATATGTGAGGTTAGATGTTCACAAAAAATCTGATGGATGTTTTGTTATCGAGCTTGCCAAAGATGTTGGGGAATGAACTCATTTTTCAATATAATAACTTATTACCAGTTGTCACTATGTTAATATATATTGTTTCTAATATGACTTATATTTGATTCGTAGGTAATAAATAAAGAACTATGGGATGTCAATCGCATGTAGTCCTACTCAGTCTCCCAGGATGACCCAGTTTGTAAAGTCCTTGGGAAAGAGAATATTGGTTGAGTGCATAGGATGGGTTTGGGACCTTTACTATCTGAGGTATTTGGTATGTACCCAGGGATTGCAGTTTCATCTACTTCTATTTGTACTCAGTTGAAACCCCGAAATGCTTAAGGAGATATTGTTTCTCTACAAAACACAGTTTAGGAATAGGGGTCTCAAATATCCGTTTTGAAACAATCTTGGATTGATTTATATCAGAAGAAGACCAGATCTATCCACGGTGGTATTCCATCAAATGGTGGTGAGAAATTAAATCACAAAAATTCAAAATCATTTAGTTTTCCAAAAATTAATTGGTTTTAATTTTAAATTTAAATATAAAACAATATTTTATTTTCAAAATAATGTTCTTACAGGTTCTAGTACTAGGAAGTAGAGTTGGAAGTGGAGAGGGTGATGAGCTATGTTCATCATCAGACAATGATTAGTGGAGTGGGTACCGGTTATAGTATTTGTATATGAATCATGTGTGGAATAGAGTAGTCACCATAAATTTTCATGAATTAACTTTTTCTTGATTTCTCAAGTTTCTTTTTATGTATTATTAACTCAGTCTTCCAAATACACTAGGAATTTACAATCCATATATTGTATTAATGGATATTTATATATATGAATCATATAATAATATGTGTAAAAATTTATAGGTTGGTATATCTATTTTGTAAAGGATCAAGAGAAGGTTTTTGGGGAAATTTCAAAAATCATCAAAGGTTTATCATAAATATAATGTCTTCAACATAGTGGATGATGGTGGAGTTTTAAGTGGTTATTCCTTTTTAGGATTTGTTTAACCATAAAGCAAGGACGTGTTATAGCCTCATCTTGATAAGATAAGACAATGTATGTTTACAATAATGTAGTTTAGGGGTTTTTTTTTTGAAAATTTGTATGTTTAATGTTTTTTAGTTTCTTAGGCATATAGATTGATAGTATAGTGGTTTGAAATCATTGGGTTTAATGGATTCAGTGTTTCTCATTAGAATTTTCTAGTTTCTAGCTTCATAATTTTTTATTTATTAGTTTTAATGTTTTTTAGGTTTGAAAATTTGTACGTTTAATGTTTTTTAAGTGTACATTAAAAAATATATCTTATATATTCATTTAATATATTTTTATTACCATCCCTGAAAAAAATAAAATTATAACTGTATGACATCACTTCATTCAAGCCGTAATCAACACATATGTAAGAGTGACATTAATATTTTTAAAAGGATTGGTAGGTAAGAAGTTATTTGTGATATTATAATTATATAACTATAATTATGTCTTAAATATGATATATATTCATTAAATTAACCATTATATCTATCAATGATAGATGGTTTTGGAAAACGAATTACATCGGTTTGTGTGGCGGTAGTTTTTTCAATCACCTGATATATGATTTTTTTCACATTTGAAGGAATAAGAGATGGATATATGGAATTAAATTAAAATAATTAAAATTATATATATGGGATATACTTAATTTATTATATATGAATTTTTTATGAATATTTCATAGTGTTTAATTATGAAAAAAAACAAAAAACACTCGGTTAAAAATGATGACTGTTATGTATACAACAACATCAGGTTTTCACTAAAGGCCTTATTTATAGGGTTTTATAAAAGAAATATGGACTATAGGATGTGGAGTGGAATTAATAAATGTATTTGGTTTGGTATTGCATGATTAAAATGTCATTGTAAGTGTAATGAAGAGGGGATAGGGTGTGCCATTTTATAAGTGGGGGAGAAGACACACTTGGAAATTTTAAAAAGAAAAAGATATATCCACATATTAACCATAAAAAATGATAAAAATGGATAATTTTCAAACAATAGATGATAAAAGAAATAAATATGACCAGAATATAGTAATTTTATATATTTTTAATTGATTTTTCCCTTATTATTTTAGTTTAACCAATATTAAAGAAGTTTTAACCTAAATGATAGAAATTAATTTTTTTACAATTAGTTATGACCAAAACATATATTTGAAATTATTAAAAAACATTAGTTTTATGATTAAATGTAGGAAATATATTTTAATTAATTAAATTCACTTTTATTTTGGACTATAATATAAAATTAAACCCATAGACGTGATGAAAAAACAGTTTTTCCAGAGAAATTTTATCATAGCTGTAGAATTATTCTTGTCATAGTTGAACATAAAATTGATTTAAAGGACCTAAATTGGATTATATATAGAATAATTGAACTAATAATACTTGTTAACCAATATTTAAACTTAACAGAACATAAAAATTCTTTAAATAAAATCAATTTTGTTTAATAAAAGTCATTATTTTTCACTTTTCATTAAAAACGAATTCTCTTCAGAAAATTCATAAAAATAACCTCAATGATAATATTTTAAATTTATCTTCAAAAAAAAATTTAATTTATTACAATATATTTTTATAAATTTAGAAAACTAATTTAATAGTTTTTTCATAAAAATATATGTAAATCCCCTTTTGAGAAAACTGTAATTTTGAAGCATATAAATACTTCAGCAAAAATTAAGTACAGATGTGTGAATATATTATATTAATCTAAAATATTATTAGTTAATTTTAAAAATTTGTTTATCCTAATTAAAAAACCAAATTTAACAGCTAGGGTATAACTACCACCTTAAATAATATTATTTTAACAGTATATTCTGTTTTGTAAAAACTCGGTGTAATGAGTCACAAAATCTATCAAAAAAATTAAATTTAAGGGAAAAAACTATTAAATAATAAACTTTTTTATTGACATTCCCACTTATTTTATTCAGTTTGGTTAACTTGTTGTGATTTCATGGTCCTTTTAGAACCATTCACACATTAATTCTATGGGGGGGGCATAAACGACCGCCAAAGATCTAGTATGCCCATTTTGATACAGCTTCAGGACCTTAGGGATAATAAAATGATATGGGGTTCCAAATATATATTTTCACTACTGGTTTTAATTGAAAAATATACATGGATCTTGTATTATCATGTGTTTCTACATGATTATGATACTATGTACATTAACATATGACCCATCAAAACTAGTGTGGTTTGCCCCGTGTGCCACCATGTACCTATGGGTTGTTATTTTTTATTTCATAATGATCATGAAACAAATTTTTCTCCATTATAATATTATATACATTATACTATTATTGGATATCCATTAGACATTATTTCAGTGGGCCTATTGAATTTTACTCACCCTAACGTCATGTCTCAATTTATAGGTGATAAGACTTCATTATTTCAGGCTTGAATAAGGGTAAGATCCCTTCTATATATGAATAATTTGATGTGTTAGTAATTTAGAATAGATGGATATATCAAGAATAGTCTTAGGACCTACTGTGAAAATATATTTTGTTATGGGGAGTTTTTTAGACCTATAATTTTGATTGTGTGATATTGCCTTTCCCCATGGTCTCTTTTTTGATTATCTATCACTTTACATACTGTGCACTGTTAATAGTATGTGATAATTGATTTTAGTTTCATTTATTATTATATTATTATCACTCTTTCTACTAGGAATAGTCACCCCATGATCTCATTTAGTCACTCACCTCTTTTCTATAACATCTAGTTTACTGGGAACTACTCTTTAGGTCATGTAGCGAACTGATTTTGTTACTTATGATTGAATTGTGTCGATGTTGTTACACTTATTCTAAAAAAATATTTAGAAACCATAATTCTACATGGTAATATATATGTTAACTAGATCACCCTATGAGGTTAGTACATACATATTCTATAAAATCATCAATAAAATAGAGATGTCAATAATATAAATAAATGATATTTTTCACCTGATCTTGACCCTACCCCAATATCCATCTAACCCACCTATAAAATATTATCCCCTATCCCTTACTTATATACTCGCCCAGGAAATATGAATGTACATCAAGATATTTTTGTTGGGTTTTTGTAAAAATATATAGGTTACAATAATTTTTCCATGCTAAAAGTTAAAATATAGTTGTGTATGCATGATATGATAAAATAATAAAATTACTACACACCAAAAATAATTATAATAATAATTACATAGTTCGGTGTTATAGAAATAACTTGATGATGAGTATAATTACTTCATCTAATACATGTATATATCATAACATATCATATATGAAATTACAAGGGTTTATGTATTGTTCATTAGATCATAATATCATGCACAAGATGGGAATAATATGCCATTACATGGTTTATATCAAAATATTTGGGAATTGACTCCAAAGGTATAATGAAAAAAATATACGGAAAACCATCCAATCATAGAATAATATAAAACATGTGGGAATCAAATATCATATTATCAAAACCATATAAAATATGACATTACATCCCAAGACTATATCAATATAAGATAACTGGAAATTTTTTCAATTCTTTTATATTATATATTCTAAGTGAGAATTATGTCACATGAGAATAATAGTACAAAATAATAAATTTTAAGTACAACAATAATATATAATCATACAGGTATAAATGTTCATGTCATACCTTTTCAAAGAAACATTTAATAATGGTTATAACATCATGATAATCTCATATACTTCCAATGAAATTTCAATAAGTTGGAATAGGGTCTATTTATATAGGGAAAAAAATACCTAAGAGGGCATAAAATTCCAATACTGAAGCATGATGTACTAGTATGTCAAAAAAATCCTTCTCTAAAGGCAATATCACATACATTCACATAACATCCCCTTCCATAGAAACATAAAAATGTGAGAAGGGTTCCCCTTTTAATTAAAAACAATTAATTAATCTTCAAATAACATTTATATAACAATAGTAAGATAAATATGTGATATATCTAATTCCACAATAAACAACAATACACAAGATTATATCTTCCCAGACATGTGATACATTAAGTAATAAGGTATTTCATCATAACCAAAAACTAAATCACATAAATTAATATATCACTTTTTACTTGAGGAAATACCATGATAAACTAGTTTTTCTTCCACATTATATCAAAATAAATGAAAATAATACAAATCATCACTACAAATTACATAAAAGGGAATAGTGAATAACATATCAAATTATATCACATATAGTACGTAAACCATTTTGTTATAGAATCCAATTTGTTTTGAAAATTCACATTAATTTTATTCTCACACACACCCAACCAATTTCCATCTTCTAAATTAAAAGTATAAACTATATAAAAATACTAAAAATAAGTATAGGTATATTGAAACCATGTATTATTAAAATTCATGCCACAAACTATGAGTTAATATAAAAAACTATTAAAAGGAAAACATAATGATAGTATCCTATGGGAACCCACAAATATTTTTCAAGGGGGTATATGTACAATTAAAAAGGTCAAATATATTATAATATATCTAATTATATTATTTTTTATGTCCATTTTAAATTTCATATAAAAAATTAAATTTCGAATAGGGCCATCGATGACTAAGGTGAAGAAAAAAATTAATGGATCCCACATAGCCCTAATGACCATAGTCCACTCATAAATATTGAAATAATAAAATTCTGATTAATTTTAGTTCATGTATACAAATTATTCACATCTATCATATCAAACATCCAATAAAAACTCATATAAAATAATTGGAATGAATAGAAACCACATAGAAAATCATAGAAAAATACCACTCCAAGAATATCTTCAATATCTGTATCTATAATTATATAATTAGAAAAAATATATAATAAAAGGAAAATTAGGGACTTTTGATAAGGAATATATAAACTATTAGTGATATATAGAATATTTAGATGGGGTTGTTAAAAATTAATTTGAATATCCTCTGTAAATTATGTACTATAATCCCTTAAAAATTGAGTTGTGTAACATGGGATAATATGTTTTAAGTGATGAAATGTGAGGGTATGTTTTGGAGAGTTAGATAAAGTAAGGGGGTTCATATTTAATAAAATGTTTAGATAATTAAATTTATTAAATATATATAAAATATAGGATAGAGAGGATATTAGGAACCTAGTCCCCTATCATCACTGGGTACCTGCCTAAGGACCACCGAGTGGTCGATGCCCCTTTAGAGCCCCCCCATCCCATCTGTAACCACTAGGTAAATTGTCTTATACATTGAGTACCTGGTGTTGTATAACTCAAGATTAATGACCCCAAAATAGGTTTCACTACTTATAAATTGACCAAAAACCTCTATAAATCCTTAAATAGAGAAAAAACGTCATAATACACATGGTTATAAAAAAAATTAAACAAATACGTAGCTCATGATATGTGGGATGTTACATTTTTAAACCACCTAAAGATCACTATTAGTCATCCCTAATTGATCAATATAATAGATATTTATTTTTTGTGATGATAAATATATATAAACATGTGATGAGGATCATACACTGATACGAATAGTCTATTCATTATTTATGAAATTATTTTCATGTTGTATATTAAGCACCTTTATATACTATTTGGAGTGTTATATTAACCAAATTTGTACATTTATTCTCTGAAGATTTAAGTATTCATAACCTGAGGAATGTATAATTCATAGTTTTTTTATTATTAGATGAATTTTAAAAACATGAATAAAATATAGGTAGATAAATAATTTTAGATACCTATAGTTCCACAGCCATAGTAACCTGGTAGAAATCAGTGAAAGGGGAAATGCATGACCTAATACATGCCTCCCCATATGATATAGCCTTTAAACTAGTAATGAGGGACAACAAATATTATGGTGATTATATTACAATAATAAAGAACCTAGTATGTCAATATTGACATGACCAAATACATGGCATAACCTATCTATGTGCTTTAAAAAAATCCTCTATGATATAAATTTGGACCCAAAAGGGACATTAGAGTTTATAAAATAGAAGTAGTTAATAGTAGATATTATATTAAAAAAATATAATATGGTATAAGTATATTTTTAATTTTTTTACAATTAATATAAAATAAACATTTGACATATTGGATGATTTGGAATAATTATAATGATCGATGAAAAATAAGTATAATGTACAATATCCCAGCTCATAATGACCTCATTTTCTATCAATAATAGTTAATATATCAATATACCTAAAACATTCATTAATATCTATCAAAAAAAATTATGTGAAATGATAAATAATGTTCTACCAATGTATATTGAAACCCACGCCCTGTACGATAGTAGAATTGAGTCAAATGACCCTATATGGATCCATTTTCACCTAATAAAATTGATTTCTAGTGGTCAAGATTATCTGTATATAAATATTATGATATTTGTGATCAATTCTCAATGTAACTCATCCATCCATAAAAAAATATGGGATGCACATACACATCATATTTTTTATAGTGTGGATAAGAGGGACATTCATCCCAACGACTCATACTTAAATTTAAAAATACTAGGATATGACTTGATTACCAATAATATTTGTTCTAAATATCCTTTTTAACAAATAGGTATTCCACATAATATCTCTTATCACATTAGTCATGAAATTATATAGGTATCTCTATAACCACAAGACTAACTCAATAAATCCTCAATAAAATAATAGGTTATCTCATTTCCCACGATAAAACTGAACATTGAAATATATAGAGAAAAATGACCTCAAAATCAAAAAATTATTGAGAAATGAAATTTTTTGGACATATAAACACCAAAAATAAAAATCCTATGATAAAAAGGTCAAAAAAATAAGAGGGGTCCACCAAAAGAAAAAATTCTCCATCTCTCATGCCCTAACCATCTCATCTCACCTATCATAGTCAAATCCATCTATTAGAAAACCCATAGAACACCATTGGATTAATCCCATCAATCTCATGTCACAATAAGGGATATATTCCACTGTATTATGGTAAATAAATATAGAAACATCATGATCATTCATATCTTACATTAAAACCATCATAAAAAAATTTACAAGGCAATTCATTGATAATAGTCTAATCAAATGAGTGTTCATTGAAGGATCTGCATCAGCTCTATTGAAAGCATCCCACTATCACCTATCAAGGGCAACCCACATCTTTCCTCATTTATTTCATCAAATCACTTCATATATAGAACCCTTGGTTAAAGAGAATATATACAGTGATTCATATCCCAATAGGGAAAATGAACATTATATATAACCTAATAAAATAAGGCATTATCGTCAATTGAAAGAATAAATTATACAATTCACTAGAACCCACATAAAATGGTATTGATACTCTTCCACGAATTCCATCACATGAGTCTCACTCCATCATATTATATATTTTAAATCACTCCAACACATATAACAAAAGTTAAATAATGTTATAAGGAAAAAATATTATCCTTTTGTAAACATCATTATGTTTAAATATATTATTTATCATCCAATCTCTATATCTACACTAATGAATAAATTTACACTAGGTCCACAATTCCTGAATCTTTTTTAATCCACCAGCCTTAGAACATAGGGTCTAACTCTAACCATAACTATAGAGTTTAGTCATAGGGCTCCACTAAATGATGATAAGAAGGACAAAAAGTTAATGAAAATGAATTTCCTAATGTCATCAGTCAACAACTAACCTATCACCATCTTAATATTAAATCTTAATAGATTATAATGGTAAACTCTATTCCTAAGGACCTATGAAAACCCAAAACCAAGCATATAATGACACTAGAATTAAATAATCAATCACCCAGGGGTTGGTTTATTACATTATTATTATGATTCCATGAAATATGTGATAATATAAAGTAATCAATAACATGATATTTACACCGACATGAAACCAACAGAAAAAAATTTGTAACCCAATTGAGGACATATAAACAAAAACATGTTTCAAAATATACCCTTATGGATTCCATGTAAAATAAAACACAAATCCCTTTAAAAAAATTACAAGTGGAACCACAAGTTTTAATTCCACTGTTAATGTTCATGGTCAAAATGAAAATGTAAGATTATTTTTAAAACACCTCATTGTATAAAAAATATCATTTCATTCCAACTCGTTAACTTACCACATTAATATGAAAGCTATTTTTGAAATAGTTTATTTAAATTAAATATTTTATTTTGAATTAAATTTTAACTAGTAAAACCATTTCATTTTTGAAAATAAATTCAAAACCAATAACTCCTCTAAAACAGTCCACAAGGATGGACACTGAAAATAATTGGATAAATATTCCACCAATGATCCATTTAGAAATCTAATAGATATTTTTTTGACTATTAGGGCAATGTGATACCATTCCATTTTTTATACCAAGAACATGAAAAAATATTCATTACGTTGGAAATAATTATAATGGCCCCACCGATGATTAAATAATTGAAATAATCATGAAATATTGTTATGTAATGGACTTATACCTCAATTAGTGATCCAAAACAAAATCTAATATCATAGTATTATTTTTCAACTTTTATGAACACTAATATCATTATCAAATATGGTAAATTCATACTTTAATCATATAATTCCACAAACCCACAATGTAATAACCAATAACAAACACATTTAGCAAACCTTTAATGTTGAAATCACATGTTAAGGTGTGTGATACAATCAAAAAAAAAATAATTCGACATAATCTAAGAAAAATTCAGAATAAAAAAAAATAAAAAAGGCCATTAATTTAATTCCAAATAAAAAAAATCACAAAATAAATCCATATAGTATAATAACATTATATGAAAAATGTGATATATAAACTATTATCTCATATTGAGCTACCGTTGTGCACTGAAAACTAATTTTCCATGATTATAATATTAATTTACCATGTGTTGTTGTAATCAAACTTCTATATCCTAATAGTTTTTTATAGAAAATTAAGTGAACTATGAGGTGTGGTATTTTATTTGAATGTTGAATTCCTACTTTGAATCAATTAAAAATACACCTCTAAATTACTTTAAATCAAGGTAGATGAAGGGAGTGGGAAATTAGAAGAATGGGGTGAAGACCAAAAAACAATGTTCAATACATAATAAAAAAATACCAATTGGGCATACCAGGTACGCTATAGATAATTATTGGTTACCTGGTGGATCTCCTAGTATGATGTTTCAAGTATTAACTACCTATGGACCATCTAATTTTACCCCACTACAAGAATCTCTATCAGGAACCTAATTCCATCTAATAGGGAACCCATTAGAAATAACTATCAACCTCATCTACTTTCTTATTTTATATAATCTTCAAATATTCTCCTATGTATTCTATAAAAAACTGCCATATCCAAAAATCACATAGATTATATTAAAAATGTTTAAAACACACTTTTATAAAACATATTCAATGAATTAAAATTTACCTATCCACTAAGAAAATAGATGACAAACCCACCTCTCGGTTAAATGAAATATTAATGTAATGGTTATTATGACATCCCAACTATAATAATTTTCATCTATAAAGAACCATGATGGTCCTTAAAACATTTATTATAACCTACATAGGACATAAACTCATTACTGACAAATCATGTTCTATCCCCAAACAATAATCATGGTCTTAGTACATGAATCAAGCACAACAGTTTACAATTCAAAAAATACTCATTATCAAATCACTAATACTCCCAATATCCAAACCATGGTCTATATCCCCTCACTAATACAAATTATATATGGAATATCCATTGATTTTATTACAATTCAATTCCACTTTGAAGAAAAAAATGATCACACTCATCACCATAAGATCAAGAAAACACACATTGTTACAAGCTAGGTCTCATTATTAAAGAAAAATTAGCAACAAAAATTCATAGAATAAATAAATAGAAAACTTGGTGGAAAGGGATACCTAGTAAATATCTATTCACTAATATGGGTAGGGGGAATTTGTGTTGTTTATTTTTATTCTTTCATATATAAAAATTCATACTTTTCATCCTATTATTATAAAATGACACTGCTGAAAAACAACATCTAAATAAAACCAAAATAACAAAAGGATATACAAGGTTCATTAATCAATAATATTATCTAAACCAAGAATGTTTTTGAAATAATCCAGGATGATATAATCCTCTAGAGTAAAATCCTTTTGGTGGTAACAACATGATATAAATATCCTTCCACATAACTATACCTACACCCAATTGATAATACATGTTTTTCTCACTTTGATATATTATATAAAAATGTTTTTTCATAGATCTAAGTCCCTTAACCAACAATATTCAATATTTTGACCCTATACTACATGAAAATTCATTAAACACTCTTTGATTAAGGTTATTTTTATTCATCTTAACATTATTGTAAAGGAATGAGAAATAACTTCCTCCTGGACGTGTTTAGTAATTTTTTTATATGATCACTCCTTCATTCAATAAACATCATCTGGTGTGTATTTATATTGTCAATTATTTATTATAATATAAATATGACACCGTGTTTAAACAATCACTATGATGGAATATTCATCGGGTACAACATCAACCCGTTTTAACGATTTCTTCATAAAAATATTTGTGGAATAAAAAATTATAAGAAACTATGTTTGGTATCAATTAGACCAATTCCACTATGAATTTTTCATCCAATAAATTCTCTAGTTTCACAACACTTCTCCTAGATACAAAAATATCAACACATATCCAAAATTCAACAACCCTATTTATATAGGAACATTTCGTCCACATTTTTTGGGAAAGGAGTAAACATAAAAAACAAACTCCTTATAAAATCATTAAATTTAATGCATGGAAACATCCATCCTTTGACTATAATCAAATATATAAAAACTGAAATATTTCTTTATGTCTCAACATCAAGATTCATCTTCAATCATTCCTTAAGACACATCAAGAATCATGACTATACATAATCATTTTTTGGGAATATAGATACCAAAATAAAATTTTAACATTTAATATATTTTATGAAAATTTATTGGATCACAAAGAACCTTCTATACTGTATGTCTTCATACTGTTCTTCCAACTAATTAATATCTAAATAGTGTTCATGAACAACTAAATAAGAATATACTGGAATAATTTTTCTACACAAATACTTCATCCAATGACTAGTACAAGTGATCTTCATTTATCTTTATCTCTCATAAATATTGAATTGTTGAGCTTTAATTGAGAAATTTTGACAGATGGAATCATTCCAAATGATCTATCCAATGATCTTGAAAACATTTATTAGAGGTCATGAAAATTTCCCATAATTTTATTAACTTATTCAAGTATTAAGGGAGTAAATTCATATACAATAACTTAATTTCATCATATCATGAACATTAAAAGATTCTAAACTAAACCTCTAGCTGACCAAATTTTTCCACTAATCTTCAAACAAATTCATAGTACCAACTTCTGATAGCTGGCCAAAAAATAATCCTTTTAAATTAATCTTTTCTTTCTGATATTTCAACACTATTTTTTAGTCTTTTTAAATAATGAAAATACTCTAATTTACATAAAATAACATTTTTCTTATTTTACTTTATTGAAAAAATTGATAAATATTTAGGGCTAAAAATAATACCAATCACATATAATAAAATATGTCTTTTTGATGAACATAAACTATTAGACTCAATCAAATATAATTTTTACCTAAAAATTTTATGATAAAAAAACATAATGCTTATTCTTAACTACTACAACTTCATTGAAACAACCCAATGCATTTTCTCCTATAAATATCCCCCTTTGGATTTTTTATCATCTAAGAAATATAAATAATTGAAAAATGGTAACTCAATAAATATATTTATTATCCAATAATTATATACCTATGATAGAAAAACCATTGAAGAAAAAAGAAATAATCATAGACCAATAATAATATAATGAAATTTTTGTGAGAATTTGAAAAAATTTCTTAACATCTATATAGATCCATCGATTACAACATTATCATCATAATAACATTCAAATGTAACATTTTTACAAACCACTTTTGCTTTCATTGAATTAGAACCGGTATAAATGAACCACTAAATCCACATTAACAAATTGTTAAAACACATCCAAAACACTGAAATCACATCTTACCCCCTTTAACATCTCTTAATAAATACACAATCTTCCTTAAAATGGAATTCACACACCAATGGATAAATTTATGTCACAAATTTTCTCCAAAATTTATTATATTATCCAAATTAAAGACGAATGTGGGGATAGAAATCACATATCTTATCAATGAAGAGAGTGAGGTTTTACATCCATAATTGACCTCAATTTTGGAATTATTTACTTTTATAAAGGTATTGTGATGATATAAAATCATTCTTTGTTGTTGGAACAAACTAAAAATCATGTTCATATCATTACAAATTCTATTTGAGGAAGTGATATTTAATATAAATGTTTAGGATCGAGAATATTTTACAATATCCTTTATTAGATTTAATGATATTTCATTATAATAACCCATGATTAGGGGTAACATCACATAAATTATAAAATCATATTTCTCTATATTCAACAAAAATAATTGTGTTATATCATGAGTTGTAGCAACATAGTTAACTTTAGTTTCAATGAGGGTTGCTAAAGAATTATTTTTCTTATACCAAACCACACATATTTCACATGAGAATTAAACTACACCATTTGCAGATCTTCAATTAACAACAAAACTAATTCAATCTATAAATTTGTAATTAAACAGATAAATATTCCATGATCATTATAATTTTATTCAAAAATCAATTGTTCTAATGATAAATATAATAATTATTTTTATTACTACAAGATGAGTTTCCTTTTCAGAACATAAATACCTAGCATATAGAGTGACAACATTAAAAATATATAGCCTCAAATCTATAAGATATAACAACATTTCTACCAATATTCCACAATCTTTCAGATCATCATCCTTTCCTTCACCATTTCTAATTATTTTTTCCCACTGAAATTGGTGTTGAAATTGGATTGGAATATTCTATGAAAAACTTCTTCAGAAATTTACTTGACATACTTCTCTTGAGATATGATAATTTTCTACTTCATTTAGGATATTTTTAATCCTATGAAGTATTACATTTATCCCAGCATGGAAATCCCAAATAAATTTTTAACCTCCTTAGAAAAAGTTTCACAGATTTCTTTATCATTCTCGGAAAATATGATACCATCAACATAAATTATAAAAATGACGGGAACCTGTTGATTTTATTTTATGAATAGGTTAATATTGAAATTTACATTCATAATATTCCTTGTCCTTGATCATGTGTACAATTTATAATAAAAAGCTTTTGGACCGTACTTCCACCCATAGATATTTTCTTGAGATTGAATGTATAGATTTCATTGTAAACAATAAATATGCCACATGTTTCTTTAGAATAAATATATAAATATAGATCTATATTATGAAAATATTACATGAAATCCCAATTTAATTTATAATACTTTTGTTATACGAAAATAGTAGAAATGATCATGGTAATTTCTATCCTTTAAAATGGGAAAATGTTTCAAAAATGTCTATGCATCAAATATTTTAGTTCAAATTACAAATAATCCATTCCTTTTTACTTATCACATCATCATTTTCCTAAAACATGATATGTAAAATCCATTTTTTTCAAATCAAATTATTATTATTTGGTTTGGGTAATAGATCACATGTATCATTATTCCTTATATAATCCAGCTCTATATTTATGGAGTAAATGTACCATGGTTTCTCTAGATTATAACAAAACTGCTCTTTATTTCACATCAATACATGAATTTTTACATAAAATTACAATTAATGAAACATTTAAGATTTCGAAGTCTATTTTATTTGGGAATTATTTATATTACCCCACAATTTAAAATAGAAAAAAGAAAAATCATTATTAAAAACTTCCTTAACATCATCGCACATAAAACTGAATGGGATATCATTGGGACATACATAAGAAAGGGATGAGCTATAAATCATTGTAATGGAATAAACATGGTATAATGTATTACATGTTATGAATAAATAATATAAATGGGGAATAAAAGGAATATAAATAATAAGGAATGATATAGCATGATAATAATAACATGTGAAATGTGGCCACAATTTAAAACACTACATCATAAACATTGGTCGAGGATAAATGTAATGACATCATGATGGAAAAATTACCATAAAAAATTTGGTTCACTACCTGTCCCAAAATTAAATCTCATAATACTATGAATGAACCAGTTTATTGGAGTGTTATACAATTCTGGGCACACCCATTACTTTCTTTTTATTCTCTTGCTTAAGTGTAAAACATAGATCACAAAACATTGATTCATTAATCAACATATTTTATTGCATGATTAAGGAGTGTATAATAAATAAATTTAATTCCCATGTTAAATAATTATATGTGTATAAAGGTTAATTCCATTTATTGGAAATGGTTATGGTATTCACTACACAATTGTTTTGGCTTGGAAAATCATCGTGAAATATAGGCAGCATATCATCACCACTTAACTCTTATTAAAACGGTTTGATGAAAGAGAAAGAGGTATATCATCTTTTGGTAATAATTTTCATAGGTATGGGTATATGTAATAACATAACCCAACATAATAAAATCAATATAAAAGACATATGGTAATGAAGATACTTTATTAAAGAGGATAATGGAAAACATCCCTTATCTGAGTGTGTAACTTGAAATTCATAGGATATTATTTGTGAGAGCTTGTGGAAACTTGGGAGGAATATAGAGAAGGTTGGGAAGATTAATAAAATTTTATATGTATTTTTAGTGAGGGTAGATTAGATCTTTGGTGGTCTATATAGGAAATTATTGGGTATTTCATTATTATTTCTCAGACATTGGTTTTGAACTATGTATAATTAAATAACCATAACCAAAAACATTCTCATTATTATACCCATGGATTTTTAAATATGCAAGTTGATTTCATTAATTTATATAGATAATTGATGATATTAATAATATAATACCCTTGATTATGTGAAAGTGAGTCAGACTCATAAAGATATATTTAAAAAAAATTAAAATATATTAATGGTTTTGGAGGGTTCATAAAGGATTTATAAAATTAATGAAATAAACTTAAGACAACATTTTATTAAAGGGAATACATATATTTCTTTCTGGATACCATTTATACTATGCATTACATCACTTTTGGGTCATTATTATGTTACAATACACACCATATATTTTTATCGTATTTAAATTTTTCCCGAAAATTCGGTAGGCTCAGAAAATTTTGAAAAATTCACAATTAAAAAATTTCAACATTTTTATTAAAAATATAATATTCATTTTATCAAAATATATGTATTTTCACTTTTGAAATTGTGACATACCTCTTCTACTTATTGTCTTATGAAGGTGGAAGAGCGTTACTTGGCCTTAGGCGACATCCCCAAGATGCCAAAAGGATGTCAATAAATACCGTGAGCTTTATGAATAGTTGGGGGAATATTTTGCATTTGAAAAAAAGAAAAAAAACCAAAAGTTCCTTAACCAAGTAATCTAAAACATTACTCATTATATTAACGAATGATAACACAAATAAACCATAATATTAGAAAAAAACTAAAACCAAGTACCACAACAGAAGACAATTATAAATATCAAAGTACAAAGAGGAAGAGAAACTAAAAAATGCAATGGAAACCTCATTACTACAAGATCCACATGCTCCAGGATCCAACTACACAAAACTACCCTAGTGTGACTACACATTTCTAAAGATGTGTGATAACTTACCTTTTTTTCATGTCTTAATAAACAACATCTACAAAATCAAAAAAGTTTCATATAAGGAGTGAGTAATGAAACTCAATATATTTTCAACAGATTACTACCCTACTAATCCCACTTGAATAGAACAAGTTAGAACGTTATATAAAAGAGTTTTTATTAAAATAATTTCTAAAACATTTTATATCAGAATGTAAATAGGTACCCTAGGAAAACATTTTTCTTAAAAAATATAATGATCCAAGGAAATCAACAAAACAATGTTCTCAAACCATTTCATAATAATTACACTTTTGAAATGCTCTTTTCCAATCTACATATCCAAAAATATATACATGAATGCATCCTTATGATAGTTAAATAATAATGAGTGGGTTTTCATTGATCTACCATGTCATTATAAGGTAATTATATCCCATGTTCTATTATAATTTTGGCACAGAGCACAAGGACATATTTCAACCAGGCCTCATAATGCAATATGAACACACCCCACCAAGTATGCCAAACAGCCATGAAAATACAACCATTAAAAAACCATTTCATTACTAGAATTTTTAATAGTTTTTTTAAAACCTTTTTATTAAATAGAACCAAGAAAATAATTTAAAAAAATATTTTAAAATCATTTATCTATGACCGTTGAATAAAAATCCCACAATTTCACCCAACTTCTAAAACCATCACTGAAGAAGGTTTCAACTATTATTTTCACACAAATTTCACAATATATTTATTTCGATTTAAAAAATTTAAAACTAGTCCAATAATTTCTTGAAAGTGGAGTGTAGAGTGAAGCCACCATAATTGGGTTTTATGGAAAAATGAATAACAATACTCAAACTCCAACTAAACTAGGTTGAAACTCCAAAAACATTCCTTATATATCAGCCCATATCATCAAAAAGACCAAATATAATCATTTTTTGGATCAAATATCTTAGATATATCCACAACAGACATATATCTAAGAGTCTGGGAGAGATAGAGAAGTAGATCTAAGAAAAACCACAATAAACAACCAAGAACGATCACTTACAATGAGAATCCAGCTTCAAAACACAATGAGAGGATTTGAAACCACCTAAAAATTAATGGGAGAAGAACCCTTATCCTTTTAGAAGAGAGAATCTAAATATAGGGAAACATAGGAGAAAAAAATGAGGCCCTTAGATGTAAAATAGTGTGGGATACACAATTTTAGGATGTCACATTTAACCTGTGCACAGTTAGTCACATGGTTCAGAAAACTATGGGCTAACCATGAACTATCCACTACCTCAATAATGAACCTCGCATGGTTGGCTCACACAGTTTTTTAACAATGCACCAGCAATGAAAAATCTCAGAGTCTAAAGTTTCACATTTTTTAATAGGCTTTCATATGGTTTTGACAAACCATGCCCTACCTGTGTTCCTTCCCATTATACCTTGTTTCATTGTGCACTGTTTCCTATAAGTGTTACATTGTTTTCCCAAACTATATACCAACTATGAAGCTTTATGAAATCCCCAAAAACATCTCAAAAGTTTTTCAAACTCTCCCAAACATTACCCATTAACATTATATACATTAAAATCATAAGATAACAAAAAATAATAATAATCTACATTTATTGAGAAATAATAGAGTTTATAACAATTAATATTTATAAACCCTTATAAATATTGATTTTGACATCATACAGAATATATAATCATTTATATTTAATAGAGGTAATTTATTAATAATATTTATTAAAATATTATTTATTTAAAAAACAAATTATTTTTTTAAAATAAATTTATTAATATAAAATAAAATTTGTTTTTTATTATATAAAAATAAAATTCATTTAATTAACTATAACATGTAAAGATAAAAATTAATATATTGAAAATAAAATATACATATTCATATAATTATGGTCTTGATACATATCCATTTAATACACCAAAAAATGCTTTAAGGTTAAGGTGTGCGATGGTGAGACTTTCGTTGGGTGGTTTAGCAAAAATGGTTTGGGATGAGAACATGATGAGCTTGAAATTATCCCATTAATGGTTTTTATCATCCTTATGCTATTGGATCTCATCTTTAGATTGGTCAAGGGAAAATCCTAGAGAAGTTATCTCCCTTAGAAGCTATAATAAATGGTCTTCATAGTGCACAATCTTACTAGTTGAGACCATCACTTCCTTTGTCTGTGTTGATTAGATTTGTTAAAACCATATATTTGTAAAAATCATCTGATCACTATTCAATGGATATATTATCAATGGTAATGATTCATAATGTTCTTTTAAATCGGATTGAATATATTAAAATCACAGAAGTGCACGTTATCTCAATAACCATATTATATAATAAGACATTTAATTAAAGAAAAAGGGGATATCTTATTTATAACAGTTTGGGTCATTATTGTATTCCCCTACTTAAAAAATTTCTCCCTTAAAATTTTACTTTTCCACATTTCAAAAGATGATAGTAACTCTGTTTCATCACCCCCCAGTACCCACACCTCTACTTCAAACTATTGGTTTCTCCACAACAATTTTACCAAATGTATCATCTTATTTTGTAGAAATTTGTATCTAGGATCAAAAATATTCACTATATTCTCCTCCTAGGAATTGTCATTATCAAATGATACCACCTTTATATTGAATAAATTTGAGGGATTTGGTATATAATTTCTCAAGAGGGATACATGGAATGCATATTTTACTTGAGATTAGTTTGGTGGGACTACAAGTTAGTAGGCCACCTCTCTGATGCGATCAAGGATCTCAAAGGGGAAAATGTATCTTGGAATAAGATTTTTATTCTCCCCAAATATCATTACTTCATTCAATGGAGATACGTAGAGTAATACGATTTCTCTAACATCAAACATGAAATTTAATTGATGATTGTCAACACAAATCATCATTCGACTATGAGCATCCTTGATGTACTGCTGAATGGCCTTAACCTTTTCCCCCACTTCCTCGACCATTTTTGGAACTATATGTTTTTATTCCCCAACTTCATCCCAACATGTTGGTGTTCTAAACCTATTTACATAAATGGATTCATATGGTCCTGTTTGGATTCATGAGTGAAAACTGTTACTGTATGAGAAATTGACCATATGAAGATATTGATCCCATCATCTTTTGAATTTAATTGAGAATGTTCCCAACAAGCCCTCATGTGTCAAGATTCTCTGCTAAGATTTTCCATCAGTTTGTGGGTGATAAGATGTTATAAAGTTAAAATCAGTCTTTAGAGAATGTTGGAGACTTTTCTAGAACACAGAGGTGAATCTTAGATTTTTATTAGATACAATGAATAGTGTTACTCCATGCAGACCCACCACTTATCTAATGTATATCCATGCAAGTTGATCTCGTGAGGAGTCCTCTCAAATCACAATGAAGCATTATATGTTTTCAGGATTATACACCATAACCTATGAACCATTATTTCCTACGGATGTCTTCGAATGTATGGTGACAATGTCCATGGTTATGTTTTCTCATTTCTATGTAGGTATGGGTAATGGAAGCATCATCCCCTTAGATATTTTACTTTATTTTGTAACTTGATGACAAAAAACAAATCATGATTTATATTATATGATCCCCTTATTAACATTGTCCCACCAATAATGTTCTTGGGTATCTTGATACATCTTTGTGATTCTAGGATGGGTAGAGAAGGTTGATCTATGTGCTTCATTCAAAAACTCATTCTTTCACTCCGTATTTGAAGACACACATGGTATTGAACCAAATATTACAAAACATTATTTATTAAAATTAAAATCTAACGATTTTACTTTTCTTATTATAGTTTACTCGTTCTTCTGAAGTACCAAATCATCTCTTTTTTTCATTCATTATTTTCTCTAGAAGTGATTTTTGAACAACCAATTGTGAAAGGATTGAGGATGTTCATAATTTTATTATTCCCATGTTCATCTATTCCAAATTTATGAAGATCAGATCCTTCTAAATTATCATAAACTATAAATTTTTTTGATCCTTTTTACTTAGAGAATCTTCCACTTTATTCCCTATATTAGGATGATAGTGTAATGAGTATTCATAGTCCTTAATCAGATCTAACTAGCTTTGTTGGAACATATTAAACTATTTATCTTTGAATATATAATTGAGACTTTGTGATCCATATATATTTCTCACTTATCCACAAAGAGATAATTCCTCCATATTTTGAAAGTGAATATCACTACATCCAACTCCATATCATGTGTTGGGTAGTTCTGTTGATGGAATTACAACTGCCTCGAAGCATAGACTATGGATTTTTCATTCTGCATCGACACACATCCCAATCCCTTTTTTGAAGCATCACTAAATTACATGAATAGTTCTCCACTTTTTGGGTAGTTTGAGCCTTTCATTGAAGCTCACTTCACATTCATGATTCCATGAAAATTTGATTCCCATCCGAGTTAACTTGGTTTGTGGGTCTGACAATCATGGGAAATTTCTCACAAATTGGTGATACTACACAACTAATCCAAGTAACATATAGATATCTATCACATATTTCATACTTATCCATCATTTAATTGGTTATTTATTTAAGGATCAATAGATATAACTTTTCTTGTGATGATATTCCCCAAGAATGAGACATCCTTCAAATAAAACTCACATTTGATGTACTTTCCATAAAGAATCTCCTTTCATAAAGACATTATTACATTGCTCTGATTCTCTTCATGCTCTTCTTATCTTTTGGTGTATATTAGAATATCATATATAAATCATACCAATAATTTTTTGAGATAACCTCTAAAGACTCTATTCATCATGTCCATGAATATTGTTGGAGAATTAGTGAGTCCTAAATTCATTACTATGAACTTATAGTGCCTATTCCATGTAAAACAATAAGTCTTGGGGATATCCTCTTAGTTATTTCAAACATTATAGTATCCTGATAATTGATTGAACTTGGAGAAGTATTGTTCTCTATGTAATTTATTGAAAAAGTCATCAATCCATGAAAGAAGATAATTTTTCTTATTCGTGATCTTTTTGACCTCACGATAATTGATGATAAGGTCATTGACCCATCATTATTCTTGATGAAGAGGACTGGGGAACCCCCTGGTGAAGCACTTGGACATATGAACCCTTTATCAAGATTATCCTATAGTTTATTCTTAAGCTCCTCAATTTACAAAACAAATATTTTATACAAATTCTTTGATAATGGAAACACCCCAGGTTTTAGCTTAATTGAGAATTCTACCTCTCATCAATGAGGACTAGGAAATTCCTCGACAAACATCAGTGTATTCCCTCACATTGGGCATATCGTAAAAGATGACTCCTTCCTTAGACTCAATAATTTGAGCTAGAAATTTTTACTATTGTGGCAATATTATCCATTCTTATATATTGGTTCTATAGAAGATTGATTATCCTTCTTACATGGGTAGATAATTAAAAGATGATTCCGGACACGGAGGGTGACTTTCTTTCTCACGGAAATTTATATAGCACTACAACAAAAGAGTTCTTTAATAGCACTAAAATTTTTCAGCATTATAAAAATGCACGAATAATGTCCATCTTTATTAGTGTTAAAATAAGCCTTGATAAAGGGTACCTTTTATTTTCATGGATAAAGGGAACCTTTTATCAACATTTTATTTTAAGTGCGGATAAAAGCCCAGAAAAAATGAAATAATTAAACAAATAAAAAAAATTAAAAATTATTTTAATTTCATAATTAATGTTAAAAATTAATAAATTTAATGTACATATATATAAATTTTAAAAATTAATAATTTTCATATATTAAAAATATAAAAAATTAAGATTGAAAAAAATTAAATAACTAAACAAAAAAAATAAAAAATTAGTAAATGTTGAAAGATATTAAAAAATTTATTAATTAAATAATTATTGATAAAAATGAATGAATTTAATATACCCATATATAGATAATAAATATAATAAATATTATATATTAAATATAGATATACTGAATGAATATATTTTAATAATTAAACTAAAAATTAAAAATGAATAAATTACAAAAATATTTAATCTTTTGTAATGAAAAAATTATTAATAAAAAAGAATAATTATATAATTATATATATATATATATAAATTAATTATATATAGTAATGAATAATATATATTGAATATAAATTTTTAAAATGAATAATATTTAATAATTAAAAACATATTAATGTCTTATTCATTTTTAGTGTTGTTTGATTTTTCAATTTAATATATATCAACCATCATGAGTTACATTGATTTCATAAACACACACACACACATATGCAATTATTGAATTTTTATATACAATGAACACACAAATATATTAATTAAATTAATTAAATCTTTTGTGGAAACACATACACCTAATTTTTTTTTTAATTTATTGGAATATTAGTATATTTTATAATTTCATTATAACATGATAAATTTAATATATTATGGTTTTCATCGAAAAAGTTTATTTATTTATTTTTAATACTATTACTATTAGGGTATTACTTACTCATTTTTAATATATTTAATTTTTAATTTTTAATTTTACATATAAATTTGCTTTTTTAATATTATCTATTTAAATATATTTATTCACTACATTTTATTATGTTTAATATGTAGTCATAGTTACTTCAAAAAATATTTATCCATATTTTTTAAATAATTTTTATTTAATTAATAAATATTATCCATTTTCTCAATATGTTTAATTTGTACTCATTTTGAATTATTCAATTTCAATAATTTTTAAAATGCATGTATTTAAGATCATATATCCACTAATAATGTTAAAAAATATATTTTTAAATAAATTTTTGTAAATAAATATATCTATGAATGTATATTTAATATATTTATAAATTTATAAATTTATAAGTTTTATAAATAAATGAATATTATTTCTTAAATAAGTATTTATATAATTATAATGGAATAATTTTATATATTTAAAAAACTATAAAATAATAATAAATTTATTTAAACAATTATAACTATAAATCCTTTTTGGCACTTAAAAATCACTGATGAAATAAAACATTATCATCACTAAAACATTTGCACTGATATATCTTTTTTTAGTGATTTTTTTAGCATGAATAAAAATAAATCTTTATTAGTGTTAAAAAAGTGATGATAAATATTCCTTTATCAGTGATTATCAATTTGATGCTGATAGAAGGGATCTTAATCTCTTCTTTTTTAAAAGTTCTAATAAAAGTGTCCCTGATATATTTACAAATAACCGAAACATGACTCAATCACTCACGTTTCTCAAGATATTTGCATAACTCCCCTACTACTGGGAGGACTCCTATACATTGCCTTGGATGAAACAAGGCTAGATTCCAATTTATGTTGTTTTCAACTTTTCCTATATAGTTGTTTGTTCTTTTGGGTTTTTTTGTTTTGGTTATCACGTTGTTATTAACCGCGTTGAACCCTGCATATCTTCCTTATAACTCTCTCCCTCACTTACATATACCTACACAGTGGTACCATTACTCTATAAAATCATTTTGGTTTAATACATGACCGTTGAGAATTTATCTCCATCCATTGCTGCAACTCATGGTGATTGTTTTTTATTTTTGCATTATATTATTTATTATTAACTATTAGATAGATTATGTTGTATTATTTGAATATTTATTCCATAACATGACATTCACATGAATATAGAAAAAATTAACATTATATTGGACTAATTTTAGAGGGAATGAAATTTGATATGAATAATATAATGTGGGTTTATATATATATAGATATATTTTATGTGAATGGGTTAATCTAATTTCAGAAACTAAATTTTAAATTTTCCTATTTATATTTGTTAACATTATCAATAAGTTATAATGGTAAAATTTAATAAGGAACAGACTATTAAATTTTAGTTGAAATCAAAATATGCTTACTTTTTCGATTTTTGGTTTGATCTAATCTAAAAAATGTGATGTTTTGTCATGAAGAGGTTGGTTTATAATTTATTTAAAGGTTATAATTATTAATACATTCACTCAAAAATATATTTACTAAAAAATTATAGTTATGACAAAAGATGATATTTAATGGGTTAGGGGGATCATTAAAGGAGATACCATTTATTTCTATTATTATTGAACATTTTACAATAATTTCCTATGACTATTAATTTTATAATTTGTTAAAAAAAATTATTTTATATAAACTAATAGTAAATATATTTTATGATTTGACATTATTTTAAAATTATAAATGATTACCTTTCATTAAATAATACACCGAATCAAATTATTGTAGAAGGGATTATATATGCAGTGTTATCTATAGAATATGTTATATATAAGATTACTTTTGTATTGAATTATTTTATAAACAAATTCTTCTTGAAGAATTAATTGATTTTTGATGAAGTAACCTGATTTAATGAAATTTATTTTCTTTATTGGTTCGTGTGAGTTATCTTATCAATAATTTTATCTTTTTTAAAACCATATCAACACAATATAGTCCAACTATTAATAACCTGACCAAAGAAAAATAAAAATGTTACTCAACCCTCAAAACCATCCACCAACATCCAAAGGATTGAAAATAAAAATGTAGAGTTCAGCATGAACCACGATAAATGGTTTAAAAAACCAACTCACATGACAAGTGCATCGATGAAAAATAGAACATAATATAATACCATGAAAACAAATTCCTAGAGGTATGAAAACATTAACAATTTGATAAATAATAGGTAAACATAAAACCCTATACGAATAATAAACCTACCATTGATGATACATAATTCACATGTCTCCACTAGAATATAGTTGACACTCCATCCCTTACAATAAATAATAAATCCTTACAACCTTAATCCCAAGGAAACATTAGATACATGTGAAATAAGATGCACATAAAGTGGTTATTCAATGTATCTAGGTAGGTTTTCTCTCATAATTTTCCATGCCCCTGATCGACATGAAAAACATGTATCGTTTATTTTATGAAAATATTCATAATGTATGATAATTGAAATAATATTACAACACATAATATTCGTAAGAAACATAAATATATTTTCATTAAAAAGGACCATGAGTTTCACAAATAAGGTTGTATAAATAATGATTCATTTTTGTAAGATATATTTAAAATACAATACGCTCTGTTCATAATATTCAACTTTTTAATGCATCCTACATGAAATTTTTTTCTATCTTGAAAATAGATATAGTACTTCTATACTCCAATACAACTAACTTCCACTACCATTATCTAATTCATCTCCAAACGCTTTGTTGCTTTCCATCTCTTGATGATGGATTGGACTCCCTCTTTCAAACTAGCCTTCCTCCCATAATTGTGCTTCCATAGTTTCTTGATGACATACCTCCCACACATATTTTATTCATTAATCTCTAACAATGCTATTACAAAGGTTTTGAATACTACATCTTCCAACTCATTCTTCAACTCATTTTTCCTTTATTCTCATTATTAAGTACTTCATAATAAAAAATGACAAATAAAATTAATCTAAACACAATGAATTAATTTGTTTCATTTCTTAATATGAATTTTATTTTGTGACTCACTCAATTAATTTTGACACCACTTAATCAAAAATTATTTTTCATTTGAGAGTGTCCACATTGGATCATATTTGTGCTACTCAATTAATCATACTTGTATAAGAATACTACTATGATGGGAGACCTCTTTAAAATAATTGTGTTGATTTTTATTTGTTGGAAAAAACATTCCTAACACATATTTTGATTCTCTTCCCTTTCATCCTTGATAAAAATTAATGAGTTCCAATATTACTCATGAAAATATTCCTTCCATAATGAGATGATATCTTTGGGCCTTATTTCAACTTCATTATCAAAATAATTTCTCTTGGAATCTTGGATAAATGGCCTGTTGTGATGCTCTCCCATCTACCTCACACCAATATAACCACATGTTTGTATCTCCTCTAATCCATTGCAAAAAAAGAAACATTTCAGAGGAAGTCATAACCAAAAAATATTTGTGAGTGGAAGTAAAATACTATGAGTGGAAGTCATGTGAATTTTAATGTTAATTCCTCTCATTTTTGAAATATAATATATTAGATTCCATAAATAAAATTTCATTTATGATATTTTTTATCGTCAGTGGATATTTATCTCTTTTATTTGAGATATAGGTCAGTGAAAAGAACTATAAAAGATGTAAGAGTCAGTGAATCTCAGTGAGGATGAGTTGATGTTCTCACGGTAGTTCCATAGACCTTTCATCTCATGAATTGTTATTAATTCATTTTTTTCTTGAGACTCTTCTCGAGTCTCATCTATGTTGTTTTAAATACTCTGATTTGTAGTCATCCAAAATGATAACAAGATTATGGGATTCATTTTGGTCAGAGTAGTTCAAACAACAGAGGTGTATTTTCACAAAATATGGGGATGGTTATCAAGGAACAAAATAAAATATTAACAACTCTATAGGTATTTTATACACAAACATTGGAACCAAAATTATGGGAGGAAGGATAGTATGAAAGAGTGAGTTCAATCAATCATGAAGAGATGGATAGATATCTAGCATCTAATAAATGATTAAATTAAGGTAGTGGAGGTTAGTTGTTTAGGTGTATTGATGTATTATTTCTCTTTTCAATATAGCAACCATTTTCATGGAAGATGCATGAAAATCTGGAATTTTATTCATGGAGTGTATTTTATTGTTGTTATTCAGGGAAAATTAAATGTTTGAATACTCATGAAGAAAATTTATTCTATACATGATGATGTTACCAATCGAGATGAAGAAAAGACTATTGATGATGAAACTATGGAATTATTATAGGATCAATAACATGTGGATGAAAAAAATAAAAATGATGCAACATCAATGTTTTGAATAAAATTATCAAGGAAAGAAGTTAGAGTAAACAAATTGTGGTTTGTTGGAATCAACACGAACATCTTATTAACCATAAAATGTCCAATTTAATTACTTATCTTGGTGTCACAATGAAGATGAATGTGCCGATTGATATTGTTTCATGATTCTATATCCAACCTACAATGAAAGAAATAATTTTGAAATATATAAAAATAATGTTATGATATAATTTCTCTATTTCACTAAAAAATTATATAATGAATCATTTATTTTATTTTCATTATTCCCTATAGATTTCATTTATTTTAGAATATATCTTAAATAAATTTGCTTAAATTAATACATGAAAATATTTTAGAGTCTTTAGAACTCTTCTTATGAAGTTACATCTTAGGAATCCTAAAGGTAAAGTAAATCTCCACCCACCAGTTAGTTATTAACACATTATAAGGCAAGAATCATGGGATACTTCCATAAATTGTCACAATTAGAAATCATTTTAGGTGAATTTCATTTGATAATATATTATTTTTCATTATTAATTCTATCCAAATTGATTCAAAATTGTTAGTTTTTGAAACAACAAAAGAGTGGTCAAAATAAAGAACAAGTAAAAAAACTAACATACCCCAATCACAAATAATGGATGGGGTACACTTCATTAGATAATAAATTGGTATGTACTTTAAATTAAAAATAAAAGTTTAATTATGTGAGATGAAGTAAAATATGTTCCTTTGTATATATTCTGATTGATGAATGAAAATATTAATCCACGTATATCCCAAGTCATCTACCATTGAATGAGGCTCAGGTAAATAAGAAGGGTAAAATTGTTGATGAAAACACAAAAATATTATGGGAATCATGTGTAAGTATGACATAATTGTAATTTTTTATTCTTTATAATAATATTACATAAATATATATATTTTTATTAGTATTTTTTAAATAGTTTAGACACAAGAATCAACAATGATCATACCTGAATAAAAGCTACTTTTGTATATGTGAAGAGACCTAAAAAAATATAGTCACATTATAGGATTAGGTTTTGAAGTCTCTCCATGAACATATTTCAACAATATAAAACCAAATTAAGATATTTATAATATGGTGAGACAATTGCAAACCCAAATAGACCCACTAAAAGATATTATTTTGTAGTCTGGTTTGGTATACGAACGTATGAGAAAGGATCAAAGTGAACTGACGGTGGAGCAATGATCCATACAAGAACCAAATGATCCCAATATAATTGAGTGTTGTCATTCCGCCAAACCATATACCTTACATGGGGTAATAAATGTTATCATTACTCTTCCTCATAAATTTGAATCAAACCTCTTCCAATAACTTTATATTACTAAAATTATGCAAGGTATAGTTGTATGCAATTTGTATACATCAACACCCACACATCCTTCTGTTGTGATGGATACAGTTTATAATATATTAGGAGAAAATCTACACCATCAAGACCTCCCAATATATCAAATGAGAGTGGGGGTTGAGGTAGGTCTTCATACAACTCCTAAGTTTCATGTTCCACTTGATAGTCTGGATATTAGAACGTTAATTGATACTATTCGAGCTTTCATAGATTGGCATCTAATTTTATAAAGATATATCAGGTACATATTTAACAATTTTTTTTCATATAAAAAATACTAACAGTTGATGATAAAAGGTCTAATGTGAGGAATTATATTACATATGGATAAAGAGGTAGATAAAAAGATGGCTAAATCAACAAAATCTTGTTAATCGACCAAGAAAACAGAACAACCTTCCAAGAGTACCTTCTCCCGGCCAGTTCTAGAGTAGCATTTATTTTCATTTGAACTTTATGCAGAGACAAAATTTAAAGATAAAACTATGTATTTAATTGAATATGAAGAATAAATATATGGATATACCTTCACCAAAAAAATTGGTAATGGGACTATAAACAATATTCTCATGCATATATGGTTGGGTGTCTCAGTTTTTAATAAAGATGTAAGGTATATTTTCATAGTATATCAATCCAAATAGTTAGATAATATATTTATTAAAGTTAATAAATATTCATATATTCTATAGTCATTTATATTACAAATATATAAATGGAAGATCATGGGAATCATGATTGGGATTCATTAATCACTTTATCATTTCTATAGAAGAGATTACATTGTATAAGAAAAAAATTAAGAATAAAAATGATGAGTTACTCGAAGCCCTTAATAAAAAAACTATTAGAAGAAAAACACTTTTTTATTCCTACAAGGAAAAGGTAAAACTCTAAAATATAATCACAAAATATATATTTCTTATTTTATGAATAACCTAATTGTTTTTTAGGGTGTACTGGATGCTGATTGTAGTGAATCTGAATAGCCCAAATATTTAATTTTTGGATCAATTTCATGGATATGCAACCAAAAAACCACACATGATATGCATTTTGAATATGTAATATAGTAAAACAAACATTTTATAGATTAATTTATAATTATATGTTCAGTTTATGTTTTAACAAGAATTTTGTTAATATAGAAAAATCACTAAACATATGCTAGATCATGGCATGAAGTCGGTGTCATAAGGGATAACGCCAGTGAATTACTATAAATGGTAACAAATTATGGTATATATAGAAATAATTAACTATCAAAATATTTAAAACAAACTTACTTAATTGGGATAATGTTTTTACAGTGATCAGAAAAATATAATGACCTCAATTATGAATATTATGTTTGAAAATTTATGAGAGAATTCATTAATCATAAAAATTCCAACATCCCCCAATGTATAATTTCTAAAGGTAATTAAAATTTCATTAAATGTATTTCATAATAATTTTTATCTATATTTTATCATTACTATCAAGACATTCGATAACCTAGATACTCAAAAGAAGAAATAAATTTTCTTTGATATGAGTGGGAAGTATACCTTTTTGTGAGAATGTATGATGACAATAAATTTAAGTGATTACCTGCTATGTTTGTTCTCTAGTACATGTTATAACATTTGAAATATATTTAGGGTGTGAATAATTAGTATCAAAATGCATATATATTATTTTTGATCTCTTTCTCTAGGATAAACATGATGGAGGAAATAATTTATTTTAGATGTGATGAATTGAAAACAACAAAATTGTTGTGAAATTGCGAAGGGGGAGGTAGAGGAAGAGATGGAGATTGAGGTGAAGTAATAGGTAGAGGTAGAGGAAGAGGCATAAATTGAGTTGGTGATTGACATGGAGGAAGAGGTAGAGGTGGAGACTGAGGTAGAGACCGAGGAGGATGAGTAGGAGATGAAGTATTGTCTTGAAAACAATAAAATATTTGGGAAATAAAGTAGAATAAGGATCATACCAAGATTGCCTTTGATATTTTTTTGAAAAGTGCACACAAGACATATCACTTAAGATAAGATCCATTGTGAAAGTGTTTCTGGTGGATTATTAAAATAATTTTTTCCCCACTTGTTTAAGTGATTTTATATAGGGTAGTAGTCCACCTATAACATCATACTATGTTTGAAGCTTCAATTTCTACACTAGTCTTATTGAAGAAACATCTGTACAACTCAGAATCATCAAAAAAGTATATAATCTAACTAAAATGTTTGAATAAATATGTGTCTAATCAACCAAAAAATTAAATAGGTGTATGAAAGAACTATTAGAGGAAAAACAACATTGATATATCATGGTCATTAAGGAGGGATGGTGTCAAAGTGTCCATTATTAGTTTAGAATTGAAATTTTAATACAAAAAAATTTACAGTCAATTAAAACTGAGCACAAATGCTTGTATTTTTTTGATTATTTATGAAAATTATTCATAATTCATTTGATAAATGTATGAATCAATATCACATAAAACCCATACATGATGCAACCTATATGTCTCAAGATGTGAGTTTCTGTTTTAAAATTACATTTTAGTAAAAAACACAAGTTTCGTAATAAAAAATGAGGAATTGAAATTTTTTTGATACTGCTGGACAAGAATACATATGTCCTCTAAGACTTTTGGGAATTAGGCACACCTCAATCCGATGCACGATGTGATGATTATGACACAAAGTGCATATTTTTTATACAAAAAACATTAATTCTAGTGAAAAAACAACTTACATACTCAAAATAGAGAACCACATTCAGATTGTTTTGGTACATTGGGAAAAAGATTCATAATTCATTTTTGATGTGTTAAAATTAATTTCACCTAAATTTGACTCATGATGTGGCCAATATGACTCAAAATTTCAATTATAAGTTTAAGATTGACATTTCAATACAAAAATTGTAACTCATTGAAAACAAATAAAAAGTTCTCAGATTATCTTGATAATTTTGGACAATGATTAATAATTCATTTTTGATGTGTATGAATTAGTCTCATGTCAAACCCAAACACAATGTAGCCCATAGGAATCAACGAGCATGTTTCTAATTTAAAATGACATTTTAGTAAAAAAACTCATGTGGCATACTAAAAACCATGTAAACAAATTCATATTGTTTTGATACATCAGAAAAATGATAGATAAGTACTTTCAGACTTGTAAGAATCATCCCTACCTCAATTTGATGTATGGTGTGACCGGTAAGACTGCAAGTAAATATTTTTATTCAAAAATGACAATATTTTTAGTGACAAAAGAAATTGACACACTCAAAACTGATAAAATTAAAATAGATTGGTTTGTTACTTTAGGATAATGATCAATAATTTATTTTTTACATGTAGTAATTAGATACATCTCAATTCAACTCATAGTGCTACCAGTATGACTTAATGTGTCTGTTATCAGTTTAAAATTGACATTTTAATAAAAAATGGCAACTCATTGAAACTGAGAAAACACACTCTGATTTTATTCATAATTTTGGATAATGATTCATAATTAATTTTTTATGTGTATTATTAAATCTCATGTCAAACTTACACATTATGCCGAATGTATGACTAAATGTGTCTGTTTCCACTTTAAAATGACCTTTTAGTAAAAAATATGGGGCATATGGAAAAACAAGGAAACAAATTCATATTGTTTTTATAATTTAGGAAAATGATCCATAATTAATATCAGATGTTTAGAAATCAACCACACCCCAATCCTATGCCCGGTGTGACTGGTATGACTCAAAGAGCATCTTTTTATTCAAAATCGGCATTAATTTTAGTGAAAAAACAACTGACAAACTCAAAACAGATGAAATTAATTCAGATTGATTTTTTTTACTTTAGTAAAATGATCCAAAATTCATTTTGTAGTGTATGAATTAGAATCATCTAAATCTGACTCACAGTGTGTCCGGTATGGCTGAATGTTTTTGTTATCAGTTTAAAATTTCCATTTTAATAAAAAATTGTGTTAGTCACAGAAAACTGAGAAAATGCCCTTATATGGTATTGATTATTTATAAAAACATTTATAATTAAATTGTGATGTGTATGAATTAGTCTCATGCTGAACCCGCACATGATTCCACATGTATTACTCAATGTACCTGTTTCCAGTTTAAAAAGACAATTTAGTACAAAATACAATTGGATACTCAAAACTGAGGAAACACATTCATATTGTTTTTATACTATAGAAAAATTATACATTTGTCATTTTTGACATTTATAAATCAGCCTCACCTCAATTTGACACACGGTGTGACCGATACGATTCCAAGTGCGTCTTTTTAATCTAAATTGATAATAATTTTAGTGAAAAAACAACAGACATACTCAAGACTAATAAAATTCATTAATATTGTTTTTTTACCTTAGGGGAAAAATCTATAAGTCTATTGTGACATATAGGAATCAATCTAACCTCAATCTGACTCCCACTGTGATCGGTATGACTCAAAGTGTCCTTTATTAGTTTAAAATTGATATTTTAATACAAAAAAGTGTCACTCACTGAAAACCAAGAAAACATGACTGGATTTTCTTGATAAATTTAAAATAATGATTCATAGTTCATTTTTTATAGGTATGAATCAATTTCATGTCAATCCCACACACAATGTGACCTATATGACTCAAAGTGCCTATTTCTAGTTTAAAACAACATTTTAGTAAAAAATAAAAATATAGCACCCAAAATTAATGACACACATTCATATTGTTTTGATACTTTATAAAAATTATATTTAACTGATTTGGGAGGTTCATGAATCAATCACACCTCCATATAATTCATGGTGTGACTTGTATGGCACTAAGTGTGTTTTTATTCCAAATTGACATTAATTTTCATCAGAAAAACAAATGATACAATAAACACTAAGAAAACAAAGTCAAATTGTTTTGTTCCTTTAAGAAAATGGTCTATCAGTCAATTTTATGTGTATTAATTAGTCTCACATCAATATGACTCACATCGTGACATATATAAATCCATGTTCACCTTTTTATTCAAAATTGACATTAATTTCATTAAAAAAATCAACTGAACAACACTACAATAGTATATTTTTTCTTGTATTTGTTATAAAAATTTCATTTCATTTAAATTCAATATTTTTATCTAATATTTGTAATTTAAACTACTATCTCTTGTGATGTATTGTGATTTCACATCATACAGTATGCGCTATTTCTCGTGTTGTAGTGTGCTCTTGAATTGCACTATAGAATTATACTTTATTAGAGCTTAATAAAAGAGCTGATAAATGTTTTCATTTATTAGTGTTTTCTTCACTAATAAATCTACCCTTTATTAGTGGTTTTCTGGTGATAATAAAATCCTTTTCCTTTTAACCATACTATGGTAGTCAGTGCTTTTCTAGCACTGATAAAGGCATATTCTATCACTGTTAAAGTCTTATTTTTTAGTAGTGTAGTTTCTATAAAGGGGAAGCCAATACACGTACAAAATTGAATCAAATTTTAAAAAAGAGAGTATTAAAAGGCTCACTAGGATTCTCATTCCATAAATTTTGATTGGGGATGAGTAATATACGTGGGATAAAAAAATTTATCCATTTTCAATTTTCATCAACAGATATACTTCTATTCATTGTGCTGGTTTTTGAATTGTTCTACACAACATTCATGGAATGAAGGAATGGGTAGAAGAAAAATAAAAAATAAATTCTCTATTATTTAATAAATAACTTGCGTACACATCACCACTTCATTTTTCGGATGCACCTCAGTGGTTGTGATGGAAAAATCTCACCCTTGTTTCATAAAATATTTTTGCTTGTCTTCGAAAACCCATGGAATGGTGCATTAGTTGACAAAGCGACCTCGTTTTTTTAGTTGAATAAATGAACAATGTCTTTAGGGTTTAATGGATAATTAATTTCCTCTATTGCATTAGTGGGTTTCTCTAGTCGATAATTGCAATTTGGGTTTCCTTCATTCCAACACCTACAAAATTTCCTTGTTACTCTTAGACAATTTATAGGGTGCTTCTTTCAACACCTTTAACAAGTGGGATGTTAAAATTTTGTGGCACCATTAGATTTCTCAATCAGACTGGTGGAATTAGACACCAATTTACACTTTTTATCCTTCTAATACCTTTGAGTTTCACTGATCTCAATTTTGAATTTGAGAAAACATCATAAAATTTCCTCATTGCTATCAAAGGTACATATCATCTGGGATTTTTTGACAATGTTTTTTCCCAAAAAATAATTTTTAATCCTTTTATTCGAGGGTAACGAAAAATCTAGAGGTGTATCATGAAATAATTTTTACATTTTCCTCATACACCCTTATAGAATCTTTTTATATTTTCTATAGGGTATGGAAATCCCTTTATATTTTATGTTAGAGAGTGAGAATAAAATGTTTATCAACAAACATTTTCCTAAGTTTCTTCCACTCCTTCAGTTAAATATATTGCTCAGTGTTCCTATTATTGACTAATGTGGACCATTTATGAGCTTCTCTATCTATATGACAAACAACTAGTAGAACCTTTTTATGTTCATAACATTTAATGATAGAGAAGATGTTATCAATAGAGTTGATCAATTGTTCCATGATTAATGAACCAGATGATCCCTTGAATGTTGATGGCTTTGGTCATATAAAATACTATATTGAAACTTTTTTTCCTAGGGGGTTTGGGAGATCCACCTAATCTAGGTTTCCATTCATAACTTGAGTATAATGAGAGAGTATCTACACAATGTTTTTGATTCCCCCTCTAATTGGGTTGCGTATAACATTGGGGAAGTCACCACACTAACTCTAATGTTGATTATTTACTCGATTCCACATATTAATGTCCATTTTATAGAATAAAAATAAAATTAGGGATGAGTATTTTTAAACTATAAAAAACATAAATTGGAATAATACGACACTAAAGGGATAACTTATAACTTACATTTATCCCGTTAAATTATTACTTTATAGGCTTCAATCTATGTTATCCATGATATATTTCCAAACATATATTATTATCTTCTTTTTTTGTTCTCATAATAAGGTTTAATAAAGAGATTAGGATTTTACCCAAGAATTTCCCTAGAGAGTATCAAAAAAGATGAACAAAAAGGCTCATTGTTGTATATCAGGATACACTGAGTAAGGCCCGACACATCTTGTCGGAGTTGTTACCTCTATGTATATTTGTTCCAAAACCACATCCACATGTAATATCAATAATGTTTTTTATATTATTGAAATATAACATAATATATACTTACCAAAATTTTAGGATTTTTTATTATACATAGGCTTATCCCTAGGTATTTCTGTAGAGTTTTCTAATTGTAATCCCAAAAAATAACTAAAATTTTCCTTTGATACCATCTATAACCACTATGATCTTTGTATTATGTAAAAAAATTAATTATTTTATAATATTACACTTAATAAAACTCATGATATTGATAATTATATTGTATTAGGGAATTAGTTACATTATATAATAATTAAAAATAGGGAAAACATCATCTTTATCGAAAACTTCTTTAACATACTCTTACTTAATATTGCAAGTGATAAACTAGGGACATATATAAGAAATGGGTGAACTATAAATCCCAATAAGGGAATAATAATTTCATAAGATAATATATTTTATAAAATAGTAATATCAAGGGGGAATAAAAATAACATGAATAAAAAGGCATGATATATCATGATAATCATAACATCGGAAATGTGGAAATAACATAAAACATCGCATCATAAAAATATGTTAAGGATAACTGGAAAGACATCATGATGGATAAGGTAAATAATTTAATTAATTTCACTCCCTATCCTATCATGATTTATCATGAGACTAAATATTACCCAATTCATTGGAGCGCTATATAATTCCATGTGCACCCGTCACATTCATTTCATTCTCATTCTTAAGTGTGACACAAAGACCATAAAACATGTAAAAATTTACCATCATATTTTATCACATGATTAAAGAGTGTAGAATAAATAAATTCAAGTCCCATTTTATACAATTATAAGTGTAAATAAGGTGAATAAAAGTGATATAAAATAGGTATGGTATTCACTACACAATTATTTTGGCATTGAAAACTGTTGTGAAATTTCGGTAGCAAAATAACGTCACTAAAAAATTATTAAAATGGGGTCATGATAGAGAATATAATTTCTCATCATTTGGACATAAATTTTTTTTATAAGGGGGATATAATATTACATATCCATCAATTTTTAAATAATGATAAAAGATATAATGTAAAGAAGATACTTGAATAAAGTTGGGGAATGAAAAAATATCCTATATGAGTGTGTAACTTAGAATACTTGGGAGGAGATTATTGAGAGATTTAGGGCACCATTGGAGGACTATAAAGAGGGGAGGGAAGATTAATTATGTGATCCAGGGATTTTGAGTGAGGATAAATGGGAGGCTGGGTGGGTTTATTTTAAAAAAATGAGTGGGTATTTCTTTATTATTTCTCAAAATTAGGTTTTGGACTGTATATACTAAATTATCCAAAACCGAAAAATTTATCATTGGAATTTCCTATGGATTATAACAACTAGGAGTGGTGTTCATTATTTTATAAGAATTAGGGTATAACATAATAAAATAATTCCTTTTCTTATGTGGAAGTGATTCATACTCTTAAATAAATGATTTCAAAACCTTAAAATATATTAATGGTTTTTGAGGATTCCTAAAGGATTTATAAAATTAATAAAATTAAATTAAAATAAAATTATTTTAAATGGGAAAAAATATTTTGTTGAAGATACCCATTTGAGTATCTATTAAATCACTTTTGGGTCATTATGATGTCATAATACAGACCATATATTTAAACGTTATTAATTTTTACTCGAAACTAAGACTATCTCAGAAAATTATGAAAAATTAACCATTGGATAATTTTAAAGTTCTAATTCCAAAAAAAATATTCATTTTTTATTTTTTTGTAATATACATATTTTCACTTTTATTATAATGACATACATCTATTGAGAAATGCTAGGTTTTTTGATAATAACTATTTTTGAACCCTTATAAAAATTAAATTTGACTTTATAAAAATCATATGATCATTTATATTTAATTAAAATCTTATATTAATAATATTTTAGTAAATTATTATTTATTTCAAAATTAAATTAATTCATCATAATAAACATCTTAAGTAAAAATAGAATTCATATTTTATTGTATAAAAATAAAAAACATTTAATAAATCATAATAAGTAAAGATAAAAAGTATTCTGTTGAAAATAAAATTTATATATTCATATCATTATGTTCTTGATAGAAATCCATTTAACACACTAGCAAACTCCCAAAGGGTAAGGTGCTTAATAGTGAGACTGTCAAGTGGTGGATCGACCAACATGATTTGGGCAGTGATCTCAATGAGCTTCTACTTCTCATATAAATAGTTTTTTCTTATTCTTATGTTGATGGATATAATATTGGGCTTGTTCAAGGGTAATTCACATAGATTATATCTCTCTTATCAGCTTTGATAAATGGGGTTTATAGGGTATGATCCTATTGGTTGAGGCCATCACTTACTTTTTATGTCAATTGGATTTGTTAAAACCCTATATTTATACTAATCATGTGACAATTATCAATGATAATGATTCTTAAAATTATTTTAAATATGATTCAATATTATAAAACAAATGAAGTGAATGTGTATTATATGACCATATTACATAATAAGATATTTAATTAATTCAAAAGTGAAAATTTTATTTATAACAGTTCAGGATGTAACATAGATATTATTAAAAAATATCTTTTTTCAACCTATGAATATAAGAAAGTATGGAAACTAAACCCTATGTTATTCTATTGTAAACTTGTTTTCAATGATCTCATATAATGATTTTGGTAACCACTTTGTTCCTCATCTTAGGATGAGGTGAAATTATTTGTTCCAAATCACTCATGAAAGATTATTCAGAATCTATATCTCATATAGCTTTAATATTATTTTTTTTCATTTTATTTATCTTTAACCACCTTTTCATGACCCCCTCCCTCCTAAGATACCCCTCTATAGCTGGAATTATAGAAAGAGAGATAATGACCCCTGAGTCCCACCTCGAGTAGGCCTCATGGTGGAAACCAACACTAAGGGTATACAAATCTCAAAAAATGTGAGGCATTACCCTTTTTATAGTAATCAATATTGGGAGATAATATTTTTCAATCTCAAAAAAACTCCATGAAATATATATAAAAGAATACAAAAATCCATCCCACATTCTTGTTTAAATAAATATGCTAGAAATTTAAAGAAAATATCCAATGTAAATACTAATTAAACAAATCTAAGTAATTAAACTACAACTATCCAAACGCTCAAACTAGTAGGTCCAGTACAATCTCCATAATCTTCTCGGAAACCTAAAAACCATTTTATATAGGTTGGGTGAGCATAAATGTATATGCAGTAGGAAATTCCAAAGTCTCTTGTGCTCAAGTGGGGGAAGCATACTAATGACCCTGTGAGAAAACAATAGAAGCTCAAAAGTAATTAAGAAGGTATACAATCCACCCCAACCTCACTGAAGGCATGATCACCAAATAACATAAGAAAAGTAAAGTAATAAGCACATTAATTATAGGGTACCCTTTACCACTTCCCATTTGTTAACTGATCAACCCTAACAGTGAAGGTCCTGATGCTACCATCCCCTTCCACAAGCCCCCCTGCCACAACCTACCCGTGGACCACCTACCACATCCCTCCCACAAACACCTGGGCCATAACCACATCAAAACCATCCTATAGACACATGGTCCACAAAACCATAACCTCACTGTGAAGACACCTAGTAAACCACAACATATCTTATCCCGAAGACACCTGGTAAAGAATACCTCGCCCACAAACACCTAGGCCTCACAATCGCACCACAACCTTTCTGAAGAGTCTTGGGATACCAATTCCAAGAAGAGATAGTAAAGAAGAGACAATGACCATCCATCCATACTCCCATTTTGATGTTGGGGAAGGAAACACTCCCCCATAATAATGGGGTGTTTTTTACATAGTGCTCAACACAGGTGGGTTACGTATAGAAATCACATGTAACTACAAGTATATATATAGTTTCCAAACACTCAAACCAACCCATGGATTTTCTAAACAAACATCCATCCCCCAAAAGACATCCCTTACTGCCACCAATAATCCATAACTACATAGCCATCCCAAAACTTAATTCATAACCCCATCCAATTCATTTAACCAATTATCATTATTTATTTAACAAGCCAAAAATTTTTAATTCCATCTATACATGAGAAATTACCAATCACAACAAACATTATAAGGGTGAAGAAACCATACCAACCACTGCCAAATCTAAGCAAAAATATATAATGAAGGACAGACATAAAATAATCCACTCTAACACCCATTCCTAATATAATGGTCTCTAAAAACTCTAGGTGAAACACCAATGCAACGTAAATCCATCTTTCATCAAAATTATCTCTCCCAAACCATCCTTGGCAACCATGATGCACCAAAAGCACCAGATATAGAAAAATAACAAAACTCAACCCGGTTACAGCCTCACTGCAAGACCAAACAATGCTTAAAAACCATGCAACAACCTAGATGTTGACCCACTATTTAATAAGTATATCCAATCCACAATCAATCAAAACCTCCATCTGATATTCCATTACAACCTTAAACCATCCACACATTACTCCATGCTATCAATAGCAGAACCACACAACCCGTAAAAATGAAAAGACAAAAAGAATCAAATCATAGCACAAAACCAAACCAATGAAAGAAAAGGGTATTCAGATTTATCACACTCATTATTTAATTCCACTTTGATAAGTCATGGGTTATCACAGAACCAGTTTGGTCCTATGGAATCCATTTATTTTTCTGGGTATGTGTGGTTAATCTAGTTCATAATTATAGAGTTCAATAGGGGATATATAACAAGTGTAAGTATCTCATGTGCTAATGAAAATGCCACCAACTATAATTATTTTCAAAAGACATGAAAATAAGAATATGGATCAATGATAACAGATAAAACAATAAAAGATTCATCATCATCTTCCCCACCCCTTATTTATTTCTATGTTAAAAACCACATTATCGTAACATGTCCAATTATATTTGTAACATGTTAGATTATCTTTGTAACACTTGGATTCATCCAAAAACACAAAAAGAAATTAGCTTTCCCACCTCACATTATACACAAATAATGAAAGGATAAGGGATACCAACCTCATGGAATCGACAATTTGCAACCCCTCCTTGCACCAAAAGAGAGGGTTTCACAAGCAGCAGGAGGCTCCAAGGGATACTAAATCCGAATGACACAAAAAAACACATGACTCCATGGGGAAGAAAGGATCTGGGTGCACCATGAAAAAAATGGAAACACACGGGGAAGGGAAGATCTCATCTTAGAAGATCCAAATCCAATATCAATAGAAAAAAATAGTTTCAAGGGATATTAATGTCGGATCTTGGTCATGACCATGCAAATTGGATATTTTAAAGTCTCTTAAACGTTAGGATATTAAATATATAATTAATATCCTTTGAAAAACCATTATAAACAGTCAAAAAATGATTTAAACACGATTTACATTAAATAATACTTAAGATAGGTGAAACCAGAAAAACTGGGAAAATGTTGAAATGACTCATGATTGGGTGAGTGAATGACAAGACTCACCGACATGAGTCACTGATGCAACTCACTGACAATGAATCACTAATAGAAGTCATCGATGCAACCCGCTAATAGTGAGTCACCGACGTGACCCACTGATGCAAGTCACTGACACCCGACCTACTGACACCCGACCTACTGACGCCCCGATCTACCAACGCCTGACCTACTAAAGCCCGACCTACTGTTGGAAAACTAGATTATCAAAAAATATTAGAATGAGTCATCAAGACTCCCCAAAATATAAAAAACTAGGATTTTCACAAAGGAATGGACTAGAGAGGTCTTAGCCATTACACCATATACCACTCAAACTATTATCACCCTCAAGAATTAAAAACTAACCCAAAAAAAGAGGGGTCTGAACATTCACCCCATAAGATACCTCTCAAGGATAAACTGCCCAATGTTTCTCAAAATCAGGAGTGAAACCTTAGACATCCATGAACACCTCCTCTAATATATACAACCCCAAATAACCACACAACCACTAAAAAATCACCAAAACCACATTGTCCAAACACATGGATCAGAGAATTCCTACCTCAATTTCAGGATAATATCCGCTTTTGGTGGCATTGACTCACCTAAATTGGTTTAATAGCATCTAAATTAATGAATATTGATCCAGAATCAGGTCCTTCCATATCCCTATTTATGGAATTTGTCACTCATTAGGGAATAATAAGGAACTAATATCATAGAAAACAAGGATTAACCATTTCATCACTAAACAAAATAAACAAGAAAAGCTCAAAACCAATCCATGAACATGGAACAAATATGCACATCCCATTCCCAATTACTTTCCTCTAGGATAACATGTATCTAAAACACATGAACCAATGGAATTGTACATGCACACAACACATTATTCAAATGAAACTGGATCTCCACTGGCCACTCCACAAACGTTACATCATCCTTGATATCCACCTCTGCCCAGTCAATTGCATGAGAGTCATTATGAAGATACCAAATATTCTAGGAGACATGAAATATGTCATGGATCCTCTCCTATAGTGGTTTATGTTCCAATTGGAAGTCCACTTTTCCAACTCACCCCAACACCTTGAAGGGTTTGATGAACCTGAGAGAAATATTTCTCCCTCAACCAAACCTCTATTATACACATTGAGGGGAATCCTTCAAGAACACATGGTCCTCAACCTCAAACTCCAAGGGCCTCCTATTATTGACATATGAATTTTTTCAAACTTGTTCTTCCTTCATCCTCTCATGGACAAGTTGTACCTTCTCAGTGGTACTCGGCACCACATCCAGATCATGACTAGCTTCCTCCGCAACTTATCTCCAACACAAATGTGAACGACATGGTATATTGTAGAAGGATTCAAATGGATCCATAGCATTGGAATAGTGATATCTATTATTGTAATAACACTATACCAAGGTAAAGTGTCACACTGAAGACCTTCCAAAGTCCATGATGCATTCTTGCAGCAGATCCTCCAATGTTTGGATGATCTGCTCTATCCACCCATTTGTTTGAGTGTGGAAGGAAGTACTAAGGTGTAATAGAGTGAAAAAAGCATGATTTAATCCCATATATAATAACAAAGTAAAACATTTGTCCTATTATGAGATGATGGATATCAAAACCCCATGCAGCTGCAACACCTCATCCACATAACTTCTTGCCAAGGAATGCACAACGCTGGACTCCTTAATTTCTAAGAAGTGAACCGATTTCTTCAGTAAGTCCACCACTACCCAGATAGCATCACAACCTCCCTGAGATCTGGGTATCCAAATAATGAAATACATTGATATTTTATCCCACTTCCACTCAGAGACATCTAGGGGATACAAAAAACCGCTGGGAACATTGTTCTCAGCCTTCACATGTTGGTACACTAGGAATATTGACAAAACGTCTGCCACATCTCCCTTTATCCAAGGCCACCAAAACTGTTCCCTCAGGCCATGATAAATCTCCAAAACTCCCTAGAATACATCTGGGGTGATCTATGAAACTCATGAATAACTCCCTCATGCATCACCACTGGAACAAACAAATTCTCACAGAAAAACATCCAATTCTGAACATTCCTTAGGAGCATCACCTTGGTTAATGTGATCATGCATCACTTATGCCTTCATGTATCCTCACTGAGATTACACCACCTTCAAACTTAGATATGAATGCACCTTCATCTAAAACAGATATCCTATGCCCCCATCCCTTCCTACATCTAATTGCAAGGAAACATACTAATCCATCGCCTTCCAAGCATCTGATAATTCATGAAATACTTCCTTCAGTGACTTCCTGCTTAAAGAATCAGCCACACCATTTCCATTTCTTGATGTGTAAGAGATTTAAAAGTCATATTCCTAGAGAAATTCCATTCACCTCTATTGTATAGTGTTCAACTATCGCTGTTAGAAGGTATACCTAAATATCATGTGATTTGTGAAGACCACAAAGTGTTCCCTAATGAGATAATACTACCACAACTTCAGCACACACATGACTACCGCTTGATCCCGATCATGGGTGGAATAATTATGGTAATGGGGAAAACAACATAGACCTATAATAGATCACCCCCCATTGTAGTATTATCACACACCCCAATCCAAGATGAAAAGAACTTAAAAATACCTCTAACATCACCCCGTCATCTAGAAACTGGAACATTGGATAACTGACTAACTTCCCCTTTAGGTACATGATATCTGGTTGACACTAATCATTCCACACAAAGACTTGGTCCTTTCTTATTTGTTCCATAAAAAGAGAAGAACCATGAGAAAAATCAATCACAATTATTTGGTAATAGCCCACCAGATCAAGAAAACTACGAACATCTATGACATTTTTGAGTGCTGCCAAAGAAACAACTGAATCATACTTCGACTAGTCCAATGCTACTCCATGATGAGACACCACATGTCTAAGGTAGTGGACCTTCTGTGTGAAAAACATGTACATGGAAAAATTTCTATGGATATCGTGTATTTGATGAAATTCTAAGATAATCCTGAGATGCTCGGTATGCTCCTCCTTGGAAATCAAATAGTTTAGAATGTCATCGATGAATACAATGATAAAATAGTATTGGAACTCAGGAAAGACGGAGTTCATAAGTCCCATGAACATAGACGATGTGTTCGTAACATTAAACGACATAACCATGAACTTGAAGTTCCCAAACCTACACTTGAGATCAGTATTCAAAATATCACCGTACTTAACCCTCAACTAGTGATACCTAGACCACATATGAATCCTAGAAAACCATATTTCTCCCCTTAGCTGGTCAAAATTATCAGCTATCCACAAGATAGGGAAATAGTTCTTGACCATCACCTAATTCAACCTCTAGTAGTCTATGCACAACCTGAGACTACTGTATTCCTTCTTTGCGAACAATAATAGAGTATCAAATGACAACATAATCAGATAGATAAATCCGTTCTTCATTAATTCTTTGATCTAAATCCATATCTCCCACAACTCGAATGATGCCATATGATAAGGAGCCATCAAAATCGTAGAAGCACTAGGCTGCAAGTCTATCCCGAACTCAACATCATGTCAAGGGGGTAGAGTCACAAAATACTCAAGGATGACATCCATTTATTCTACAACAATTTTGGGAACCTCATCCATTGCAGCATCCACCGATTCCACTGACACCTCAACAAAAAAGGAATGAAGAGGCTCCACCTACTGACTACCCATCAGAAAACTGCACTCACCAACAAAATCCACATGTTATCCCTTAAATTTTGAAAACATAACTCTTATCCATAAGCAATCTATAATAGTATGAAGAAAGTACAACCAGTTGATACCAAGGATGACATATTACTGTTGAATATGTAACAGGAAAAGATCCCCATGGGACTAATGTGGCCTCTTCATTAGTCCACATCCCCGACAAACATTAGATAAGTTGGTCTGAGCTTTGACTGGCATGCTCATCACCAGGGGTACAAAAAGACTCTATATGTCTAGTACTAGAGAATGGACTAGAAGAGGTGAAACAAAGGAGTGAGATTCTCCTGAATCAAACAATGAACAAGAATGGGTGATGAACAAACTGATCACACCTTGATCAATTTGCAGACCTACTAGAACTACAACCTCCATGGCATGAAACTGACCACAACCCTCTCCTTTTCCTCTGTGATGTCATCTGCCTGCCCAAATATGCCCAGGTCAATGTCCCTGTGGAATTCCCTGAGGTCAGCCTCCACCTGCTCTATCTCCCCTCGGTGGACTAGGATCATGCTGTCCCCACAGCTAAAACGGACTTCCCACAACTACTGCTAAGTCGGGTGGATAACCTACCCACCTCCACCATACTAATCACGAACTAGGGAATAATCATAAGTGTTACTGCATCTTCCACAAAACAATGTCCCTGGTCCCAAGCCTATGGGAAATTCATAAGGATCAGAAGGTTGAAACTGAAACTGCTGAGGTGGACTCCCCACTGGATGAAACTTCGAAGGCCCTAGCACTTGAGACCTTCCATTGGAAGCCTTTCACTTTATAGAGCCAAGATAGATCCCATATGCAGGTAGAACACCTTTCAAGTGAATTCTCTCAACAACTTCAACCTTCTTCTAGACCTCTAGGTATGTTTCCAAGGTGAACATAATAACTAAATACTATAGGGAAGGATGAAAAATCTAATAATCTGTCCTAAGACTCTTAATTTGGTAAGAGATCTGAAGTGAAGTGAAGGAGATCCTTGAACATGATCCCCAAATCCCGTAATGACATAATCCCATGATCGAGGGGGAGTAGCTTCTATAGCTTCTCAGCCTTCATTATTAAAGAATGGAATTCTTCTCGAAACTCTTTCTCGAAATAGACCCACATAACATCGACCTTATTTCTCTCCCCCAAGTACAACATACACCACTAACACACATCACCCTTCATCCTACTAGCCACCAACAGAACCCATTACTATTTCAAATCCCAGATTAGGATGAAGGTGATCTCAAGCTCTCCAAGCCATCTCTCTATCTCCATGTCAAGGACACTACCCTCATACTTTCCCAAAGTCTGCTGTTGGAAAGCACATAACATTCTCTACCACTGGTTGTCCTCCTCTTCTAGATCAACCCTCCACCAATCAGCAGAACTGACCTACTAATCCTCCACATCCCAATCCAGTAATAGGAAATGAATGGGTTCTATAGCTAAATGGTAAACAAGGAACTCCTAATCCTGATTAGTATGGAATATAAATTTGAATTAATTTTAACCCATTATTTATTTTAAATTCCGAAAATACCATGATAAAAAAGAAAACAAGTCATAATGATGCATGCACATTTTCCTAGGTTCTATACCCTCCAACCAGTGTAGCCTATCTTGGTCATTTTATAAGCTTAGAGTCCTTGCATCAGATCTGGGGGGTCCCTAAAATCCCGTGTCCAAGTTTGTATTCCCTAGACTATTTCATGCACCAAGATCACGTTACTCTATTTCCCTATGATCCCATGAAATATTCACTATACCAAACTTATAACTCTATCATATCTCTCATACTCCCTATGATACCATTCTGTCCGGACATCCTTCCTCCAAAGATGACCCTCTTATGCTAGCAATTGATAAAGAGATATTATGCCCCCCAAGTCCCGCCTCTAGTAGGCCCCGTGGTGGCGACTGACACCAAGGGTATAAAAATATAACAAAATGGTAGAAATTACCCTTTTTATAGTAAACACGATCAAGATATAAGATGAATCAACCTCAAAAAAACATCATTAAATAAATATAAAGAATCCAAAAATCCATCCTACATGTATGTTTAATGTAAAAAAATTATAAATAAAATTAAAATATATAAAGTAAATACCAAAAGAAAAAAGATAAGAAGTGAAACAACAACTATCTCAATGCCCAAGATAGTTAGGACCATCATGGTCCACATAATTTCCCTGGAAACATGAAAATATTTTGATTTACATAAGGTAAGCATGAATGTAAAATCAGTAGAAAAATCCAAATTCTCTCATGCACATGTTGGGGAAGCATAATAATTCTCATATGAGACAACAATATAAGCTCAAAAGCCCTTAACCAGGTATGCTATCCACCCCAACCTCACTAAATTCACACTCACTAAATAAAATAGGTAGAGTAATGTAAAGTAGTACGCACGTAGATGATAGGGTACCCCACACCACATACCCTTGGTTAATTTATTATTCCTAATGGTAAATGTCCTAACTCTACCACACTCTTCCACAAGCCCCACTGCCACAACCTGCCCACACACAACAAATCCACCTACCACATACTAACGAAAAACACTTGGGACACTACCACATCACAACATTACCACAAAAAATTGGGCCACAAAACCGTAACCTCTTTCTGAAGGCACGTGGGAAAGCACAACATTTCTCATCTCGAAGACACATGAAAAAACACACTTCACCTGTAGAAACCTAGGCCCTATAACTGCATTGAAAATTCCCCAAATAGTCCTAGACAATTACTAGAATAGTTAGAAGAGAAGATCCAATAACCATCCATCCATCCTCCCCCTAAGATGTTGGTTAAGGAAACCCTCCACCCTAATAATGGGGATGTTCAACACCTAGTTCTCATCATGGGTGGGGAGCGTATAGAAATAACAAGGAACTACATGTATATATATATATATGTACCAAACACTCACCCAAACCTATGGGTTTTTAAAAAAATATCCATCCCACACAATACTACCCTTGATGCCGCCTCTAATGCATAACCATGCATCTAGCCATAGAATAAATTCATATCCCCAGCCAATTTATTTAACAACTTTTCATTCTATATTAAACAATCCAAAATTATTATTTCTATTGCTACCTGAGAAAATAAAAAAAAACATCACACATTATAAGGGAAAAGAAACCATACCAACCACTACCAATGAAAAAAATAGAGAATGAAGGACCTGGGTAAATGAATCCACTCTAACAAAAATTCCGAATATACCAATCTCCTGAAACTTTGGGAGAAACCCCTACGAAAGGTAACATCATCTTACTTGAAAATTATCCCTCCCAAACCATCCTCAACATCTCCGCTACACGAAAAGAACCAAATCGATAAAAATAAAAAAAACTCAACCAGATTGTAGTCCCATAACAAAAATGACCCATGATCATCTACCATAACACAACCCATATTTAGAACCACTTTTCAACAAGTTCATCCATTCCACAATCTATCAATCTCTCCATAAGATATCCCATTACACCCTTAATCCATCCACACATACCACTGTGCTCTCAATAGTATCACCACACAACCCGTATAAATAACAAGATAGAAAATATTCACCCACTAAATAAAACCACACTAAAAAAGGCTAAGGATATTCAAATTTAACACACTTTTTATTTAATTTCACTTTGATAAATCAGGGGTTATCTCAAAACAATTTTGATCCTAGGGAATCCATTTATTTAACCGAGTATATGTGGTTAATCAATTTCATAATTCTAGAGTTAAACATGGGATACATAACATATGTAAAGCATCACCCATATGCAAGAAAATACAACCAACAACCATGATTTTTAAAAGGCATAAAACTCACAATATGGATCAATGATAATTGATAAAACAACACAAGTTGCATCATCTGCTTCCTCACCCGTCAATTTTTTATAAGGTAACAAAACCAATTATCGTAGTAGTACGTATTATATTTATTATAGTTTAGATTATCTTCGTAACATTGGGATATGACCATTAACACCAAGAGACATTATATTACCCACCCCACATGACACACAAATAAATAAAGACTAAGGTAGCGCTACCTAGAGGAATAGATGATCAACAACTCCTCCATGTGGAAAAACAGAGGGTCACAAAAGCAATAGGAGACTCCAAGGGAAACTAAATCCGAAGGCCACAATAAAACACATATCTCCATGGGGAATAGAGTATTTGGGAACACCAAGAGAAAAAAGGAAACACTTGGGGAAGAAAATATCTCTACTTATAAGAGCCAACTCCTATGTCAACGAAAGGAAAACGTTTCAGTGGCCATTAATGTCGAATTGTGGTCAAGACCACACGTCTTGGTCATTTCAAAGTCTTCAGGGCATTAAAAAAATTAATGATATAATTAATAAACTTTGAAACACATTTTAATATGGGAATAAATGGGTTTAAACTCAATTTATGTCATATAAAATGTAAGAGGGGTGAAACTGGAAAAACAGGAAAAATATTGAAATGACTCACTGACGTGAGTCACTGATGCCACTGAAAGATGCAAGTCACCGACATGACTCACCGATAATGAGTCACCTATGTGATCCCTGGATAGTGATTCAAGAACATGACCCACCGACAAGACAAGAATGAGAGGATACAACACCTGCCATTGGGGAAAGCCTGTGCATGCATGAGATACCCAAGCTGAACAACCTTGCAAAGGTGGGGAGATGATTTCATGATGAAGATGCTAGGGAGGAGCAGTTCCAAGTAGTTAGTCTAGGTTGTATGTAATGCTTGAAGCCTACGGGAAATGAATTCTTCTAAGGCCCACCGACCATATAATACTTAAGCCTACGTGCCTTGTAAGGGTTCCACCTCACCCCTTGAAAGGTAGATTATCAAAAAATCAATAAAAAATGAAGGCCTTCGGGCCATTTGATGGAGTAACCGACTCCCAGTCTATCGATGCATTAAATACTAACGCCAAACCTACCGACACCAGACCTACAGTTGGAAAACTGTCATTTTGGATAACTCTTAATATGAGTCACTAAGAGTCCCTATAATACTTCATACACATAATTTTTACAAAAGAATGGACCAGAGTGGTCGGGGCCAATACTGACTTCATCTTCTTTTTCATCTATAGCTGCAATTTACTATGAATCATTATTATCATATTTATAAAGAACATTCACATTCAAAGAGTCAAAATTATTATTATTTTCTTTATTATAGAATTATTACCCTCTACCATTAATAATATATCCCATAACAATACTATCAACACCTTTATGATCAATATTAAAATTATTCTCACCCTTTAAATTTGATAATAAAATCGGTATGAAACACCATTATGAATTTTAAACATGGGATTTTTTTATTATAAATACCATATGAAGTCATAGAAGAGTTTGGAATAAACAAACATTTATTCTGAATATAATCTGATACAAAAATATATTGGATCCAAAATTATCATTGTTTCCAACACTTTTGCCGGGGCGCACATATCCGTCAGCGGAGGATGCGCTGCTGTTGCCCCACATTCCCACTTCCCAAAGGCGGGCGACATCTGCTCTTTATTCAGGGATGTCTGCTCCTTGATCGAAACCGGGATGATGGGATTTCAGTTCTTCCTTCCGTGGATTCCTCCTCAGAACTCGTCACCTAGTCTGGGTCTCCCTCATAGATTTAATATGTTTTTCGTGAAACTCTTCCTAGTGCCATGATTCCATGGATGACGGTTAATTACACTGCTTCTATCAGGACAATCCAAAGGGTCTGGTTAGGGCAGTAACCTTCAGTCGGGGGAGTAGTCACGTCGAGGCATCTGTAGCATGTCTGAATGCTGGGGAACTGGCATGTCTATCTTTTCTCCCTTGACATAGGGATTCTCAAGGGCATGGAAGCCCGAGGCATCCCACATCAATCATAGGGAATCATATGCCCTAGGCATATATCTGAGGTTTTCCTCGGCTTCCTATGTTTGACACAGGGTATGCCACAGGTTTAACGTCTAGCAGAGACGGTTATGCCAAGGGCATGCCATCCGAAGTTTTCCTCAGGCATCTCATGTTTATCACAAGGTAGGTCGCAAGTTTAACATCCAGTGTAGACGGGTCGGCCTGATCAAAACACTAGCCGGAGTAGATCAGATCGATGAATTTTCCTTGAAGGGATGCCAATATCGGGGCCAACCTGTGGGTGGCTTCCTGAATGTTGTGAAGAGGAACGGAATGGCATGATCTCACCGGGATACGGCGGTCCTGGTGAGAATCAGGGTGGATGATGGATGGATGGATGAAGCGGAGGGGGACTGAGATGGGACTATAGCGAGGGAGATAGTATGATTGGGATTGAGCCTTGAAGAGACCTCCTACGTATCCACGTGGTAGATAATCAAAGTCCGCATAGTTCGGGGTGGTGCCGGCGAGCCGACATGAAGGTGGACCTTGGCTCGATGGGCATCGTCAGTGAACCAACATGGAGGTGAACCTAGGAGTCCACTGGTGGTGGGCTTGAACCTCGTGGAGGCTTCCTACGTACCATGCCTTGACATTGATCAAAGTCCTCGTAGTTCAGGTAGAATTTGGAATACAGTTTAACGTCATGTGGGACGGAGGTAAACCGACGTGAATGGGATCGGAACTATCGGGTGATGGGTTTGAACCTTATGGAGGCTTCCTACATACCATGCAATGACATGGATCAAAGACCTCATAGTTCAGAATGGTGTGTTGGCAAACCAACGCGAATGAGGACCTTGGTCCGGATGGTGCGGGGCTTACACACTAGGCTGCCCAGGTGCTGGTGACCTGATGTAAAGAAGGTTAGAGTGGCCAACAGGTGGTGGGCTTGAACCTCTGGGAGGCTTCCTACGTACCATGCCTTGATATGGATCAAATACCACGTAGTTCAGGTTGGACGCCAGAAGGCTGACGTGAATGAGGAGGACCAGGGGGTCCTAGTGGTGGTGGGATTGGACCTCGTGAAGGCTTCCTACGTACCATGCCTTATCACGGATCAAAGACCATGTAGTTCAGGTTGGTCACAATGACTTGTCACTGGACAGGAATGCAGTTTAACGTCGTGCGGACGAAGATGAACCCAGACGTGAATAAACGACGAGAGGTGGGCTTGAACCTCGTGGAGGCCTCCTACGTACCACGCCTTGACATGGATCAAAGACCCCGTAGTTCAAAGGGGCTTCATCCGCGAACCGACATGAAGGTGAACCCGGGGTCCACTTGGTGGTGGTCTTGAAACTCATGAGGCTTCCTATGTACCATGCCTTGACATGGATCAATGTCCACGTAGTTCGGGAATGGCGGTGGGTGTCGGAGAATCGACGTAAATGAGGGACCTTGGTCCGATGGGAGATGGGCTTGAACCTCGTGAGGCTTCCTACGTACCATGCCTTGACATGGATCAAATTCCTCGCAGTTCGGGTTGGTCACAACGGCTTGCTGTCTGACTGGAATGCAGTTTAACATCATGCTAGAAGAAGGTAGAACACGACTTGAAGAAGTGACGGATGGGCTTGATCATCGTGGAGGCTTCCTACGTACCATGCCGTGACATGGATAAAAGACTTCGTAGTTCAAATGGGTGTGCAGTTTAATGTCATTGTGGGATAGGGGCACAGAGTTTAAGGTCATCCTGGATGAGGTCATACAGTTTAACGTCTTGCTGGACAAGGTGTTGTCATGGCCAATGCTTAGTCTAAGCCCACGTGAGTCATGCTCAGTGTGAGAATCAAGAGGCAGCAGGGACATGACGATCACGTCGTGAAGGGTGCGTCCTTGAGAAACAAAGAGGGGATTACGCGTTGGGCGGCCCATGGTGCTGGTACTTACTTCAGGATGGAGGCCCGAAGTGTGAAAAAGCGTGGCGGGAGAGGGATTTGGGACCAAAGATGGAAGGTGCCTCATTCCCTATCGCACCCTCCGCTGGCCTTGGAAGTGGGGAAGTGCAGAGGTGCATGGGTGCTACATTCCGCAAGAGAGGCTTGGTGCTTATACCGGGGTGGTTTCCCTTCTCCCATGGACATACTCTACTCCGAGAAGGAGGATATCATCCCTTGTGGAGGGGGTGACCCCGTCTCTGTGGAGACGAGTGGTGTAAAAAATGTCCGAGCTGGGGGGACCCTATGTGCGATGCACGGGGTCGGATCATAGTTTAACGTCATGTGTTGAGGATGAGGTGATTAGCAGTTTAACGTCCTACAGCTCGGACGAGGTGGGTTTACTCCACACCCCTAGGACTTACATAACTGGTACCCTCTGTTCCTTGGGGGAGGGAAGTTACTGGCAAGTCCACGGTAGGGGGGGTGGGGGGGGGGGGTAGAGCGAACCATCGAGGGGTCGACGTTAAAGTGGCTATGCGAAGAAGCAATAGAAATTAGCATGCCTATGAGGAGATGCATTAGGCGATGCAACGCTACGGGTGGTGTTGTCCATGGGATTTTGAAATCACATCGTGCAAACCTGGAGGGTCGCACGGGAGGAGGAATTTCCAAGCAAAGGATTATGCTTCGCGAAGTGGAGTGCCTCGACCTTAGCATGGGGCAGGGGTGTGACTGCTAGGTGCTTCGCGAAATGGAATAGTATTCGCAGAGCAATGCCTCATGAGGCAGAGGGGCCTCATGAAGCAAGGTGCTGAGAAGCAGTGTGCTTCATGATGTACGACGACCCTGCCATGGCATGTGGATCACTAGTAACGGATGAGTGTTTCGCGAAGCATAAATGCTCCATGGCTGCCTGGGTTCCCTTGGGAATCCCCTTCCTTCGTGAATTCCCTTAGGCTTCACGAAGGGCATCCCTCTTGGAAGAGGGGCTCAAGACGAGACAGGGAGAAGGCATCTAGCAAAGTAGAAGTACCTCGTAGAGCTCATGATTCTCATGGGGAAAGGGTGCTTCGTGATTCGGGTGCTGAGAATTTGAAAGGTCGGATCGTTCGTTATTTGGGCTCAGAGGGAACCCAGTATTTATAGGCACGGGGCGCCGCGAAGTAGAGATCACGCGGCGTGAAGGGCCGTCGGGTGCTTCGCGGCGAGCTCGCGAACGTCAGTTCATTCACGGAGGGTTACCGCCTCATGATCTTCGCAGAGGGCTCCCAAACGTCAGGGCGTTCGTAGAGCGTTACTGCCTCCTGTGCTTCGCGGCGGGCTCGCGAATGTCAGTGGGTTTCTGGAGCATTACCGCCTCCTGTGCTTCGTGGCGGGCTCGCGAATGTCAGGGCATTCAAAGAGTGTTACCGCCTCTTGTGCTTCGTGGAGGCTGCGATGCTCAGGGGGTGCTTCGCATCAGAGCTTCGCGAGGCAGCACGCGGGGATTCTTTTCCATCCCTTCTTTGCGTGCAATATTTGGGCGCCAAAAAATTCACCCCCTCATACTTGGAGCCGCGGAGGGACGAAGGGTCAAAGTTTGATGGAAAATCGCAGAAATTATCGGCGGTTCAAGATGCGGCCTCGCGAAGGGTCCCGCCATGCTGCCGGCTGCCACGCTGTCTGGATGCGCCGCGATGCTCCGCGCGGGCAGGACATGCCGCGAAGCTCCGGGGTCGCCGCCTATAAATGGGGGGGGGGGATAACTTCTAGTTTTTCCTCTCGTGACTCTTGTCCTCTTGCGCTCTCGACTTCGCGAATCTCCGCGTACTCTACATCTTCTCTTCGCGAATCGAGATTCGTGGCGAACCACGGGTCTCCGACTCGACGACCGCGCGAATAAATCTTCTGTTTGCTAGCCTAGGCCAGACTGCACAGATTGGTTTTGCAACCGAACTTCGTGAGGGATCTTCGCAAGAAATCTTCACGATCCAGCCCAAAACAAAATCCTTTTTCTGAGTTCCGAAACCGAAATGACCCATCGGGAGGCTGTATTGGGGGTCCTTGCAGACGCCGCCTGGAGGGATGAGATGGATAACTGTTTTGGCCTAGGGGATATGGTCCGAAGCCACTCAGACCATACATCTTTGATAGAACTACTATCAGAGGGTCAGAAGAACTATCTACAGTGCAAGAAGCTGCCCTTATATGGCTTCGGGCTTAGGTATGAAATCTTCATCCCTGAGGCGAGTAGGGACGAACCAGCTTACTGGTTCAGAAGCACGCCATGCCAGCGCTAGTGGTTCAGGGCGGCTGATGGTCATGCGCGGGAGGATTTCACACCCATCACCGCCGACTGTCTCTAAAACCACGTGAACAATATTGACGGGAATCCACTGCAACCAGAGACGTCCCCTCCTTTACACTGTACCATGCTGAAGGCGGCTTTGCAGGATTCAAAGAAGGGGTGGTCTGATGAGTGGGACCTGTGCCAGGGCGGCAACTTCACCAATGACTGGGCATGGGCCTACTGGGTAGGCGCCTCATGTGAGGAGTTTGGGGATGAGATAAGGAGAGTTGGTTTGTATGAGGCTGCATGGGCCTCCCAATTCCACATTTACCAACCGGAACAGGTGATGCCGGAGCCGCTGAGCAGATGGTCGTCTAGAACAAATACTTTTCACCTGCACCATGGGGAGGTGGCCATCAGCCTGTGGGATGTCCACCAGATTTCAGGGGTTCTGATCTTGGGGGTAATGTATGATGAGTTCCTCCCCGTCATGAGCACGTGGGAGGATACGTAGCAGATACCGCGACTGGCGTCGGCACTAATGGCACTGGTCCCTAGAGAGGACAAGGAAGCAGTGAGGGATGTCCACTTTAATAAGTGGTTCGAGAGGTTCCTGAACTTCCCAGAGAATCGAGTGTTTCCACCGAGGCCTCAAACTTTTCCAAAGGTGGCTCAATGGGGCAAAGAGCACTCGTACTAGAGGGTCTTGGAGGACAGCCAATGGAAGACTTGGGGTTTCAGTGTCAGCACTGAAAATCAGCCGATAGTCAGGCTGGCGGCATTCATCGCGACCCTTATCTGCGGTTAGATCCTACCAGTGAGGGATACCAGCATGGGGGTGCGGCCTAGTTTGTTTATCATGGCGTCAGTACTGGCCATGGGGAAACATGTCAATATGGGGATTCCAATGCTTTCCAAGATGTACAGGATGCTGTGGAACGTTAGAGAGGGCAGAAAGCCGCCAAGGATATGTGGGCCCTTCCACCTTCTGTTTGGGTGGATTGTGGCGCACATCAGGGGGATTTATGAGTATCCAAACCCTATCTCGCCGCTGGGATTGAACTTCCGCCCCTATATTCTGAATGCAGCCAGGAGATTCCCATTCAAACTAACTGTGTTGATGGTGCTGAACCGGGTGTGGAGGATGGATGAGTTTAACTTCCACCCATTTCCATTGCTGACGAGGATACTTACTGACGACGGGCGGGGAACAAAAGAGCACCGGGCATATCTCATGGCCTTTCGAGGTAGAGTTTTGGTGGCACAAGTGGATCGTGAGCCGCTCTATGAACCGTACACCCCGCATCAGTTTGTGAGGCAGTTCTGGTGCCTCCAGCATCTGACCCCGCAGGTCTAATGGGATGTGCGTCATGAGGAGCACCCATGTGTGATGAGGCAGCTGTGGCTCATGTTCACACGGGTAGACGGGAAGATGCGAATTTCATTGCCTCCGTCCACCGCCGCTTTCAGATTAGTGAGGGAGTATTCCATTAGCTGGGAGGCTTCTTATCAGGGGGAGATCTTGAGGTACACAATTATTTAGGTTGGTGACGGCTGGCCTCCTCTATCCCGAGGTCGGGGTCATAGGGCAGCAAGGGCCTCTCGTGGTGGCGGGGCCGCCATGGCGGCGAGACCTGCACCGGCCAAGGGTGTGGCAGCAACGGCGGATCCGGTGATTCTGGAAGAGTAGGGCCATCCGGAGGGGCGGCAATCGAGGGGATTTCGTAGGATATCCACCCAGGCTCTGGGGAAGCAGCTACGTAATATCGACATGGCAGAGGATGCGGTCTTCCTGGAGGCCAAGGACATTTGGGATGTCAACCGGCAATTCCTCAGCCCACCCGAGATATGGGTTCACTTAATCACCTTGAGATGGAGTTATCGGGCATAATCCCAGTCCGAGATAGTTTCACGGCATCTCCAGTTGAGGCGGAGTGATACATGGACGAGCTGGAGGACTACGTACACTCCAGTAGGTTCCCACGCCCAATGACAGATCGGGTGAGGTTACTGCTGGATCGGACGGTCCCCCCACAGCTGTCAGCCGCCGATCTGAGGGAGTGCTTCCCACTACCGGAAGAATCAATGGACTACTCTCAAGAGGATGAGGCTGGTGGTGGGAGCCTGTTGGAGGAGGGCGAAGTCGGAGACCAAGACTCAGATTATGGTTATTTCACCAAGGCTCTCAAGGTAGCATTCTGAACATCTTTCCTTACGGTCCATTCTCAGGACATCACAGATTTCTCACCGATGTTTGAACTATGTAGGAGGAACTCGTACTCATGCGTCGCTCTCGCCCCTCAGCGGGTGACGATGCAGGACCTTCAGAACCTGCACCTACGGCTGCATCCAGTTCTGTGTCTGGTAGGACCAGAGCACCCGAGGTGGCTCTTCAGGAATCTCTAGACTCTCCAACAGTATACGGAGGGCCATGCCTCAGGGTCCCATCAGCATAGACTCAAGAGAAGCACTAGGAGATCGATCTCCGTACGTTTCCTCTACTGGATTCACTATTGTCACATGTAGATTGTGCCAACTAATGTTTGTGTCTCTCTCTGTCGTACAGTTCTTCGACTGGCATGGGCTACTGCGACAAGGTTTGTTGGGATGTATGGCGGCATCCCACCTAGGGGAATGCAGGTGATAGTGGAAATATTCCCCCCCATCTCCCCGAGCTGCTACACACACTATCACCGGTGGGGCCACCCTCAGGGTCTTTCCTGACGTTATTGAAGTGGAGTCTGATGACGAGGATCAATCGGTCGACCCAAGTCCCATCACGCCTACTCCGGCACCAAATGTCGTGCCAGATTCAACACCAGATGCAGATCCTGCCGATGACTTCTTGCGGGCGTATCCTGCATACGAGCCTGCCAATCGCATAGACTGGGACGAAACGACCTCCGACGAGGAGGACAACAACATAGTCCACCGCCGATCGTGGAAGCTAATCACATACTTCCTCAAGGACACCCCCAAACGCTATGGATGAACGAAATGGATAGAATTCACTAGTGGTTGTGCGAACTGTGCGCTGGGGGAGTGGATGCCCAACGTCCTCATACACTCATCCGAGATCTCATGGTCTAGCAGATCAAAGAGTATGATCGCGGGATCAGCGTGTGTTGGAAGCGGAGGAAGGCGACCAACATCAAGAAGCTCGAGGAGGATGAAAGAGAGGTCCAACAGATGCAGACACAGGTAGATGAGCACTCAGCCTCTCTTAATGAACAATCTAAGCTGATTTCACAGTTGAAGGCCCAGCTGGCAGAGGCAAAAGAGTGTATGTGGCAGGCTCTTGGAAAGATGGCTGCCATTCAGGCTGGCGTAGAAAGGGCCAGAGCCAAGGTTGACAAACTGTGCCCCGCCGCTGCTGAGGAGAAGCGGGAGTTTAGTCGGAAATAACAAGTCTTGGATGCCACAAGATGAAGGGTGGTGAAGCTGCAACGTTCTTTTGACAGGGTCAACCCATCCATGGGGGGAGTCAACCCCCGAGTATTGTAACAAATTACAATCCTTTTAATGGTACTTTTACACTTCACTTTTTTATTCTTTTGAATACCATAGAAAGCACAATTTCCACTATTTTCATCGGTTCATTACATCCCTATAATGTTGGTGGGATGTCCGGCGACAATCCCCCAAGCTCACGTGGGTCATGCCCAATGTGAGAAACAGGAGATAGTTGCCTCATCGTCCCTCCCAACATGGGAGTGGAAAACAAGCTTCGGGCATCCGGGGTTTGGATAACCAGTCCGGATTTTCAGAAGGTGGGAGAGGCCTACCGGAGAAGGAGGTTCTTAGAACAACTGAATTACCATTTCTTTAGCCTGCTCTTATGCACGAACGGTGCAATGCCAGGGGCGCTGAAATCGGTCCGAACAGATGGAAATGGGAAGTGTGGATCACGATACCCAAGATTCGAAACACTGCGGGGATAGCGTGACAATAAAGGACAATCATTAACCGTGGTGGAGAAACGATATCCTTAATACGTTAGCCTGAAATGGGGACAAAAAATGAGGGTCGACCGTTGACTATGTTCGAAACACGGGACCATGTCGCAAATGTTGTTGGTAAATCCTTTAGGACGTTGGCCCAGGATAGATGGCGGACCCTAGGTCAAGCATCCATACTGCTAGGGGGTCCTTTCAGACACGACCAGTCGTCCAGAACGTTGGCCCAGGATGGTATGTGAGCCGATGCGGCATGGGACCAGGCCGTTAGGGGGTCCCTTCAGTCATGATAGGGGACGAGGGTCTGAATAAGGGGTATGCAAAGCATGGAATATGGATCCATGGTTTGTCCGTTCAGAATCCAACACATTGGTAGTTACACCACCATGGTGGGAGTACGCCAGATGGGCGCATTGTTATGGTTATGGATCCTTCCATATTTGGGACAGGGTGTCTCAAGCGAGGGGTCCGTCCCGGGGGCCGGAAAGGGGAAGGATGAGATTAATGATTTATATATGTTGGACCGATGGCAAAATAACAGGTTGTCTCTACGTATCCCATGAGGATGGGAATCCAGCCATACGTAGTTCTAGAGGAGAAATAATAGGAAATTTTCTATGGGCTGGACCCTAGGAAAAATACCAGGGTGTCTCTACGTATCCCATGAGGATGTGAATCAAGCCATACATAGTTTTGGAAGCGTAGTTTAACGTCATGAAGGACTATGAGAATCCTGACCATGTTGGTACACATCCTGCCAAAACTACTACACCCACATGAGTCATGCTCGGTGTGGGAAACAAGAAGTAGTGGTGGGACTTTCCCAACACCGAAAAGGGAAGGTTAGGGTGAAGGGATGCTCGGTGAATACTAGCCCCATGATACTAACACGCCCATGTGGCACACTTAGATGCGCGAAGAGATAGAGCCGAATATGTTGGAATTCCACTTGAACATGAGGAAGTGGAAATCTGTGAATCGTGATGCTCGAGAGTTAGATCACAATGATGGCGGCGTGACGATAGAGGATAACTTTTAACCGTGATGGAAATGCAGCATTCATATCGTGTTAGCCTAGAATGGGGACAGACAAAAGAGGGTTGAACGTTGACCATGTTAGAAACACGAGACCATGTCACTAATGTTGTCAGAGATCCTTAGGGACGTTGGCCCGAGATGATAGGGGAGACCTTAGGCCCAACTTCCATGGAGAGCCCTTAATCCTAGTATCCATGTCTTCCGAGGGTCCTTTTGGATGTGGAAGAGGATGAGGATCCAAATAGCAAGCTCAGAAACTTGGTCCTGGGACGGGGGGAATGTCCCCATGAAAATCCCACACTTCGGGCTCTTTGTCAAAACACATCTGAATATGACAATGAGACTTATTAGATAGAGGGGGAAGAGTCCTTTCCAATATGAAGATCTTAGTTTAGGGTCATAGAATTCGGACTATGAATGGGTAAGGGGGGCAGGGGACACATGGCCAGGTGGTTACAAAACCCAACGTGAATGAGGACCTAAGCCCTACGTACCGTGTGTTCTCTGGGGAAATGCTCGAGTCGAGGGACCGAACATGAAGGTTAGGCTGGGCCTATGGGGAAGTTCCTGGACACTCCTACATATCTCATGAGGATGAGAATCAAGCCATACGTAGTTCTGAAGGGTGACATGGTAAGATACCAGTGCCAGGGGAAAAAGGGAAGTGCGGGCGTTGCCCTTATACTGAAAGAAGTGGAATTTGATAAATCTCGTTTTTCCTTTAAGGTGAGTAGTTTTTTTTGAAGCAGCAGGCCTAGGTTAGCAGGCCCTGGTGTCGCCACAAGAATCAAGCTGTGATAGGAATTAAAAAATGGCATGGCACATGACCAATACCCAATGTGATGTCCTTTAAAACGAGGTCATAACAATGCAGTGCCGTTTTTCGTCGTGCGGCCAGGACGCTAATGTCATAGTTTAGGGTCGTGTGATAGGACCAAGCATTCATTTTAACGTCATGCAGCACAGACGAAGCAGAGAAGATGCTAGGCGGGGAATGTGTATGGTGTCGCGTGGCATAACCGACGCGAATGGGGACATAATCACACATTATACCGTACGCAGTCCCGAGAGAGGAACCTCAGGCCGAGGGGCCCACTTAGAGGTGAAAGGTAACAGGGGAGAGACTAGCTCCCAGATGAACTGGACCCGAAAATGAGATGTTTGGGAGGTCCTACATATCCCATGAGGATAGGATTTCTGGCTAAGCGTAGTTCCAAGGAGATCCTTGTTTATGGTCTTAGAGCTTAGACCATGAGTGGGTGACAACTTTCTAGGTAAGCACCGACCTCGGCCCGATCACTAAGCCCACGTGAGTTAAACTCAGTTTGGGAAACAAGGGGGGAAGATCCTTTTCGCAATACCTAAAACAGCCCATTAGGGGGAGTTGGTGAAGACCCCCGAAGGACACCTTGGACACGACTTTGTTCCCCCAACACGCAGACGTGCACAAAGGAATTATACCAAGAGTTCTGAAACTCTAATTGGACACGATGAGACTGGAGAAGGATGTGAATCGTGTAACTGAAATTTCGGGCTTAAGGGGTTGGCATGGTGATAGAGGAAAACCGTTAACTGGGGCGGAAAAACAGTTTCCATATCGTGTTAGCCTGAGGTGGGAACAACAAATGAGCATCGACCGCTGACCATATTCGCAACATAGGATTTTTATCGATTTGTTGTCTGAAACCCTTGGCGACGTTGGCCCATAACGGTAGGAGAGCCCTTGGGTGTAGTATCCAGGACGTTCTTGGGGGTACCTCCAGGTGTGAAAGATGACGGAAGCCCTGATGAAGGGATATGTAATGCCTGGAAGGTGGGTGCGGACGTGTCCGAGTAAAGTCTGGCACTCCAGGTAATAAACTGTAGTACCCTTAGGCACATTGGTGAACCGTCAGAAAGGGTCGATGAAATAGCTCGAGAATGAGAGGCACATGGCATGGTTATTAAAAGAACGATGTGAATGAGGTCATAATATCATACCACGCCACATAATCCCCTCGTGGAGGAATGGTAGACCAAGGGTCCTAGTTGGGATGAAGATTCCCGAGAGATGGGGCTGGACCTGAAGCCTAGACATTCAGGTGATCCTATGTATCCCACGAGGATGTGAATCAAGCCACACATAGTTCTCCAGATACAGTTTAACATCATACGGGACGAGGAGGGGAGTAATATACCCCTAAACAGGGGAGGTGTACGGTACAAATAAACCGACGTGAATGAGGACATAATCCCACACCACACCATACACTCTCATAAGAGAGGACCTGGGCCAGGGGCCCGAAACGGCCAAGGGGCCTAATTGTTAGGCATTGGTCAGGAGGGCCTAACCTTCTTGCAGTTTAACGTCTTGCGGTAAGGATGAGGGCCAGGGGCCCAAGGAGGCCAAGGGGCCTGAGGTTGGGAATTGGCCAGGAAGGCCTGACCTACTTGCAGTTTAACATCTTGCGGTAAGGACAAGGGCCAGGGGCCCAAGGAGGCCAAGGGGCCCGAGGTTGGGCATTGGTCAGGAAGGCCTGAACTGCTTGAAGTTTAACATCTTTCAGTATGGGTGAGGAAAAAGATAACTATATCTCATCCGGGGAGGTGTACAACGTGGTGAGTGAATCGACGTGAAAGAGGATGTAATCCTACACCACGCCGTATGTATTGACCCAAGGGGAATATTTTGGCTTTTGGGCTGGGCCAACAGACGAAATGTCCGGGCGTTCCTACGTATCCCATTAGGATGGGAATCAAGATATACATAGTTCTTAATGGCCATGCAGTTTAATGTCATGCTGGACAAAGGATGCATCTCATTGGGGATATGTATGGTATGGCAAGTAATCTGGCATAAATGAGGACGTAGTCCCAGACCACACCGTACAATCCTGCAAGAGGGTGAGTCGGGGAAAACCCAGGGGCCTGAGGCCGAGCTGCGGTCAGGGAGACCTGACCAGCTTGCAGTTTAATGTCTTACAATGAGGACAGGGAGAGATCTTAGATTAAGGTCATACAACTCGGACCATTTTGCAGTTTATCATCTTGCAGGACAAGGATATAGTTTATGGTTGTGAAAGACCATTTTTTCCTAGGCAAAGTATCGCTTGAGGAACTTGGCATTGGTGGGAGGAGTTATGCGCTCACCATTCGTGGTTGACAAGGAGTATGCTCCGTTGGGTTAAACCTTGTGGATGGAGTGGGGTCCTTCCCATTTGGGCTCTAGCTTGGGTGGTTTCCTACTGGGGATCATTGGCGCTCGAAGGGCTAAAACCAGATAGCCCTGCAGAAAAGAGTGAAGGCGAACCTTCTAGTTGAATGCCCTTGCTATCTTATTTTGATGTCTTTCCAGATTGTGCAGGGCACGAAGCCTGTTCTCTTCCAGTGCTTCCAATTCAGCTAGACTGATTTCATCCACCTCATCTGGTGCTTGTTGGTCCTAGACTACAGTGCGTAATGGTGGAAGATGGATCTCAATGGGTTGGACGGCCTCAGCCCCATACACCAGGGAATATGGGGTCACCTGGGTGGAATTGCGAGTCTTCATCTAATAAGACCAGAGGGTGTTGGGGAGCTTGTCTGGCCAACGTTTCTTGTTTTGACCAACCATTTTTTGCCGAATGTTAGACATGGTTTTGTTGAACGCCTCGATCGGACCGTTTTCCTGTGCATGATAGCGGGAGGTATGGTTCGAACGGATATTGTACTTGGCATACAATTTTTCATCTCAACCACTCGGAAGTTGGGGCCGTTATCCTTGAGGACAGCGTGAGGGACCCCAACCCGGTGGATGATATTGGAGCTCAGATAATCAGCGATGGAACGAGCCTTGACCTCTTTGAGTGGAACTGCCTATGGCCACTTGGAGAAGAAATCTATAGCAGTTACGATGAATCTACACATGGGAGATATTGCTGGTGGATATGGTCCCACTACATCAAGTCCCCACACCGGAAATGGCCAAGTGTACCTTGTGGAGTGGAGGGGTTCCGGCGGCCAATGCAGGAAGTTGGCACGAACTTGGGATGTGTGGCATCTCTTGGTAAGCTCGATACAATCATAGATCATGGAGGGCCAGAAGTACCTCAACCTCTGGATTTGATGCGGCTGCTTTTTCCCAGCTTGATGGGAACCACAGGAACCGGCGTGAACCTCTTGCATAAACTGGGATATCTTGACTCCTTGAATGTAACAGAGGAGAACTCCATCGAAGATCCACTTATAGAGGATCTTCTCAAGACTGGGACCACTCTGGAGGGTAAATTGCAATGCGCAACGTCGGATTCGCTCGCGCTCGGCCCGGTCGTCTGGGAGGCACCAATTTTGGAGATACTCGACAAAAGGTGCCCTCCAGTCGGGAGTGGCTTCAACCACTGTGTCTGACGAACCTGGGACCCTTAATGTAGAGGGTCCGGTGGTGATATGACTTACCCGCATGCCGTCATTGTTGTATTGGGTGATAGGGGCAATGACTTTCTTGTGTTCCACATGTATGATCAAATCATCTTGCTTGGGTTCCGCGAGCAACATAGCTAATCCGGCCAAAGCGTTAGCTCGACCGTTCTATGACCGAGGGATATGGGTGACCTCTAGCCGAGAGGAGAACTGGGAAATTAGGCGGAGGTTGCACTCCAATAATGGCATAAGCTCCGACTTCCTAATGACATAATCGCCATTGACCTTCTTGATTACCAGCTCGGAATCTCCTTTCACATGTAGATGGGTCACGTCGATCTTAAGGGCCAACTCGGGGCCGGTGATGAGAGCCTGGTACTCTGCCTCGTTGTTGGTACAACCTTCTGACAACAGGAACGAGTGTGGTAGGACATCTTGCGCCGGGGTGATGATGACGATACCCAGGCCCACTCTATTGAGATTTGGATCGTTGAGCCTCCTACCGGTGGGGCTCCGGGAGGCACCGTCAAAGTGAATTTTCCAACATGAGACGGTACGATCGACTGAGAGGATCATCTCATCAAGAAAATCTAGGTCCAGGGATTGATCCGTGGAGGTTGGATGGGCAGCATAAAGTCGGCCAACGTCTGTCCCTTAATGGCCTTTTGAGGTACGAACCTGATATCAAACTGCTAGAGAATCACCACCCACCATGCTAGTCGTCCAGTCAACATGGTGTGGTTCAGCATATAATTCAGTGGGTCTAACCGAGAGACCAATTGTACCTTATGGTGCTGCAGGTAATGCCACAACTTTTGTATGGAAAAAACGAGTGTGATGAAGCCCTTTTCGATAGGGGAGTATCTAACTTCCGTATCGAGAAGCATGCGACTGAGATAGTAGAGACAGTTCTCCATACCCTGGTTATTCTTATGGGCGAGAAGTGCACATACGGATCATTCCAGGTCTGTCATGTAAAGGACAGGCGGCCTTCCGAAGATGGGTGGCATCAAAACCAGAGGTTGGAGCAGCTACTGCTTGATTTCCTCGAAGGCGGTCCGACACTCTTTATCCCATTCGTAGGTGGAGCCCTTCTTCATGAGCTGAGAAAAGGGCTTACACATGCCGGCCAGATTCGCGATGAATCGGTGTATATAGGCTAAGTGGCCTTGGAGACCTCGAAGTTCCCGAATATTACTCGGGGGAGTCATTTGGCTGATGGCCTTGATCTTCTCTGGGTCGATCTCAATGCCCCGGTATCTAACAACAAAGACACGAAACTTCCCATAGGTGACCCCGAAGGCACACTTTAACTGGTTCATCTTCAGGTGGTGGGAACAGAAGATACAAAACACTTTCTCAAGGTCATTGAGATGGTCCTGGCACTGGCGTGATTTGACCACTAGGTCATCCACGTACATTCCACCAACGTCCCGAGAATTGGTCTGAATATGCGATGCATGTCCCTCTGATAAGTGGCACCTACATTTTTCCGGCCGAAGGGAAAAACCTAGTAACAAGAGGTACCTTGGGGAGCCCTGAAGGCAGTGGACTCCTTGTCCTCGGGGGCCATCCGGATTTGGTTGTACTCGGAATACCCATCCATGAAAGAGAGAGCTTAGAACCTGGCCATGGCATCAATTAATAAATCGGTCACCGGGAGGGGAAAGTCATCCTTTAGGCAGTGGCGATTGAGGTCATGGAAGTCGATGTAGGCCTTGATCTGCCCATTCTTCTTCATGACTGGCACAATGTTTGCAAGACACTTGGGGTACTAGATTTCCTTGATGATGTTGGCTTTGATAAGCTTGTCAACTTCGGCCTCAACCATAGCACCGTGAGAAGGGTGCATCTTTCTGGGAGGCTGCTTAAACCCGCAATGGTTTGAAGGGAGGCCCAGGCGGTGAACGACTACCTGGGGATCTAGTCCTGGAATCTCGTTGTAACTCCAGGTAAACACATCACAGTGTTGCTTGAGAAAGTCTACGTACCCCTACTGCTCCTTGGGGGACATGGCTGCACTGATCAATGTGGGTCTCGGATCTGCCTCGCTACCAAGGTTCACATGTACCAATTCATCAACCGTGGTAGAGATGCCTTCCTCAATGGTGGGGGGAGAATCCTCCAGATCTTCCTCTCCACCCGTGGAGGGGTTTCCCGCAATGGAGGCTTCCTCTAGGCTATGAAACCCCGACGTGCAGCTAGTGCTGACTTGGGCAGCACTGGTCATCATATCAGGAGACCCACTCTCCACTAAGACCATAGCAATGAAGGCAATTGATCCTATCCCATCTGGCCTTTGTCCTAAGGGGCCACTTTTGATGACATCGAAGTAGTGGTGATTCATCGGCCTGAGTCAGTTGATTCTAGAATGGCGGAAGAGACACGTATGACGTACTTCCGTTTTCATAAGCTTGACATTACGGTACCACACAGGGGTAGGAGGCTCCTGGATCACCTGAGCCTGGTTGGTGTAGGAGTACGAGGTGATTTTCCGTCATCGCTTGGACATGGGAACACGCCTCCCTTTCATACTCGAAACAAAAAAACAATTCCCCATGTCCGGGGTCGTGTCATCCAATTGATGGATCGAGAAGATGTATGCATCATCCAGGCCTGCCCATGGATCACTTGTGACCGGGGTGGGTTCATCCTCACTCACTAGGATTTTATTATCCTTGATCTTGTAATAATCGGCGTCCAGGTAGCGGGCTTCAAAAGAGGCGAAAGGAGACACATCTCCTTGGAGCATGCCTAATTGACCATTGAGGGAGTATTTGAGGCATTGGTGATATGACGAAGGGACTGCTGCGTGCAGATGGAGCCCTGGCCTACCCATCAATGCGTTATAGGCGGTGTCCTGAGAAGCAACTATGAACTCGGTGCTGGAAATTAGGCCACCAATCTGGGTCTTCAGGCGGATCATGCCGACTGGGGATTGCTTGGTCCTATCGTATCCCTGGATTCTGAGGTCGGAGGGCGTCAAATCATCTTCAGACAGACCCAGCTTTCGCAGTGTCCAAGTCGGGATTAGGTTGATCCCGGAACCCGTGTCAACGAGGAAGCGGCAGACTTCCATGCCATTGAAGTGGCCAGTGATGTACGGTGGGAGAATATGCCCCTGTATGGGAGGGTCCTCATCTTCAGTGGAGAACGAGATAACTTCTTGGCATTCAGCGTTCTCAATTGCCTCGGCGTTGAAGGCTTCCACAGCTGCTACCTCTGTCTCAAACTGAAGGGGGCTCCTTAAGGCCTCGACAAGTTCTTCGCGCATTTCAAATGATAGGATAAGGGCCTCAAGGATAGAAATCCTTGCTGGAATATCGACCAGGTGCTTCAAGACATCATACCTTTGTTCCAACCACGAGCCTCTGCTTACAAGAGGTTGTTCTGCAGTTGGAGGCATAGCGGGTCCTGCAGGATGAACCGGCGGTTGGCTAGTGCTAGGTACATCCCGCTGCGTACTAGTTGAAGCCTAGAGAGTAGTCTCCGGATTAGGATTGGACAACGGATATTGGCCTGTAGCTGGGCAAGACTTACTGTGATACAGACGAGGAAACTCTACCTGATCTAGTAGGCCAAACGGTAGTGGAGGTAGAACTGAGGGCATCAGATGAGGTTGCGCGTGCTGAACTCTGTGCTGAGCCTGCTGTCTGGTCTCAGTAGCATGCACGACCTGGCTGAAAGTGCCAGCTGACATGCCTCGATGACCAACGTGGTTGTGGTTCCGCTGACGTTGTCGTCGGCAGGAAAAATTGGGGAGGCTTTCCTGGCGTCCCCCCTCATCGGGAGTCATATAGTGCTTTACCAGCTCCACGGTGTTAACCGAAGCATACCCCTAGTTGTCGCTCGATGAGTCATCCACCACCGAGTGGATTCTGGGAGGAATCTCCATTTACGGGGGCATAAAGTCTCCAAGTGTGCGGGATGATGATCGTAGTGGTGGAGCACGTTGCTTCTTCTTACGTCGTCGCTGCTTGCTCTTTTAGGAAGTGGTCGGCTGTGAAGACGATGCAGAGGTACTGGATACTTCACCTGAAGGCTTCGGCTGATCCAGGCGGGGCCGAATGATACCATGGGCATGGGAGATGGTTTTTTTGAGCCATCTAGTCATCGTATTTCTGGGACCCACGGCTGGGAACCTGCTGCCACTCGCCTTCGCTGTCACTACCGATCTCTGACCCTACAAAGACACCCACTACTTGTGTTGGTGCTGGGCCAAACCTGACTATGTTGTTGTCGAATTGTTCTTGAATCCAGTATTTAAACACATATAATTTTTTGAGGGTGTGACCTAGAATCTGATGGTAAGGACAGTAGTTGGGCTGATCAGTGAGATTCACCTCTGCCGGCCTTCTACACTCTGGTAGGCACACAATCCCTTGCTCTAGAGCACTTCAGAAGTATCCAGGGACTTGTTTTTGTTGAACGAATAGGTCTAGTTCCTCCTTTCTGGATAGGGGGCCCGGGGGGCCTGGCCCTGACGAGGGGCCTGAGGGGCCTTCTGAGGAGGCGGCACCTGATTGTCTCGCCTAGGTGGTGGTGGCGTATTATGCGGGGGAACCTGTCGATTCTAAGGCGGTCGCTGCTGGGCAGGAGCTTGCGCTTGAGGTGGAGGACCTCTATGGGGTTGCAGGGCCGATGCCACTGGAAGTAATTCCAGCCATCTAGGGGCTTCTATTTGGGCCACCGCGGCAGGTTGGGCCCTGGAATCCCTCCTGGCTGAGGTCACAGGGGGCATAAAACGTGCTTGACTAGCCTCTTGTAGAGCTTCCTCGAGGCGCTGAGCCTTATCTGAGAAATCTTGGAACCCTCCAGGGTAGTTCTGGGTGATCAGGGAAGGAACCAACTCTGTTTTAACATTCCCTACACACATCGTCAGTAATTTCTCCTGAGTCAGTGGCATGTCGAGGGAGTATGTATGTCCCTTCCACCGGGTGATGAAGTCCGCGAATCTCTCATCAGGCCTTTGTTTTCACTTGAAGAGGTCAGCGATGCTGGTCTTTCACGTGGTGGAGCTGAATTGGTATAGGAACTGCCGGCGGAGATCCTCTCAACCGGTCACCGATCCGATATGGAGTTGGCTGTACCAGATGAATGTGGGGCCCTCCAATGTTTGTACAAAACATCAGAGCTTGGCAGCTTTTTGCTATGCCGGAGCCCCCAGCATGGGGACACAGTTGGAAGAAAAGTGGGCCAAGTGCTGCGGCGGGTCCCCTATCCCGTTGAAGGGCGAGAAATTGGGGTTCCCAAAACCCTGGGCTGTGGGCATAACATCCACCCACACGCGATATGTCTTGCCATCCGGTGGGACCGCCACCTTCCACATTTACAACGCTTCGAGGCGGGCGATGAGTGCCGCTATAAGATCACCCGGGTGGGGGTCCCTGTCTTGATGGGGATCCCTAATCACAATTGAATTTCCAGGTTCTTCGACATGGTACATGGCTTCAGCAGCTCATGGAGCGACTGGTGGAACGGCCTGTGGGGCGGCTGGGGGAACCCCAGATGGATTCCTCAGATTGCCCCATTGTTCATGAGGGTTTGTCGAGAGGTATCGTGCCCTCTTGTTGTAAGTTCTGGATTCTACCCTGTCTGCGGAAGTAGTGTGATCAGGGTTTCCTGGAGGCATCTAACCAGGGGGAATTGTTCCTGCCTCTACTGCCCCATCTTGGGATTACCATAGCCGGGTCGCTGCTCTGCAGCGTGCTTGGACAGGAGTTCATCAACCAGCCTCTTCTGCTTAGAAAGATGCTGGCGTAACGCGGCCTTCTCGGGATCTTCGTCCGTCTTGTGTACAGAGGCGGACGAGTCAGATTTCTTGACAGTTCTGACGTGCTCCTTAACCTTACCGGCATTTCGACTGAGTACCAGTGACTCGGTGGGCACATGGAGGCCCAGAATTTTCCTCTACTGATGGGTAACCCTCCCTGATGGGTCCAGTAGTGGCGGTACTACCTCGGGAGGTAAGTCTCCATTGAGAAATTCAAGCTCGTCTTCTTTGACCACCATGTTAGCCATGTGGACCATGACCCCTCTCGAGGGAATGTCCTAAATTCCACATAACAAATCGATCTGCCGTTGAATATGGATGAAGAGGAGAGCGGCATAGTGTCCCCAGCCACGGACTTGCACATGGGGGGGTAGCTTCCATGATGACTCTGTAGAGTTCTTTGAAACTCTGAACGCATTTTCGTTGGAGGGTGCTCTGACGCCCTGGTGACTCAGGGTGATGGGCCACAGGGAGTGCATCCAAATCGATCCGGTGGCATTGCTCGCTGATTTATTCAAAGTGCTCTCGACCCTTGGGGTACATCACCCACTCGTAACGAAGGCGGAAGTGTGTCGCCCATAGGGTTTGGCGAAAGCACCCCACTTCCTCTGGGGTAAGGGACTCTGGTGCGTGAATGTTTGGCGCTACCTTCGGCTAGAACTTCTCTGGGATGTGATCCGCTACAAGAAAGTTCCAGAAGCTCTTGTGTTCGGAAATGGGGTCTGGCATTGTATTGGACCACTCGTCAACCGGAGGCGGTTGAGTGATCGGTAGCAGTACTAAGGCAGACCGCTGGGACAGTACACTTGGCGGCGGAGAATACGTCAAACGAGCTGACTGGACGTCGAATTTCGGGCCATCCTCTGAAGAGTGAGGTGACCTGACCATGATATCACGATATGATGGGCTGATAGACACAGCTTCTGGCGCAGGAGTTGCGGCCACCGACGATGGGTTACAACGTTTCTCTAATGTCGTTGGTCACCAAAACAGCTCCCCTTGATCTCTGGTAGAGGTAGAGGGCGCTTCTGGTGACGATGGTGGTGATTGCGTGGTCGGGACCTGCGTCATTTCCACAATTTCTTCCTCTTAGATGTACCTGCGGAGGGAGGTGGGAATCCGGTGGACCTAGAATTCTGGGAGAATGAGGTTGATGCGCTTGGTCCCTGACCCAGTTCTTGACACGGTGGAGTGGGGAGAAGGCTCCATCGCTGAGTCGCATTCCGCTTCAGAGTCTGAGAAACGGGCAGGTTCGATCTCCACCTGGGCCTTCCCAGGACTCTTCTTGTGGCGGCGACGACCCGCTCTCCTACCCCTAGATGGATTTTTGGGACAAGGTTGATCCTCAACTTGTGGTCATGGGGCGGCGCTAACGCCATGGCGGAGAGGGTTCCTGCTTGAGATAACCGGGGTGCGAGGGGCACCCGGGAAAATGTCGAAGGGAACATGGGGAGGGACTCGATGGATAGTACCCACATGGGCGGAACCTCTGTTGGAACTGGCAAGAGCATGGGGAGGACCTCCCTGGTCGGTGCGGGCGGAGCAAGGATGACATTCACTCCTCGTGTTTCTAGGGCGAGGAGGACCTTTTCCAGTTGCAGAGAGGACATAGGGAGGACCCCCACATTGGAGAGGGACCAGATGGGCAGTGCCATCACATCGACGGTCGGGGGCTGGAGGAGGGACTCCATACCCTACATGGTGGGCGCGGGAGAGGTTTCTGCGCCGAGTGTCACTGCCGCGGGGAAGGTCTTTCTTTAAGATGGGGGTAGCACGAGGCATACCTCCGTGATGAGCTTCAGAACGGGGGAGGCCCACGCTCTATTGAATAGTTGTACGGGGAGGCCCTTAGTATGGGGTGACATTACAGTGAATTGATTCAGGGCGATCACCACTCAGGCCTGTAACCTCGAGAGCCAACCCGACCTGCCCCTGGGGTGGTTGGAGCCTCGGTCCTGGTCAGGTGAAGGAATGCCCCTGCTCAGTGTGTGCAGGGACTCAATGCGGCACGTCTACGGTGGTTCGGGCCATAGTAGCTATTGAAATCGACGCCCCTTGACGAGCTTCCTTAGCTCAGGCCTGACACTGAAGTCGGGTTAGACGGTCGGGTGAAGGTGGTTCAGGGGGATGGCTTACTTCTCTTCTGGTGAAGCCGGTCGGCGGCACTGACACATTCGGATGGGAGCCCTTTCCTGGAGCCCCTGGATTGGGACTCTGAGTGGGCCGATCTGGACATCACCCGCCTAATCAGCGTAAGGTGAGAAGTCGTCGAGTCGTTCCAGGGACAGGCTCCTTAAACGATTGAATGTTGGGGTGGGGAGCAGGGTCTCCTCGCGCCGCCTTTGAGGGCGATTTTGACGGCGGGGCCTAGATGCCTCCAGGTCCAGGCGGGCTATATCCTGAGTTGGTATGACCCCTTCCTCCTTATACCTATGCACAAGGTTGTTGATCACCCTTCGCTGGATGATCATTGACGGGGAGAGGGGACGTGGGTGCCCCATATTCACGGATGTAGAGGCCGTCTTGGCGGCAGCGGAGCCATGCGGGGCAGCTGTGCCGGTATTTCCCCAGTTCGTACGTAGGCGAGCGGGTGGTGATCGTGTCTCCATACCAGCATCCTGGTTCCTGGGAAACAGAGAGATCAACTCATCAGCACTGCGAGGAAAAGGATTGACAACCAGTGCCCCTGCGTCATTCCATTCTACACGTCTATAAGAAGGATCCACGCCAACATGTGGCAGAATGGAATGCCCCACGTTCTACTGCCCCAACTTCTGGTGAGTTTCACCCCAGGACCACTATTTTCTTTGCGGGACCCGGTACCAGATATCTATATCCGGTGACACATTAATCTACTGGTGTCTCGAGTGCTACTAATCTCCACATTGAGGATAAAAATTTAATGCCTAGATCACTATTTCTGTTTCCGAATGCTTTTTCCAGGGCACGCACATCCGTCTGTAGAGGACGCGCTGTTGTTGCCCCGCATTCCCGCTTTCCAAAGGTGGGCGGCATCCGTACCTTATTCTGGGACGTCTTCTCCTTGATCGAAACCGGGATGATGGGATTTGGTTCTTCGTTCAGTGGATTCCTCCTCAGAACTCGTCACCTAGTCCGGGTCTCCCACATAGATTTAATACATTGTTCATGAAACTCTTCCCAGTTCCATGTTTCCATGGACGCCGGTTAATTACACTACTTCTGTCAGGACATTCCAAAGGGTCCGGTCAGGGAAACAACCTTCAGTCTGGGGAGTAGTCACGTCGAGGCATCAGTAGCGTGTCTGAATGCTGGGGAACTGGCGTGTCTATCTTTTGTCCCTTTCCATTGGGCTTCTCGAGGGCGTGGAAGCCCGAGTCATCCCACATCGAGCGTGGGGAATCACATTCCCTAGGCATATATCTAATGTTTTCCTCAGCTTCCTATGTTTGACACAGGGTACGCCGTAGGTTTAATGTTCAGTGGAGACGGTTATGCCAAGGGCCTGCCATCCGAGGGTTTCCTCAGGCATCTCATGTTTATCAAGAGGTGGGACGCAAGTTTAACGTCCAGCAGAGACAGGTCGTCTTGATCAAAACACTAGCTCGAGTGGATCAGATTGAAGAATTTCACATGAAAGGATTCTGATATTGGGGCCAACCCATGGGCGGCTTCCTGAATGTTGTGAAGAGGAGAGGAATGGCATGATTTCGCCGGGATATGGTGGTCCGGGTGAGAATCGGGGTGGATGATGGATGGATGGATGAAGCGGAGGGGGACTGAGATGGGACTATCGCAAGGGTGATAGTGAGATTGGGATTGGGCCTCGAAGAGACCTCCTATGTATCCTCGTGGCTGGGAATCAAAGTCCACGTAGTTCGGGGTGGTGCTGGCGAGCCGACGCGAAGGTGGAACATGGCCTGATGGGCGTCATCAGGGAACCGACGTGGAGGTGAACCCAAGAGTCCACTGGTGGTGGGCTTGAACCTCATGGAGGCTTCCTACGTACCATGCCTTGACATGGATCAATGTCCCTATAGTTTAGGTGGAATTTGGAATTTAGTTTAACGTCATGCGGGACGAGGGTGAACCGACGTGAATGGGGTCGGAACGACCAGGTGATGGGTCTGAACCTTTTGGAGGCTTCCTATGTACCATGCCTTGACATGGATCAAATACACCACAGTTCAGAATGGTGTATCGGCGAACCAACACGAATGAGGACCTTGGTCCGGATGGTGCGGGGCATAAACACTAGGCCACCCAGGTGCTGGTGACCTGACGTGAAGAAGGTCAGAGTGACCAATAGATGGTGGGCTTGAACCTATGGGAGGATTCCTACGTACCATGAGTTGACATGGATCAAAGACCACGTAGTTCAGGTTGGACGCCGGAAGGACGACGTGAATGAGGAGGACCAGGGGGTCCCAGTGGTGGTGGGCTTGGACCTCGTGAAGGCTTCCTATGTACCATGCCTTAGTACGAATCAAAGACCATGTAGTTCAGGTTGGTCACAACGACTTGCCGCTGGACCAGAATGCAGTTTAACATCGTGTGGGATGAAGATTAACCCTGACATGAATAAATGACGAGAGGTGGGCTTGAACCTCGTGGAAGCTTCCTACGTACCATGCCTTGACATGTATCAAAGACCCCGTAGTTCAAAGGGGATTCGTTGGAGAATCGGCGTGAAGGTGAACCCGGGGGTCCACTTGGTGGTGGGATTGAACCTCGGGAGGCTTCCTATGTACCATGCCTTGACCTGGATAAAGTCCACGTAGTTCGGGAATAGTGGTGGGTGTCGGCGAACTGACGTAAATGAGTGACCTTGGTCTGATGAGAGATGGGATTGAACCTCGTGAGGCTTCCTACATACCATGCCTTGACATGGATCAAAGTCCTCGTAGTTCGGGATGGTCACAATGGCTTGCCGTCGGACTGGAATGCAGTTTAACATCATGCTTGATGAAGGTAGAACTCGACATGAAGAAATAATGGATGGGCTTGAACCACGTGGAGGCTTCCTACGTACCATGCCAGGATATGGATCAAAGACCTCGTAGTTCAAATGGTTGTGCAGTTTAATGTCCTTGTGGGAAAAGGGCATACAGTTTAACATCATGCTGGACGAGGGCATACAGTTTAACGTCATTCTAGACGAGGTGTTGTCATGACCAATGCTTACTCTAAGCCCACGTGAGTCGTTCTCGGTGTGTGAAACAAGAGGCAGCGGGGACCTGACGATCACGTCGCGAAGGGTGAGTCCGTGAGAAATGAATAGGGGATTATGCGTTGGGAGGCCCATGGTGCTGGGACTTACTCCAGGATGGAGGACTGAAGTGCAACAAAGCGTGGAAGGAGAGGGATTTGGGACCAATTATGGAAGGTGCCTCGTTCCCTATCACGCCCTCCTCTGGCCTTGGCAGTGGGGAAGTGCGGAGGTGCATGGGTGCTACCTTCCGCAAGAGAGGCTTGGGGCTTATACCGGGGTGGTTTCCCTTCTCCCTTGGACATACGCTGCACCGAGAAGGAGGATATCATCCCTTGTGGAGGGGGTGACCCCGTCTCTGTGGAGACGAGTGGCGTAAAAAATGTCCGAGCTGGGGGGACCCTACGTACGAGGCACGAGGTCGGATAACAGTTTAACGTCATGTTTTGAGGATGAGGTGCTTGGCAGTTTGACTTCCTGCAGCTCGGATGAGGTGGGCTTACTCCACACCCCTAGGACATACCTAACCAGTACCCTCTGTTCCTTGGGGTAGGGAAGGTACTGGAAAAGCCATAGTAAAGGGGGGTCATGGAGTGAACCATCGAGGGGTCCACGTTAGCGTGGCTATGTGAAGAAGCAACAGCTGTTAGCGTGCCTATGCGAAGAAGCATTAGGCGAAGCAATGCTACGGGCAGTGTTGTCCATGGGATTTTGAAATCACATCGTGAAAACCTGGAGGGTCGCACAGTAGGAGGAATTTCCAAGAAAAGGTGTATGCTTCGCAAAGTGGAGTGCCTCAGCCTTAGCATGGGGTAGGGGTGTGACTGGGAGGTGCTTCGCGAAGTGGAATAGTATTCACGGAGAACTGCCTCGTGAAGTAGAGGGGCCTCGCGAAGCAAGGTGCTGAGAAGCAGTGTGCTTTGCGATGTATAGCGACCCAGCCTTGGCACGTGGATTACTAGTACCGGATGGGTGTTTCGCGAAGCATAAACACTCCACGGCTGCCCAGGTTCCCTTGGGAATCCCCTTCATTCGCGAATGTCCTTAGTCTTCACGAAGGTCATCCCTCTCGGAAGAGGGGCTCAAGATGAGATAGGGCGAAGACATCTCGCAAAGTAGAAGTACCTCACAGTGCTCATGATTCCCAGGGGCGAAGGGTGCTTCGCGATTCGAGAGCTGAGAATCCGAAAGGTTGGATCATCTATTCTTTTGGCTTAGGGGGAACCTAGTATTTATAGGCAAGGGGAGCCACGAAGTAGAGTTCACGTGGCGTGAAGAGGCGGCGGGTGCTTCGCGGCGGGCTCGCGAATGTCAGGGCGTTCGCGGAGCGTTACCGCCTCCCGGTCTTTGCAGCGAGCTCGCGAACGTCAGGGCGTTCACGGAGCGTTACCACCTCCTGTGCATCACAGCGGGCTCACGAACATCTGTGGGTTCGCAGAGCGTTACCACCTCATGTGGTTCGCGGCGGGCTCGCGAACGTCAGGGCGTTCGCGGAGCGTTACTACCTCCTGTGCTTTGCGGCGGCCGTGATGCTCGGGGGGTGCTTCGCATCAGAGCTTCACGAGGCAGTGCGCAGGGCGTCTTTTCTGTCCCTTCTTTGTGTGCAATATTTTGGCTCTAATAATCATGATGTAACATATTCAATCAAAATATATTTTTTCCATCTCTAAATTTTTTTAATTTATTATACTAGCAATACTATTTTCTTATTTTTTGTATAGTGAAATTAAAACATGATATATTCCATGATATTCAACATAATATCTAAAATTTATATTTGAGTATTTTAAACCATTATCAGTTTGAATATTGTTCATAGAATATTCAAAATCATTTTATCACTTTTGGTAAAACTCTTAATCTGTTCAAGAGACTCAGATTTATGTTTCAAGAACATAATACATGTAATTTGTGTAATATCATCAGTAACAGAAATAATTTAATTATCTATATATTTTAATTATTAACCCATGGTTATGAATATGTCATAATTTATAATAACAATGGAATGAGTTGAAATTATTTTCACTCTATTATGTATTGATTTTCAAATCCTTCCTTCATAGAATAGAGAGAAACACAAATATCTTCTTCTAGTCATGCCAATAATATCATGAATGCATTACCACTTTTTAATCATTTTCATTTTAATCTGACACATATATCCCATCTTCTTATTTCATATACCATTTTATTCCATCACCCTCATATAAAAAGAACTCGGAGCATTAACAACATGAAACGATTTTCCCTTAGGTGATTTCACTCTGGTAAAAACTATCCCATCATCATGAATTTTAACAAATACACCCCATATTCGTAATTTTTTTTACATTATCATAATATGACGAACCACTCAATAAATTTTGTTTCATCCCATCAATGAACTTGGATATATTCATTTTTAACCTTTCTTCCCCAATGATAGAAAATACAATTCCTTTGATTCTGAGACTCATCATTTTAAAATGCCACTATCAATTATTTATAATCTTTGACAATCATTAATAACTTCAAAACTGTTTTCACATATAAAAACACCCACTATTGATAATATAGTATTATTCTCTCTTTCAAGCTTTGATTTCAGTTTCAATAAATATGGCCTTTCCCAAGCCACTTTCTTCATTCTCAATGAGATTTTTATTATTTTATAAACATTGTTGTGTGTTGATAATAAAATAAATGATATATAATTTTTTCCATGTCGATCACATCCTTCATAAATAGCATTTAGAGTATTTAATATTTTATTAATCCTCAAACTAACGTTCTCAAGTTTTCCTCTATTTTTATAAATATTACCTCTAAAAATATATGTCTACATTATCATATACTTGTTGTAATTTTGATCATGAATCTAAAAAAAATTCACATTACGTCTGAAGCCTCCAAAATACCGACAATAACCATAGATGGAATATTTTCCTATGTAATTAACATTCTATTAAAAATTATAAATGTGAATTAAACCTTATTTCCTACCTTTAATGATGGATTTTTTTTTCTACCAATGTTTTGATAGTCCCACAATATATTATTCCTCTATAAATATTTATTCTCAATATTAATATGATTTTTTTTGCACTTGTAGTTTTTCTATCATAAATTGAAACATTTTCAATTTCATAATTTTCAACTCTATTAGTTTTTATATATACCAAGTACTCATATAATGATTTATAATCTTATATTATAAAACAATGATGATAAATTTTTTTTGATTAATTTATTTATCTGCTTGAGTAATAAATTTAATTGAACATTCACAAATGATTAAAAATGTTCTTCTGAATTTTTTTATTCCTTTTTCATCATTAAAAACATTTTGATGAAAAATATCTAATTCCTTATCAGAAAAATAATATTTTTTAGTCATGATGTTGAGGCTTTTCTCTTCATTATCTAATTTCATTATATCATTAATTTATTAAAAACAAGTATTTCCACTAATGAAAATATTCTTTTTGGGTTGTTGAAAGGTACTCATTCTTTAACTTCATGTTATAGTTTTCATGTATAATAATCAATTAATGAAATTATTACAATTATATATTATTCTTAAACTAAATATAAGCCTTGTAATATTTATTATAGATATGGATTTTTTTCATTGGTCATGTTTTTATCACTCACTCCTGTAATGAGTAATTTTTTTGTAGCTTCGTCACTAGAGTTTTCAGCTACCATCTCACTATCATAATCTTAATATCATTAGGAAAATTTTATTTTCATTCAATACTTAGAGAAAATATAATACTTTCTTATAGAATAATAATTTTAATTTTACTCTTTAATCATGAGGGGAGTTCTAGAATTTTCATCATCTTAATATCGTTTTAAATATCTAATTCTGTGTGGAAACTTTTACGTGTATTGTCCAATGGATCCACATATAAATCACTTCAAATGTAGAATTCTTTTGTACTCACATGTTAATTTTATCAAATATTTATAAAGGAAATACATAAATTATGAAAATTTCATTAATATATCACATTCAATATCAATGACACTGTATTCTTCCTCAATTAAAATCATCGAATTTATTTTCTTATAATCTTGGAATGAAATTTGTCTATCATAATTTTAATTATTCTTTATAAAAAATTATCATCTTATTCCATAGGTGAATTGAATGCTATTCATATCAAATGGGGATAGATTTTTTGGATTGTTATCAATAAGTAATAATTACATAAATTAAAATTTTTAGGAAATAATGGTTAGAATTTGTTAAAAAATGGAGTTATCTTCCAAACCCTCACCAAAAAATATATTTTTGATTGAAAATTCATTAAAAATTATATTAATGTCACCCATAGATTAATATCGACCCATATTAATAACATTATATTTAAATAACTGGATCTATAGATTGGATTATATTTCTTTTATATTGCCTTCATAAATGTTCTTTAGCTAAATTCAGGTGAATTTTGTTGGTCCAATTCATTTAACACTCTAAAATATTCATTCATAATGTTATGAAAGTACATAATTTCAGGAACTCCCATCATTCTAAAAATTTATCCTATTTGAAGTTTTTAAGGGAACACTCTTAGAAAGAGGAGCGAAACCAAATGTGGTAGCTTTGAGAAAATCATAACAAATTGATACAAGATGTGATAACATTTTATACTTCTAAAAATGATAAATTTTCCCATTAAAGAATAGAATAACATTATAGTTGATTAAGTCCTAACAAATAATTGTAACCTTATTTATATTTAAACATTAGGAATGGTCAATAATGAAATCATGGTTTTTATACCACAAGAAAAAACCACTTTAGATCTATGTGATTAGTGATAGGGGTAGTCTAACATCCAACCCCACCTAATTGGCTTAAGTTAAGCTGAAAGTACTACTTAGCTGTAGGTAACATCCTCAGGGAGCCAAATATTAGAAATAAATGTTGAGTACTTCATGAATTGTGGTGGAATATTTTTCTTTTGAAATTAAAACAACCAACCAAACGTGCCAATACAAAACAAACTACATGATTACAAGTCAACAATGTATAAAAATACAACATTAACTCAAAACCAATAAAGAAACCAATCAATATTACATAATAAGAGTACCATGAGTAAGAATAACCAATAAAACCCCATGTAATCCATGACAAAACCCCACAACTATACACGAAGATCGTTGATTTAAGCTCCACAAGGCCACCCAAGCAGCACTACGAACCACAAAGGAAATGATATTCTTTACCTTTACTTATGTCATAGATCACACCATCAAAAAAATCACTATAGTGATAAATAAGGGTGTGAGTAATAATAAATAGTATATTTTACCCAAATGAAATCCCTACACACACCACTAGGAATGATTAATTAGCACATTTATATAAAATAAATAATAAAAAACCAATAACCAATCCAACAATTTCCACTAACCAAACACACCCTTACCAAACCATTTTACCAAAATCATCACAATACCTAGAAAAGAAACCAAAAACATCACTAACCTCTTCACCAACACATATTGGAATAACCCATTTCACCTTGTGTGGATGCACACATATTCCAACCATCTTTACAAGTTCCACACACACGCACTCAAGCTCAGTGTTTCCATTATTGTAGAACTTCACATCAAAAATCATCCAATAATAAATTACAATTTTACTTCATTCCAACTTAGCCTTGACGGTGGAACTTCATTCCCAATATCCACCCCTTTTTATATTTTTCATTCACGCACAATATCTATCCATTCTCACCCATGATTACTACGTAACCCAACAATCATGCTAATATAATTTTCTAAAATCACAACTACCTGATATTACACAATTTATGATATCATCTCAACCAACACATGATAATAAATACTACCCAAAAATTCCAAAAAAACCTTTAAGTTAAACCAAAATTCCAAAAACATACCAAAAACACTTAAAAATCATCCATTTATTGAAAACACCCTTGATCCATTATCCATAAAAAACTACACTTCAATAATTTTTTTATTGAAATCCATTTTTGAAAAACTATTTTCAATAAATCAATAAATATAATAATTTTAAAATAATCATTTTAAAATCCAACAACAAATCACATTTCACAACAATAACCCTTTTCCCCCAAAATACACAAATTATCAAAAAATGGGTTTCAATCAAGAATAACACATCACATTCACAATGAATTTCAGGAAAAACTAGTTAGTTGAAATTAAATATTCTAGTTCTATCCAAATACAGTTGAGAGTGAAGCCACCTATGTTAGGGTTTGGAATAATCAACCCACTACACAACTGCACACCAAATCTAGGTGAAAATACCACAAAATTTCATTAGATACCTTCCCTTGACATAAAAAAAACCAAATCATACCATTATAGATAAAAACACATGAGATCTACATGTAATGGATGTAGATAAAAAGAATAGGGAGATAGAGAAGATTAGAATAAAGGGAAACCCTACAACTACCAAGATACCAGACCTACTAGGGAATAATTGCCTTCAAAGAACCTTGAAAAAACTTCAAATCACTTCCAAAATGTTTGGGAGAGAATACCTAACACATAAAAAGTATAAATCATGAGTGGGGTTCATGCGGGAGGATAAATTGGTGTTTTAGGGTAAATATAGAGCAACCCAATTATTTAAAACCCCATTTTTAACGCCGCACATAGCTAGCTCACACAATTAGACAAACCATGCACTACTGTTTGAATTCTACTTTCCCAAAGGGTGCCTCACACAATTAGAAAAACCATGTACCAACTTTATAATATACAATTATCTCAAGTTGTATTCTTTACATGATTTGGCTTTATAGTTTTTAAACCATGCACCTTAACCATGGTCTATCTCCCTTTCCCCTGGCTCAGTTTGCATGATTTCTTGGAGAAGCTTCACGGTTTTCCAAAACTGTGCTCAAACTATGCCCCATTATAAATGGCCCAAAACCTTCCCAAAACACTTCCAAACTATAAAAAAAATTACCCAACAAATTTATAAACCTAAAAAGTTATAAAAAATTTACATACCTCAAAAAGGGTACTATAATCTCCCCACCATTAGAATTTTTTTCCTTGTGATGTAGAAAATCATCACTTTTCACCAACATGTCAAGAAATTTCTCAACCATATCCTTCTCCTGTTTCCACATCTTCTCATGAATCTGACCATGCTTCCACAAAACAAGAACTAGACTGATACTTTTACCACATAATAATTTCTCTTGCCTATCCACAGTCCGAACAGGAATGTTCACCAATAAAGAAACTGACTCTAGCTCAACATTATTACATAGCATCACATGGTTGAGATCCAACTGATACCTATTCAACTAAGAAACACGAAACACATTGGGAACCACATTGAAATTTTTGTGGAAAATCCAACTGATATTCCACCTCCGCATCCTGCTCAAGTATCTGAAAAGGCCAAATATAACTCAACTACTGCTTACCCTACTTTCAAAAATTCTGATGTCCCAGCCTAGGAGATATTTCCAAGAACATATGATTACCCACCCAAAATGATAAAAATCTCTCATGTTGATCCACATATGATTTCTAATGATACTTAACCATCTTTTTTCCCATCCTAATCATCTTAATCTTCTCTGTAGACTCCTGGACAAGGCTCAGACCAACCATTAAAGTCTAACCTATTTCACCCATCATACTAGAGAACGACACATATTCACCTAAAATTATTCAAATAGATCCATATGTATTGATTATAGATTTATGATATTATAAGAAACCTACTAATGACAAGTCTTCCTCCCAAGAGACACAAAAATCCATTACATTAGCTCAAAAATTATATTCCAAAATTTATATCATCCTCTAATATTTCCCATCCTTCTGAGGATGATTTGTCATGCTCATTGACAACTAAGTTCCAAGAGATTGTTTCAAGGATTACAGAAATGATATTTGAACCTAATATATCTTTCTGATAGAATATAAATCGGTAAACCATTCTTCTTTAACCTCTCACAAAATATATTTTGGATATATCCACCATTGTATGATATTCAAAAACTGGGATGTAATGAGCTGACTTTGTAAGCCGATCCACTATCACCCAAATGTCATCATGTTATATAACAATTTTTTGGAGATTTGTAAAAAAATACATCACTATATACTCCAAATTCCACATTAGGATATGTAAATATGACAATATACCTGCAATATTTTGATTCCCTACCTTGACTAGCAGATAAGTCAATCATCTTGAATCAAACTCATCCATTTTCATTTTCATACCATCCCACCAAAACTACACTTTCAAGGCCTTATAAATTTTCTGGATATTAGAATGAAAAACCCATATGGAGTGACAATAAACACATATTTGTTTTTATTGAAAGGATTCCGGTTTGACCATCTAATTCCAAAACCATAACACTTACTTCCCATATAGTTTCCTTACCTTAACGGTCTCCCCACCATTGAGTTTCAATCTCATAGCGACACACTTTGATATAGAAATATTCACCTTTTTAACCTAACCAACCAATTCAGGAACCAACAGAACTAGAATGAAAACCTCTATATCACCCTAGTCCTCATATTCCAACTGCATTGTAGCTATAAATGACATAAACGTCTAGTAATATAAAGTTTCTTTTTCTACATGATAATTTTCATTTCTAATCAATTCATACACCAAAAAATTTCCTTTCTATAGTGTGTACATGATGTCATAGTCAAACATTCGTAGATACTCCGTCCATATACTTTATGTCAAATTCAAATCTATTTGTGAGAAAATATGCTTCATGCTCTTGTGGAAAGTATACATCATGAATTTCTCACCAAATATATAGTGACTCCCCATTTTTATATCAAGAACCATTTCCGCTAATTCCAAATCATGAATTGGGTAGTTAGTTCTCATAAAACCTCAGCTGCTATGATCCATACAAAAACATATGATTCGGTGCATAAAAACACTCCCCAACCCTTGTCCTAATGCATCACAATACACTATGTACCCTTTTATTGGTTCCATAAAAACCATTATTGGTGCTAATTTAAGGATACCCTTATTCTCTTAAATAGTCTTCGAACATTTATAATTCTATATAATTGGAACATTATTCCGTTTTAAAGTTTTTTCTGGTGAATATAGTTGTGAGAAATCATACACACTACATTGGTAATACATACCTAGACTTAGAAAGCACTATATCTCAAAACTATTCTTTGTCAGTTGCTAAGAGATAAAAACAAATATCTTTTTAGGATCTACTGAAACACCTTTCTTAAAAATAATATGGCTAGGCAAATGAAACAATTGTATCCTATAATCACACTTCGACAGTTTGGAATATATTAGATGATCTCTCAAGGTCCCCGATATTGTCACCAAGTGTTTCTCTTGCTCTGCACTTGTCCAGGAACACACCGTTATATCATCGAAAAACATCATCATGAAAGAATCCAAATATCTTTGAAATATCTGATTGATCAATGAAATTAATATTATTGGTTCATTTGTCCAAAAAAATGGTATAACCACACACTCTTAAGGGCCATATCTACTCCTGAAATATATATTTTAGAATATTATCTTTTCTCACCTGCAACTGAAGATATCCTAATTGCAAGTCAATTTTGGAGAACCATTGTGGTCCCCAAAACTGATCAAATAGATCATCAATTTGTGGTAGTGTATATCATTACTTTATCAAAACATGGTTATGCTTATGATAATAAAAAAACAACCACAATGTTCCATATGCCTTTTTAACATACAATATCGGTTCTACCCATAAAGACATGTTAGATCAGATGAACCCATTTTTTTCAAACTCATCCATCTGAACATTAAATTCCTTTTATTTTTCTAGTGAAATCTAGTAAAATATAATTCAGATATTAATGGTCCCTATAAGGAGATCAGTCGTAAAATCCACTTCTCTTGCAAATGGAAAACCAGAGAATTCATTAGAAAACACATCCAAAACTCTTCATCAACCACTAAAAATATACTCTACTCGATTTATTCTATCGATTACAATGAATAATCCACCAACTGTTTTGATAACATCCCAAATTATGGTGATAATGAGCATGTTTTAACCACCATTAAATTATTCTATCCTCTAAAGAGATGTTTAATTCCATCACCAATCATTAAAATAACAGTTCACACATATAAATCTATGTGTGTATTAAATATCATCCACCAATCCATACCTAGGGTTATATTATAAACATCCACCTTTATTACTAATATGTATCACATAAACACAACCCCATAAATAGTAATAAAAATTTCTATACCTAGAAAGGCTCGACACTCTCTTTGACCTAGAGGAGTTTTATTTTTCAAAATTGAAGACATCATTTCAACATTTAAAGTCATCAAATCAATGATTTGAGAATAAATAAAATAATGATATGAACTCTTATAAAACAACATTTGTATAAGGGTAGAGTTCAAAATAATCATACCACTAACTGTGGATAGTCCCCAATAATCATCCACCACAACCTGCTAAGCTCTATTCAACTTCTTTCTGACCACACTTTTCTCTTTACCACCATGTTCAAAATTTCCTTACTAAGGAGACATTGTTTTAGTAAAATCCCCATGAATAAATATACTTTAATGATGAGGGGTATGTTGTTCCCCCCATCCCAACAAGTCATATGGTACCTTCGATCCCTGAGGTGTGTCACTGACACCTGACCTCAGAGTATTGTGAATGTAATGTTGAAGATGACATATCGTCTTGCCGTTATTATGTTCTTGAAGATGTTCCATAAAATACTACATTATTTGTCCTGTTGAACCACACTAAAAACATCAGGTCTTACATTATGGCCTTAGAGGATGATTCACTAATCAAGCCTTCAGATTCTGTTCCATACTACCACCCATGTAATAACTGTTCCTCTTCCACTTTCTCATTGTGTTTGAGTTACCATTCTTACCCCATGGGTTACAGTATACTTCCAATTCCTGTATCCCCCAATATGTATCTTTTAACCTCCACTTCTCTATTCCCCATCTCTATATAGTATCTTATATAGAGGATTTTAATTTTGAAATAAATTTCATACCTCAAACTTGATTCAATGATCCGCACCTTCAAGGGCGCACTAGCTACAACCTCATGAGAAAACCAAACTACATTCATAATATTAGCCACATATTCCCTCAAGGAGAGGTTATACAACATCATGTTAAATAAATACATCATCTTCTAAATTATGAATGTGTGAGGATATAATTTTTTATTAAACTATTCCTAAAAATCCTCCAATGACATACCTTGGTCCCCTTTATCCAGGACCACTAACTTCCATGACTAATGTGACATATCATTCAACATGTATTCATCTAACTTGACATTTAACTCAGGTGGTATGCCCAGAGAATTGATGTTTCAATTCAGCCTATCCATCTACACTTCCACCATTTCTGGTTTCCAATCACCACTAAATAACGGTGGATTCTTCCTTTGAAGCTGAATTGACTGATCCACATGCTTTGGATGATCCATTCTCTTCCCACATTCCACATCCTGAAATGTTGCACTATGTTATGAACCATCTTTTGGTTCACCTGGGGCCCAGGTGAAACTCTTTTTGCAGCAGCTTCCTTCAGTTGGTCTCTATGACACCTACCTGGTGCCATTTCTATCAACACAACAACCACGATTAATCTCACTCTCTAGTAATAGAGGGATTGAAATTTCAAAATATATCACATTTCAAAAATCTTAATGATTCTATTAAAAATTCCAATTTTTCCATTTTCAACCAATTTTAAAAAATCCTCTATGTTTTGAAAATTGACCCATTTTCAAAATACCACAATAATTATTTTACTAAATAAGTCATTTTAAAAGAATTTCCAGATTTTTTTAGAATGTTTACACATTATTGACCCAACAAAAATCATTATTCCCAATGAAAAATAAAATCCTTATAAGTAATAATTTATATAATGCACTTCATGCTCATCTCATTGGATAAACCCATGAAAATGAGATTCCAATTCCTATAATTGTTTCTAACTCACTTGTGTGCCCTAATCCTTGCTAACTTGAAGTTTATAATAAAAGGGTTAGCTAAATCCTTTTATTTTATACATTTCATGTTTAAAAAATCCTACCCCAACTACCATCCCAACTCAAGGAATGAACAAAGAATGAGTACCAACTCCATGACTGAAAATCAATGCCAATGAAGAAAACATAACTACTTTCTATTGAAATTCATGGGCCAAACTAACTGATACCACATGTAACATAATGCCTATCCTCATTCTCTAGTGTCGATATAGATGTGATACTCACCTTTAGATGAAAATCCCTATGGATTCAAAGGTTGGAAATAAATGTCGTGGTCTTGATGAATAGTGGGGAACAATTTTCTCTGTGAAATGAAATCAACCAACCAAACGTGCTAATACAAAAAAAACTACAACATGATGCTTGTCAACCATGTACTACAATACAGTATTAACCCATTAACAACAAAACCAGACCCATAAAAATTCCATAATTAGAGTACCGAGTGGAAGGCTAAACAATAAATCCTAAGGAATACATGCCACCACCCAATAGATCCACACCAAGCTCCATACTCCAAGAACCACAAGACCACCCATGCATCATGATAAACCACTAAGTAAATGATATTATTTACCATAACTTGTGTCCCTAAGCACAAATCTACTAAATCATAAAATTTCAAAACTAGGGGGTGAGTAATTATACTCACAAGGTTTTCACCAAATTAATTCCATACACAAACAACTAGGATTGAATCGTTAACACATTTATATAAAATAATTTTTTGGAAACCAATAACCAATTAAACAATTTCCATTAATCCAATCACACTCTTACCAAACCATTTTACCAATATCATTACAATTCTAAGGAAAACAACAAAACAAGTCATTAACCACATTTCCAACACATATTGGAATAATCTATTTCACCTTGTGTCCCCGCATGCATATTCCAACCATCTTCAAATTTTACACACAAACACACACATGCCTGAGGTCGGTGTTACCATGATGGAAAAAATTCACATCTACACCCATGCACCATTTAATTATAGTGGTAATTTATACCCACTTATCCTTTATGGAGGTATTTTACTCCCACTATTCATCCCCTTTTTATAGTGGTCCTTCACCCACACTATCCGTTTATTCCAACACATTCTTACCCAATAATTCAACAATCCTACCAATAAAATTTTCCAAAATCACAACCACATGAACATAATTTTTCTTCTATATAATATCAAACAACACATTCCAATAAAAACTACCCACATTTGACAGACCCAAAAACCCTTTAAGACAATAATCAATTCCAAAAATATGCCAAAATCACTTCAGTAAATCACCGATTTATTGAAAAATCCCTCAATCCATTATTCATGAAATACTACACTTCAATAAAACAAAATGTTAATGAAAAATATTTTTCAAAAAACATTTTCCGTAATTAAACCAAGCCATCAATTTTGAAATCATCAATTTTAAATCCAACAACAATGCATATTTCACAATAATAAACAATTTTCCCCAAAATCCGTAAATCATCACAAGATCATTTTCAATCATGCTTTTCACATTACATTTAAAATGAATTTCATGAAAACCCAATTATTTGAAAAGTATATTTCTAGATATAGAAAGATAAAGTCTAGAGTGATGTCACCTACCTTAGGGTTTGGTGATATCAACCCACTACAAAAAACAAACAATATCTAGGTGAAACTTCCACAAAATTGCCTTTGATATCTTCCCCTAACATGAAAAATACAAAATAATAACAATACAGCCCACAAAAACCCTAGATATACAAGTGATAAAAGTAGATATAGAAAACCGAGAGAGAGAGGGAGAGGATAGTGGATCTAAGGAAAACAACAAAAATACCAAGAAAAAAGAATTACCAAGGAAGAGTTGCCTTCAAATAATATTGAAAACCCTTAAAATTAGATCTATAATGAGTGGGAGAGCCTACCTAACCTCTAAGAATAATAATCACCAATTGGAGATCGGGTGGGAGGATAAATGGGAGTTTTAGGCTAAATCATGAGAATCCTCATTTTTTAAAAAATATTTTTTAAAGCTCCACATGGTTAGAAAAAACATGCACTAATCATGCAACTAATATTGTCCCAAAGCGTTCCCATCATGGTTAGTCTGAATGGTTATACAAACCATTTTTTGACATTAAAAAATCCCACTATCTCAAGTTTCATGCTTTACCTGGGGTGGCTGCACAGTTTGTAAGCCATGAACCTTAATCTTTCCCTATCTCCATTGCCTCTTCCTCAACATTAATGGTTTTCTAGAGATGTATCATAGTTTTCCAAAATCATGCTCAAACTGTGTCCTAATATAAAAGATCCAAAAACTTCCCCAAACCATAAAAACTATACCAAACATTACCCAACCACTTTATACACATAAAAAGGAATTTAAAAGGTTAAATACCTCAAACTGGGGGTAAAAATGTTAGGGTGAATTATTGATATTCTATTTATATTTTCACTTACCTAGAAAAACATCCATCATCTCTTATTTGTGAGAGATTTCCCTATTGAAAAACCACCACCAACCAAAAACACTGAAACATATGTTTTTACAAGGTTCATTATTGATTAAGTATAGTAAGGGCATGTAATTGTTTGGATATATTCAATGTCCACAGAACCCACTAGAAAATAATCTTTTAAGTGGTTACAAAAAGTAGGAAATATCATTTCACATGTATGTAACTATAGTGAATCTATATCTCATGTTCTAATCACAAAAAAAATATTATAATGTTTTGTAATAGCTCCAAGAACCTTTACCAATACCCATTAGTATGTTGTCACTATAATAATTAAACAAATCAGAATTAATTCATTTCTTTCAAGTTCTTCTTCCCCCTATTCGAATTATTTCTTAATAATTGTCTATATTTTCCATTAAATATATGTAATTAATAGTCCATATAATCACTCCATTATCTGATATGCTCTATCTGTTGGGTCAATATGGTATGCTCTATCCAATAAATCCTCAGTAAAAAGATTCCAATTTGACACCATGTTCATCCGAACACCTCAACACCTAGATGATATGGTACTTCATGAACTTGTTTAAATTATACATTCTACACATCTTTCATCCAATACAAATTGATAGTAAACTCTATATTATATTTTAAATACTAATTCCTTTACAATTACTCATCATATCGAATCATCACAGTTCCATCACATCACCAAACTACCAAAAAAAATGACACATCTTCACGGCACACCGAATGATTCTCGCTGAAATTTACCCAAGAGATGAAGGTAGAACGGTCCGTGTAGTTTAACTTGGGTTATTGAATCCTCAGAGACCTAAGAAGAAACCTATAGACACATACATTATATGGAATGTTTCTGGCTATGAAGTGGCCAACTTGGGTTGATTTTATATGGGTTTAAAGGATAAGTAACAGATTTAAGTGAATTCAATTTAAAAGAATGAGTTGATCCTAGGTTATCACTCGGGGTGGATTGGACGTATTTCCTTCAAGGATTTCAATTTCTTATATTTGAGATGGGTTCATTTAAGGAGATAAAACAACATCATCACATACCGGTTTAATGCCTACTCTCTTTAATACTAATCACCTATAAACTTGAAGGATCAATTTTTTGAGCACTTCAAGTTAAAGGTTCGTATTAGCACTAGAATTGTGTGGCCTTAAATTCAACAATGACGATGGAGTTTAAAAATCATCAAATAAAAATATCAATTAAAGAAGTGATTATAAATTAATGGGGTGATAAATAACATCCAATCCAGCCACTTTATACTCCCTTGGATCAACCCATAAGTGTGTTATCCCTCCATTGATTCTATGGTTTCAATGGAAGCGGGAAGTAGACTCATAACAGAGGAATTGGAGAAGTAAAAAGAAAATATTGAAATACAAATCACTCCACCGTTGTGTGATAATCTCACAAGATTTGGTATGAAGAAGTTCACACCTTGAACCAATGGTATCAAAGTGATATGGGTAATAACAGAATAATAAGATAATGGGAACTTTTATTTAGAAACAAGGATGAATTAAAACAAATTACATGTGGGAAACAAATTTGAGACAACAAAACCGCAATATAACATTACAATGAAAGAAAGCTCAAAGATGAAAAACTCCATCAACACAACTACCTCAAATAGGCATTTTGGGATCCCTGGGTCAAGCCTCAAACAGTACAAAACATCCCACTTGGGTATGGTAGGCCTAGGGTGGTGGAATGTAAGGGAGAGGAGACTTTTCCACCCTTGACCCGAGGTGGGAGCCAGCTTGCTTCCACCTAACAGACGTGCTTATAATACCTTCTATATGGCCGAATCAGAGTGTGATATAGAAGAATAAAATGTATCCCCGGATGTCTCCTACCAGACTGTTAATGTTGGGACCATTTAGAGTTGTGTATTCGGATATATGATTAGATTAGTGGACAGTTTTTCGGGGCCGTAGAATCTGGCTTAGAATTTTATCTCTAACGTGGGCCGCCTAAATGGACATCATGGAAGACGAATTAGCATTGGATCCTGAAGATATATTTTATCCTATAAATGCCTTATATAATCACATGAAATTTGAGCATCATTGGGTTTTTATGTGGGGCCCCACATTCTCATCAGTGGGCTGGTGTCCCATTTGATTTTTCTAGAATTGTTTCCATTCATCACAAAATTTCCCCATATTCTTCCATGAATTCTCCATTGACCCCTTAATCAAACATGTTCATATTGTAGTGTAGATAAATATCCCAAATTATCAAATTTTTTAAAATCAGATCAATCATTGGGTACTTTAAATGATGTTAAAAAATGTACCACAAAATAGTTCATTTTAAGAAGGTATTGCAATCATAATGTGAAATGATGTTCAAAGTGTAAAATGCACTAAAATGGTGTTTATGAATAATAAATAACATGAATATTATATATATTAAAAATGAATATTAGCCTCATTTAGTGGATAATCACACCCCTCAACTTGAGATTTTCTAGTCCCGAGAAAAATATATCTCAACAATATTAAATTCAAATTCCCTTTTCCAAAAACATTTTAATACATAATGATCTCCAGAAACCCTTATACCAAACAATCATGAAACCCATCAAAATATTTTAATACAAGATTGTTTCATAAGAAAATCCCAATCCCAATCTCATTCCTTTGTTCAAATTCATTTCCATATTTCATCCAATATCAATTAAGTATGAGGATGTGTTGTGCATCACAATAGACATAGGGGTTCATGTTTATTCCAGGGGGAAATGAAAAAAGCACTAGGTGGAATCATATTTCGATATTAAGATGTGTATTCAATTTTTTTATTGTATTTATTTTGTTTTTTGTTTGTTTTTTTCAATTTTTCCATGATAATTGAAGTTGCACTCAAAAGAGTCAACCCCTGTAGCGAGACTTTGCCGATGACTCCCAGGCTCAAAGACCATAGGGCACCAAGTGAAGCCCACATACTCGGGCATCATCTCGAGTTAACCAAGTCAAAAAAACTTCAAATTACCAAAAATAGAGATAAAATTACTAACTTTGGGCCAGACAACTATGGAGTCACGATCCTCAAGTGCCGAAAGCCACACATTAGGTCATTTCATAGCTCTACACGCAATTTTTTTTAATTAATTAATTTTTGAATACTCATATTAATCTAAAATGTTCACCAAATCTATTCTATTTATTTGGGGGACCCCATGAACTCAAACTAATACCCCACTATCCAAAGGATGTGTATTGTGATTATTTTATTCTTTTTGGATGAAAATATAAACGATGAAATATTACATTGGACATCCACACTCTCCAAAATCTATGCTCTGGAAATTATAAAATGATTAAAATTAGAATCAGGGCATGCTAAATTATTTGATATTCAGTTTCAAATTGTGCAATCTGTATTACCTTGTTCAATGTTAATGGAATTTTTCCTTCCATTTACTCATTTGTTTTCAAATCATTTATATTAGTTTTTACACAAAAGAATTTTTTTAATTTTATCTCCCCCAACTTAAAACAACACTGTCCCAAGTGTTTAATGAAATGATAATTTAGAAGGGGGTAGAGGTAGAGAATGATAGTTCAAAAAGGAAACTGAAAATGAGGATCATGGAATGAATTCACATGGTGGTTGAAGTTGAAATTCTTGCTGCTCCCTTGTAGTCCTTGATATCCATGTCACTTGCAGAGTTCCCTAGTAGAAAAAAACAAAACAAAAAAACAAAAAAACAATATATTTATATTTATATTTATATAATAAATAAATTAAAATATAATTATACATATAAAATATAATAAACTTATGATACATTGTCTTCTTTTTAAATTTCTGGGTAATATATTACTCAAGGATCACACCACGTGACACAGATGAATATGATGCTCCCCTTTCGTATCCATCCATACTCATAATAGAAAACTTGTCAAAAGTTTATTATTTATTATTCTTTTTTATTCTTTTTATTTTTTTAAAAATCGAAAAATTATTAATTAATCTTATTTGAAAAATAAATATGATTCAGAAAGATTAGAAACATGAAAACCACGGGTTGCCTCCCCTGTAGCACTTTTGTTTAATATCGTTAGCCCGACATGGATCCTAAATCTATCAATTGTTTCTGGTTCATAGGTTGTCTCAGTTAAATAAACCTCTATTTCTTGTTTATTGAATGATTCAATGAATGGTTTTAACTTATGACCATTGACCTTGAAAATGTGACCACTAGTGGGATCTTGAATCTCTACTACCCCATCAGGGTACACATGATGCACTACGAAAGGACCTGACCATCGAGACCTTATCATTCCAGGGTGTAATTGAGGTTTTGAACTATATATAAGCACAAATTTTCCCGGTTCAAAATGTTTGACTTTGATATTTCTACATTGGTAGGCTTAAAATCTAGCTTTATTTATCCCTGAATTATCATAAGCCTCTATCTAAGTTCCTCCACTTCATTGAGATCTAATTTCTTTTTGTGCTGGCCATTGATAGGCCGTAATCCATTTTCTTAATTGCCCAAAATGCCTTATTCTCAATTTCAACAGGTAAATGGAATGCATTTCCATAAACCAACATATATAGTGACATTCCTAGGATGGTTTTGAATGCTGTAAGATATGACCAAAGAGCATCCAAGAGTTTCTCGGACCAGTCTTTCCTAGAAGGATTGATAGTTTTCTCAAGAATTTGTTTGATTTAACGATTGGCTAACTCTGCTTGACCATTGGTTTGAGGATGGTAAGCAGTTGACACTTTATGAGAAATACCATAGTTAGACTTGAGTGAAGAGAATGTGCGGTTGTAGAAATGGGTTCCTTGATCACTGATTATAGCCCTAGGAATTCCAAATCGAGAAAATATATTCTATTTCAGAAATCGAATCACAACTAGATGATCATTGGACTTAGTGGGAATAGCCCTAACCCATTTTGAGACATAATCAACAGCTAAGAGTATGTATATGTATCCCCTAGAGTTTGGTAAGGGACCCATGAAATCAATTCCCCATCAATCAAATATTTCAACCACTAAGATGGGAGTGAGTGGCATTTGATTCGTTTTTGTGAGGGACCCTACTTGTTGACACCTAGGACAACTTTGAAAAAATTTGTAGGAATCCCTTGAGAGGGTGGGCCAGAAGAGATCACATTGAAGAATCTTATAAGATGTTTTCTTAGAGGAAAAGTGACCTCCACATGCCTCACTGTGATAGAATTTAAGGATGGAATCTTGTTCAGATTCTAGAACACACCTCCTAATGACTTGGTCAGGGCATAACTTATAGAGGTATGGATCATCAAATAGATAGTTCCTAACATCAGAAATGAGTTCCCTTCGAGCTTGAGTCCCTATGAATTTCGGAATTACTCCCGTAACTAAGAAGTTGGCTATGTCAGCATACCAAGGGTAGTCACTCACAGAGTATAGGTGTTCATCAGGAAATGAATCAAACACATAATGGTGATTTGATTTGTCTTTGAATTCCATCCTAGAGAGGTGATCAGCTAAACCATTTTCAACACCCTTTTTATCCTTGATTGTGAGGTCAAATTCCTGTAAAAGAAGGACCCACCTAATCAGTCTAGCCTTAGCATCTTGTTTTTGGAAGAGGTATTTTAATGAAGAATGGTCAGTGAACACAGTGATGGGGGATACTAATAGGTAGGACCTAAACTTCTCTAAGGTAAACACAATAGAAAGTAACCCCTTTTCAGTAGTGGTGTAGTTGATTTGGGCATCATTTAAGGATTTTCTTGCATAAGAAATTACATGAGTATTTTTATCACAACGTTGTCCTAACACAACTCCTACAGAAAAGTCACTGGCATCACACATAAGTTTGAAAGGAAGGTTCCAATTTGGAGATTTCATAATGTGAGGAGAGGTGAGAGAGGATTTGAGGGTTGAGAATGAACCCTCACATATTTCTGTCCAAAAAAATGGAGCATCCTTTACTAGGAGAGCACAAAGGGGACGAGAGATTGAACTAAAGTCCTTGATGAATCTTCTATAGAATCCAGAATGTACTAAGAAAGACCTCACTTCCTTGGAATTTTTGGGTGATGGAAGGTGAAAAATGATGTCAACCTTTTCTTTATCAACTTCAATCCCCCTACCCGAGAACATATGGCCCAGAACTAGTCCCTCTTTAACCATGAAATCACATTTTTCCCAGTTTAGGACCATATTCTTTTCTTCACATCTTGACAAGAATCTCTCTACATTTTTCATAAATCCCTCAAAAGTATCCCCAAACATATATAAGTCATCCACGAAGACCTCTAGAAAACCCCCTACCATGTCTGAGAAGATTCCCATCATGCACCTCTAGAATGTTCCAGGAGCATTGCATAAACCAAAGGGCATGCGTTTGAAGGAAAAGGTTCTGAATGGACATGTGAATGTATTCTTCCATTGATCCTCTAGGGAGACCTCAATTTGATTATATCCTCAGTACCCATCTAAGAAACAATAGAAGGCCTGACCTACCACTCTCTCAAGGACTTGGTCAATGAATGGTAAGGGGAAATGGTCATTCTTGGTGAATGCGTTTAGCATCCTATAGTCAATGCAGACCCTCCATCCACTACTCACCCTTGTTGGAAGAATCTCTCCATCCTCATTGGTTATCACTGTGATTACAACCTTTTTTGAAACCACTTGGATTGGGCTCACCCATTCACTCTCAGCTATGGGATATATGATACCAGATTTTAACAATTTCAGAAGTTCCTTCCTTACTACCTCCAAGAGATTAGGATTGAGTCATCGTTGAGGTTGACGACATGGATTTCAATCAGAATTTAGAACTATACACTCGTGATTGGCTTCAAGAGAATAAGAAATGACAATAGGATGTGTTTTATTTTCCCCTAGGAAGGCATGCTTGAGTGTAGTTGGAAGTTCCATCAATTCAAGATCAGGTTGGTTCAGAATTTCAGCCGAAGATTGGGACATTGGATCAAGATCAATTTTATTTCCTAAAGTTTTAGATAGGATTGATTCCCCACATATAGAAGTTTTAGCTACAAGATTGGTTTGATCAGATTCAGGGAATGAAGTTTGAAAGGTTTCACTGATTGTTGGACCTAATACTTCATCATAAGAGCAATTTGAAAATGATTCAAGCCAAGGAGATAAAATTCCTTCATGTGAACAAATGAAATAAATCTCATCCTGACTTAAACATCCATCAAATATTCCTTTATGTTATATGGATTCATTATCAATGTTTCCTATCATATTTACTTCGTGAATGTCCTCCTCATCCCCTATTTGTGAGCTTGCATTATAGATGTTCAAGTCTAGACTCATGTTCCCAAAGGTGATGGTCATGATCCCATTTCAGACTCGGATAACATAGTTGATTGTTACAAGGAATGGACGACTAAGGATGATTGGGGTTTGTTCCTTATTTCCTATGTTTGAATGGTTGTCAATGACAATGAAGTCAGTAGGGTACATGGAGTTTTCAACCTTTACCAGAACGTCCTTTAAAATCCCATTTGGGACCATAATGTTGCGATGAGCAAGTTGAAGTGTGACAGATGTGGGTTGGAGTTCTTCTAGGCCTAACTAACAGTACATATCATATGGGATGAGATTGACACTACCACCTAGGTCACACAAGGCCTTGACAACTTTTCTCTCTCATAGTTCAACATTGATGTAAGTGCACCCTGGGTCTTTCAACTTAGGTTGAACGGTCCCTTGAATGGTGGTACTCACATTAGCAGCCAAAAGGATTGGTTTTTATGTGAAAACTTTCTTTTAGAAGTGAAAAAGTCCTTAAGGTACAATGAGTAGGAAGGTTTGGTTTAGATGGAATCGAGAAGAGGAATTTTGAAATTGACTTGTGAGAATATTCCCCTCAATGTTTCACTCAATTCAGGCTTGGTTTTCCCCCTCATGCGTTGAGGAAATGTTGCAGGTTGTGGGGTTGTTTGTTGAGGAGTTATTTCTTGGACATTGTTATCAGTTTCCACAGTTTTATCATTTTGTTAATTTTAATTTTCATCCATGTTTGAATCTTCAGGTGGGTTCTGAATTAGTTGTTCAGGTTTCTCAATTGATTTTCCACTTCTTAAAACAGTCACAACCTTTAGTTGTTCATGAGTTGTTTGAGTAAAACTTGACTCTCCCCTTGAAGTTGAGGATGAAACCTCCTGAGTAGGAATGGTGCATTTATATTTTTCATTTGTTGAAGTTCTTAATTAAGGGAAGAGACTTTTGAGTTCATCCTTTCCATTTGTTTTCATAGTTGTTCTAAAAGGATTTGTGGAACAATTTTGGTTGGTGCTTGAGAAGATTGGTTTATCCCGGGGGGATATTTTGGAGGTGGTATGGTTTGTTAAAAATGGACCGGTGGCTGTTGGTATTGGATAGGTTGGGTTTGGAACTGGTTATGGGATTGGTAGTACTGATGGAGGTAAGAATTTTGTCCCTGTGGTTGGATAGGTTGTTGGTTATCCTTCCAGCGGAAGCCTGGGTGGTAATTATACCTTGGGATGATGATTTTTTGGTATTGAGGATTTTAAAAGTTCAAGGCATTTACTTCCACTGAGGGTCCTCCAAGAAGAACATCCTTAATGGATGGAATGGTTGGGCATTTGTCTCTCTTATGGTCATGTTTGTCACAAATTGTGCAAACAGGGTCAACAGTTTGGATTTCATGGACTTTCCTAAGGTCTATTTTTTCAACCTTCCTAGTGAGTGCTGTGAGTTTATCCCTAAGGCTTTCCTCTTCTCTAACTGTTTGAATTCTAGTAGTTCTTTGTGGCTTTTCAGAATAAGGCGAAGTTCCCCATGTTTGGTTTTGTTCAGAAAGGATTTCTAGATACTCATAAGCATCATTTGGGGAATTGTTTTTATGGGTTTCATTACACATCATATCAATTAATTGTTTGTTCCCTGAACCCAACCCTTCATAAAAAATTCTCAGTTGTTCAGGAATAGAAAAACCATGGTGTGGAACCATGTTTAGAGTGTCTTTGAATCTCTCCAATGTTTCATAGAATTTCTCTCCCTCTTTTTCAAAAATGACTTGGATACTCTTTTTAAGTGAAATTGTTTTGTGGTGGGGAAAGTATTTTTGGTAGAATTCTCTTTGAAGTTCATACCAAGAGTTTATGGATGATGGTATCAAATTTTTTATCCAATTTTTATCTCGATCATTTAAAGAAAATTGAAATAGCCTCACCTTAGAATATTCTAGTTCATGTGGGGGACACATGGTTTCTACAATGTCATTGAACCCCTTAATTTGAATGTAGGGCATCTTGGACTCCATTCCATGGAATGTGGGAATGTGGTTTAGGACACGGGGTTTAAAGATGTAGTTGGTATCTCATAGATAATTGTTTCTAATGCATGAGGGGTGATTGATCCAAGATGGTGTGAAGTATTCATTCATAGTTTGATCAATAACATTCCGCAAGTTTGCGGCTGCCTCATTTGGGTTTCAGTTTTGGTTCCTACCCGGGTTTATGAGTTGGTTTCATTGAAGACCTTCTCTTGAAATGATCTCATTTTTTGACTTCGGGGTGTTTGGAATATTAGTATCTAATGGAAAGAGTTACCTTGGAGTAATTGAATCCCCAACCCTAGGACTATCCACCCTAACTATACGGTTTGATTGATCACGGGTGTTGGTGGACATGCGCTAAAAGAAAAAAAACGAGAAAGGGACAAGATAAGAAAATTTGGATGAGAAATGAAGAAATGGGGGAGAATAGAATGGGTGTTTAGACGACTTACTTGGGTCCCTAGAAACAGTTCCAAAACTTGATTCTCACTCAAATTAATCCAAGATATGAAGGTAGAACGGTCCTTGTAGTATAACTTGGGTTATCGAATCCTCAGAGACCTAAGAAGAAACATATAGACACGCACATTATATGGACTGTTTTTTGCTATGAAGTGGCCAAATTCAGTTGATTTTATATGGGTTTAAAGGACAACTAATATATTTATGTGAATTTAATTTAAAAGAATGAGTTGATCCTAGGTTGTCAGTTGGGGTGGATTGGACATATTTTCTATTCAATGATTTCAATTTCTTATATTTGAGTTGGGTTAATATTAGGAGATAAAACAACATCATCACTTAATGGTTTAATGCATACACCCTTTAATACTAATCACCTATACACTTGAAGAATCAAAGTTTTGAGCACTTCAAGTTAAAGGATCGTATTAGCACTTGAATTGTGTGGCCTTAAATTCAACAAGGATGATGGAGTTTAAAAATTATCAAATAAAAATATCATTTAAATAAGTGATTAGACATTAATGGGGTGATAAATAACATCCAATACAGCCCCTTTCTTCTCCTTTGGATAAACCCATAAGAGGGTTAGCCCTCCATTGATGCTATGGTTTCAATGGAAGCGGGAAGTAGACTCATAATGGAGGAATTGGAGAAGTAAAATGAAAACAATGAAATACAAATCACTCCACCGTTGTGTGATAATCTCACAAGTTTTTGTATAAAAAAGTTCACAACTTGAACCAATGGTATCAAAGTGAAATGGATAAGAACAGAATAATAAGAGAATGAGAACTTCTATTAAGAAACAAGGATGAATTAAAACAACTTACATGTGGAAGGAAAATTTGAGACAACAAAACCGCAACATAACATTACAATGAAAGAAAGCTCAAAGATGAAAAATTACTTCACCACAACTGCCTTAAAGAGGCATTTTGGGATCCTTGGGTCGAGCCTCCAATAGGATAAAATATCTCACTTGGGTATGGTAGGCCTAAGGTGGTGGTAAGTAAGGGAGAGGAGACTTTTCCACCCTTGACCTGAGGTGGGATCCTGCTTTCTTCCACCGAACAGATGTGCTTAAAAGACCTTATAGATGGCCGAATCAGAGTGGGCCATAGAAGAATAAAATGGAGGTATGGATATCTCCGACCCTCTTGTAAAATTGGGCCCATTTGGAGTTGTGGATTCAGATATATGATTAGATTAGTAGACTTTTTTTCTGAGCCCAGAATTTTATCTCTAACATGGGCCACCTAAATGGACACCATGGAATCCGTATTATCATTTGATCCTGAAGAGTTATTTGATACTCTACATGTCTTCTATCTTCACAAGAAATTTGGACTTTTTTGCGTTAGTATGTTGGGCCACACATTCTCATCAGTGGGCTGGTGTCCAATATGGATTCTCCAAAATTGTTTCCTTTTATCACAAAATATCCCCATCTTCTTCCCTGAATTCTCCATTGATCCCTGAATCAAACATTTTCATATCGAAGTTTAGATCAATTTCCCAAAATATCAAATTTCTTGAAATCAGATGAATCTTTGGGTACTTTAAATGATGTTAAAAAATGTACCACATAATAGTGCATTTTATGAAGGTAATACAATCATAATGTGAAATGATGTTCAAAGTGTAAAATGCACTAAAATGGTGTTTATGAATAATAACGAACATGAATATTATATATATTAACAATGAATATTAGCCTCATTTATTGGCTAATCACCAACCCCCTTTATGTATGTAGTGTCCACTAAATTTTATGAGTGAGTCACAAAAATAAAAAACAAACTCTGACTCAATTAATTTTACATTTAAATTAAAAACATCATTCCATTTCAATATTCAAATATTAAAAAATTGGGATATTTGTTTATGACCTAGTGTTGATATTAATCACAAATAATTACTTAAGAATCAGTGAGAATCAGGAATTCCAGACATGATTTTTTGGAAAAATGATGAACTATGTTAACATTATCACATTTAATAAATTTATAAAAACATATGAAATCCCATACACAATTATTTCTATTACATCATCATAAAATTATTCTGAAAGATTTATCTCTTATCAGTGTTCTTTAATAGCTTCATAAGAACCTCTTTAATGTATTTTTCTTTTCACATCCATCATCTGATGACTAGTACAAGATAACTTCAACAAACAAATTATATTGGAGAACAATGACCAATGAATATTAATTTTGAATTTTTATTAATGGATTCATTCTGAAGTATATATCTGATGACATTAAAAATATTCATTTAGAGGGCAAGAATCTTTTTTTTTCTTTTTTATAAACATGTTCCTGTGTGATAGGCTTAACATCATACAATCTAACTTCATTGAATCATATAATGATCATTGAACATTTCATATAAAAAAATATGTTGATATCATCTAACCCATGAGCTCCAGAAAACAACATACCACCAATATTGTAATTTCAAACATCAAACTCCACTTTTTTACTTAATCTTGAATCATGAGTGATTAAATTAATGATTATTTATAAAACCTTAAGAACATAAAAACCTTATTTATTTACATGATCAAACATTCAATACTATGCTATAAGAGATAAACCCAGATAAACCTTCAATGATTAAACTCTGACTGATCGTATCATACTAGTAGCACATGTCTGATAAACTATAGTTTCAAGACTCCATCCAATTTATTTTTTAAATAAATAATCTTGCGAGGTTTATTTTATAGTGAAATAATAATAATTTTCGTGATAAATGCTTTATATTATTCAAAACACTTCAAATAATCATTATGTCATCACTGGTCAACTACATAGATCACTTCATTAAAAACATAATTGTATAAATTTATACATAGTTAAACTAAATCAATATTTTTTAAAATATTCTGAGGTATAAAAGTGTTTTTATTAAATTAAAAATCCTATAATATCCACCACCACTATTAATTTTATATATAACTAAACTCATTGAGAATTATAAATAGAATTTTTTTTGTTAATATTTAAAATTCCAAATATAATTTCTCCACAGTTGAAAAATACAAAAAAAAATCAAACAAGGCCTTACACATCAATATTAAATATATATCTCACTGTTACATATTCAAAGAATAAATTAAAACAAATTATAATATGGTTTAATTAATAAATGATATCGGGTAGTTAAAATAATAAAAACCCCACTAATAGGTATGTGTATCAGTGATTAATAATGAAATAGAAATATCATCGAATCCTATAATTACCCTGTGACTATTCTGAAACCATTTAAATCCTACATGATTATTCTTGATCAAATGCCTCACTCAACCTAGTTTGAAAAAACTTCTTGTGAACAAATCCTATAAATAGGGACATAAAAAAATATACATTTTGATGATAAATTCTCTTATTTTACCTATAATGTTATATAATTTTAAGGAAATTATATATCATCTCTAATTTATTAGTAGATGATTTATCTAACCACCTATAATTAGAAACAATCATATATCCATTAATTTATTAGTGTCCATACAAATATTATCACCACTAATAATTACTATATATCATTAATCATCCCCCTTACCCACCCCATCTAACATGAATCTATAACACACATTTAATATTCTCTCACCGAAAGCTCAAGTGACTCCACTTCACGAAATCTTCATAGTGAGATCCAATGACACCTCCCCTACAAGAGGTCCTCTTAACTTGTTTTGGTTACTCATTCCCCATATGGAATTCACATAGAGTTTTTAAGTGACTCCTCTCAAACACAAATTATGAAATGTATATCATCCCTTAGGTGATTACTAAAACATTTTGGTGATGAATAAATATCTTGTGAAAACTATGGTAATTCATTAATTTTTATCATATTATTTTTTTCAATTCATATGTAGTGAGACTAATTCATTTTTTATTTTCATTGTAGATCTAATAATTTAATTGGTAATATCAATATTCTTATTTATTCTCAAGAATATGGTATGTCATAGTTTTGGTATGTTTTACCCTTCTCAACACTAAAATATTTAATTTTTATTGTTCTAGAGTGGCATGGAGAATATTTATAATGATAATACAATAATTTTATTCCCAATAATAGATTATTTTTCTAGAATCTAACCATAAAAATGGTGTTAATATTTTCTATTCATACATAACTATATCATATTTATATTTAAATGATATGATATTATAATATTTAAAAAATTTAATAAATGGTTCTTTAATTCATAGATAAAAATATATCCTCCTGTAATTTCTATCATTATACCACCTAAACACAAACATATAGACATGTCCGTATACATATTTTAGTTGATGTAGTTAAATTTTATTTATTATTATGTCCCTCCACCACACACACACACACACACACACACATATATATATTGATTCATGGAGAATCATGATGTGTTGATCATGGAATTAAATTTATAGCTGTTTTTGAGATTATATGGCCTTATACATATCATATAATATTTAAACATCTTGTTACTTTCATAAAATAGAATAATCATAATAGTTATTTTATATTCAAAACATTTTAAATGTTTGATGTTCCTTCAATTAATAATAATAATTTAATATCATCATTTCCTCTGATGAATTTTTCACAGTTAAATCATAAAAAAGATAATATTTTTCAATATTCATTTTTTCTTATACCATAAAAAATTGTATTATTCATAATATTATAATATTTAATTTATTCTAAAAATCTTTCATATATCAATATTTATTAATATCATAGTAATTATTACAAGTTGGATTAATTTACCATGAAATGAAATTAAATATTTTTTGTTTATGCTGGAAACTTTTATTTTTCATTTTCAAATCAATCAGTATATGAAAGAATTAAATTCCCAAGTCCTACTTCTAATTTCAACTGATGGTTGAAAAGACATGATTTTTATGTGAAATTTATATTTAAAAAACATCATATTAGTAAAAATCTCATATCAGAGTGTGATCACTAAGAGGGGGAGGAGGAATTATTGATTCCCTTTTCACTAATTATTCGTTCTGAATTCAACCTCAATGACTATTTAATGCCTTGATACTCGATTGAAGTTAATCTCAACCTCACATAGAATTACATAGTAAGTGAAATATCTAAATATAGTAATTTATATTTATTGGTATTAATGTGATACTACTAATTTTTATGATGGTTGATCAACATAACATGGATTATCTACTATGCCAGTCATTTTAAATTACCAATATAGAGTTACATTATATCCGAACTCATGAGCCCACACTAGATAATATTGATATCACTTCACATAGTGTTACAAGAGTCCATAATGGACTTCCAAATATTTAACCACACAAGAGGATATTTAATCTATATCACACAACCTACTTCCTTATTTAACAATTATATTCTAGTAAAAATTGCTCTTACCTCTTTAGATTGATCCTCTTATACAAGCATACTGGATCTACATTTCTTTTTAATGTTTCATGAAGTTTATTAAAAGTTGTTTGAATTTTTCGGACTCAGAAGTATTTTTAGATCATGAATGATCTAAATTATCTTTTATATATACATGAGAACATGTTGTTACCTTCGTATAATTTTTTTGTCTTTAACAACTTATTTATTAGATATAATGATATTCCAGGATTCACATAAATTCACTTTCAAAAAGCACCTAAGTTTTTAATTTTCTCTCTAAAATATTTATTAATTGAATACATTATTGACATAAAAAAATTAATATTTGTAATATGATCCTCATTAATATCATAGTAATTTTCGATGAATGTGGAAACACCATATTGATCAAAAACATGTACATTTCTCATGTTAATTTCATAATATACTCCAAAATATTCTACTAAATTATTACGAAAACAATTTCAGTTAAATTCACTCAAATAATTCCCCAAATAAAATCTCATTAAAATAACAATTATGTTCAAGTCATCTTCTCATTCATCACATGGATTACACTAATCAAATATTGTGCATCATTAATTTCTGTGTAATTCACAATATTGTATCATTGTATCATTCAATGAATGCTTCAAATAATTTCATTGTAACAAAAAATAAAAGACAACTTATTGTTTTGGGAATTATTTCATAATTAACAACCAATAATAATATCCCATTAAATATGTATATAATTCATTAATTCTATTTTTATGCACAGGATTATTGGATTATTGCTTCCAATTATTTCTTTAACTCACACATTCAATCAACATGATGGATTGTATACATGAATATAATTTATAGAGATAATTTATATGATCCTTTTAAAATAATTCTTAAATACATCCATGATTTTGGTTAATCTTCATGATTATTAGCTTCTCGACCAGTGCATGTGGATACTTAATTTTTTATCACAAACACAATAAGTGGCATGCATTCATTCATGGAATGTGCATTAATCTCACAATAAATAATCAATATCTTTGGTTCTTCTAACAATACATGAAATACTATAGCTTGATCTCATATGATATTTAGGGTTGATTTATGGAATATGGATGAAATTGATCCTCTGTAAAACACCATAAGTACTCGGGATTAACATTTACATATTATTCAAGATCCATTATATTTCACGGTTCTACCTTGGGAAATCTAGTCAATGTGTGAATGTTGATGTGATTAATTTCCTCATGTAAGGGAGGTCGAGTTTCCTGACATGTTTCCTTATGACTTCTCTGGTTTCCCACATATAAGGGAGGTCGAGTTTCCCATTGACATAATGTATGATACTCAACCAATTTTTATTCATGCTTACTACATGACACCAGCCGAATTGATAGAGTTGATTTCTTAGTTTAAAGACCTTTTTGATAATGGATTTATACGACTAAGTGTGTCACCTTAGGTGGTGCTAGTTCTCTTTTATAAGAAAACATATGGTTTAATTGACTTCTATATGTATTACCAAAATCTCAATTGAGTTATGAAAAAGAACAAGTATCTATCACCATGGGTTGATGATCTGTATGATTAGTTGAAAGGGATGATGTGGTTCACCAATATTGATCTTTTCTATAGTAACCGTCGGTTGGGGATAAAAGAATCTAACAATCACTACCTTTTGGAGGAGTTATGACCATTATGAGTACCCTATCATGCCCTTTTATCTAACCAATGGTCTTGTAGTTTTCATGGATTTGATGAACATGATTTTCCATGAGTATCTAGATACCCTTTTGTCGTCTTTGTTGTTTACAACCACATTTACTCAAAGTCTAAGGAGGATCGTGAGAATCATCTGAGAATAGTTACGACCACACATTATTGAGTTATATATTGTCTAAAAACTATTTAAATATCCTCTAGAAGAATTGGGTAGAGTAACTATAGTCTTTTGATTTTGACATTTCTTATACCCTAGGAAAAGTGAATGTCGTTGTTGATTCTTTGAGAAGGAAACTTCTAACCTAGGAAGTGAAAGAATCTTCAGAACAGTGTAAATTGATGAACCTTTTTTCACATTTGTATATTGGAATTCAAGAGAAAGGGGTAGAGGTTTCTTTAACAAAAATTTAGTTGAAATCCACTCTTCTGAAAATTATTCTTTTAGATCATATACTTGATGAGGAGTTCTATAGTTTTAGTGGATCTCTTTATGGTGGGGAGACAGTTGATGAAGTTCTATGACATACGAAGAATATTCCGGTGTCCAGGTATGAGACAGGGAATTGATGAGTTTGTTTCTTGTGGTGATACATGCCAACATGTTATGTTCAAGAATCAAAAACCTTCATATTTTCTTCAGACACATCATGTCCCTACATGTAAGTAGGATAAGATATATATGGACTTTTGGGTCTGGGTTTCCACAGTCATTGATTAAGAAAAATGGGATATGTGTTGTGATCGAAAAGCTATGAAATATGTTTACTTCTTACCTATTCTTATTATAGACAAATTTGTAGGGTTGGGAAATATATATGTGAAATACATTTTTAATTATGATGGATTTACATCTTCTATATTCTTTAACAGGTATCCTTAGTTCACTTTTTTTGAGAGAGGCCTTTAGTAGGGGCTAGGATCTCATTTCCATTTCAGTACAGTACACCATCCATAGTCAGACGACCAAAGAGAAAGAAAAATATATATTAATGAGGATATGATTCACACATTTTTTCTCGACTATGGTGGATCATGGGATAATAACTTGGGTCTAGTTGAGTTTTTTAAAACAATAGCTACCATTCTGTGATCATAATGGCTCCATTTGAGGCCTTGTACATCCAGACTTGAAAATCTCTATTATGATGGATGGAGGTTGGTGAAAGTTGCTTGTTTTGACTAAGCCTAGTCCAAGAGATGACATCAAATATTCAATTGATTATTCATATAATTTTAATGTCACGGAGTCAATATAGGTATTATTATGATCATTTTTGCAGACCTTTGGAATTCTCAGTTGTTCACCAGGAGTTCTTGAAGGTTTCACCTCATTTGTATCATCAATGTCTTGGGAGGAAATAGAAACATGATCTACATTTTTTGGGGCATTTGAGGTTATTTAGTAGGTTGGTAATGTTACTTATCATTTGGAACTTCCATCATAGCTAACATTGATACATAACATGTTCCATGTATTGTTTCTTTGAAAGTGTCTATCTAATCCATCTCATGTTCTGAGTTGGCGTGATCATGAATTTGAACCTGATTCATCCATGACTAAACAACCAATCAAGACAGTTGATTCTAAATCCAATGTACTTCATGGGTTGAAGCTACCTTTGGTTCATGTGCTATGACATAATGGTTATGATTATCATGAGATGTGGTAGAGGGATGCACTGATGATAGAGAAGTAGCCTCATCTTTTTGGAATGGAAGCTTCTTCGTAGGCTTTTCGGGGAAAAAACGTTTTATGGTGGGGTTTTGTAACATCTTGTTACTCTTCTGATTGGTATATTTCTAACATTGTCATAGTTTTCATTTTTTTTCTTTGTAGGGTTGAGAATAAAATGGGAAGACACCTGTAATGGTAAAGTCAATTTTTTGTTTGAATATATTGCATGACATATACTGGTTTTTCAGCTTGATGTAGATTTAACACCGTGTAATATGGTCACCCAACATCTAAACCATAATTGAAAATAAATCCATTTTTGTCAAAAGATAACCATTTTTTCATAGATTATGAGACTTTTCAATTCAATGACATGAAATTGTGTTACCTGTCGTTTAATATACTGAGGGTGGTTCGTAAACAGGTATTCGGTATAAAATTTTCAATTTTTTCTCCCTTTTGGATTCCTTGATCTTAACATGGAGCCATACCTAAACAATTTTAAGAGCCTTAATATGCTCTAGAACTTTTCATTCAACATTTTATCATTGTTTCTATCACAATTTTTCTTTCTGAGTAATATTTATCCATGCCATTCCATCTCTTTCTCGATTCATTCCTTAGAGTCTGATGGATCATATTGAGTTTGATGGATCTAAGTTTCATGTTGTTAAATCTCATTTCTAGGTTGAGTTCCAAGATCTTTCGTGCCTTTGTTATTATTAGGAGGTTTTTTATTGGTGTTATGTTGATATGAGAAAGGTTGGTGGTTCAATCATTGGTTTCCTATTTAATTAACCTTATATTCATTGATTTAAATTCAGTTTGATTTAATGGTAAATTTATTAAATTGAATAAATTTCATTCAACCGTTTTATTTAAAACCCAATTCTAGTGAATTGAGGATTTGGTTCAGTTTGACATGAAATTGAAAAACACCAAATTCCATTGGATTGGGGTGTCTTCATGGGAGATTTATAAATTTAAAATTTAATAATTTAAATTATGAATACGATTGAAATTTTGGGTCAATTAAATTGTTAATTTAAATATAAAATGTTGATAGGAAGGAAAATTGTGAAAAACCCTAATTCTAGTGTATTGGGGGTTTGTTTTAATATTAATGGAATTTATTTGAAAATTAAATTATTTAATTTAATTGAAAGACTATATTGGAAAATTTCAAGGTGAATTAATTTCAAATCCATATTTTTGAAAATTAGACTAAAAATTATTTTGGTGGAAACCTAGAAGTTTCTCTTTTTTAAAAATTATGTTTTTGATTTAAATCCCGTTATTGGTTTTAAATAAAGAATTGGTATATTTAAAATGGGGGATGTGATTTAATTTTATATTAAGTAGTCTTGTAATTAATTTCCCTACATTATTTATATTTGAGCACATTATAGGATTTGATAGTAGGTGAGTTATTTTGGGTGGTACTTTATGATTTACAACATTTTAAACATCATATCATCATATCACACTCCATAGGAAATGGTGATGAGTCCCATTTTCCTTAGCCCCAATAGGGAATACGTACAAACTTGTTGTTTCATAGTGTTGGGTCCCTATAGCCTGAAATTATCATATCTATTTGGCACATGACCATGTTGCTTTCTTGTTTGTATTTTAAATGTATATATACTATTGTTATAAAATGTTTTACATTCCTTGTGAATTTATATATACTTTTTTATATAAATTTTTTTATTTCTTCCATTTTATGGAAAGTTTCATTTGTGTAATGTACTCTTTTTTAAAGGAAATTCTATCATTAAAAATGTATTTTACATCATTTGAAATGTGAAGCATGAAGTAGTGAATTATTTCTATATTTTTAATTATGAAGATTGAATTTTTAAATATGATTTTGAAATTTTGAACCTGTTTATTAGAATATTGAAACAACATTCCAGGTTAATTTGATGTTGGCATATTGTTATGGAATATTTTGGTGAAATGGTAGTGTGATTTGGCTCACACCATACTTGTTCCATCAAGGTGTTTTTATATTATCCCCTCATAGGTTTGAGAAAGGTAAATGGATCTCTTAGAGGTGGATATAGCTATTGAACCTTGGACTCTATGAGTTATGCCAGAGTTGGGACTTGGGGCATTTCTTCACATTTTATTTCACTATTTTGGTACCATGTCTTGCTTATTCTTTATTGACTTATGTTACATTACTCACAATGTAGTTTCTTTTGATATTCATATTTTCATGTTCGTTTTACTTCCACAATCTTAATGAAAAAATCATTCCCACTTCTAGTTTTTATGATGCTAGGTGCTAGTCGCGGACCTGTGGCGATTGAGAACGCCCTTCAGTCTATGTTAAGACTAGCTTAATTATCGGGTTACTGAGGTACCCAAGGTGGTTCATTTCAAATAAATCATACAATTTTATCAATTCAATATCTAAATAATCCACATTAATTAATTCTCTAATTTATTAATCCAATTCATTCAATTGAACCTTCACGAAAACCCCCATTTATTAATTCACCAATTCATTAAACTAATTTAATCAAATAAATAAACAAAATAATCCCCATTTAATTAATCCTAATAAAAACCAATAACATTTCATCCCATAATTAATTCAGTAATTAATTAATCAAAATATTTTCCATTAATTAATTCCACAATTAATTAATCAAAATAAACCCCTTCAATTAATTCTCCAATTATTTGTCCATTTCAAATTCCATTAACTAATTCACAATTAATAAATCACATTCAATCCCCTAAATTAATTCTCTAATTAATTTTCCATTTTAATCCAATTAATTAATTCAATTAATTAATTCTATAAATCCCATTATTTAATTCATCAATTAAATAATAATATTACATAATTAATTAACCAATCAATTAAATTCCATTGTTTATTTCATTAATTAAATAATCACATTAATCCATTAATTTATTCATCAATTAATTAATCCGCATTAACACATTGTTTAATTCCATAGTTAAATTATCATATTAATCCATTTATTATTTTATTAATTAATTAATCCCATCAATCCAATTATTTAATTGGGAAATTAAATAGTCAAATTCATCTAATAAATAATTCATCAATAAATTAATCATCTCAAATCTATTAATTAACTAAATAGTTAATTGATCATATTAATCAATTTAATATTCATAAAAATATCCAATAATTAATTCTACAACTAATTATCCTAATCTAATAAGTTCAATATAACAAAAATTATTTAAAAAAATAAATATTCAATTTCAATAGTCTCTATCTCACCATAATTAACTCAATAATTAATTATACCAAATCATAATATCATAATCCCAACAACTAAAATTTATTAATTCTATAAATAATTAATCATTGTAAACAATCTCAATAACTCTATAATTAATTCAACAATTAATTATTCTGTCAAAAATTTCACTATCTAAATAATTAATATAAATTAATCCAATAATTACTTCGTACAATTCACAATGGCTTAATTAATTAATTTTACAAATTAATTTATTCAATTCAAAAATACAATTTCTTAAGAAACTCTAGATATTCTACAATTACATACATGTAATTGAAATCATGACTATTGGATTTGAATAATAGACCACCTACCTCAATTCATTGATGAGATATTACCCCACAAAATCACCCATTTGAAGAAAATTAATTATGTATGTGATGATGAGAAAGGTCGTGATCTGAAACCTAATTCCACAATTATATGAAATATGATATATTAATTCTAGATCTAGATCCAATAAACCTATATTTATATTAAATATATATATATATATATATATGAAAAATAAAGGATAAAACCCCACAAAATAATGGGAGAAGAACAGAAGATAGATGAGAAATCATTTGGGAATAAACCACATATTTGAAGAGATGCAGATATGAAAACTGGGATTGAAATAAAAAAGAATGTAGTTACAAAGACCATAAAATTACTATCAGAGTCTTTAGATTCATGAGAAATAAATTCTGGGTGAGTAGGGGTCGAATAGGGTTTAAAATATTGGGTTTCAAAAATCAAGAATTATTTTTTATCTTAATTAAAACTATGTGAATAGTTTTCTGCGTAGAGGCTCATGATTCCCTCTAACTGTGTGCTTTTATCATGTTCCTCTTCAAGGGAGGGGGATGGTTTATCCTAAGAGAGTGCACAGTTTGAAAAACCATGCACTAACCAAGCAAATTCCCCCTATATGGGTTCACATGGATAGCTGGGCCAGGGCACAAGGTTTGGGAAAACCTTGCGCCAAATGTGCACTTGACCATTTCCTTATTAAATTTGTACTTTTCACCCAAACAAAACCCAAGGTAAAAACAAAATAAAGGATGATCAAACAAAGAAAAATAATATCTGAAAACCAGCTTTTAACATATTCAAATTTGTTTTTGGAATCATACAATCTCCCCAGCTTATAATAGATCTTCTTTGAGCTGCACTCCCAATAATATCTAAGATTTTAATTCAAAAGATTAGGTCATTATTCCCTCTTACCATATTATCCCTCCCAATATTTTGTTGGAATTGGCCCATGTTTCCATAATACATGAACTATTGGCACCATATTTCCCGGGAACACTTTCTCACCTCGATCTTACACACGCATAAGATGATCCTCACAAGATGCATCAATATCAAGCTCGACTTCCAAAACATACCTGATGTGTTTCTCAACTAACCATTCCCAAAAACTATAAGAACACTATCCAATATTGTCACTTATAATTACCATAAAAAACCATCTGGAATGGATGTACATCTACTACCTTCCATGCCCACGTAACTTTTTCCCCGAGGAATTTAATCATACACCTTACAGGTTACTCATTAGAATTTTAATTCCCCCACTTATAACCAATGGTATTTCTCCACACAAATACTATTGACACATCATTAATAAACATGGGATATTTCTAAACACTGCTTTGTCAATAAACTCATCCACCACAACCTGCACTTTAATAACATGTAAAAAACTAAAACTTTAATGTGGCTCTCTGACCTTTCCCAGGGAAACAAAACAACATTAACCACTACATGTTATCAGTTTTTGAGTGTGGAACCCAGGGTATTCATAGAACTATAGTCCATCATTAGAACCACTTCTGTAAACTCTCCAAGGCATAACATTTACCATTGAAATCAACATGTACCTCTTCATAAGTGAAACATCTAAGAGGAACCATTTCCAACTAAAACACATTTAGTTATCTAGGAATAAATCTAAATCATTCTCAGTGTACCTGATATAATGTCAAGGTAGGGGAAATGATCATCACTACTTAAAAGTAAACTATTAAGTCATTGATTAACTCAAAAAAAATACTCCAACACCGATGTTACCTCCCACGATGGAAACACCATAACCTATTGAAAGTCTCAGACTTCGATTCCCACCAACATCTCATCTTGCGATCCAAAACCGGATGCTCCCTTATAGAAAATACAACCCAATTCTCATACAAGGGTATTATCACAACCCAAACCACCCACATCAAGGGATAAATAAAAAACATAATGGATTCTCATTTTAAAAAACAAATAAAATTAACAAGAGGGATTCAAACAAATCCATAACAAGTCATTACCCCTTTTTCCCAAAACACGGTCAAAACTGAGGAACTATAACTACCATTAACCATCCTATATATAGGTTATGGTTAATAAAGTGTAAAATAATTCTCATTACCCAAGTTTCTCATTATAAACCCATTTATTCTCATCTTGGATCATTTTATCGTCCTTTAAATTTTCATGTTGGATATTATTTTATGTTCAATTTCACATGAAAAGAAAATTGGTTCATGTTAAAAAACATACCCAAAACCCATTTTTCATGCATACCAAAAATGATACATCTCAAAAAATAATCCTGAGTTCCTAGTAAAATGAAAGAAAACTCAACGATCATGCCATACCAGTCCACGAATCAGTTCTTTTAACATCTCAGAAACAAAAATCACATCACACCACAAGTGAAACACCCAAGGTGAAATAATATCCAATTGTAACAACAAAAAACAATTACAAAAATACCAGAATTGGAACTTCTGTTCTCCCCAATACATGGGGTAAGAACTCCAATACATGGGCTCACAACCAAAGCTTGAATACATATAGTATCCTTTATATCATTCTAAAATAGTAATACAAAAGAAAAAGAAAATAAAATTTGTCTCTGATACAACTTTGTAATGTCCTAGCCTGGGTTCCATGTATCAGTCCCCCAATACAGTTTGATACATTACCTCATGTTCAACTCACTGTATGTTAGAGGCCGCAGATTAATTATGGTGGTCTGATAATTCGATCTTTGGAAGACTATACCCACTTTTATCAGAGTAATACACCAACAGAAATGTCAAAGCATAGTGAAATAATATAAAACCATAAACAATACCAGTATCTCATGATGATCAGTGTAGAAAAATAAAATATCCACTAAAGAAAATAACATACCATGCCAATGTAAATTTCAAGTGTTGAAAACTGAAAATAATGACACCGAAGACTACAAAGTGGGTCCCAAACCATGTCTAGTTCCCTCATCAAAAATCCATCCCACAATCAGCAATCAAACCAATTGAATTTTCCCTTGAATTATCTAGAAATAATAAAGTCCATTTTGGTATTCATCAGGAATCCCAAGTAGTGCACTTGTACAACTTTGTAGGCTACCATAAATAGTGTCTAAAAAAAAATAAAATCATTAATAGTTTATGCAGTTCCATAAAAAAAATAAGTACAATGCATACGTAAAAATTTATCAAACATCACACATTAGAATGATCATGTTACAATTAATTAATTCACACTAGAATTAAAATGTTAACTTTCATACACATTATTAATTCAAAAATTAATTATCCATATAAATTATATTACTAATTCAACTATTAGTTAAACACAATAATTCCATTAGTTAATTCAATGATTGACTAATATCGCTAATAACATTAATCAATTAAACAGATAATTAATCACACAATTCCTTTAATTAACACAACAATTAACTAGTCACATCAATTACATTAACAAATTCAAAAATTAATTAATCACACTATTCGTTTAGTTAATTCAACAATTAAATATACACTTAAAAATCATTAATTAATTCAATTAAGAAATTCAATTTTTAAAAAAACACTATAAATTATAAAATAACATACACATAATTGAAAAATTAGTTTGGGAGTTGAATAATAGACCTCCTAGCTCAATTCATTGATGAGATATTTCCACATGAAAGTCACCAATTTGAAGAGAATCAATTAATAATGTGATGATCAACAAAATTTATATAAAAAACATAGCCCACAATTTAACAAAACAAAATATATTAATTATGGTTATAGATCCAACAATTCTATACCTATATTAAAAAATTCAAGATCAGGATACGAAAAAAGGAGGTTGGAATCCCAACAAATTAATGGTAGAATAATATAAGAGAGATGGGAAATAAATTCGGAATAAACCACATAGTCAAAGTTATTAATATATTACAACCGGGCATTAAATTTACAGTAATGGAGATTGGAGGTCCATAAAATAACTATGTGAGGCTCTGGATTAAAGAGAAATAAATTTGTGGAAAGTTTCGGTCAAATAGGGGTTAAATAAGGGGTTTGGTAAATTAAAAACTAATTTCCAGCTTAATTAATATTGTGCACATAGTTTAATTAGGGGTTCATGATATCTACTAATATGAAACACTAATTAAAAAAATTATCACCATTTGTACAAAATTCTATCTTTTCACCCAAACACACCCTGAGATAAAACAAAACCCAAGATTTCTCAAACAAGGACAAAGAATACTTTAAAAATATGTCATGAAATCTCCAAAAAAGCATAGGATCTTACAAAATCTAATTCAAATACAAAATTTAGTAGAATTGGTTTTTTAATAATCAAATTTAAGGATACCTCATTTAACTCAAAAATTTAATTTATATCAATAAATTTAGTTTTAATAAAAATGGACCTCATATATGGGACCACCTACCTTAGGATCATGTGATCATGAATCACAAATCCCTAAACAGGAAACTCTAATGATGAATTTCAACTCTGAAGATCCAAGAATGGAACCTAGATTCAAGAATTGAACTTATTGGGATTAAATAATCCAAAAACATGGAGATCTCATAAACAATAGGGATGGGGGATGAGGAGAGTGGGAGAAAGAGAATGAGGATATGAAACATTCCATGAAAAGAAAGAACAAGTATTTCCTAACTTCAATCCTCCTTGGAAGGGCTTAAGAGTAGCAAAAAGTAGTCATTGAGAACACCAATAACCTATGAAAACGTTCTACGTTGCTATTGGCCTGATTGGGTATCTAAATGGGGGGGGGGGGTGTGAATTTTTTTACAAATTTTCAGAATAATTAAAATTCACATGCATTGTTTCATAGGCAAGGATGCATAGTAAGACAAACCATGATCCCTAGCCATGAGCCCCTACTGATGGACTTGCAAAATATCACCTTGGTGGGTGCAAGGATTATCAAACCATTCACCAACCATGAGAACCCTAACTATCTTGGTTTAAATAGTTTTCACTAGCAGTTCACAGGGTTGGCGTAAACCGTGCTCTAACCATGAACATACCAAATTCACTTCATATTTTTTAAAATTTGACATGTAAAACCCCAAAATGGAACTCCACCAAAGAATGAAATAAATATGGCTTTTATGAATAACTAAAAACACTAACAAGTTGTCACAAACTCCCCACCATAGAAACATTCTATCGCCGTAAATCCTGTCAAGATACTTACTTGTCAAAAAGAGGAGGTCACTACTCTCTCATCATTGACACCCTATCCCATGTCTCATGATTATATGAACTATGTTTCTATATCACTTATACCAAAGCTAAAATCCTTTCATGATGTACCTTAGTTTAAGAGTCAACTATCCCAGTGGGATGCTCAGTCGCAGATAAATCAGGGTCAACATAAAGATCACTCCAACTCAGAACATGATATGGATCATAATGATATTTATGTTTATGAGATACTTGAAATAAGTTATGTATCAACGTAAGCTATAGTGAATGTGATAAATAGTATGTAACATTCATTACCTTTTCAAAAAACTCAAAAGGTCCCACAAAATGAGGAGAAAGTTTCCCTGACCTCCCAAGACATTGATGACCCAAACAGAGTGAAAAGTTCAACAACACGTGGTTAGGAAATAAAAACTTCCAACTTTATATAATGGCATCAGTAGATTAACTATACCGTCTCTTTTCCATCAAAATTATCAGTCAAATCAAATTAATTTTTTTCTTCTCTTAAACCAAGATTGGTCCTACCAAGGAACTTTCACATATCTCTAACCAACACAATGGAGATTTTCATGTTTTACAATACAAAGGCCTCAAAATGAGCCATTCTGATCATGAACTATTAACTATTGTTGTAAGACAACACATCAAGCCCTAGATGGTCACCACATTCCAAAAAAAAGTCGAAAATGTAGGCTTAGAGAATATCCTCAATAATTTATATAGCCCTGTATATTTTTCAATCTGACCATTGATGGTATTTCGTGCTAAAAAATAACTGAGATCCTAGTTCCACTAGAAGTCCTCTAAAAAACAAGAAGTAAATCGGGGATCTCTATTAGAGAATATATTAGATAGAACAATGTGAAAATGAAAAATCTATCTCACATAGATAATTCCCAATTACTCAACATTGGTTGTATCAAGAATATGTATAATATAATAATACTTAGTCAACCTATCAATCAAAACCCATATCATATTATTGTTTCTCTAGGTACACAACAACACAACCGAATTTTCTATAGTGATCTCATCCCACTTCCAAGGTGAAGCTTGAAGTGGTTGAAGAAAACCCAAAGGACTCTTGTTCACATGCTTAACCAGTTGTCATGTATTACATCGAGAGACATAATATGTAATACCCTATCTCATATATGACCAACACAATCTATTCTGCATGTCATATAACATATTCATGGTTCCAGAGCACACAACCCACTAAAAATTATAAAAATATCCCAACATAATATTCTTTACCGATAACAGTACCAATTTTTTTATAATATATTTCTCTTTGGGGATAAAAACCACTCAGAAATGGTATCCCCACCAGAGAGAGAGTCTCTAATGAAACCAAATTCATTATAAAGTTGTTTTAAAGAAGGATAAACTCAAGAATACAGCATCTCAACTACGCACTATCCAAGGAAACCTCATCCCCTTATTCCAGACTCTAATATTCAATTTTTTAAAAAGAGAAATAAGGTTACCATCTACTGATGATTCATTCATGACATGTATTAAAATTTCCATTCTCAATGAATATGTGATGATATTCCCTTCCCATAGGGTATAATAGATTCCACAGTATAAATATTAAAGGTATTAAACCCAACGCCTCTGGAGAAGACTAAAATATTTTTTAGAGAATATATAAAATGATATTTTACGGTCGAAAAACATGGTAAACCTTTCTTTGAAAAGGAAATGAAACCGAATCTTAAGAATATGAATCACAAATATGAGTTCAATCTCATGTTTCAGATATTTATTCATGTATAGAAAAAGCTAATGAGAGCCATATCTAATTTCTGGTCCACCCTATAGAATAAACGAACCCAAACTTGAACCTGATGAATCACATAAGACCACCTAACCCTTCCAAACCTTTATGAGAGACAACACTTGTGCAGTAGTAAAAACAAAATTTAGTTCAACAAAATTAGTTATACATTTTTCATCCCTAGAAAATATTACTCCCTTCTAAGTTGGAGAGGTCATCAAAGAATCCAACGTTGAGAATTCCATAATGAACCAATTAAAGTATCCATCTAAACCCAAGAATCATTTAATCTTAATAACATTTTTTAGTTGTTCCCATTTCAAAAGAAATTCCATCTTCTCAAGTTAAACTGATATACCATGATCTGAAACCAATATTCCCAATAACTTCACTTCTTGAAGCAATAAATTACATTTTGGTAGCTTGCGAGAAAATCGGTGATTTCTCAATAATTCCAATACTACTGTTAGATGACAAACATGATCCTCCTTAAACATATATTAAACAAGGATTTCATCTTTAAATAACACCAAAAAATTACCAATAAATTCATGGAAAATCATGTTCATTAATGACATGAATACAATAGAATCATTGGTTAGACCAAATGGCTTGACAAGGGACTCATAATGGCCGTACCTGCACTGAAAATTGGTTTTATGAATGTAATATTATTTTATTATAAATTGATGATAACTTGATCAAATAGAAATAATTGAAATCCATCTTCCTCCCCTTAAATTGGTCAAACAGATCATCTATCGAAAGAAAAAGAAACTTTCTTCACTATCGTGACTCAATCATGTTTTTGGTAATCAACATAGAGTTGAAGTGGCCCATAAACATTCCTAAAAAGTAGAAATGTCACCACCCATGTTGACACACTCATGAATATAAATCAATTCTCTAAAATATCATCTTTCTGAGTCTTCAACCCTTTTATTTTATCTTGTTCAATGATGTAAGATGGAATAAATACTGGTTTTTTTCTAGAAAAAGAAAAATCTACTTCCCATATCAATTGGAAATTAGAGAAGTCAGAAGAAAAAATATTGGAAAGAAATTAAAAAACTAGAGGGATATCATCATTCATGGATTATTTCTCCACATCCAAAGAAGATACTAATACCACTTTCCCCATCATTGGATTAGAAGTTATGTCTCTACACTACCTTATGTCCCATTCTCCTTCAACGATATGTCACAACCCTTCAGGTATAGTAATATAGAACCATATAATATAAATATCAATATCGAATTTAATGTTAATGATCCATTCTATAAAAAAAATAAATTCAAGTCGTTTTAATTGAAGAACCATAAAGCCAAATAAACACATTATTAGATAATGATAAAATACAATGAGGGATACAAAGACACCGCTCTCTCGTAATTTTTAGGGTAGTAGTAATATCCATCACATAAGATAAAATCTCTACATGAAGAATAATAAGACTCAAAATATAGGTTGTAATAAATGAATGAGATGAACCAGTATCAAATAAAGTAGTCACTAGTGATATATATATAATGAAGTTACCTCTCACAGTCATAGGACCCATGTCTTCTTCCACTAGATATTCTTCCACTGTATGAAGAATCATTATTCAGGATGCATGTGGATGGAACCCATTAGTCCTTGAAGTATCTAATTTCAACGCAATGTAATTAGGTTATGATTAACCAATATAACTTCCCGGAATAGAATAAAAATTGAAAAACGTATTCAATTTACAAGAGCATATATAAGAGAAACATATCTTGGGTGACATAGTGAAAAACCATTTTGAATTCCCAAGGTTTCCACACTAGTAACAAATAAAAGGGCCTATGCTAGGAACTAAAGGAGGTATATAAGAACCATGTTTTTGATAACACCCCTAAAAATCATCATGCATACTCTTCTCTTTAAAGGCCCTCAAATTACCACTATGAGAAAAAGGAACTCCCTTCAACCTAAACTTACCATATAGGTCCATTTAAAACATTAATGACCTAACCAACACATCCTATTAATATATAATATTAAACAAAAAACACGATAATGGATATCAGATCAAAGCCCCATCATTAATCTTCGTGTCTTTATAGTCTCATTCATCATGATCTTAGGTGAAAACTATATAAGCATAGCAAAACAGTTTGAAAATTTTATCACCGAAAAATTACCCTGAATGAGTTTGAAAACCTTTAAAGCCATAGCCATAACCATATACTCTAAATAGAACTATTTAGTGAAAATAACATTGAATTATTTCTACTCTAAGCCCTCATGATTTTTCACCATCACCATCATATCCCACAATTTTCGGCTATGTACCTCTAGCATAAATGTGGCACATTTTACATTGATATCATTTGTGATTTCCAATAAATAAGAGAGAATCTCAATAGACCTCAACCCATCCTCAACATTTTCTGTATTGTTTGAGCTTTAGAACAGTGGAGGCTTCTAGTGAAGGAACCCATGAGAAAAATTTAGAAAAACATCCCTTTGAGGTTCCACAAATAGACCCTAAATGGGTATAGGTACAATTTTCTATCCCAGAGCATGGATAAAAAACAAGATAACCTCATCCCAATACTGGTCCAAAAGGGGATTTTCTCCCTGTGGTACATCTTAAGCTTACTCCTTGATCAGATTTTCCCATCTACTAGGATGCATGATTTTACACAACACTAGAAGACATCATTGAAGTGATTAGATAAAAAATAAAATAGAGAAACACGGGAAATTGATTCCATCAAATATATTAAAAATATTTATATTTCAACATATCCAAAAGAAAACAAGGGAAAATACAAGAACTAATCCTTAAGAATAATTTTCCAAACCCTGCCTGGTGAATTAAGGATCATTTTGATAAGATATGGCTAGGTAATCAATAACAACTACCTCCTAGTTTTTAAAAGTTACTCAACTTGAAACATAAACCATGGTATTATGAATAACCTATCTATGATACCATTTTATCATGAACAATCTTTGTTACCATTTTACCCATATAACTAGTTTTGTTTTAACATTGCTCGATTGGTGTTCTCAATCCCCATGGGTTGGACACTAGAACTTGACATAATACCATATGAAATTGGGAATGAATTTATCGTGAACAAAAAAAGAAATATTAACAAGTTAGTATACATAAAAGAAAACCCCATAGGGAGAAATGTAACAAAAGTAAAATAGGTATAAAAAACCCAATGTTCTAAAAAATAGGATAACCACTGATATCCCAATAGACATAACTGTCCAAGCCCAACGATCTCCAACTTGAACATCCTCCATGTTTTTCATTTCCCTTTCATGTACATGGAATAAGATATTATAAATTTTTTTGAAGGAATAGGTAGGGTGTAAGTTGAATTCCCATTAGTGTTGCAACAAGAATTCCAAAATTAGATTCCATAATTATTTAACCTAATAATGATTTCAATTGAGAAAAATATGGAATTGTTGCTTAAAATAATATTTTAAAAAATAATTATTCAAGTTTAAAATTATTGAAAAACTTCAAAAAAATTTATTAATAATTTTTTTATATAAAATGGTTTCTATAGATTCACAAGGCATTTGTAAAATAGTTTAAAAATAAATGAATATATTCAAAACATCACAAGAGAGAAATGTGGTCATTTTCTAAGTGGTAAGATAGTTTTAGGACTCTAGGTCCTCACACAATTAAATAATGAAAAAGGAAATATGCACCCACATCCCTTTGAAACTGGTCAAAGAGGACTTACCAACATCCTACTAAGGATAATAATTTATAATAAATTTATGTTATAATTTTAAAGTGTTAATATATTTCTAGATAATTCCCATCCTAGTATGTATGTACCTAATAACTCACTAACTACCTAGGCTTTCATTCTCTAAAACAAAAATAAATAATGGTAGATTTATATAAAAACTGTTTAAAATACAAATCAACCCATATATCCATTTTACAATGATAATTTTAATTTAAAAAATGGTGTTTTAATCAAATAAAGAATTTTCCATGATACAAATAGTGGGTTTATATTAAAAACATTTTTTAGTTCCTTTTTAAAATATGAATTTGAAATCAATTTCACAACTCAATTTCACAATTCAAATTCCACTATTGAATTTTCAAAATTTTCCATCATATTTCACAACACACACAAATTCAATGGAATTAGGGGGTTTCCTAAATTTTGATGCTAAATATAAATCAAATAAACAATTAAGTGGAGTTTTGTTTTTAAAAATAAATAAAATTTAATGTAATTTAAATAATAAAATTAATTTTTAATCAATAAATTTAGGTTTATCGAAATTAGACATCATAAAAATAACCACCTACGTCTGGATAACAGGAGCATGGATCATAAAGACGTTAATGGGAAAATCCATTGAAGAACATTAGAAAAAAATGGGAGTAAATACTAGATTCAATATTAGAAATAATGGGGATTATATCCTCAAAAAACATAGTGATCTATTAAACCCTTGGTAAGAGAGAGTATAAGAGCAGGAGAAAGAGAACGAGAAGAAGAAACTTACTTGGAAAGGACTGAACAATGATATCATTGCTTTGATCAATAATGGAAGGGGTTTAAAGGAATAAAAATAAGTCATTGAGAGTTCCAATTACCTAGGAATGTGTTTTATAATGATTTAGTCTCTAGAGGGGGGGTCTAAATGGGGGTTTGGAAATTTTTAACAATTTTCATATTAATTAAAATCCGCGGTCTAGGAAGGATCACATAGTTAGAAAAACCACATTCCCTCACTGTTCACCCCAAATAATGGGATTTCATAGTTTCTACTTGATTTGCAAGAGGTTTTTGAAACAAATTAAAAACTATTCAAACCCCCACTATCTTGGTTTTCTTGATTAACACTTGCATGGCGCATTGTTTGGTCAAACTATGTGCTACCCGCGCACAACCCAAAAGGCCTTCAAAAATTTCCAAATTTCACCTGAAACCCCACTAAATAAATCGAAACCAAATATTTTTAAAAATAGTGGTTTATTAATACCTGAAAAAATTTAGTTGATGTTATTATTTTATTTTCGGGTATATGATAATAACAAATAAAACTTTATACAAAGGAATAATATTTTTGTAAGGGCAATTTTTTTAATGGTGCACCTATTTTAAAAATTGTGGTTGGACCATTTATAAATTTTAGGTGAAAAATATGCTTAATTTTGAAAACATTATTGTCAAAATTATATTAGGTTTTACTTTAGGTATCAATCTATGAATTGTTTTTTATGAATGATGAAAATACTGAATTTTAATGGAAAACTAACATTTCTACTAAATAATATAAAGTGTTAATTATATGTTTAATTGGTATTAAATTAGTTTTATAAAATTTTGACATTTATTAATACAATTTAGTTCATTTGAATCATTTTTTATTTATAAAAAAATCCTAGTGAACTTTTGAGCATTTTCACTATAAAAACCCACTTTTCCATCATGTTTGCAAGATTAATTTTCAATTAATTTATATAAATTATTTGATTTTAATTTTGAGAAATTGATTAAATATTGGGAATAAAAATGATTTATAATGATTTATAATGTCAAATTAGTTTTTGGCAGGAAATTAGAGTGAGTTAAATTAAAATTAATTACATTGATTATGGTAAAAATGTGTTTTCTTAGTGGTTAATAATTCATCTCAAAGGCCGAATGACCTCAGAAATTGTACAAAACAATTTTTATTAACATATTTGCACTATATAATAGATTTTTTTTCTAATTTGGTTCATTATTTTGGTCATAGTATTTAATTAATACCCCCCAATAGTGTTTAATTTTTTTTATTACAAGAATGGGACTCCTCCTCTACTATAAAAACGATCTCACCTCACCCCATCACTTCTTCACACATATTAGGTATTATAGCCCACCCAAAACATTCCAAAATAAGATCGAAAAATACCCCACATACTAGAATCCTTAATTTGGGTAGATATCACACCAAGGAAGTCTTTTGTTGTACACCAAAATGAGTTACCAGAAAAAGAGCTAACATTCTTCACCGCACACTTTTGTTTTATTTCATTATCCATCACATCAATTGTTATAATATCATGATTAAATAATAAAATAATTATACTAAGTATAATTATATTTATATACCTTTTGTTAATGACCTAAGAATTAAAAAAATTATGTAACACATAATACACAATCATTTTTGTGTGTACTCCGAACTACCACCTCGTGAACCGATATTGTTCGTTCCTCCATTGGAATCTTTTGAGGTTGGAAACAATGATATATATAGTTTATATATGATATATATAATAATTATAATTAATTTATGCTTATAGAATAATTTTAACATTCATGATTTTCATTATGTGATAATATAATAACATCGTTTGTGGACGTGTGGACTACCACCTCCTCAAAGGGATATGGTTCGTTCAAGATTTTCATAGAAAGTTTTATGGATGTGTTTAATTATTTTTTGATTTATATGAAATGAATATGATAATATAATTATAATATAATAATATATATCATTTTATTTTCATTATGTTAATATGATAAGAAAATGGATACAACATGCATGCCTATATACGACCTACCGTCTCCATGAACGATGTATCTCATTTACTATAAAAAAATTTATAGATTAAATAAAAAACATTATTAAATGTATATAACATATATAAATCATTTACTACATTATTAATATGATTAAAGCATGATCTATGTAACTGGAACAATAAAACATGTCAAAACATACTAAAAAACAATGTAATTAACACCTGAAACAATAAAAATAATGAAGTATTATCATTAAACAAGTAGTACCATGTATGAAAAGGATAATATATGATATCATAAATATTAATATATTTCTTTTATAATTTAATAAAATGTTTCAAGCCTTTTTATTGGAGGATAAATGGTTTTTAACAAAAAGGGAGTGTAAGATAAGGGATTCTCATCTAACTTTTACACCTGTGAGATAAGTGTCATATTCAACACAAATATCTTTTTTGCGGTGTATATAACTACCATGTTGATATATTATATCATTAATTATTTTATCATAATGGTATTTGACTATTTTATTATATTATTATTACTTTTTGGGGTTCTAATTAAGATGTTACCATAGTTATAAAGGATTTCACCTTAATTTATATTCCATTAAGAATTAGTTGTTATTATGAACCAGTTCAATTTGATTTGGTGTATATACTACCTCTTTTTAATTTGATTTCATTATTCAATCATACATAATGGTATGTTATTATTAAATTTGAAATATCCAATAAATGGAGTTTTAACATGAAAATTACTGAGTGGTAATAGTTATCTTCTCAATATAACATACTTTTGTGATTGTTAAACTTCTCGAGAAACAATAACATACTTATGATAATTTTTTATTGGAAAATTAATTTATTTTTTATATAAATATTTTTGTCTAAATTATATTATTATTGTATAAATTTTATTCCATTTTAACATACAATGTTTACTTTGAGTGTTTATTTATTATTTTCACAAATGTAGATAAATCCATATCATTTACTCAATATAGAAATTTTGTAAGGAAAATTGTTTAAAAATTAAATTTATTTTTCGATATATAAGTAATTATTTTGAAATTCATGAATCATGTATAGGACTAGTTTAGGGAAACCCCTCGATGCATCAGTAGCCTCATCAAGAGAATCAATTAGGAAAATTAGATGGGTGTTTACCAAATATGTTTCAAAATGTCTTAAGGATATATCATGATGGTAAAATTATCATGTGATTGAGAAACATGAAGTTATATATATAATAATTTCTTTCTTATAGTATTTAGTTATTATTATCCTTGATATTTTCACTATTAAAAAAATATATGGATGCATTTTATTCTCACTTAATTGATTACATTGAATTTATTTTTTGTAATTTACCATTCCATATTGATCATTATGATTTATTCATTATTTATTCCACTGTATATTTCCATTAATGAGTTTTTTAGAGAACCATTATTTTATTTCCTTTTCCCAGGATATAAAGAATAATTCTTGGAATTTTATTCAAGAATGATGATATTATACTTTTGTTATTCATTATTTTCATTTCTAATCATAATATGGGTATCATGAATGTAATATGATTTTCTAAAATTTGTAAAATATGAATCCCTTTTGTATTTTATTCATGTATCTATTATAATGTAATAAAGTAAGGCAATGAATCCGAATTAATGGGTTCAAGGTCATTACATATCTTGCATAGTTACATTCTCTTATATTGATTATTCTAGAGATAGTTAGATTTGAAACTCACCATCCGCTTTTCAATATCCCCAAGATGGAATATCTACTCCCATATCTAATATTTACATATATAACAAGGATTTTTATTAAAAATGGGAAATAATACATTAATATGAATTAATTTATTAACAAAATTACACATGGATTAACACCAACCTCAAATTTTGAGATCAATCTTGAGGCTCTATTGTACAGAACTAGGGATCCCAATCAAAAATCACATGAATATTAATTTTTTTTCAACGGGAAATACTAAAATATTTTTTTATCATCACATAGTAAATAATAATTATTGATCCATCTTAAGAGTGAGCATCATTCCTATGGACCTATTCTGAGAGAAAATCAATAATTAATACCAATAAGACATCACTAACCCATCACCTAATTGATGTATTAAACTATGGCTCCTCTACAATAATGAAACATGATATAAAATAAGGGCAACTATAAAAAAATCGGACACATGAATATAATCACTAAAAAGTTTGGATTCACATACATAAGATCAAATATACCAAAACACATACCAAATAAAGATATTATTCCCTATATTTAAAATAATATTTAAACCCATTTATAAATAAATAAATAAATACAACACATGATATCTTTAATTTAACATAGAACTTATCCAAAATACCAATGAAAATGATCATTATAAAACACTTTTTTTTAATAATATTTCATACAATCCCATTAATATAACCATTAATTTTAACTCCATTTTAAACTTTTTAATTTTATCAACCATTTTATTATGAATCCAATTTAATATATTTAGGCCATTTAAATTTTGAAAATAATGTTAAAATGAAACTTTCTAACAAAAAATACATAATTATGGAGACCAAACCATTTTCTCCATAGATATACCAACAAACCATTTAAGAAACAATATTTTCCTTTTTTACAATTAGGATTATTTGAGTTTTTCACAATATACAAGTGGAGGTGACACAAAAATTAAATTTTTTAAAAGTAATAATGATAGTTCCGATATGAAATACATAATTATCTAAAAAATCAAGGGAATCTATAATTTATAGGCCACATACCTCACCCAATGACCCATAATATAATTTAAACTCATTAAAAAATTGTACATCAATGAGAACATATCTCATCCTAAAAAACAATTAAATGAAATGTATATTTTATAAATATATCTCATTGTTTCGTAATCAAAACTGAACCCACCATATGTCTCAATAATGATAAAACAATGAGAGAAGATGTGTGTATCTCTATAAACACAAATATGATCCTATTTTATAAAACTGAAAAAAATTATTACCTCAAATAGATGTAATAGTTAATTATAACTCACTAAATTAAATAAATAAATACACAAAGAATCTTACTTCATGATAAACAATTTCAAATTATCACAAGAATAAATATTAATCACCCAAATAAACTACACACAAAATACAGATAATTATAGGTTTATTCAACCACACTCCTATGGAATCAAAATTATGAAAGCTATCTAATATAAAAAAAAGAAGAATTAAGGAGTTTGAATGAGGGAGAAAATAAAGAATAACTACGGAGAATTAATATGTTAAACTTGTTTATATTTCTTCAACCCAATAGAGAATAATAGTTGGGAAAGGGAGAGTTACAAGGATCATATTCCAATATCATGTTTCCTAAAAAACAATAAACCTTTATGGGGTTTCATATGTGATAAATAGTGAAACTATTAGTTTTTTATTATTTAAATAATAATGTAAATGCCTACTAGGTACCCAGTTGATCTCCCCTCAGAAACAAGTGGCTCAATATTTATACAATATGTGGAATTATCCACATATTTGTTATGATAGGGTCTCCCCTATTTTGGATATTCATACGGTTTTTGGTTCAATAAATTATGTATCCATTTGGACTGAAGATTTTCCCACCATTCCATTTATTTCAACAAAACTCCATAAATATCCTCCAAAGTATTATCTGTAAAACTATCAACTTTAAAACACTCAATTATGACATTAAAATAATAATACAATACTACATTATAGATCTAATTTAAAAAATTGGATCATCCACTAAAATTATTTATTATAAATCCACTACATTGTTCATTGGCATTTGAATTTATGGGTTATTAAATTGTGGTTTACATTACCATCTAATTGGGTCATGTGTTTTTCTTTATTCTTGTTCACGGATAGTTGGGGACTTTCCCTTCCTTATTTTCACGAAACAATATGTCATAATTTTCTCACATATTTAGCTGATATAAATGGGATTTATTTAACTCATATGGTTATATAGATTCATATATCCATAATATTGAAGTGTATTTGAGTTTTTTATTCTATGTATAGATATTTGTTCGATTGTTTTAGGATATTTTGAAAGTAATATTTCATCCAATATCTATTTCAAAATATTTATTGATAATTATAGAAGAGAAATTAAATTTAAGTGTCTTTCAGATACTGTATTTAGATGGAATGGATGTTTCTGTGTGGATTTGTTATTGGTTTACTATTCACATGAAATATTTCTATATGGTTTTTATTTCCAAAATTACATATAATTACTTGGAATCAAGAGTCCATATTTAATTATTCACGTCATTTCACCATATTTTTAAATTACTTTAAAAATATTAAGAAACGTGATTCCACTCTATTAACAATATGCATTTGTCTTATTATAATTCATTTCCCATTTCATAATATTTTTAAAAATTGAATTTTTTATCTCTATTTACATATTTCACAACATGGATGTTTTCATTATTATAGGTAATTTTATTATACAATTGATAATGAAAATCAAGTATGTGCTACTTCATTTGGTTTTTAAGTTTACCTATTTTGAGGATGATGGTGAAAACCATTTCAAGAAGCATGTTTTCTGTAAATCAAATGTTAATTTATTGTAATTATTCCACCTTTATGTCTATGTAAATATCAACTTTTTAAACAAGTTTTCTATTAAATTGAGAGTCCATCGTGGTTTTTTTGTTGTTACATTGGAAAATAATGGGATAAATTATCTAAATGTATCGGTTTTGGAGTCCAAAATCATGGGATGTGACAAGTTTATAGGTTGTAATGATATTTTATATATCAGTAAAAAATATTAATATATCACTATCGATTTATTCCATGTACACCCTCATCAATTCATTAATGTGTATGTCATCTCATACTAGTATCATTTTTATGTTATTGTCGATGTAATTAAATCCAATTAATGTATTATTTCTTTTTCATACATTATAAAAGATAATTAATTCAATATTTTTAATTCCAAGATCATAATACAATAAAATTTATTCATAAGATGAATTTTGGATACCATTGGTTAATCAGGTTTTCAGGGTTGATATTTCATTTTTAGAATAAGGTTGTATAATTACATGAAATCTTATTTATTTGGTTGTTACCTCATATCAATTGGGTTTTATAGAAACCTACGGTTCCAATATTTATTGATTTTAAAGTAGCATTAATATAATGATTCACTAATAGTGTAATACGTGGATGGATCATACCCCATTCTAGTAAATGGTTTTCAATTGATTGATGTCTCTCCAAGGGGAAATGAATCTATGATTAAAACTAATGGGGTTATAAATAGTAACAGATTTGTGGGGAGTGTGAAAATAACGTTAATTTTAGTAATAAAAATGGGAGTTATTTTATTCTCTATGGATCTCTAGTATATCCTTTTATTCTAAATAACCATTTTTCATCTTTATACCCATGGAGAATATAAAATTATTATAATAATTTTGGAAAATCATCATTTTTTATATCATCTATGAAAATTATAAAATAATTCTTTTATGGACAGTAAAAACTAAATAGTATGGTATCTAAGATCATAAGAAACCTTAGTTTTTGATAATAGGATCACTTAGTTATTAGGAATTACCCAAAAATATCTGAGTTTATTTATGTTTTCATCAATTTGAGTATGATTCCTTGAGATTTTATTGAAGCTAAAAACACCATGGTTAATTTAGGAAATAAAATGGCCCATTATGCTAAATAAATGGAATGATAGTATAATGAATCTTTTAATAAATAAAATCTCTATTATAATATGAATTTTCTTATGTTGGATGTTTATAATTCAAATTTATATTATTCCTAAACCTAGAATATGTCTTGAAAACACATTTAGGGACTATATGTGTTAATTTATCATGGTTATTGGGAATTGTTTTTAAGATGGATTGTATCTCAACATGGACTTTTTCTTTACAATTTTTTACGATTTACACCATTCTCATGGGTTCCACCCCAAAAATAATTGATTTGACCATGAGAGATATTTGGAATATATGATATTTACCCCCTAGGATAGGTATTACATATGTTCCCATGGTTGAGAATTATTATGGATGTGAATAGATATATTATGATATGTGACATGTGATGTGATTATCTATATAGGTGACTTAAATTGATTATGGTAATTTTTGATGAATGGTATGAGATGTGTTCATCTAAAATATATTCTACTTACTCATGGAATTGATATTATACGAGTTTTTCAATAAATGATAGACATACTGCATGTCTAATGGTAACATTATTTCATGGGAAAAGGTATTATATGATGTGTGAAATAGATTTTTTATACATAGTATGGATATATATATATATATTTGATTAAGTTCATAGAGGATTCATTTATATCTAGATTAGTAATGATATGTTCAAATAGGAATCCCATGTATTACAATTATGGATTAAGGAATTCAAAATTATTATTATTTCAACAAAGTCCCATGAGGTCAAATTATTGGTTATGTGAATGAGGATTTTTTTAATAATATTTATATAAATTGAGAGTATACTGAAATATTTTAAATAAATTCATTTAGATTATATATAAAATTAGTTTTAGATAGGATTTCAAATGATTATTATATGATTCCATATAAGCTGAAATGAGAAAAACACCATATAATTATAGTTCCAATGAGATATTGATGAATGTTTTCAACTAAAGTATATGATTTAGCAAGAATTTTTCACATGAAATAGTCCAGACCATGCTTGTGTCATAATATAATCATTTTAGTATTAATACAATCTATGTAACATTTTGTAATTATTCCAGCAAGGTGGCCCTGTCATTTTCAAAATAATGATAAATAATATATAATATGTCAACAGACCATTACGATTTTTAATAATAGTTTTATTATGTATTTGCAAAAATATTTTGTGTGTTATTTAATAGGGTTTATTAAAACATTATTGTGTTAAAAATTTCTTTAATGTTTGAAAAAATCATATAATTTTTTTAATGTGATTCATAATTAAAAAATATGAAAAGCAATTAAAGTTAAGACATATATCATAAATTTTTTTAAATTAAATGTTTATTAATATTATAGGATATTAGAGAGTTACTTTATGACTATTATTTAGGATGATTAAATATGGAATTGTATATATTTTATGATCCAATGTTTTTGAACAAGGTATATATTCCAAGGGAATTTGAAATTTTCATTTGATGGATGGGAAAAATCCCGAATCTATCCAAGGAATGTAATTATGGTTGTTTGAAGACATAAAAGTGTTATTTATTGATATGGAATGTGGACTCGATGGTGACTTATATGTTTTCAGAGTGATTTATTAATTTAGGACAAGAAATTATGTATTGTAAAATGCAAAAAGTGATCATGGTTGGTGCACATATCTACTATCTATGAAGCACAATAGTACTTATTATTTTGATATGTCACATAGTTTTTATAAAACATGAATGATTTCACACAAAATTTTGTGTACATTAGAGGGTGTCACGATATTTGTAAAATAGTTCTCATGTGGCATCATGTCTATCTAGAGAACCTGGATTAAATTATACAGTTGAACAAAACATCTTATTAATTTTTTCCCATGTTCTTAAATGGTGTGAGGTGTAGAGGTGATTTAGTTCCAAAGTTATTGTTTGGGAATGGTTACATAAATATTTTACATGATCAATTATGAGTGTTGGATAGAAAACTGTTTTGGTCTACGTTGGAACACAGTTTAGCCAAGAATATGGTCCAACCGTGCTCCCATTAAGAAGTTATTAAATATCATTTCATCTCTTTCCTCTTCAAAACTAAAATCCTTCATTTCTCCAAAATATCCTTTCTCCCACTTCACCTCCTCCAATATTGTTTTGTATCCCCTCTATCAAATCTCAAAAGTGGATTTCATTCCTACATTTGAATTCCCTTAGTATGGATATCAAACCACTTCATTATTTTCTCATTTTATCTCATTGTATTAGATGAAATTTCCATGAAAGATATTATTACCTATTTTAAGGTTCTTTTTTATCTCACAAATTTCTCCCCGTTCTTCCTTAATTATAGGCTGATGTCGATTGATGATTTGAATACCATAATAAGGTATGTGGTCAAGTTATTTTTCCTAAAATCCACATGGTTTTTGTTATGCATAATTGATCCACAGATAGAAATTTCCATGTGTCGCCTCCTAAATGATAAGTTAGATAAAAAAATTATTGAGGATAAAATTGGTTATACATTGTACACCAGTTATCATTGCAGAGGAGGAGTACCACATTATTGAAACCCCTTGGAGCGTCTAACTTATATTCCCAGCAATCCTATTAATAGTTTTCATCACATTTCGCCACCTTTAGTGTGTAATGATCTATGCCTCGCTAAGATTTGTATTTATTTTAATTAATGATATTTATATTGAATGGATAGTCCCATGGACCACAAGATCATTTGTAAAATAATTCCAAGAAGGGTTATTTGAAATTATATTTCACTTGAACCTTGATAAATAATATATTGTGAATTATATTACATTTGGACACTTTTAAATTCATTTTTTGGATCCTATCTATTCTAGGTAAGTCCTTCTTTGAGTTTTTCATTAAAACACTTTTTTGGGATTCTTTAATATTTAAACCATGGTGGTCAAGTTACCTTGAGGATTGGGAGAATTCGATGGAAAAAATGACCTACTGTTTGGGGATGTATATTCATTTGAAATAATGGAGTCCTAGTATAAGGGTTTAAATAGATCAGGAGGGTTCTCAATTATTTTAGCACTTATTAGAGGTGGTTCAGGATTTTCCAGTAGAAAATTTCCTAAGATATTCTCATTTGAAATTTACATACTATGAACATGTTACATGATTTGTAAATATCTCCAAGAAAATGTCATGAAGTGGTCTAGGGTGATAGATGAATACCCACCGTGAACTTGTTACATGATATATAATTATCCCTAAGAAGATGTTATGAATTTTTTAGGTCATGTAATGAATACACATCATCAAGCTGGTTCATGTCATGTAATGATAAATTGGGTTTTATTTAACCAAAAAAATCTTTATTTTCAGCATAACTCATAAATTGGGAAATAAACGGCATGTTAGGAATACACCCCATGTATTTCTCAGCCTGATAAAATTTAAGGCCATTTTGCGTTTAATACTAAATCTCCATTAACATGTATATACTCCCCCTTGAAACCAAGATAATTTTTAGGTGTTTTTTTGGTTATTTCTTCAATTTTGGAATTCAGGGCCAAGCTTCTAATACATAGAGTGTTATTTTTCTATGGGATTTCTCTATATTCAATGACACTTTATTATAGTGGTGGAATCTGTGGAACGAGGTTGTTTTGAGTGTTGATCTGGGTCTAATGTGATCTTCATTATTCTTCTTATAATTTTCTCCCTTTTTCTTCATGGAGTTATCTGTTTAAAAGAATAATTGATCTATAGTTAGAGTTAGGTAGTCTAAGAAACCATATGGTCCATTTTAATTATTTATGTATATGTAATATTGTGTGATTTCATTGACATAACATTTTCATTAATTAGTGGAATAATGTGTGATGATAAATCATAAATTGGATTATTAATTGGATCCCTTTCTATTCAATGAGGTTGATACATAAATTGTGGCTACCATTATGGTTATCCTACCCTTGAAAAATATTGAATTGGCTATTTGCTTAAAATATGATTACCATGAAATGAGAGATTATGTGATTTCTTAAGATATATTAAATATAGATAATGGATTATTATTTTTTAATTGGAACCACAAGTGATGTTTTATGTGATATGGTTGTGTGCACTAGAATGATATTAGTTTAAGACAATCATGATAACTGAAATGGATAATTTAATGATAGAGGGTAATAGGATGAATTATCCCATGTGGATTATGGTGTTATATATATATATATATGTTATTATTGATATGAGATATTGTTTTGTGACTAATGATGAATTGAATATATAAAGTACTTGGCCCTATGTTTATTAAATGATTATGTAAGGGGATCCACTCGGTTATGTTGAAATAATTATAAAAGGGACTTGGTATGGTTTTGGTATAATGATTATTGGGACTGGTTTATTTATGATGTAATTATTATAAGTCATTTTCCATTTATGTTCCAATTCTTACAGGTCTTGGACCGACTATGCTGAAATGATAATATTGAGGGCTTAGCCCAGTTATGATGAACTTACTATATAGCGGTCTTGGACTAGTTTTGTTTAAATGCTTATAAATTGAGATTTTCTTGGTGGATGAAGTTATTATATAAAGGGATTGTATTAGATAACAAAACTATTATATATATGGAATTTCCCTATTATGTTATTATATAATGGACATGTTTTTATGGTTGATAGGGTTGTGCTACATTCATAGATATATTTCAGAATGGAGTTGAAGTAGGTTGATTGTTTTATTGTATTAATTTATTAATTAATACACATGATTATCTCTTTATTTAATGGACTTATTATGAGAGTAGGTTTTTACATGGTGGTGTTAACCTACTATGTTTAACTTACATTCTATTAGGTCCATTGTTTGTGGTGTAAGAAAATTATATGGATGTATATTTACACAAGGGAAGGGGAAATGTTTTAGGTTTTTCTTGTTGGATGGATTGAACCATGGAGGTAAGAATGACATCGGGTTTGGGGTTGAGTGCATTGATTAATTTTTGGATGAAATTTATTTAACCTATGCTACTTTTAGTTATACATATTTATGCATTCCATCATGACATTAAATTGTTTATTTTCTGATTTACTTGGTTTATCCTTTACCTTATAGTTCTTTATCACATTGATTCCTCTATTTCCATTACATTGAAATTTATTTTTCTACTTCTATAGTATTACAACTCTTTACCATGGGGTATAATCTCAACACTATAATCTGTAACACCCACTACTATTTGATACCCTCTGAGTATTGTGAGATGTGCTTGTGTTCCTATAACCAACCCAATTTAGTCATGTGAGAGTGTGATAGATCATGATATGTTTCAAATCATAATTAGAGTTATATGTTTTTCATTTATATTTATTTTCTATTTGGGAAAGGTAGAAAGTCAAATAGGTTTTTTCTTGCCTTGGTAATGATATTGTTCATGGGAGTAGCTAACCCATATATATGGGACAATCTAATTACCCATGGATGGGTATTTTATTCATGATGTTAATTTGTTATAGTTTTTTTCACCATGGGTTATTAATTTGTTATGTGAAGTTAATTTTTCTAAACATTTATACTTGTGGACTTGTATAGAAAAATATGATTATTCAAGAATCATGATAGGCCCAAAGGGATATATTGTGACATGCATTATTCTTGATAATGAATTATTTATTGCATGTGATATAATTTCCTATATGAACCATGGAATGAGGTGCATATAATATTTGACATGGAAATGATAGAACTATTTTTAATGCTCAATAACTTGTATTCTATGTTTATATAGACCTTGATCCAATGGATATCTATTATTTTATACTATTAAGGTTGATAATATTGTAATCCATTGTTCAAAGTATTGTTTTTTTCTTGTATGAAAAAATACTCTTCACTGAATACTAATTGAGTATTAGGAGAGTGGAAATAAAAATGATCCAAGTGAAACTAAATTATAGATTTCTATAGATCTTGAGGATGAGATGGATGTTTACATTTATGAATACTTTTGGAAGGTCATGTGATCCAAGTAAGGGGATATTGTTTTCACTAGACCCTTAATGTTTTAGAATAAGATATATTTTGTTCCTGTAGTATCTTCTAAATTTCATTAAGAAGGATTCCCTCATGCAATCGAGTTCTTGATTGAGTCATATTAGACAATATTGGAACATTTCAAGACACCTAGAGAATGGAATTTGAAGCTTTATGCGTATATGATTTGTGTATCTACCAATAATTGGCAGGAAATTCTAGAGAATGTTGGGTAGTAAGAGGAGTTATCCTAGAAGATATTTGAAGATAAAATTTTGATCCACATATATCAAGAAATTTCAGGGGATGAAAAGACATGGGAGTTAATGCACCTGATATAGAATGGAGTATCAGTGAAGGACTATGTTGGAAATTTCACTAGATTATAGCTAATTATGGTATCTTTATCAGCTGATGATATCTATAAGGAGGGAATTTTTCAATATGTGATTCCCAATTAGATTAGGTCACAAGTGAACATATTTTTAATGTGTATATTTTTGACCATGATAACCCATAAACAAATCACATAGAAGATTTTGAGAGGAGACCCGAGCATCGATAAGGATATTTTATTAGGGAGAATTGGAATATCTTCTTTTAGTTCATATAAGATTCTCTAAGATAGTTATCTCCAAGGAAACACTATGAAGAGTAATCATGGTAGTGGGTATCCATATATGTACCATGTTCTATGATAATTCTATCACTATGTTTATTTTTGAAATGTGCCTCACTATACAAACCCAACCTTATAGTGCAGTTAATATGGAATGTCAGTCCACCTTAAAAGGTTTTATAAGGGCCTAAAACAACATATTATTGGATGGGGTATGAGAAAGGTATAAAATTCTAGGAAGGACACAAATACCCTTCAACATAATGAAACATAGAGTTCTAATATATGATCATGTTAAGGTTAGAGATGTGGTACCCTAATGTTGTGGTGGAAGTACCAGGAAGAGAGATTAGAGTTTGGGAGTCATACTAGATCCCATGGATTTGAGGAATGTCAGATGCATTAAATACAATATACTATAGGTAGTGTGGATTAGAGATATTCTACTTTCATAGATAAGATTCAAATATCATATACCATTTCATGATTTTTTTGATATTGGAGAATCACATTCAAATTTATCTATGATTTATGAACATTATTTTTTCTATGATTTTGAATTAATGGATGTTGTTTTTAAAATTAACTCATTTTTGGGAGTGCAGTTAGAGAATATAAAAATTTTCAAGTTGAGTGGTATATAATTTAGTGGTTTCCATTAAATTTGGGAACCATTATTTTAGAAATGATTTGTTTTTATTTGATTCTTGGCATGTATTTTCTAGATCTACATCAAGACCATATCAACTATTTTTAGAGGACTTTTTTCAATATATCTCAATAAAAAGGTATCATTTTTTTCACTAGGATGAGTGAGATCTTTAGGCTGGTCATGAATAACCAATTCAATGTAGGCTGGATTGTCTCACAACTTATATATATGGTCATTATCTGGATGATTGTGGAATTTAAAAGGATAATTTTCCATCAGTGTTAGACATTATGTAGGATGACTTTATTAACAAGTTCATTGGAATACCATCTGGGTGGGAGATCGAGTTCATGATCCATATGGTGTTAGGGTAGAGAGAATTTCTATCCAAACATACATAATAATAGAAATGCATCTTTTTGTGTTTAAAGTTTAGTTAGAAAACCTAGAATTAATGGGATTCATATATCCTAGTACATCACCTCAGGGTTCCCATAAGATTTTCTATAAGAAGGATTATTGGAAATTATCCCTATGTTTCAACTATTGATGATTAAACCAGATGATTATCAAGATTCGGTATCACCTTCAATATAATGATGATCTATTAGAAAATTTTAGAATTTCAATGAACTTCTCCAAACATTATGTTATATAAAAAAACCATCATTTGAGGGTCATATAATCCGACATACCTCAAAATACATTTTTAATTATGTATGGATTGTATGAGTTTATGTTGATGCCATTCTGTTTGATGAACATTCCACTGGTATTCATGGCCTTGATGAATCAAATATTTTAACATTTTCTAGACAATTTTTTTGTGTATATTTTGATGATATTATATTGTAATATTTGATAGTGAAAAATCATACCCAACAACATGAAATCATCTTAAGTATATTGAGAGAGGATCATCTTTATTCCAAGAATACCAAATGCAGATTTTTGGAAAGTTAGAGTACACCTATTGGGTCATATCATCTCATAGGATAGAGTGTCAATGGTCATAGAGAATGTTATAACCATGGTATTATGGGGTATTCCCAAGAATGTATTTGAGATTTATAAATTTTTCGGTTTAAATTATTATTATTAGTGCTTCATAAAAAGGTTCTTGTATCTAGAAGGACCAATCTCTAGGCTTGCCAAGAAAGTGGTGAATTTCATTAGGAAATGTCATAGTGAGATAATTTTTTCAGAGCTAAAGAAAAGCATGACCATAACACCTATCCCCGCATTACCTATTTCAGGGAAATAATATACCATTTTTGGTGAATCGTCCATAATTAGACTTGGAACATTTTTTTATGATGGAGAATCAAGTGGTTTCTTATAGCTATACAAAGCATATAATTCATGAGTGGAATTAACCTACTCACTATATGGAGTCAGCTATGGTGGTACATTCCCTGATATGCTAGGGAAATTATAATATGGGTTCGAGGATTTTTTTGTACATGGATCAGAAGAGACTATAGTGAATCTTTTCTATGTTAAACACTAGTCATTTATTACTCATGTGGGAAAAGTATTTGCAGTCATTAAACATTGAGACAGATTATTGACTATGAAATGGATACATTGTTGTTGTTACCTAGAGATAGAATTTGAAAATAGAGGGAGTGAAAATGTTTTTCTTTGAGTGGTGGATGATGTCCCTCTTTTTAGACATAAATATAGATGTTTAAGAGTCTCAATGGCGAGTACCTAAGTCTTTAATATCTATTAGACCTATGATTCTTGACCAGATCAAGACTGCCTATTGATATAATCATTAGGGAATAGTTTTTAGAGACATAAAATATTTTCGGGATCCACTGTTGATATGTCATCTTTAAATAATAAATTCTAATCATTTTTGTGGCTGAGTTTAGGTCCTATGGGCTTTCACAAGTACATAATGAGGGAGTTTCATGATTTTATATTGGTAGTAAATATAGGGAGTACATTGATTTTTTCATGATCTATGCAAATAATAATGGTGTACACGAATGATGAACTAATTATCAGTCCTTACGGTGAGAGGTTTCAGCTTCTAGATGGTGAAGGGTGATCATTAGATTAATTTTGTGCTATCGAAGCCTCTTACGATTCCAAAGAGTAAATGAGATGGTATCACTATAGATTTATTGATATTATTACATAGAAAACTTTTAATAATGATGTAGTATGGCTTATTTTGGATAGACTAAAAAATGTATCTCAATTCATTCCTATCACAGAGACCATCACTACTGATGATATGGTTAGTATTTAAATGCATGTGATAGTTAGGTTTCACTATGTTCCAAGGAGTATCATTTTTATAGATATTTTCGTTTTAAATATTGGTTCTAGATGTTTTTTATAAGGCTTTTTTATCACAATTTCATCTAAATGTTGCTTGTCATCCAATGAATCAAGGTCAAGTTGAGCACACTATTCATATTTTGGTGGATATATTAGGAGCTTGTGTTTGGGATCTCTATGGTTTGTGGTAGTAAAATATGAAACTTGTGGAGTTTATGTATATTAATAGCTTCAGGGTATCTATTCATATGGAACCATTCGAGGATATATATAAAAATTAATTATGTTCAACTATTTTTTGGTTAGAGGTTGGTGAGTCATATCTTTTTGTACCACATCTTATAAAGGATATGTTTGTGAAATTTTTGTTGACTAGGAGGTGGTTGGTGACCATGAAATGTAGGTAAAGATATTATACTGACCCTCATAGGCAACAACTTTGTTGTAAATTGTATGTCATTGTAATATATATCATCTTTAGGTGTTTGGATGTTTCAAAAAATACCAACATTTATTATAACATGTTTGTTATGTGTTTTCAGATTAAATTTATCATATGAACTTTGATTAAATTCTTATCTCCCTTCAATAAAATAAATATATCTTATCAAATAATAAAAACATCATTAGTTATTCAGAATCTGAAAGTATCCCACAAGACATTATCATAAGATTTCTCTTTAAGTCACTCAAGGAAGATTTGGGAGTTAGAATGAAGATATAAAAGGACTTTATTATTATGATAAGAATATTCATTTCTATATGAAGTTAAAAAAAGTGAACTATATGTCACAACTTCAATTTATATTACGCTGGAAGAATTATCTTATGCTATGTCAAAGACTGATTAACTTATGAAGACAATAATTTGATGAACAATATGTCCAGCTCATATCTTATAAATACTTAATTCTATAGAACATCATGATTAATTTTCTAATATCTTATAAAGTTAGTTCATACCTTTTGATAACCTAAAAACTAATATTATATATTTAATGAAATATAATTTTTACAAGACTTCCCAAAATAGAACAATCCACATTATGAGAAGATTTGTTCTATAAAATAAATTTCAATGTTTTGAATGTTTGGCTACACATTCTTAATAGTATGTCACATCAATAATTCTATCAATGTTGCTAATAATATTATAGTTATTCTATTCACTAGATTTAACTTCATATAAAAGGTATAGTTTTTTATAACAATAAAGAGTTGGGAAAAAAGAGAAGAAAATATGTTTTCATACCTGACATTTGTGATCTGAAGATATTGAGAATAAATACATATAGTGCTAAGATTATCATTTATAACAATTAAACTATAGATCATATAGAGACATGTTTTAAGTCTATATTTTTCATAGGAAAAATCTTCATCAACTGTCTGTTGCTACTTGTGACTGTGTGCTGCAATCATTTCTCACAACATGCATATCATTCTACCACTTTTAACTATGTGTATGAGTGTGGTTAAGACCATATATAGGTCTTATAATGGTAAAGTCTTATTGAAATTCATGTAACTTCATACTAAGTTATATGTTCTTGTTCTTCACTGGGATCCCCTAGTAAAAGGGATGTTTAGTACAAATCACCAAGCTTGAGGAGTAGTGCATCGGTGGACTAGACTATGGGATTTCAGTTCCCCAAACCACTATAAATATATGTGTTCGATTTCCATTTTTTATAATTTAAATTTTCTCTGAATATATTATTAAGGAATAAAATTGAATATAAATACTTTGAAGAGGAATCATACATTTTACAAGATACTTTTAAGGACTAAATTTACCTCCTCCAGAGAAAACCAGTTAGTGATTATTTGGGGCAATAATTGGTATTAGAGAATGTGACTCTTGAGTTCACAACTATCAAAGGATTAAGTCCAATGATCTATCCCTAAATAGAAACTATGGACGATAACCATGAGGTTATGTCATTTTTAAGAGATATGTACTTAAATGGTGAATACTATGGCTACTGGAAAGCTCATATTATCCTTTAACAGGAAAATCATGGTCTGAATATATATATATAAATAGTTGGGCATTAATAAATTCCTATGTCATAACATGAATCATGGGATGCTGCAACTGAAGAAAATTATTATTTTAACTCTAAATCTATGAATTCTATCGTTTTCTTGTTCGGACCATATGAGTTTAATAGGATCTCACAATGTCATACTATGCATGAAATGTGGACTACTATTGCTGTAGAATCTGAAGGCACTCAGAATGTAAAATCCCATGGATATGATAAATCCAAGCTCATGTTCAATACATTAAAAATGGATGAAGTATAAATAATTACTAAACTAAATTGAAGACTCACTGATATTGTAAACTACCTTGCTGCTCTAGGAACTCCTATCACTGAGCCAGAACAAGCATTAAAAGTTGTCAGAGTATTACCACCTATGCGGAGTAGAATTACTATTTCTATTATAATAAACAAAAAAGATAATAGCTTTTAGATTTGATATATCATTGGATCTCTCAAGATGTATAATGAAGAAATAGATGAAAAAAAAATAAAGAGCTCAAATTTATTAGAAAGGGAAAGATCACCTTGAAATTATCTACATCGAAATATGACATAAAAAACCAAAAGTGTACAAATATCCAAATAATCGTAAGAAGAAGGATCCTCAATAAATTCTGAATCAAATAATTATTTTGATCAATTTTTTCTTAAGTTAAAAAATTTTATAATTAAATGGTAGGATTTAGATGTCCTTATGACTAGAATGGAAATCTCAGAATCACCTCTAAAGAGTTAAGATTCTATGAATTGAAAAAGATAGATCACCTGAAGCCTGAGTTTCTGAAAATCATGGTCAACTAGAAGAAAAAAGGTATTACTATAAAAAGTCTGGAAATATAAAATATAAGAAAGGTATGAAGGCTACATGGAGTGCTTATGAAGATTCTAGTGAATTCATTCCCTTATAATTAGACGATTAATATTCGAATTCAATGGGCAACATATGCTTTATGTCAAAGCAAGATGATGTATAATATTATTACTCTCCTGCGAATGAAAATGAATAAAAAATTTAACATTTATCATAGAAATAATTAAATGAATAATTCACAAATATGGAAATCAATTATTAATGTTTAAAAAAGAAAAATAATGCCCTTCGAAACTTCAATAATAAAATCATTAGTGAGGTTGAAAATCTGAAAAATCAAATTTTAGACTTGAAATATCAGATAGAAAAACCTATTGTCTTTAATGATGAATGAGTCAAAAAAATAAAAAATTTATATAAATGGGATAAAATTTTTAAATATGTTTAAATTATTTTATCAAAAAGATAATTCTACTTAAAAAAATATTTGAAAATATCATTATAGAAAAGAAAAATTCAGAATTAGAAGAAAAGGTGAAATATATATGATTTACATAAAATCTTTTGTGGAATCCTAAAAAAATAAATATATTATTAAAGTTGCTAATTTTAATTTTGGTGATATAGAACATTTTTCTATTATTTTATATTTAAAAATTCTTCATGTTGGTGTAATTAAAAAAATATTTCAAAGGATTTGTGAAAAAATGCAAAATTTTCTGAAATCCAGAAGTAAGTATGGATTCATAGATCTCTTACAACTAACATATCTGGAATGAAAATAATCTAGGTACCAAAGAATTATGTTTTTTTATTTATCATTTTTAGAAGCTATCTATATGAAAATAATAATGAATTGTTCATGGATAGTTGTTGTTCAGTATTTAGAAGTTAATATTACTCCAATTTTCATTCTCAATCCAAATTAGAAGGAGGAAATTTCTCATTCAGTGAAAATGAAAAAGGAAATGTGGTCAGAGTTAGTTCAATGGGAAATCCATGTTCTATCCATATCAACAAATTAATTTATATTGAATACTTGAAGAAAAACCTGTTTTGTATTTCTCAAAATTTTGATGATGGTTATTTTATTGATTTTTTAAATAATTCATGCTCATTTTTGAAAGATAAATGTTTCAAATTTAAATCACTCAGAATAGACAGTGTTTAAACATTAGATATTTACTTGTTTGCAGTCAAAATATAAATTTTTTATATGCCAAAAATAATGAATCAAGGATTTGGCATCTAAGGAATGTAAAATAAACAATCTATTACTCCATAAAATTGTCGATAAATCATTTGATTTCAAACATTCTTGATCATAAATTAGATAGAAAGAAAATATATGATGCATTAAAAATTGATAGAATACTTATGCAATCTTGCAAACCAATTAAATATGTTTCTACTTCTATAGATCTTGATATTATCGATAAGGATTTTTTAAACCAACATGAAATGAATGTCTTGATGGTAAGTCATTTTTTATGCATCAGTTGATTATTTATAAACACTTACATGCGATTAATTTCTAATTTGAAAAAGTGGACTCTACTATGTTTTTATTGATTTTTGTAAACCTATGAAAAATGAAAAATATGTCAAAGTTGTGTCTTTTAGAAGTGATCGTGGGGGAGAATTCAAGAATCATTGATTTAATTATTATTTCTATAAAAAATAATTAAACATACATTCTCTATACCTTGGACACCTAAATAATATGGTGCAGTCAAAAGGAGAAATAGGACATTGCAATAAATTTCTAGGATAACGTTATGTGAATACAACTTTCCCACCCATTTCTATGTTGAATATGTTAACATGATGTGATATATCATTAAAATAGTACCCATAAGACTTATTTTAATGAAAAACCCCCAGTGATTTGTGGAATAATAGAGAACCAAATGTAGGATACTTTAAAGAATTTAGATATAAAGTTTATATTTATATCACCAAGGATAATATTAGAAATTTTGATCCAATGATTTTTGAGGTTATCTTCTTGGGATACTATAGTACATCTAATTATTATTGAGTTTTCAAAAAAGGTTATGGATTATTTAAGAATACACTCAGGGGAAATTTGATAAAATTGAACCCTTTTATCACAAAATTATATAAATTAATGATCGTCATGATTCAGTTAAAAATATGATACCTAAATCTATTTTTCTAGAAATTAGGTATGATGATTTTGAATTTTATTATCCTTAAACAAATACAATAAGGGTAGATACTATTGAACTGGAATGTGTATTTCCTAGAAAAAAAATTAATATTAAAGCCCATCCTTTAGAAAAAGTTATAGTAAAGCTAAATAATGGAATATGAATAAGAAGAAATGTAGGAAATTTAATAGAATTATTTTCCTTTTTATCCAAACTAAAACCCAAATATATAGAATAAGCCTTATCATATAAAAGATGGTTCTTAAAAATATAATAAAAGGTAAATCATTTAGAATTAAATAAGTTATGAGAACTTGTTGATAGACCATTGATCATTTCTATTATTGAAAAAAATTAGTTTTTAAAAATAAGAATGATGATCATGCTGTAATAAATATAAATAAATATAAATTGGTTTCCAATGTTTATAATCATGAAGAAGGAATATATTATGAAGAAAAGTTTTCTACTATAGCTATATTAGAATCTATTAGAATCCTTCTATCTTATACATCCTATAATAATTTTAATTTATATAACATGGATGTAAAATCAACATTTCTAAACAATTTTCTAATGGTGGATGTTTATGTAGAACGTCCTCCTAGTTTTGAAAATTCTCATTTTGAAAACACTGTGTTCAAACATAGTAATGATCTATATGGAATTAATCAATTTCCATGGGTGTAGTATGAAATTTTACATTCTTTTATTTTATCAAATAGTTTTATAGTAGGAATATCCGATCCTACATTATTTATGAAAACTTATTTTTATGATATTTTTTTAGTAAAAATATACGTAGATGATTTTATTTTGAGGTCAAAAAATAAAAAATTATTCAATTATTTTTCAAAAAAATATGAAATAATAATTTAATGTGATTATAATGGGTGAAATAAAATATTTTCATAGAGTTCAAGTTTATCAAAATTATTTTTGAAATATTTAAAAATAAATAAAATAAATACTAGACTTATACAAAAATTTTGGGCATGAATGAAGTAAGACTTACTTAGCTCATAAGAGCTCCAATATAAAACTTGAGTAGGATGAAACTGGAAAAGTAGTCAATAACAAGTTGTATAGAGGAATCATTGGATGTTTATTTTACCTTAAAATAAGTAGACTTGAGATTATCTTTTTAATATGTATTTGTGAAAGATTTTAATATAATCCAAAGGAATTCCATTTAAATATAATGAAAATAATAATAAGATATTTAAGAGGAACTGTAACTCATTCTATTATTTTTTTAAAAACCACCTATTTTAATTTAATTTTGTACTCAGATGTGGATTTTTATGGAAGTACATTATATAGAAAAATAACTTCAAGAACATGTCATTATCTGTGTATATAACTCATATCATGGTCAATTAAGGAGAAAAATTATAAGCACTATTAATTGTCAAAGTTGAGTATATTCCATCATTATGTTGTTGTTTATTGGTGCAGTGGATGAAATAAAACTTAATGGATTTTGGATTTAACTTTAATCGTGTTCCAATCAGATGCGATAACCCTAGTTCTATCAACATATAAAAAATTATAACAGTCCATTCAATAAAAAACAACATTTATTTAAGAAATAATTTATTAAGAGAGAATGAATAGAAATATAACATCACTTTAAAATATTTCTTCATAGAAAATAAATTAGTTGATATTTTTACTAAACTTTTTCTATGGACAGATTTAATTTTATTAAATTATATTTCTTTTTTTTCTTTTATAGAGTAATATTTTATATTATATCTCTCTAATATATAGTAACAACATTAATTGTTTTATTTAAATATTTATTTCATCCTTATTTTAATATAATTTTCATATCTGATAGACCACATCACCTATATTTGGTAATATGTTCTATGATATTACTGTGTGACCCCTTGATTACTCCAACCAAAAAGGATTGGTTATTAACTCTACATGTGAAACAACTCACAAACCCTTTGAACTGACATTATATTTTCTAGACCCCTTATAACTATATCTATCTAACATTTAAATACCTCAACCACTGTATAGATGGAAAAAAGGTAGGATATAATACCTTATCTAGTTGGATGAAATGTCATAGGATATCAAAAAAAATTTAATTGGAGGATCCATTGATTTTAAATGGCAGGATAAAAAAATGATATTAAAGAAAGATTTAAAACATCAAGAATGGGAGTATGTTTATGATATGTCACAAAACTCTAAAATTCTCAAGAAACATGTTCTTTAATTATATTATTCTATTTTTTTCTACTTTGGTGATGATTAATACATAGTTACTGCAACTGTCAATCCGAAAGATATGGGGCTGACTTCCGTCATGCTTGCTGAAATATTAAATGTTCTACATTATGGATACCCATTCATCAACACCCCTTATATTCCATAGATGGTTTCAATCCTATAGAGATCATGATTATTTTCAGAACTACAGTTTTTGTGAAAAAACAGGTTAAGAGGCCGGAGCATGAAAAAGAGATCATTTTCAAGTTCATTAAGTCTGGGATAACTCAATAAAATTGTGAGTTTTTGAAAATTATTTTTTCATGATGTTTTACTACATTATTTTTTATTCTAGATAAAACTATGATATAAAAATGATATATCTTGAGACATATGTGCCACATTCAAAAAAGGTCTCTCAGCTTCAACCCATATGGAAGAATCATGACCATATTTTTTCATAATGCCAAAGTTTTTTTGGATGACAACAATCGAAGGTTGTGTCATAGTTTGAAGAAACAAAATGTAAGTGTTTAAATAATATTTATCTTGAATTGGTATTTTTACCTGATAAATTTAATGCCTTTTCATTCAATGTTAGAAACATACCTTGCTCAGATTGAGGGGGAGCATCTATGTTTTCATAAGACATCAATAGTGGTGGATGAATTGTATCATCATTAAGAGACTATAAAAAGTTGTGAAAAAGAAGAATAAGATATTAATATAAGAATAAGAGTTCAAATTGTTATTTTGTAAATTCGTAAATGTGTTTTTAAGGATTGAAACACTCCTAATCCCACCTTCTTACTTCCAAATGAAAGGATAGCCCGAACTATAACTTGGATGTTCTCAATCCTCTAGGATTTTAAAATATCTATATGGTCAATAATTTCACCTATTCTAGTTAATTATTAGTCTCAATAGATGGAGAGAATGGATAAAGAAATAATCATAATAACATACTCCCAAGAATAAAATCATGAGGATGCATTACCCAATGTTGGTGAGAATCATCTAGTTCAAAAAAGAGTGTCGATGTTCTATAGGAAAGAGTTCCTCCTATTCCAAAAGATATTCAGAATGATGAAATTCCAGAAACTGAAAGAATGTATCTAAAATCCCTCAATATATCTGGTAAATGTTAGAATCTAATGTTGAGACCCTAATATATCAAGTCTCTGAATCACATCATTATGTTATAACTCTATGTGATTAGATGGCCTTAAAAGTTGACTTTCAGGAACTAAGACTGCATGTTCAATATATTTTGGAAAAGTGTTTAGAATGACCTCCTACTATAACTATGAGTTGTTCCGATGTTTAGATAAGGATAATGGAGTAATCCCAAAAATATGATTCTATAATTGTAGCTATCTATTCTCTTTAATGCGGAGTTTTATCTAGAGAGATGTGTTAAAATCTCTAAATATTTATTATAGATGAAATGGTAATACTATTTGTTCTAATGAAAGAAGACACTGACAGTTCTGCAAAAATAATTATGTTCTTCTCCCCACCAAAATCTAGAAGAAACACATGAAAATACTCTACATGTTAAGAGAGAAAAAAGTATCATCATAACAATTCTACAGAGGTCTGATGGTAAACAATCAAAATATTTTGAGAAATATAAAATAAGGTTATAGGCCTTTGTGAAGAAATGATGAGTAATAATAGGTAGAATTTATATGTTGATTATGGAGTTGAAATTAAATAATTTTTATAATCCTCATAAAGAGTAGAGAATTTTAAGGATTTATTTTCTGTCATGGGGATACCATACAATTAGTTTAAAGTCATAAGGAACCTGATAGCTAGTGGTGCTAAAAATGGATACCTCCCGAACATTATTGGAATATTTTCTCCTAGGTTATGGAATTTATTTAAAAATATCCATAATTATTTCATTCAAGAAATATTAAAATTTATTTATTCTTATGCAGATGATATTTTTGAAATGGATGGGATCAAGCTATATAGACCTCAAATTACTGATTGTCACCAGTATTTCTGTCAACATCTATATAAAATCTTTCATACATCAAAGTACCTCAAATGATAAAATCAATTATTTTCTATAGATATAGTTTTTTTATAATCTCAACTATCTTTTACACCACCATTTACTGGTAAATATAAATATGATTTGGGGAGGCCACAACCCGAGGCTCAAAAAATTCAATCATCCCCATTTATGTTTTTTCACGAAGGTCATCCTAGTATTAGAGCATCCTTATTGACATTAGGTGATGTTATTGTCACAAGAGGTGACTCTCCTCCACATTTATCCTTAATACCGAACAACAACCCATATTTTTCATGAAAGCACTTATGAGAAGTCATTTTTAGCAAAACATTTGATACACATTACCATAGACTTTGTGAAATTGGTATCCAAATGGTGGGGAATTATAATTTTTTTTTTAATATTCCACCATTATGGCATATGAAAATATACATTGTTTTTGTTTTTAATATTTTTCTGAAGTACCATCATATCATACAATATGGTTTTCTTGAATATATTTTGGATTTTTACTCTTAATATCTTTTTACATGATATTTTTCACTATTAAGACCTCACTTTTTAATCACTACTATTATAAGATTTAATATCCTGATAATTCAGTGTTCAGGATGAACTTATCTTATTGTCAAAACTATATTCCACTAACTAATATATGTGGTAAAAATTGGTTTTTCTATACTTGACATCTTTTTTATTTCCGAAAAAGTTATAGAAGAAAAAGAAAATAAAAAATTTCACTTGTATTTGAAATTTGATTCCCATTTTAAAAAGGGGAGAATAAAATGGTATTTTCATAAGTAAAGGAAAGGAATCGTCTTCTTTTATGGAATATTAAAATATTTTATAGTGATTTCTTCTTTCCATTATATTGATTTTTAGATCAACAAAAGGAGGACATTGTTTTAACGAGTATATTGTTCTACTATATCATTGATATATGTGTTTTAATGATTCAACAAATACCTACATTCATTATAATAAGTTTTTTTGTGCTTTAAGATTATAATTATCTTATTCTGTGTGCTCAAATTCTTATCTCTCTTCATGAAAATAATTTTTCATAAAAAAATAGGAAAATCCTATTTAGTTATTTATAATCTGAAACTATCATGTAAGACATTATCTTATAATTTTTTGTTAAATTTTTGAAGGAAGATATATTTTTCAAAATGAGAATATTAGAAAACATTATTCTTCATAGAAGAATATTTGTAGAAAAAAGAATTTAAATAAATTGAATGCTATTTCACAATAAAATTTTATCTTATGCTTGAAGAATTATCTTATACTATGTTAATGACTGATTATCTGATGAAGAAAATCTATTGATAAAAATAATTTCCAACTAATATCCTATAATGTTATGATAGTATAGAATTCCATGATTAAATTTTTAATCTATTTTCATGTCATATAATACCTTTTGGTTACATCAGAAGAAGATTATGTATATAATGAAATATTGTATGCACAATACATTCCAAAATAGAAGAATAAGGGGTATGAGAAGTTTTTTTCTACAAAATAAATGTCTATATATGTAATGTTGCGATACATGTCCTTAATAGCATCGAAAATCACAATTTGTATCTATGTCACTTGACTATTATAGTTATCCTATGCTCTAGATCCAAGTTCATATAAAAGGATAGTTAGAAAAAATAATAATAAGATGAGAAAAAAACAGAATGAAACTGATTTTCCGATCCCACAATGGTGATATGTATATATTGAGAATCAATACACATAGTTCTAAGATTATAAATTATATCTATTGAAATGAAGATCATTCTGAGCTATGTTTTAACTCTATCTTTCTATTTGGATGAATCTTCATCAACTTTTAGTTGTAACTAGTGATTGTGGGTTGGAATCTTTTCTTACATCATATATCTAAATCTACCATATTTATAAATAGTGTAAGAGTGTGGTTAGGACCCTAGATATTTCTTGTAAAGGGATAGAATGGTCGAAATATCATGGACCTTTTACTATGTGACAACTTCATGTTCATAGTTGGGAACCCCCTCCAAAAGGGTTTTTTAGTAAAAACCACCATGCTCGAGGAGTAAAGAGTAGGTAGAATAGACTAGAATATTTTTGTTCCCAAAATAACATTAAATATCAGTGTTCAATTTCCTTTCATTATAATTTATATTTCCACTTCATATATTCTTATGTAATAAATGTGAATGCATATACATCGAAGATGGATTTTATATTTTTGAAGAAAATTTTAAGAACTCAATTCACCCCCATCACATGTTAATCATCCAGTCATTATCTGGGAAAACTGTATTGATACTGAGGTCGTTCGTCATGTTTTTTTTGGGGGTCTCGAAGGTTGGGGAAAAACTATATATGGAAATATGGAAAGCTAGTCCTTCGGTTTTATGGGCCGTTCAAAATAGTGAAAAGCATCAGTTTAGTGACGTACCGATTAACCATTCCAATGAGATTGAGTAACATGCACACCACCGTTCACCTATCACAACTTTACGGATTTTATACTAACCCTTATCGTGTGGTAGAAGTTTATAACATTTATCACGGTGTATATGTGTCCTTTATGGATAATACATTATGGATTTCAGAACATAGTGATGATTATCTTCAGGGAACTATTATATGTCTAGTTTGAGTCTATTGGAAACATGGTCATGTTCTAGAACAGTCCTATGAGAGGGAGTTTTATATATAAGAAAAATGTCTTTACAAGTTCTATGAGACCCCATAGTGATTCATGGAGAAACACAAGGATGATATATTTTATAATGAGAATTTTGTAAGATCCCTTAATCTTCTAGATATGTCCCTCTATGATATTTTCATTGATCCAATTTCATTTGGGTTTTTCTTTTTCTTTAAATCATGGATGCCATGTTCCCTTGATGATGGAGAACATTATATATGGATTATTGCCTGATTTTTAGGTATGGATGTTATTTATTTATTTAATGTAGACTTGGAATAAGTGTTTCAATGTGATTTGAGGGTTTATAGTGATTTTGGAAGACATCATAAGTGGTTCAAGGTTTTCCTATAGAAACTAGGATGAAAGATTTATTTTGGTGATTTAAACACACTTACCATGAGACGTGAATTGTAACTATTTATTGGAAGGTTTCCTTAACTGGTTTAGGGTGTGAAATGAATACATGTGGTGAACATGTTACATGATCTGTAACTATTAATTAGAAGTTGTCAAAAATTGGTTCAGGGTGTGAAATGAATACACATACTGAAACAGTCTCCTATCATGTAATTTTAACTAGGTGTTATTTTAAAATAATATAATAGATTTTATCAAATAACTAATAAATTTAGAAATACATTATGTGATAGGCTTATACAAATTGTTTTTATCAGCCTTAGTAGTTTTTAATCTACATCCTTTGTAAGATTTAATCTTCATTCACATTCAACTTTTCTCTCTCAAATAGTAGAGAAATTCTAGGTAATTGTGGAATGATTTTTTCCTTTTGTATATAATGATCAAATGGCTGATCTCTAGTCAGTTATTTTTCAATATATTTCATCTCTCTTACATTTATCTCAGTTATAACAATGTAATCTCTTGACTATGGTTTTTTTGGTTGTTGATCTTGATCTTGTGTGATTTTGGTTCTCTATGTTATCATATGCACCATTATTCCTGCAGGAATTTCCTTTTGAAAGAATTTTTATGATCGCCTATTAATGGAAGGTGGTCTATAAACAAAACCTATGGTCTATTTCCATTGTTTATGTATGGTTAATGTTGTGCAAGTGAGACAACATAACATGCACCTTAATTAATAGAATAATGGGTGATTATAAATCATGGGTTTGATTATTTAAAAAATACTATTGTATTCAATGATGTAGATACCTTGATTGCAGCTGCCAATAGTGTGATCCTACACATGAATAATAATGAATTGGCTAATGGATTAAAATATTAATAGAATGATAGGATACCGTAGGTGATTAATTTTGATACATTCACCAAGTATAAAAGATAAATTGATTAAATGGAATGACTAGAGATGCTTGATATAATATGGTTATGTGCACTGGAATGATAATGGTTTAAGACCAACATGATAAATAATAGGGGAAATTGAATGATAAAGTGTAATTTTATAAATTATCTCCTGAGGCTTATGAGGTTTTATTTTTTATTTTTGTTTTTGTATCTTGTTTTGTTATTCAAGATGAAATGATTACATAATGGTCTTTTCTCAATGATTCCAAAATGATTATTTAAATACCTCAGCCCAATTATGATGAAATGATAATATGGGGGACTCCTTATGTATATGTTTAAATTCTTATATTTCCTGGCCCAATTATATTGAAATTTTAATATAGAGTTACTATCAGTATTATGTTGAAATGTTTATATAGTTGGATTATCCAAAAATGTTGAAATCCTTATATAGTGGGATTGGCACATATACTGAAATAGTTATTTGAAAGTCTTGTCCCAAATTATAATACTTTTATAGAGACTGATTTTTGTATTATTGTGATTATATTATGGAATTATAGTTATGTATTATGGCATCCCACATTTTTATTACATAATTTTCATTACATGTTATTAAGATTCTCAATTTTAAAGTTTAGTTTCTGGGAAATAAGGTACACAATACAAGAAAATAGAAAAAATTATAATAAATAAACATGAAATAGATCATCATGGGATTACCCTAATTTAATTTTACTACATATCATATCCTAGGGACATACATGAAAAGAAAGGTGTTAGCATGGATCCTAGAAAGAGAATAACCGGGGGAGAAAAAAGTCATTTGATCATGAGACATATCAACAAGATAATGAGACATAATAATAAGGCATGAACAAGTGTAATAATATAAAAATAATATGAATCATAACATGGATGTAATATCCTTCCCTTCCTCATTGGGTTTAGAAGGAGAAATAATGTTACTTGTCCTTAAGTGACATCCTAAAGATGCCAAAGGTTAAAAATCAATTCCAAGGGATTCATTACAATTGGGGGATCATTTTCCATTTGAAAATAAAACAACCACAATGAACCATCTAATAAAACAACCACTATATGATTCAAGATGTTAATATAAAACAACTAAATGTATAAAAAAGTAAACCAACTATATTAGAGTACAAAAAATAAACCAATATCAATCTCAACTACAAAAATTAAGACAAAACCAGCTCAACCCAATAGCCTTAAATACCCCAACACTGCTACTCCATGAAGCTCTAAGCTCCTACTTCACTATCCACACACATTTATCATGATCTATCACTAAATGAATATGATACGATTCTTTTTTTTACATATTTTGATTGAAATCATCTACAAAATCACCAAAGATTTTATGTAAGGGTGAGTAAGGAAACTCAGCAGGCCTTCCCCATATAAATTTATCAGTCCTGACACTAAAATAGAACATGTTATCACATTTATACAAAAAAATTATATAATTTTTTTAATATTTTAATTCAAAGCCAGAACCATTTCTATGGAAAATGGTTTCCATACCAAAAAAATTATCCAAACAAAAACCATTCTAATGGAAGGAATACATACATTTTATTTTACTATTTCTTAAAAAATGCCATTGTTGTAATTAACCATTACCTATAAAAAACCACACATAGACACACTCAAACACACAAGATTGGTGTCACCATTAGCGGTGGAACTTCACATACATAACCTATCTCTTTGAGGGTGGTACTTCATTACCAATATCCTTCCAATTAAAGTATAACTTAGAAAAATAATATTAGGATTTCAACACAATATTTTACAAACCATTTTAATAAACTATTATTTTTTGGAAACATTCCACTAAATCAAAACCAAACAACTATTTCAAAAATCATCATTTTAATATCATGTCACTACTTCCACATTCCTCAAAACACCTGAATTTATAAAATTTTATAAATAATCCCTGAAGAGGGTTTTCATCAATCATTCTTTAAAAATTTCATAATCAATTTCAATAAAAACAAAAAATTTGAAATCAAGAATTCATTTTATAATAATAGGTGTCATGATTAAGGCCACATACCACAATAATTACTGAAAAAATGAAAACAACATGAAAATGTCAATGAAAATGGGTTGAATGTCAAAAAAACCCACCATAGATCTCTTCCACTAACATCAAGACAGGTAAAACTCTTCATTATTAGAAGAAAACCCCATATATTAATCCACAACACACTATATCTAAGAAAATAAGAGAGGGAAAACAAGCAGATCTAAGGAATAATACCAAAAATGAGGACCTGGAAAGGGAATTGAGATTGAACACACTAAGAAAAGAATTTAAATTGATTTCGGTTCAATAGGGTTCATTCGAAAACCATTAGGATGAATAAATACCGTGTTTCAGATGAATTTGAGGCAAATAGAATGCCTTAATAGTGAAAATGAGTGATATCCACTTTTTTGTACCTTAATTTTAAACCATGCATGGTTAGTCACAATATTAGGATAACTGTGTGCTAATGGTGCCCCAAACACTACCTTATGAATCACCTCACACAGATGGCCCACATTGTCTGAAACATTGTGTGCCAACTGTGTAAAATCTCTCTATCACATTTTCCAAGGATTATAATGGGTGGTTGTATAGTCTGTAAATAAAATGCGCCTATTTATTCCACTACACTTAATCCCTTTTTTCATTGTGCAAAATTTTGGGTAGAAGTTTCATAGTTTCCAAAAACCATGCTCAAACTATGCACCTTTGGAAAATCCCTAGAACCATTCCAAAAGACTACCAAAACCTCCCAAAATATTTCCAAAAAATTTTCATACATAAAAAGATTAAATAAAGGGTTACATATCTAAAACTAGGGGTTCCAAATTCTCCCCACCATTTTAATTTTAATTCTTATAAAGTGGAAAAAAATTATTTCTTTGAATGAGTTTTGTCCATTTCTGGACCTTCACTATCTACGGTCCCCATCCCTCTAGGAATCTAGCTTCGATTCCACAAAACCAACACTAGACCTATGTTTCTTACATGAATGAAATTCTCATTGTTATCCATATTCGATACTAGAGAATGAACCGAGGATGAATCTTGTTTTAGCTCAACATGACCCCAACAAATCACAAGGGTTGGATTAGGATGATGCTTTTTCAATTGAGATACATGAAAGACATTATGTACTATATTGAATTATGTGGGAGAAGACAACAGATGTGCCACATCACCAACGAAATATCATGTATCAAAATGTCCTATGTGTCAATGAGATAACTTTACCTTCTTTTCCAAATAAATATGTCCATGTATTGGAGATATTTTGAATATTAAATGATCAATCACCTCAAATGAAAATGACCATTGATGATGATCCGCATACGATTTATGATGAATATGATCTATCTAATTTATTTTCCTAATCAAATGAATCTTCTAGGTTTTCTCATAGACAAAGTCTTACCAATCCATTGAAGTTTCACATGTTTCCACCCAACAAAGTGGAAAAGGACAGTGACACCCATACAATTCTTCCAAAGGCGGCACATGAATCATGGATTTATAACTGTTGTTATATGAGAACTCCACTAATGGTGTGTTTTCCTCCAATGAGGCACCAAAATCCATTACAAAATTTTGAAAAAAGTCTTCCAATGTTTGTATCATCCATTTGGGTTGTCTATCTATGCTAGGATAATACGACATACTCATTTTCAACTGAGTTCCAAGGACCTGCTGTTAGGATTTCTAGAAACAAGATGCAAACCTCTAATCACTATTTGAAACTATCAAAAATGGCATTCCATTAATCTTTACCACTTCTCAGATATATATTTTTTACATGTCCTCTATTATATGATATTCTATAATAAGGAAGAAATGGCCTAAATTTTAGAGATTATCCACTATATCTCATATGGAATCATCTTTCTGAACCATTCTTGGGGGTCCTATTCCGAACTCCACCGCTATGTGATCCAATTTCCAAACAAGAAATTTTAATGAATACAACACAATAATTGGTTTCTAATGTTCTGAATTAGCTTTCTATCAAGTTAATAATCTTGAAATGAACACAACTACCTTCCTTTTTATATATACCCACCAAAAAAATGTTTCCAAAGACTTATACATACTATTTATTATAGGATGACTAACCCATATTGAATGGTAGTATACATGAATAAGTTCATCCTAAAAAACCAATGGTCCAACCATCCAATTTAAAAACCAAAAAACAATAATCCAATCTAGCTTACATCCCTCAATGGTCTCCCCATAACTTTCTTTTGACCTCATTGCAACACATTTAGATTCAGATGTATTTTCCTCTTAAACCATATTCACTAAGACACCAACTCTGCTACTACAATAAGATCCATGATCTAAATATACAATAAACACTAAAGTATCATGAAGTTGTACTAAATAAATTTGACACCTTCCTTTTTCCCTATATATATAGAAAATATATGAAAAAGCACCAATGTTCACAATCATGGGTGAGTAATGAAACTCATTAGGATTTCCCCAGATGAATTTCCAACTAATTCCATAAGGATAGAACAACTTAGAACCTTAATATAAAATAATTTTGTATGGTTTATCTCAAATTTAAAATCATTTACATTAAAAAAAACATTCCATAAAAAATATTTTTTTTAAAAAACAATTCCAAATTTAATAAACCAAACAATTCATTTTATCATTTCTCATCAAATTCCATTTTTTGGAAATACCCATTGTATGTAACAAACCACACACACACTAAACCATATAATATCATACCAAGAATATCAAAGATCATAAACACAAATCATGGCATAAATATTTTCATTTTATAAGACATGATGCATACGATAATCTGGGACATAATCCAATAATGCATAACATATGAATAAGAAATGTAATTGTGGTATACACCTAAATGTATAACATCACGAACATGTATAATTATAAATAGGTTTATAGATTAAGTTAAATACAAGAATTGAGTCCCTCATATAAATTTATGGATATGAAACTAGGTCCATGCATAATGTTTTGAACATGAAATTAGATTCACGCATAACATTGTAAAATTTTAATGAGGTTCATGAATAAACATATGGATATGAAACCAAGTCCCTGTATAACATTTTCAACAAGTAATCAGGTTCACACATAACATTATGAACACATAATAAGGTTCACTCATAACATTGTGAACGCATATTCTCATTCATACATAAACATACGGACCTGCAACCAATTCAACACCTAACATTGTGAACATGTAATCAGGTTCATACATAACATTTATACTATTGGGTTATCCCTCATTTCCCAATTAATTAGAGCGATATATTGGCCCTTACCTTCACATAAATAAATCATAAATGCATGTTCTAGAACAAATTCATCAAATCATAACCCATGAAAAATGGATGGGGTTTATAAACATAAAATCATAACAGATGAAGTGAAATGGGTATCAATAACATTTAATCATATCATAACCTATGAAAAGCAAATATGATTAATAATAATTTCAGGAATGTATAACCTCTTAAAAGAAGTGGGTTTCAAATGAATATAACCTGTGGAATAGAAATGGGTGTCGTAAGCATCATTCCATCAAAACATAAACCATTCAAGAAATAATATGAATTAAACCTTTAGATAATTTACTAGAATTACTTGAGTACCATCAAATAATTTCAGGTGATATGGAAAATAATATGTAAATATATTTTGAAAACATTTCATGGGGAAAATATCCTTTCTTATTTGAAAAATTATTTTTAAAAGATAAAAGTCTTTTGAAATCCATTTTATTTGGAAATATTTTGAAAACATAGAAATTAGGAATTGAATCATTTTAAAATCATTTTATCAATGAAAACATATAAATACATCTTGAAAACGTTTGAAAACAATTTTATTGAAAATAAATTGGTATTTTATAATGAAAGTTTGAAAATGTTTAAAATAATTTTTTTTAAAACAAAAAATGTTTGAAAATAAATTTAATAAGAAACCACTTTAAAAATAATGAAAATAAAATATATGAATAAAAAATTTTCTTAAAAATAAAATTCTAAATGTGAAATGGAATCTTTAAGGAAATGACAGTCATGATGACCGGTATGTCCGTACATGCTGAACATTCATTTTTTTCCTTAAATGTTTGGAAAAGTGTCTTACTCAGATAATGAAATTAAGATTCATTATAAATTTTTTTTGAAAGGTAATACATGTGTAAAAATTTCATTTATCATTATAGCATAATAGTAAAATATTTTTGAAAATTATTTTATAAGTCACTATTTTGAAAGAAAACAGATTTTTGACTGAATGAAGAAATAAAATCAGACTTTTATAAAAACATTTTCTTTGTTATATTTGGTTCTGAAGAATTGTAAAATGTTAATAATACAAGAATATATCTTAAAAAACCATTGGATAAGATAAATCTAGATATTTCATGAGATATTGATCATAATATTTCATAAAAGGAAGAATAATCATAAACAATATCGATAATCAAAGAGATTGTTTCAAAAAACTCTTACCACTAGGTATCTTTGAATTATACTACCCATGTAATAAAATTCAATTAAATAAAATTAAATTATAATGAAAATAATTAGTTTCATGATATAACATGCCATTTTTAATTATATACACCTCCTAAAAGAATATTGGTGCATAACATGGCATGTGTCTGAAATAAGAAAAATTGATACCAAACTACAACAATGATTTTTAAAAATTCGAAACATAAAACCAATGAATGAATGATAATAAAAAGGATATTTAAATTCATATATATTTAATAATAAGAATCATAAGATACATACATGTTATTTAAACAAGACACATATATGAAATAGGAGGTGAACATCGATTTGTGTCACCTGGAAAATAAAAGTGAGATGAGAAAACCCTTACAACTTTAGTAACATTAGAATCATGATCCCCCTGAAAAAATAACAATAATTAAAGAATTTAATATCATTAAATAAATAAAACTAATGATATTAAAAGTAATAGTTTACTACATACACCACACCAAATAAGTGAGTGATGAATATGGTATGTGTCTCATAGAAATAAAATGTGAGATGAAATTCCCTTACCATATATCATGATGCTTTTCATAATCATAAAAACCTCATGTATAATAAATCTCTGTTTATTATACATATTTAATTGGACCATATTATTATGTATAATAATATATTTGATTTTATAATGAAATTATAGTATTCTCTTACTAAAAATTCTATGTTAAAGTTTGTCTTTGGGTAATATATGCTTTGTTCTTAATACATGTTTTGACTTATTATTCTTGATATTCTTACTTAGATCATTATTTACAAACATAATTTTACAAATTATATAAATATACAATATATTCAGTATATATTAATTTATATTAATCAATAAAATTTTGAAAGATGAAATGGAAGACGCAGTTCATATGGATGGTAGACTGTACTTAGGCATGAATGAAGATTCTGTTTTTTTTAATATTGAAAGGAAGGAAATGACATAAATGTATATATGTATAACATAATTAAAGTATCATTATTATGTAATATATATCATATATGTTCTCTAAAACCATCATGAACACATTCCATGTAACGTGTGAACAAATCACATCGCATTGAGGTGGAGGTAGTCCACACATCCACAAATGATGTTGTCGTATTTACACAATATGGAATGTATAAAATTACATGTTATAAATGAATTAAAGAATAATAAATAAATTGTAAACATAAAATATATTATATATAATCATAGTTTCCATCATAATTTCCACCATGAGAGTCGATAAATGAAGAACAAATAATCATTATTTCATGAGGCGATAGTTCTCCGTACACATAAACAGAAATTTCCTTACTGATTAGAGTAAAGTGTGGGTATGTGTATGCTGATATGATAGTATAAATACATCTATGTTTATTTTATAAACTATTATTTTTATATAATCACATAATAGGAATAATTCAAAGGGTGGATAAGGAAATAAATCTATGAAGTTTGAGGAAGAATGATACATATTATTCGATCAACACCTTTTGGTTTTCACCAATGGGATTCCTTGGATGGAACTATAACGAAGTTAGGATTAAATTATAAGGGGATTTATTTTCATGAGCTATTTTAGAATAGATTTTTCATTATATAATATCTTGGATGTATGAGGAAGATGGAGGAGAAGAGGCCTTTTATAGTGGAGGAGGAGTGGCACTCTTGTAAATTTTGGAAAAGGGAATTCAACCAAATTTTTTTCCATTTAAGTGGATCCAAGAATAAAATAATTATAAATAAGGAATTATAGGGTCATAATATAGACATAAAATATTTTTTGGACACGTTTCTCGTTTATTTTAGGCTTTATGATTAAGGTTTAGTTCGTTGTTTAGCTAATTTTTAAATTAATCAAAATAATTTTTTTAAATCACTTTCACAATTCATTTGGTATAAAAATTAATTTGACAATATTATAAATTATAAATTTTTATGATAACCAATGTGAAATAAATTTTCCAAAATTCCAGTCCCATAAGTGGTAGAAATTATCTTAAATTTAATCCTGTATATGTGATGACAATGCATGTTTTTAACGTAAAAATTTACAAAAGTTTGCTATGTTATTTTTCAAAATATCAATGTAAAATGGATTTCAATGACCTATATTTGATTAATATATAAATTAAAAATATTATATGAATTTAAAAGAATATTACTATTTAATTTAACACTGTAAATAAATTAGATGAAAAAGTAGTTTGGAATTAAAATTCACTATTTTTCAACTTTCATAAAAAATTAATACTCATAGAAAAATACCAAAATATCACTATAACATAATTTATATTTTTTTCATTCATGAAGCTTTTTTGACATATATGATCTTCAATTTTTCCAAATATTAGTTTCAACATTGTTTCTCTATTAAAAGGTTTTAAAATTTCCTTTATAAAAATATTCATTTTTACGAAAAATATTCGGTTTGTTCTTGTATTATGATTACCAAATATATTGGATGAATTTCAAAAATATTTTATTGAATATATAATATAAATATTAACTTAATATGACTCAATAATTGTAATTAATTTAAATTATTAGGATAATATATCTTTGTGAGCATAATAATAATAGTTTCCTTTATATTCAATTGGTTTTTATATTTCTTTCTAATTAACTTGTTACTAATGTATTTGTTACATATTTATACGAATAATACATTTTTATGAGATAGTTAATACTATTTATAAAAATTATTTTAATTTCTAGGTTAAAAATTTATTTATTAGAAATTATATTTTAATAATATATTATTATGCATTAGAACATGGCCTTCTGTGTAATTAAACCCATCTAGGAAAGTCATTATTTCGTGTAAGGCAAGCTAACCTCAGTGTTCCATGAAGAGAAATCCTACCTTAGTGTATAATACTAAAAATCATAACATCATTATTTAATATATATATATATATATATATTGTATTTCCTACGTTTCATGAAATGATAAATATCAAAAAGATCAAAATAATTACAAAGAAATTAATTTACAAAATCTCAGGGTGTTACATTCTACCCCATTAAAATGAATTTCTCCCTCCAAAATCATATGGATTGTCAAAAGTTTAATACTTGAAATTCCCTTTCATAGAAACCCACATCATAAAAATAAATACTAATACTACATTTTAAAAATAAATTTTCAACCATAATAGTTATACAAAGTAACTCATAACAAGCTTTCAATATAGAAGAACATAGACGGGAACTGAAAACATGGAAATGGAAAAGAAATATATCCATAAATTTATGATGGAGAGTGACAGAGTATAAGGTGAAGATAAAGTTATCAATTAGAAATCCATAAATCTATGATGACCCAAGGGACTATATAATTCATTAAAAATGTTGGTACAAGAATAACATTTTTTTTATCAAGATCCTTTTTCCTAATGATGAATAATTTTCCTAAAAATAAGTAGTAGCATGATTTTAGGAAAAAATCAAACTTTATTGTTCCTTGATCCACATTACCTCTTTCTCCAATAATGAGGTGAATTTTTAATTTCTAAAGTACAAAAAATCACCAGATCCATTATATTCCATTCCATTTATCATTAGTTATCATCAACAGAAAGTTATTACCACAATTTATCCAATATTCATAAATCCTCATGTGTTGAGTTAACACTTTAATATTACTAACTTCATTTTATGTTTAATTTAAACTTTCCATACATGGTTAAGCTTATAACCATTTTTAAAGATGAAAATCCAAAACATTATAAATAAGGTAACGAATTCACCTTAACATTGATCCCTCATATATCGCAAAGTAGCTATGGGATGTCACAATCCAGTAATGTGAATACCCTAATCATAATGTTTTTTGAAACATGGTAGTAAACTAAATTAGTATATATCAATTTAGAAAATATTCATTTCCCCTTATTCCAAAGGTTACATGATATATTGCTCAAATCTAAGAAGTTGTAAACTTCATCCATGATGAAATGTACTACATTATCAATGAATCAATAATCATATCTTGAGTAATAAGTACTAAAAAAATTACTTTATCTATATCAATCATTTTTCTTATCCAAGATAAACAAAACATACACTATATCTTGTCCACATTAACGGTTAGCTTCCCTTAATAAAAATATATCATTTCCATTAAATTCATTTTCTTTATCACTAAAACCATTTAACATATACTTTAAAATCCTTAATGAAAACTTATAATGAAAATAATTATATATTTCATGACTCAATTAACATAATATTTGAATTCCAAAACATAAATTCTTCATTCATCCAACTTTATTCTTAAACCATTACTCAGTCTTCATCAACATATTCCATAATACGTATTTCCTAGAATATGAAATATAAATAATGTTTTAAGGTTCCTCAACTTTAATCTATTCATGATTATTATGTTTAATGTAAAAAATACTCGAAAAACATAACTTACCATTCACATGTCTATTGAGTTATCTTTATCTTAAGAAGTACAACCAATACTCAAACAACCTTCTAGATTCTCATTATGAGATTTACACTTGGGAAATTGACATTGTTAATGACCATATATTCCACATCTAAAAAATTCAATGCCAGTCACGTTTATTCTTTTTCTCACAATTATTTAAAACCACAATGAAGATGGTTAGAAACACATATCATAGAAGAAACCCACATAATCATGAAAACTAACTTATAGGATGTATAAATTATGAAAAAATATTTTATATATCACCCCTTAGATTTATTTGAGACTATTCATTGACAAATTACATTTAAATCCTCCATGAGGGTTCAGGAAGAGTTTGGGAATATCCCAATTATATCCTTTGATAATGTCAAACCATGAGCATAGTAAGGTCCATTTGCGTGTACTGAGATACACATAGTCAGGCTCGATAAACCTTATCATAGTTGTAACCATGAGGTACATCTGTTCTAGAGCAACATCCACTTGAATTATCTAGATAGGGATGTAATTCTAGGAAACCACTCACTCTACCATTTTCCAAAATTATTGGACATTTTCCCAAACATTATGTCATATTTAAACTTATCCTTAATGATATCTCTAAACATATCCTTATAAATATTCATTGCGACCTCACTAATTTTTCTCATCTAAGTGAAATATTCCTAGCAATATCAATAATGTATTGTCATCCTAGTTTCCAATAGATGACTAATAAATTACTCTGTTACCAACTATAACGTCCCCATCTCAACGTAGATAGACATTAAATCATTTTTTTGGAATACTTGTTACATTACAAAAAATATATTCCTTAATTCTGTATTAATTTAGTGCCTCTGGAAATGTGGAACAAAAATATTCAATATTTAGGAATGATATTAATTGTTTCCCACAAAGATATTCCCCTATTAGTAATTATACTTAAAAACATTCTTCATAACAGATGTAAAGGGAACATAAGAAATGTTTGAGCTCAAATTCTCAGTAAGGGTAAAGTAAAATGAACACATAAGCATAGAATGAACATAACGGTATGAGAACATGATCTTATTATTAGAAGATCATACCCTTCATATAAAATATCACAAATGTGAGTCATAGAATAAATATTAATAGTCCATAAGACATGAATTATAATATAATCGTGTATATAATACATTAAATAATTACATATGAATAAGACTTGGAATTATATAATACACATCAACATATAACATTGTGAACATGAATATGTAGAATCATGGTCACACAATAAGTTAAATAGGTGAAATCAATCCCTCACAAATACTTATTGACATGATATTAGGTGATCATATAATGTTGTGAAATTGCATCCAGGTTCATATATACCATTGTGATCATGTAATCAAGTTCACACATAAACATAGGGGCCTGAAACAACTTCCATGTATAACATTATGAACAAGTAATCAGGTTCATGAATAACATTATGAACAGATAATAAGGTTCAATCATTACATTGTGAACATGTAATTAGGTTTATCTATAAACTTATAAAACTGAACCCAAGTCCACACAAAACATTGTGACCATGTAATCAGGTTCACAAAAAACATTCATACTCAATTGTCATCCATAGTTACCCAATGCATTAAAGGGAGATATAGGGCCCACCAGTCTCATAATGAAATCACATACGCATGTGCCACAAAAACATTAATTATATCATGACCCATGAAAATAGATGTGTTTTATAAATATAAAATCATAAACCATTAAATTAAATGGGTATCATTAACACTTCATCACATCATAACCTATGGAAAATATATAGGTCTCATAATCATTACATCGAAGTAGAACACATGAAAAGAAGAGGGTTTCAAAAGTATATAACTGATGGGAGAGAAATGGGGGTCATAAGAATCATTCCATCAAAACAAAAACCATTCAATAATGAATATGAATGTAACTTTTGGATCATTTCCTTTAAGGGATTGAGAAACATAGAAAAAAGTTTGCATAGAAAAAAATTAACATGGAAAGACAGTTTGGAAACACTTCTTGAGGAAAATATCTTTTATTCTTTGAAAAAGGTTTTTTTTACAACATAAGAACCCTCTGAAAATCATTTTCATTAGAAACACACCGATCACATAGAAATTAGGGACACAACATGTACCTCTACTACACACTGTGTAATTCTTTATACATTGGTATAATCCATTTCTTCCACATCTTGGACAAGTTTAGTTAGGGTTTGTTCCCCTTATCATTTCACTAATGGCCAGTACGAATAATTTCATACTCCTGGGACTACAATCCCATCATAAGAACTTCGTGGATAATGTTTTTGTAACCCACCAATGAGGAATAGTGTGAAATCCACTATTCATTTTTGTTCCCTATGTGGAGTTATTTCTATTGATGTGCCCAAAATTACATAGTCATCGATCCTCTAATTCGTATGTTAATCCAAATTGAGTGTCTTGTATCACCCCATGGACTTGGTAGTGATTCCCATCTATGCATCATATCCTATTTGGACTATCAACATATCCTTCTCCTGGAGAGAACCGATGAGAAGTACCTCATGGATAGATGTCATCAATGCTATCAGAGACATGAGTGTGTTCTCCCAGATGAGTTCTTTGTGGAATCTTCAAGCTGAAATCCTAACGATGGTATACTATAGTCGTGACTTACCTCTAGATTATGTGTCATGGATTGAGTATATCTGGATATTCTTGTTATATGTGTTGTATAAATTTAACTGTGTATAGCTGACTATGCTTTATTTAGTTTTATTTAATCATGGGTTTGGGGGTGTCCTACTAAGTATTTTTAATGTAACACTTGCACAAGATTTTCCAACACTTATAGTGTCTTGTGAAGATGACCAAAATTTTTACAGATTCCTAGAAGGACCATGACCAGATGAATCTTAGTGAGACTAGAAAGACTGATCTTTGTTCCTATGGCTTTCATACTATAGTCCAAATATGTTTACTTTTAGGTTGGACTAGTTTTACAGACTCTTTGTGATGCGAATATATTAGTATTTATTTACCATTCTTTACTTATTATTGAATTTTGGTTGTGGGATATAGTTATATGTATGGATTAGTTGTTTATTTATTTTAAATTTCAACATTTTTTGTTCCAAGAGATGTGTGAATGTATATAGGTACTTAAGAAATTCATCTTATGTTAGTGATATTCCTACTCGGTTCTAGTCATCTATCCCAAGATTATTAGAGGCAATCATGGGGTCTTTTGGTTGGGGATCCAATGATACATTTCATGAAAGAGTAGTATCATAGGGTCCAGTTCTACTTTACGACTGGGAGTTCATGTGATTGGATTGGGGAAATAGTTTTAAGTGTATTGAGTTTGGATTTGAGGCTAGGGACTACACTGTTGGTGCGCCAACTGACACATCCATACACCAGGGCTATGATCGCATTCTTTTTGACTCAGTACATGAGAACATTGGTTGTAGGGAAAACATTGGTACATGCATAATAAACGAATGGATTTTTATTTTTATGACCTTCTTGAGTCATCTCTCCAGATATATACATTGACCATAGTACATCTTGTTTACTTTTAGGATGCCCTGCAATGTATTCCAGCTGGGATTCAATATCTTTATCATGAGTATGACCTCCATAGTGATGAGTATTTGATATAGTGACTAGTTCCCTAGATGTTACCTATTAGTGGTGCACCATCCATACCACCTGTAGAGAAGCACATAGTACCCCCAATTCCAGCGGATGAGGAGCATAGTATCCAATCGCTTCATGAGTATCAATGGTAGAGACCCCTCAAGTGCTGAGGCAAGCCCAACCCATAGGCAGCCGAGGAATATCTTGAAGAAATGACATAAGTTTCCATCTATTCAGGAAACCATCATATAATATGGTGGTCCTAGCAGTGAGCCTTCTTCATGGAATAATAGGATTTTGGTGGAGTTTGGTTACCCAGACATGTGATAAGGTGAATCTTTCATATATAGAGTTTGAGCGCCTCTACATAGAAGAGTTATCAATAGCTAGACTGATTTTTTTACATATCCGAGAGCTTTTAATATGCTATAAGGGTACCATGTTAGTGGTTGATTATTAATTAAGGTTTAACAAACCTTCTAGGTATTCGACAGATATAGTTTCAGATTAGTTCATCAGAGATTAGACCTTTGACTGAGGACTGTATATTGACATCCAAACAAGTGATATCATTCGCTCCATTCCTACTTATGTTTATGTTCATGAACGAGCTTTTCTTTTTGAAGGCTTCTTAGCTAAGGAGATGCATTTAGTCGTAGTTAGTAGTGGGAGACTAGAAGGAAAGCCCTTAGATTTAGGTGTCCAACATCAATCCCAAGGACATATAAATGAGAGACATTCTAGGAGGAGGTGATAGGATATATGATCTACTACTCATGGATCATAGGGTGTGTCTAGTCAGCATAGAGAGAGGCGGTGCTACTCATGTGATGACGTGAGACATATCATTCGAGATTGTATGACCTATGGTACAACAAATAGAGACACTCTAGATTGAACACCAAGGTAGAGAAAATGATAGAATTAGGTTGATCTATAGGTTGGAAAATGTTGAAGAGGAGCATGGAGTGTAGAATGAGGTGGTGGAAATTTTGACTTATCACCACCACCACCCCTAGTTGGTCCACACTAGGCTCTAGGGGATAGAGCACATGGGTGGGGGCAGCTTTAGGTGGGTGTGGCTTATGAACCATGGTATCTATGAATTATTTGAGGAATGACATAGGTATTTCATAATTTAGTTATGTTATTGATAGACATGGTTTCTAGTAAATCCATTATTTCACATATCTTGTTCATGACTTAGAGATTCTTGTTGAACCATTGACTCAACCTTTACTCTTGGAGGCACATACTCAAGAAGACTCGGGGATTACACACATATGCTGATAGTGTGACCTGGCCCTTGAAGGTGAGATTTTTGGTTATAATATCATGGTATTAGTGTTGAGGCCTTAAAATTCATTCTTGGTATGGATTGGTTATCTACAGGTTATGCGTAGATTTACTTTTGTAGGTGATGTGTGTTGTGTTTCTTTAGTGACATAACCATATTATCCAATGACTATGAAAAGGTAACTGTGGAAGTGTAGTATAGACTCTTGATTAAGAGGATGCATCTGATTACTCATCATTTTTCTAGCCTAACCCTTGATGTAGTGGATTTTATGAGTTATCAGTTTTCTACAGTGGTGGTATAGTGTGAGGATGTCTTTCCTAAAGATGTTCTCTTTTTACCTCCTCGCCATGAGGTATACTTTTAAACTGATATACACCCTAGTATGACACTGATATCAGTGGAATACAATCATATGGTCCCTGAATAGATCCAAAAGTAGAGGGTGAAGTTGGAGAACCTGCAGGGGAATGGTTTCATGAGATCTAATGTTTCACCACAGGCAACCCCAGTTTTTTTTCCAAAATAAAATATGCGAGATTAAGGTTGTGTGTGGACTAAAAACTTGTGCAATATGTGACTGAGAAGAAAAACTATCCACTTATAGGGATCTATTACCTCTATGATAATTTTATAAGGGAACTATAGTTCTTGATGTTTGACCATATATTTGGATATAACCAACTACGAGTACGAGGTGAGGATATACTGAAGATTAAATTAGGATGTATCTATGTTCAATATGTGTATTTAATGATTCCCTTTGGTGTGATGAACTACCCATTAGTGTTCATGAGACTCATGAACCAAATCATTCATACTTACAAAGACCAATTCATGGTGGTCTTCATTGACTATATCCTTATGTACTCGACATTTGAGGAGGAGCACACGTCACACTTAAAAATGGTTTTTGATAAACTCTAAGAGAACTAGGTGAATGGAAATCTCTCTATATTCTAATTCTAGATTTAGGTAATCCACATTATTTGAAACATTATCATACAAGATGGAGTGGAAGTGGACCCGACCAAGGTTGAGGATGTGTTAGAGTGGGATCCAACCGAGAGCACTATAGAGGTGTGGATCATTCTTGGGTAGGAATGATATTATTATAGATTCATACTTGATTTCTCCAAGATATTAGCACACATGACAGCTTTGAAGATTGATTGGAAAACAAGAATCGATACTTATGTTCAACCCACAATTTCCACTTCCATGTCTTGTGCACATCATTCCCATGATGCTAAAGGACCCGAACCCATAGATATATACTTCCCACAAAGATACTTCTCTTGGGAATCCACTATCAGAACTGGCCATTCACACATTAATATATAAGGATCTATATCTAACTATTCCAAATTAAAGACACAAGATGGATCTAGATAATACTTTTTCAATTGGGAGACATGAAATAAATCATGAATTTATGTCAACTGGGAAGTAAAATCCATCATTTATGCTACCTTTCAAATATTTTTGGTGATTTAAAATGGTCTGACATACCTCGACGTCATCTTTCCCAGCTTCCCCAAATGAAAATTTCTCAAGGGAGGGGTCACCTTCAAGAACACCTGACCACCTATTGAAAACTAAAGACCATGAATCCATTGATTGGAATAAGATTTTTGTAGACTATGATCTGTCAATAAATGCTGCCTAATGAAATTGACTTTCTCAAATGTCTCAAGCACAAGGCTTGCTCTTAAAAGTGAGGTCTTGTCTACCTCCTCCCAACATAAAGGAGAACTATATGACCAAACATAGACTGCCTCTAAAGGATCAATTTTAATAGGCGATCAATAACTATTATTAAAAAAAGTAAACTAATCCCAAATTGTTATCCCCTAGTCCTATGAAATCTTGAACAGATACACAAAGCATATCCTCTAGAATATGATTTCCCACTCCGTCTGAATATATGTTTGTGGATAGAATTCCATTTTCATCTTAATCTGTGACCAAATGCCTTAATATGTCCTTACCAGAACCAAGAGGTAAAATAAGGGTCTCCATCTAAAACAACTACTGATAGCACCACATGAATCCTTACCACCAATAGAATATACATCCATCCAAGCTCATCCACTTTATTTGAATCTTTAATTGGAATAAATTGTGATTATTTGTTCATCTGAACATTTACCACACATATTAAAATCCTATATTGATTTGTATTATAAAATCCAAAAATGAAGTCTATAGAGACCTCATCCCACTTCACGGTAAAAATGGGTAGTAGCTTGAGCAAACTTGATGGTATTTGATGTGATGCTTTTAACTGAAAATATGCATAACACCTCGACATGAATTCACATATGTCCTACCTCATTCCTAGCCACTAAAACTGATGGAAAATATCATAATACATTTTGGTATCCCCAAGAAGAATGGACCACTAGGATTGGTTGATATAATACATCACCTCCTTCCTTAGAGACAATGACACCATTGAAGGAACCATAAAGAAAAAAAATACATCCATGAGTTATAGACCAATTGGAAGATGTCTCCCCATCATGAAGAAGGTTCATAGTCCACTGACATGGTTCATCACCGGGATACTCGTGCTAAATCAAATCAGTAAGAGAGGGAGTCAAATATATGGTCACCAAGAATGAAACTTCACTATTCTCCAATGATTTCAGTGTATCTAGGAAAAGAGCCTCATTAAGTTCTAGTCATCACTAGACATTCACAAAGCCTACAGTGGCTATTTTCTACTCAAGGCATCAACCACTACATTACCCTTGCCTTGGTTATAGATGATATCAAAATTGAACCCCTAGAAATAGTCAATCCAACGATGCTTCCTCAAATTCAAATATTTTTTGGGAGAACATGTAAGCATTGTTTTATTGGTCAGATGAGACCACAATTTTTCCCCATAAAGTTAATGATGCCAATTATTCATAGCATGCATCCCCAATGATAATTCCTAGTCATGGGTTAGGAAATTATTTTCATGTATTTGATGCTAGAGAGAACCATATGATGCCACATGGTCATCTTGCATAATAACACACCTGAGACCTATGCCTGATGAATCACAATAAACCATGCATCCTTTCCCATATTCTTGAAATATCAACACCGGGGAGGTTCCCAATTATGAATTCAACTCTTCAAGGTATGCCAGAAACTCTAGGTTCCATTAAAACTTCACCTCTTTCTAGGAGAGCGTGGCCATGGATAAAGCAAGCCCACAGAAATACCGAACAAACCAATTATAGTAAACTAATATGCCGAGAGAACTCCACATTTCAAAAACATTATTTGGATGCTCCCACGACATAACAATACTAATCTTCTTGGGGTCCATTGAAACACCTTTCTCTGAAATGACATGGCCGAAAAACATCACTTCCCTGATCTATAACGTGAACTTGGAGACCTTTTTAAAAAGAAGTTGATCTCAAAGTGGTCCCAAGACAATCCTTAAATGATGCTCATTATCTTCCTCAGATCCAGAGTAAACTAGGATGTCCTCCATGAATACCACAATGAAGGATTTAATATACTAGTAGCACACCCTATTCATTAGTGCCATAAAACCGCTAGAGCATTAATCAATACAAAAGGAATGAAAAATTACTCAAAGTGGTCATACCTATTTCAGAAAGCCGTATTTGGGATGTCTGCCTCCCTCTTCTTGAATTTGTGGTAACCTTAATGTAAATATATCATGGAAACCCACATTTACACCTTTATCTAGTCAAACATTTAATCCATTAGGGGAGAGGGTTTTTATTCTTAATGGTTACATTATTTATCTTTTGGTAGTCAAAGCACAAATTAAGGGATGCATCATCCTTCTTCAAGAAGAAAATATGAGAGAAATAAGGAGAGGTGATATGCTGAATGAATCCTTTGGATTAAAAATATTCCAACTATATATTTAATTCACACATCTTGGTGGGGCCAATGTGATATGAGGGAAGAGATATCATTTGTGTTCTTGATGAAAACTCAATCGACAACTCCATGTTTGGATCCATGGGTAACCCCAAAAAATAATCTAAAAATACCTCTGGGAACTCATCCACCAATGTATGTAATCCCCCCTTTAGGGTCACCACAATCATCCTACAACACGAGTGAAGATAACTGAAAAACTAGATTTTCCAACTTTGGGAGTGGTTGTCTTGGAAGACCTGACTGAGGATCCCATTACCCAAGAAATATCAATGAACTTCTACCATTTTACAGGAAACTAAACCTCTATATATAGACATTGATATGCTATTTGAATTGAACTAGCCATTCCCTACCAAGGATTATGTCAAAAAATCCATATCAAGACAAATAAATCTCATTCCATATCAAACACTAACATGGAGAGTGCACATGATGGGCACCCAAGACCCCACACCTTCAACATAGCTAGGTACGTCACCAAATCCATTGAGAAAAAACATTTTCCAGGTGGGAAAGATAAATAGAGTTACAAGAAGGGAATAGATAAATGCAACCAATGAACCGGTATTAAATAAAACAATAGCTATAAAAGATGAAATAAAAATGGAACCTTGAACTATTAAAGGCCCTACATCCTATCCCCTTAGTCCATGCTCAACAGACTAAAGATTCCTTGAATTTTCCAAAGAAAGACTGCTCTACAATGGATCTTCCTAGAACTTTATCTTCCTAGATGGAAATCCATTCCTTCTGCCAAGACCACCAAACCAAGTTGCCGCCATCCTGGATGGATTTGAATGAACTTTCAATCCTTTTAATCCACATACACTACCCCATAATAGCACATAAATTAAAAGTATTAGGAGGATATGTATGATCATGTAAGATGTTCCCTCTCCTCCCATGTTGATGCCATATGATATACCCTGCATCAGAAGATACATATGATGATTGTCTGGAAGGATGTCCTGAACTACCACATAATTTTTTCCCCTTCTCCTCCTTGTTCCCCTTTTTCATAGATGAACTATAACTACCCATCATTGAGACTACCCTAAATGAACCATACCTTCCCTTTCAGTCAATCTACACCGTACAATATCTATCAACTACCTCAGCATAGGTCTTTACCTTGAACATGAATACATGAGAATAGATCTATGACCTGAAACCCCTTTAGGACCTCTAAATGTTCATCCTATTTTTGGAGATAATTTCAGGTGTATATCATACTATCTCGAAAAAAGGTTGACATACTCCATCCCTTACTAATTCCCTTGAATAATATCCATAAACTCATGGGATTGGGCATAAGACAAGACCACAAGATAGCACTTGTCATTGAAGATAGCCTTGAAGTCCATCATAATCATATTCTCATGCTTCCCAACCTGAAGCACTGAGTCCCACCACCGTCTACTAGGACCCTCTAACAAGAATGATGCGTACTTTATTATGGCATCCTCAGGAGTGTCATGAAACTAAAACATGAACTCGATCTTCTCAAGCCACTCCTCTACTTCCAATGACTTCGTGACACCTCAAAATGAAGGTGATTTTTTATTGAGAAACTCCATGTATTTTTCCTTCCTTGGACTAGATTCATCTTCTCAATATAGAGTAGAAGCATGACCCCCTGCCTATACTAGATCCTGCATATCCTAGACTGCATTTCAAATGTCTCTATTTATATACGGAAGTATAAAGTAAAACCTCAAATTGTTTGTAACATTTCAATCTAACGTCCCGTAGTAGAATGATGATGATAATTAATATAGAATATCATGATTAAAAATTAAATCATGGAAGAATATATCGTATAGGTAACATACAAATAAGATAAATGAAAATATTTTTTTCATAAAACCAATTAATCAATTATGTGAAAATTAATATGAAAATATCTTCACCTATTCCACTGATTAGTTTTTTTTTTAAAAAAAGTGGTGCCTTGGTCAAAGACCAAAGCACATTTTATTGAATAAAAAAGTCAAAAGGATTACAAAAGATGGAAAGATGGGAATTTATTAAAATATTTATCAAATAACTAAAGTAAATCTAGGAGGAGGGTTTCCATCTAGGTCATAGTCTGATGAACACCCTTATTAGAAAGGGCATTAGTGACAACATTATCCTCTCTGAAGGTATGCATGACAATGTAGTCTATTTCATGTAGAGAGTCGAGGAACTAAATTCAAAGATTAATCAAAGGCCAGGAAAGGTGAGCCACACCATTCCAGATTTCCTGGACAATGGTTGAAGAATCACTTTCAATCCATAGTTTCCTCCTGCCTTTTTGAATGGAAAACTTGACAGCATGAATTACTCCCATCATTTCGGCCTCCAATGACGAAGCTATACAGAAATTTCCAAAGAAACACCCATGAAACTTGCTAGAAGAATCTCTAAAAATGGCTCTACAGCTGGCAGGTCCATGATTTCCCTTTGAGGCACCATCAGTGTTGACTTTGATCCATCCTGGCATTGGCGTTTTCCAAAAAACATCAAAGGTTTGAAGAGGTTGACGATATATGCCATCAACCCGAATCCTGTGGAAAATCTCCCAGACACCAATCGAGTTGTTGCAGTGAGCCTTTTGAATCAATGCAAATTCTTGAATCACAATGAGTATCTGTGCTTTCCCTGCATTAAGATTTAATGAGAATTTATTATGTAGAATATCATTTCTGTCATACCAAATCACATGCAGGAGCTCATCAACAACAACTATAAAAATGTTCTCAATTTTCGAAGAGGCTTGGTGCTACACACAACATTTATGAAGGGTGAAAATTGTGTTGGGGGTATGCCATCTACAATTGAAAATGTCAAAAATATATTTCCAAAGAGTAGAAGCTGTGGAACAAGATAAAAATAGATGTTTAGTGTCTTCCCTATGTTGATTACATAGGTGACATTTAGTGCATAGCTGGATACCAAAATATTGAAGGCATACCTCAGTGGGAAATCTGTTATGAGAAATGTGCCAAATTATAGCTATTCTAGTAGGCTTAATCTACATCTTGTTTAAATAATTTAACCATTGAATGCTAGATTCAGATCCAAGAAAGTGGTGAATATTGGAGTTTTTGAGTCAAGAATACCATTCGATGTAGGTTCCCGACAAGAAAATAATCACAATTAATAAAAGGATAGTTATCAATGATCTGAGAAACATCGTCAGTGAGATTATCCCTATGGGAATGGAGAAAAACTTTAATAGTGTGACTAGTGTCTACCAGAGTAGAATTAGGGGGAAGCATCGAGGCCAGTGGAACACCAGTCCAATTATCAAGCCATAAATTTATATTGGAGTCTACGCTCACTATCCATCTAGAGATTTACATGATTTTATGATAAGTGTACCTAATGGAATTCCATATCGAGGATGATATATAATTGAAGTTCCCCTTGCTATGTTTGGAGATGAATCTGTGTTTAAGGAAGTTGTTGGCATTCAAGTAAGTATTGACAAGTCTCCAAGTATGTATATGTTGAAGATCATCATTAAACAACATTATTTTTTTTACTTCTAGTACCCCCTTTTTCCAAAAATTTGAAACAGGTTTCCCAAGGAATGGTGATATGTTTTTTTAAAGATACTTCCTGTCCAGATTAAGTTCTTAATATAGGTGTCAATTCTTTTTAAAATACCAGCAGGCCATTAGTTTATGAATCTCTAAAACCTTGTAAAATATATAAATATAAATTGATATTTTATTTTGGATCAATAATGAAAAATATTACACTAATATAATCATTACTATAATCATTACTCAAGAGTATAATAATTTTTTGTAGTGAATTATGACAATCAGGTGTTAATAATGTTAAATATTTTAGATGTGTTTAATAATTCTAATACCATTACACATCATTTCATTTCATATTAATTATTTATATATAAGAAAATTATCTATAATATATTCATTAATTTTATTTAAAATATTTTTATTTCATTTCATATGTGTTTTAATTAATTTTTTTGCAAATAGAATTCACAATAGCTAATTTTGGTAATTTTAGTGAGTGGTAATGATACCACAAATATAAGTAAAAAATATTTCTATATTAATATAAGAAAATAATAATCACAATTCTTTACAATATTTTAATGTATTATTAGTATCAATTTTACCACAATCATCTATAATTCGATTTTAAAACATTGTGCACATTAGTGGTTATACATAAATAAATTTGAACTCATTTGAACTCGATTTATTAGTATGGTTAATGAAATTATTATTTTGAAAAAATATCATTATAAAAGTATAATAATGGTAATTTTTTAATTTTTTATTATAGTGAATCACATTTTAAATTTTTTGATGAATAATTAAAAACTATAATAAAAATGAGAAAAAGATTTTTCATGGACTTGATAGTCTAGAAACATGGATGACTGATGTTCCATTTATTTTTTAGTGGTTAGAAATGAATAAATAAGGGATTCAGCACTAATATAACAACATAAAGTTATACTAATGATACCAATGTCATCATTTTATTTTGGTTTTAATATATTGAGATTTTTATGATTGTTAATATATTAAAAACTAGAGATAATACATTCATCATATACATCAACATTCCTTGGAAGTCCCCAAGAAATTTTGGGTCTTTTGATTACTAATAGTGACCATAAGATTATTTATATAGGGAATGTTTATAGAAATAGTAAAATAGAATTGTTTTATTTTTTAAAGGGAGCTGTGTGTTATAGAGTTTGTAATTGATTCCATTTTATAATAGTGGAAAATATTTCCTTAAGAAGAACCCATTATTTTTTATTGATTCCAAGAAAATATTCCAATGTTAATAGAGAAAATGTTTTAAAATTATCTACTGTGGGGAGTATCTCGGTCATTGAATACTAAAAAATGGATTTCCAAATTTTTATAAACATGGTATAAGTCTTTTGAAATTACGATTTTACATTGTACTCTTTTAAATTTAACTATGTTTAATTGTTTTTTACTAACTCATTTTATATGTATTTAAATATATAGCATAACCATTTTAACAAAATATTCATGTTATGAAAATAAAATATTCTACTATTTAATACAATTTATTTTCTATTCATTTTAATATTATATTTTAATTTAATATAGAAACCATGTAGAAAAAACAATTTAGTATATTAATGAATTTTTTTCAATTATTGATTAAGAATAATATTTATTACTTTAAAACAATAAAACAAGTCAATATAATTATTTTGGTTTTCATATTTAATATCAAATGCAATATCAATTTTATTTTAATTTTCTACATTCAATTAAGATTTCATAATGTTAATTGAAAAATAATTATAAAAAATTATCTCATAATTATCAATGACATTTTCATTATTAATAATAATTAAATGTGTTATATAAAATTGAAATTATTACTATTTAAAAATATTAAAATTATTATCTAAATTAAATGAATTATTTTTTCCAATTCATCATTTTATATTTCAAGAAATTAATTTAAATATTAGTGCTTGTAACTCATAAAAACATGTTTTGCAAAAAAAATATTTTCAAGGAAAAAGATTTCTAATTTGAATAGAACTATAATATCAATTATATAAAATTAATTTAAATTAAATATTATCCTGAATAAATTATTTATTTGAAAATAATATAAAACAAAATATTGTTTTTTTGATGTTGTAAATATTTATGCAAAGCAGTCGAATAATTGAAATCATTTGAACACTACATAAAATTTCAAAATATTGAGCATGAGTTTATAAACTCAAAATACTGTTTTAAAACACACTTCTCTACTTTTAAATTTTAAATTTCAAATTATTAGGGTTTAAAAACCTTCAAATTTATTAGTAAAAGAAACTTATCTATTAAATGTGATGATATTAATCGGTATTTTCACTATTCCCCAAAAATTTAACTATTTTAGAAATATCTGAAAAACATATAATAATATATTTTTTATGAGGAATTATAAAAATAATTTTTTTATAAAATTTAATTTCTAATTTTTATAAATTTATCTTGTTTGAAAATATATATATATATATATAAATGAAACTATTGTTACATTTTAGTGTTAATACCTAATACTGGTTTAACATCACCACATTTATTATTTATTTAATAATAATGTCTTATTAATATATCATGGTTTTTTAATTTAGGTGTATTATGTGACATAATTTAGCAAACATTTTATTTATATTAATGGATCCAAAATAGCAGGTAGTTATAGTCATCATTGTATTTGAAACTCCCTAAAACCCATAACCTTCAATCTTGATGTTTTGTGTTTCATTTCTTGTTGTGAAATATTAAATAATTAATTTGAATTATTATATTATATAGGTTACATATTTTAGATAGTGGTTGGATTTAATTGATTTTGATATTGTAAACTTAGACCCTAATCTATCTATAATTTATTATAGGTTGTCCTTCAATGAATACCTAATTATAAATTTATCCGCCACAAACAAATATGTGGGATCGATGTAAAACATATGAAAACTCAATGTGTTGTTGTATAGTGAATTCCAATTTACATTTTCCAATCAAAATCACTAATTCCCAACTTCTGAGAACTGCATCGATGTAGTAACTCTATATGGGTTTCATTGAGTTTAAAAATGTTTTAATTTAAAATTTTCGTGTAAATTAATGCTACAAAGACAACACTACATAGAGAAGAATTAGAAATATGTTATTTACATGGAGTTAATTTATATCAATGATTCATGCCTTCAAAAAACTATATCTGGGAAACATAGATTACAATAATACTCTAGATAGATGATATAGATCTCATTTACACTATCATTTACATGAATTTGAGAAAATACATGTAGTAGAAGAAATCTCTACATGGATGGGGTAGCGTAAATGCAATGTGATTTCATGCTCGTCCAAGGCCATTATAAAATTTTAAAAGTATCCCTTAAATTTTAAAAAATATAAACATTAAAAATTATAAATTCATTCAAATAATTCAAAAAAACTAAATAAATCAATAATATCCCTAATTCACCTATTTTAATGAATTTTATTACTTCCAATATAATAACACATTAATTTGTCAATATCCTAAATCCAAATAATTTATATAACATATGGGAATAAATATAATTTAATTTGAAAGATAATTAAATATTTTTGACACTACTAATTATATTTTAATGAAAATGAAAATATAATTCATATATAGATGAATAATAAATTTAAATTTAATACACTAGATGATAGAGAATGTATTATTAATTGAGTATCCTTTCTTATGGTTCCTTATACTAACTATTATGACCAATTTTAAAATAAAATGTGCACATACTTCTATATAAATATATTATAACTAATTATTTCTTTTTATTAATGGAATTGAAGGGGATATTTCTTTTTCATTCCATTAACGACATTAAACTCAAGAATTTTAAAATCTTTAAGTATGATTTTATCAATATCACTTTTAATCATAATTATTTTTTTCTAAATTTTCAAATGGCATATTATATATTATTAATATCATAAACCAAAAATATTATTTGTTTTATCATTTTTAGGGTTTTACATGTCCTATTTCTATTTATTATCACTTTTTCTCATAATTTACCATATGTAAATCTTATATGTGAAATTGACCGTACATAATCTCTTTGGACAATTTTATTTCTATGTGTTAGTATGATCTACGTAGTTACATATGGGAGTGGGGTTAATCGGCTGGGGTATAATTTTTTGAAAAAAGAAAATATATATTTTTTCTACTGAAACCTTATTTATATTTGAACATTGGATGGATGTTAACATAGAATAATATTCCTCTATTTTACAGTATGATAATATTATATGAAATAAACATAGTATAATAAATTATCCTTGTTTACCTACAACGATCATTCTCAAAATGAACTTATTCCTTCAAATTTTTTATTTTAATTCCATGAAATATATTTTACACTATAAGGATTGTTATTAATGCATGTGGATATGGTATTGTGTTATCTTAATTCACTCTCACACCATATTACACATGTGAGGGTCATAAAAATATTACACATGTGAACTTATGTAGTATCTGATAAAATCAACTATTACATCTAGGATCTCACCAAGTCGTGTACTGGGATTTAAAAATTGATAATTCAGATCAAAGATATTATCCCTCGGTATATCATTTTATCCAAACTATCGATTTTCATCCTTAATAAGAGAGAGTCTATGGAATTCTAATATATTAAGGAATAAAATATTCTACTGAACAACTATTATTATCTCATTTTCCTGTTCATCAAATAATTTATTTCTAAAATATCACATTACTCAACCTCAACACTGTATTCTTAATAAAATAATAAATACCAGAAGAAACACATTAATGTCATTAGTAACTCTTAAATATTAATTTATCTCAATTAAAATTAATAATGGAGTAGTACATGATGGCCTCTAATTTTCTTCTATATCAAAACCAATTTCATATACTTCTCAAGTACATGCTCTGTTATCCCCTTATTCCCCATTATATCTTGAAGTGAATTCTTGCACTTCATTGTGATTTCTTTTTCTTCATAGCAATTCAATTAACATGAAATCCATGAAGAATCATTAAGGCATGATTTTTCATTAAATTTTCCATGATTTCCATATATTCATTTTTTGATGATTTAACCGCATTAATTTTGATGTGCCTTTTCATATTACATAAACGGAGTAACCACCGAGGTTCATCAAGCCTCATAGAGTGATATAGTATTCCTACACTCCATTTTGGATACACACAATCCATGTAGAAAATATATCATTTATTTTTTTTGTGGAATTCATAGGTGGTATAGAAAATTACACACTTCATTTCCTTTTTCAATTATTCCCCTCACTCATCTAAAAAAGCATCTCTATTATTTATTTTTTGCTTGGTTTTATTCTTCTGAAAACATCTTCCATGAAATATTCATTTATATCATATTTCTTATAAAATATTATACATATAAGTAGTATTTTTGATGATGAACCTATAATTATCAGCATTATTATATCATTAAATAATTTTAAATATTCGTCCTTACAAAAAAATCATCCCTCAATTCAATAATATGATTGTATCTTGTCATAAATGTGATATAAACACATTAAAAGAAAAATAGAGTATAATTTCCCCTTATTTATCTTTTTTACCACAATTTTGTATATACAAAAATTAAAATATAAAAATTCTCAAACAATTCAGGTATATATATTCTCATACTCTCATTCCTAGGACTCATTTTAAAATACCTACTAAGAATTAATATTATCTTTTAAACGAAAAATTATCTTGGAATTTTGTTGTAACGATGAAACATAATCATAATAATTCGTTATTTTTTTGAATTTTTCTAACTAATGTTATATAGTAAATACCATAATATCTCACAAAATAATATGAGCATTGATATTATCATTATGATAATTTTAGTTCAAATGTCAAATTATTCTCATTTGAATAAAAAATTAAAACAATTTTTTCTTGAAAACATTAATACTCATCTCATTCATCATCATATTTATTTTATTCAGAATATTGTATTCTAGATATTCTATGTTACATAAAATATTATAAATTAAATTTTTAAAAACAAAATATTAGATGTTTTATTTAAAAGTACATATATCCCAAAAATATCATACATCCATCTAAAATATCATACTCAACTGATAAGTCTATTAGGCCATTGTGAAAATATATACAAATGGAACAAATATCATTCATGTAGATAAAAGTTTTTATATGATTTTTGTAATTTTTTAATATAAATTGGATTTACATTACTTTGAATAAAACATATGTAGATGAAATGTATTATAAACAGGCCAATTCTCTTCATTATACATAAATATTCATACAATGGGAACAAATATCTAATGATTGGTTCCATTAAGAGGCTCATAGGATAAACTATATTTCACTGTACCACAAAATATTTCATGTCTAGATCAAATTTTCTATGTGTTGTCAACCCTCCAAATTAAAATGATATGTTAATTATCCATATTAATTTATAATTCCAGATCATGTACAATAATTTTATAGTGTATTCATACCAACTCAATCCTCTATAATTAATTTCACATACTTGACTATCTTCTCAAATCTGATATAAAATATATAAATAATTGATGAAATTATAAAATTAATTTCAAACCCATCATATTTTTTCTCAAATTCATATAAATCAAAAAATACACAACATAGTGTATATACATGAACTCATGTACCATATAATACATCAGAAAGATTTGTTTCATTAATATGATTTTTGTGATATCCCCAATACATGGATTCATCCAAATAATTTTCACTGCATTTAAACTAGTTGGAAAATTATCTAGACTTTATACGTAATTTCATATCCATTAAACCTTCTCAATAATCATTAATTGGGATCGATACAAAATTATTCTATTTATGGAAATCCCATTCACTCATTAATACCTAATAATTAGTGGAAACATATCAAATTATATATTTTTTAGTTACCCAATACTATATCAATATATATGAAAAAAGACTAATAAATGAAAAATAATAGAACATTAACTAGGGAAAACTTAAATCTCCCCATTTTTATTTATTATAAATACACAATTTTTCACTCATAATTCTAGTCACCCTAAATTAAACAGATATATGATATGAAACAATTTTTTAGGTTCATATAAGTTTCACAAATTGTATTTCTTGGAAGTATATCAATATTACCTATGTGAATTTATTTCCCACCAAAAATAATTTCACTTCTCCTAAACGTTTTGACATTTTGGTAAATCTCAAAATTCTTCTCCTCAATTATTTAAAGAGTTATATAATTTCAGAGTTGTAACTCAATTCAATTCACTTTAGACTAATGGAACGTGATTTTAATAAATTTTCTTTATAATTTTAATAAAATCAAACTTCTCATAGTAATGTTCAATCAATTATCCAACTCTATGTCTATTTAGGGTAACCCCTATTGTTAAATGAGTGTATTAAATTTATAAAATAATGTTTTAAATAATTTCTCCAAATATAATAGTAACTTTATTAATATTTAGTTCAGGGGCGATTTTTCAATTTTTTTTAAAAAATTATCAAGAACCTACACCCAAATAAAAAAACGATCATTTTATTTCATGTGTAAAGTAATCACTTCTCTATATGGTTAGATAATCAACCATTTTAATTTAGAATTTTTATGAGTGAAAATAATTAAGGGATACATAAAATCATATTCCAATGTAATTTTATTTTCAAATATTTCATGCATTTCATATTCATATAGAAAGTATATATATCTATATAGTTTGAAACACTTTATTGACTCAACTCATGGTATTATCTATGGGTCTTACTATGGTATAATTTCTTTTATAATTATGATAACAACTGATAGATGATAAAAATGTGTGATATATACCACATATGATCTTCTATGACAGTCATCCTCTTTAAGATATTTGGAAACTTCAATATTACTTTAATCAACATCTACAATTACATCATATTGAAATACCACAATTTTTGTTCATAAAAACCATCATTTTAATTATGTGAGTCTCATTATATTCATCAAATTGATATGTTGAGATGAGATATGTTTCTTAATCCACAAACACGTTTACTTGTAACTCTAATATGACTTCATTTCAACTTTCATGTTTAACCATTAGTGTCCATGTTTTTCCACTATGGGTGAACCATTTTCATTATCGATTTCTAATTTATCCTCAGTTGTCTTTTCCATTTATACCTTATCTAATGGTGTAATACCCCATGATTTTAGGATATAGCATTCTTTAAATGATTTTTTTCATAGCTTTATTTTCACACAACATCGACTTTAAATAAACTATGTTTTACAATTGAATAATAATTATTTTATTTTATAACCAAGAAATTTGTTTAGTGGGTAAAAATAGTAATATTAAAATAAATAAATAAATATATATATAAAGTTGATACCAAATAAATGTATTGATTAACTCATAATAAATATTCTCTATATTTTTTTCAATGTTATTTTATTCATGGAAAATACATTATCATGACATATATATATTATGGTTTTTCAAATATTATATTTTATTTCTTTTAAATTAATAATGTTAAATTATTATAAAAAATAAATTATTTAAATCAATATAATAAAATTAGATAAGGGTGGATATTATTTATTTTTCTGAAGGTATTGGTTATTCATTGATTTGTAAAAATTACTGAATTTTATAATAATATAATTTATTTTTAAAATGTGAAATAATGTTCATAATTTTCACCTAAAATAAAATATGCATCCTTTAATTAGAATTAATATAATTATTACATATTAATAAATATTATACTAAACTTCTTATAAAAATTATTTTAGACTTAAAATGGAATTTTTTACTAAATATCATCTTTTTATATATTTGTAGGATTATTATTAAATGAATTTCTAACAGTTAAAAAAATAAAATTTTGTAAAATTAATAACATATTATTCATAATAAAATATAATACAATTGCATAATTTTAATTAAATTTTATTTCATAATGTAGAGTAAAAATATTAACAAAATTACACCTTGATAAAATGGTTAAACAAGTTAGAATAAATTAAAATTATTCGATAAGGCCTCCATTTTTTATTTTAATTTTTATTTGATTATGGAATTTATATCCTTATCAAATTATTCCCAAGATATAATTTTTATTGGTCAGTTGACTATAAAAATGACATATATGACATATTTACTTGTGATAGTTATAGAACGAAATGTGCATATATTTTAAATATCTCACTATTGTCCACATATTGATAAAAATAAATTAGTAATGGATCATCTTTGTTATATAGAGAAAAATGAAATTTTTTTCATGATCTAAATTTATTTATAAGTTTATTGATTATATAACTACCTTAAATGACTTCACAACACCGATATAATATATATGAAATTAATATAAAAATTTAAAAATGCCTTTTAAAATAAGATATGTAATAAATATTGAATGAATTATCATTTTACTTGATTTTTTAAAATAATTTTACATACTTTGGATATGTATAATATTTAAATTCAAATGTAATTTTTTCCATTTTATTTTCAACGTAAAATTATATTAATAGTTCTTAAATTGTCATTAATAATATTTTGTTATAAAAATATGATATTAAATAAATTTAAAATAATAAAAATATTACATTTTTATAAGTAGTATTATTAATGGTTCTGAAAACCACCCCTTTTTAAATTATGAGCCAAAGGATTCCTTATATGTAAAATTATAACCCTATAAAATTTAAAAGAATTTACCATTTTTAATATTAAAAGTGGTTAAAGGAGGTGTTCAATGAAATGATATGGAGTAAAATGATAGAAAACTCCATAATTTATTTAAAATCAATATACCATATAATTGTTTTGATAGAGTATCTATTCGTTTGGATGAATGAAACTTGAGAATGACTTAATTGTATTTTTATCTTTTTCTTATTCAATGTGTTTTCTTTCTCTCCATTATAAATGGACACTGATTCTCTATTTTTATTACACAACATTGTACCATTTAGTCAAATAAACCCCTTATTAATTCTTTTATAAACATACCTATCTAAAATTTAGTAGAGATGGTGTCTTTAAATGATTATTATAATGGTCTATAAGAGGGGATATAAATAATCCCTACCAAAGAAGAGGTAATCGCCTTACCAGACATCTTTCAATTTATATCTTATTCTACCACCTCTAAATTCGTGGTATTTAATATAAAATAACACCATTGGAATCCATAAAATTATTATTATTATTATTATTTTTATAATGTAAGCACCGTATACTACATAAAATGGGTTGTGCATGTATCAGTTGTGCGTACATGTAGACTATCGTCTCCACATAGAGATAAAATTCATTTTCCTTTCCCATATTTTATTATTGGATTTTATTATTGGTGAAATATTTATAAATAAATTTATAAATAAATTATTTTTAATTTATAATATCATATATACATTATTACCTTTATAGATATTAGAAAATGATTATATTATTCATGTGTATGTGTGGACAACCACCTCTACCGATAAATGTTGTTAGTTGGTCGTTTTAATGTACATTTATAGTAATAAGAATAAATTTAATGAATATAAATGATACATATGAAATATTTATGATTATAGAAATTTAAATTATTATGTATCATTTTTGTTTTCCATATGTTACAAAGAGAATATATCAGTCATCCATATGTATGACCTACCCTCTCCGTGAATGGTGTAATCCATTTTCCTATGCCTAATTTTTTTGGAATACACTAAAAATATATATTAATTGTGTATTATATTTATTTCCTGATTAATATGATGTATATTTTGGATCCATGATCATTATTCAAGGGTAAGAACTAGTGAACCCAAACATGCATAAGAAGAAGTGAAGTAATTTCATCAACCAATTCAAGTCATCTTCAAAACCAGTGCTCTACCCTATCAATGGAAACACACGAAGGGAATTCCCTATTCCCATAGGCCGGAACAAGTGCCCAGGTATCATAAATAATATTGGGAATGATTTAACCAAATTTTATAGGCATAAAAAAACTAATAATAAATTATAAAACGAATTTGAAAATTCAAACCAAACAAGCCTTAAATAATTTTTAAGAATTGAATTAAATAGTTTAAACCAAAACCCTAGAAGTTTATCAAAATAAAATTAAGAATAACTCAAAAACCACCACATTTTAAAAGTCATCACCCTTAATTCACCTTCACTACAGTGCACTAACAACGATATATAGGAACCATAACCTTCATCTCAAAACGTTGTAACCTTTCCTGTGTTGAACATTAACAAGTCTACTTATACCCAAAGGTGTAAGTAGGGAATGATCTTAATCCTAATAGAATTCCATCAGAGAAAATATTCTATTCTGTAAATATTATAAGACAAATAGAATACAATTTTCATAAAAAGGAAATTCTTGAAACAATTTTATGGAATGAAACATTCAATGAGGAATCGTTTTTTAAAGAAAGAAAATTAAAACAAGAATAAAATTCAAAGAAAGAACAACTATTGCTGAAATTTCAAACCAAACATACTATATGCTGATAGTATGTGTGATATAACTGATGAAAACTAGTTATGGGAAATACCCATAAGAACTAGGTGATAATGGGACACTAGGTACATTGTATCTTAGTGAAATTTGGAATATAACCCATGACCAACTATGTTATTTTACACAATCCATGAGTAGGGAACACACCTATAAACTAGTGGTCCCCAATCATTCATCATTATTTAGTTTTTGTTGTTATCATCAATCCCTATGAGAGAAACTAGGCCATATCCACTTCCAAATCACTAGCATACAAATCCTAGGATTCCCACCTAGATACATGGGCTTCCCTTTTGTGTCCAATAAAGTTAATCATGTCACATAACGCCACTTACGCATCCGAAATCCATTTAAAAATAAGACTCACACCAATAATGTTTACAAAAAAATTTCCCACCTTCAATAATTTTTTATAAAACATTTAATAAAATTTATAGAACATTTCCAAGATGTATTACAAAGATTTACTCCCAAAAATCATTCAAAAGCCTCTTTTATGACCAAACACACACTAACCCCACACTAAAACCTAATCCACAACCCTTGAGTAATTTAATAATCTAATTTAACAATTTATAAAACAGTACCAAGTGACACAATATGGTTTTACACCAAAAACACCACCAATTTCATATAAACATTCCAATTTAAAATCAAACACATATTAAACTCATTCAAAAACTAAATTTTCACCACACATATTAATTAAATAACATACAAAATAAACTATTAAAGAAAAAAATTTACCAAAGAATGTCTATACATGTCACCACCTACCTTGGGTGTCAAAACCTCCCCGCTAAAAGGATTTAATCTTCAACCATGACATAAGAAATAAATAAAAAACCATTATCAAAGATATTGAAACCAAAAAAACTAGGATTAAATAAAAGGGAAGAATCCTAAGGTTCTGGAAAATTAAAACCCAAAGAATGAGGGAAGAAACCCCAAAATAAGGATGAAATAAGGGGGAAATCTACTTACTTGATGATTCTTTATGTTTCTCCCAACAAAACCATTTCAGAAATGGGTTCTAAGGGAGCTTGATGGGTCTTGGAGATCTCTTTTGGATGAAAATCTTGAGTGGGGAAGAAGAGGGGACAATTAAGTTTCTTTCTAGAAAAGAAAAAATAATAAATATGATTTTTTTTAATGTGCTGGAAAACACACATGATTAGTCCGAACAGTTTAATTAACCATGCAAAAAACTATGATGCATTCTCTATCCATTCACACAGTTCTAATCTGGGTCAGAAGACCTTGTGGTTTCCTTGTCGTACGTTTTGTCTCCTACTACATGGTTACTTTGGTTGGTTCATGGTAACTACTAACCATGTGCCTAGGCCAGTCCACACAAAACTATCAATTTCTCCTAAAACATAAAAAGGTAATGTATGAGGAAATGATTGATAAAAATTAAAAGAGAAAATTTGTAAAATAAAAAACATGGATGTTACAACTCTGTCCACTCGGGACAACGTCCTCCCCTAAAAGTCAACCTAAAACTTGATTGGAAAACAAGATTGGATACTGTTGCTCATCCCAGATTTTTTTCTCCCATTTCTCATGCACATCATTCCCTTGCTACCAATGGACTTGAACCAACAGAATATACATCCCACAAAGAATCTTTTCTTGAGAATCCACTATCCTCCCCAACCATTGAAACACATATATATAGGGATCTATCTACAAATCTTCCCAATTGAACACAATGTACATATCCATATTAATCATTTTCAATTGGGAGACATGAAACACATTGTGAATTAATGCCAAATGAGAAGGAAAACCCTACCTATATGCCACATTTCCAATTCATTCAGTGACTTTAAAAGCCACGATATAGCTCGACGTCATCTTTCCCTACTCCCCAAATGACAATGGCTCAATCGAGGGCCACCTTAAAGACCACCAAATCACCCACTGAAAATTCAAGACCTAGAATCCTCTGATTGGAAGATTATTTTTTCCAACTCTGAGCTATCAATAAATTCTTCCTGATTAACTTGACTTTCTCAGAAGTCTCCTACACATGGCATGGTCCCAAAAGTGAGGTATTTCCTACCTCATCGCCACATAATGGAGACCTACACAATCTATCATAGATAACCTATAAAGGATCACATTGAATATAGGATCAATAAATGTTATTTTAAACAAACTCGACCAATCCCAGAAGGATATCCCACAGTCCTACAAAATGTTGAACAGATACATGAAGCATGTCCTCTAGATTCTGATTTTCACGCTCTGTCTGACCATCTGTTTGAGGATGGTATGCCATAATCATCTTAATCATACACCTAAATTCCTTCTTATTTCCTTCACAGAAAAAATAGGTAAAATACGAGTCTCTATATAAATCAACTACTGACGATACCCCATGAATCCTTACCACCTCCTGAATATACAACTGGCCTAGTTTATCCACTTTAGTTGTATTTGTAATCAGAATAAAGTGGGATTATTTGGTTAGATGATCATTTACAACCCAAATAGAAATACTACCTTGATTTTTATTTTACAATCCAACAATTAAGTCCATGAAGGCCTCACGCCACTTCCAGATAGGAATGGGTAGTGGCTGGAGAAAACCTGAATATCGTTGATGGCCTGTTTTTAACTACCAAAATGTATAACACCACGACACAAAGTTAGTTGTGTCCTACCACATTCATGGACAATAGAACTGACAACAAACATCATAATACATTTTGGTATCCTTGAGATTAATAGTCCACTGAGATTGGCTACTCTCCAATATTACCTTCTTACTTAGAGACAACGACACCACTAAAAAACACACAAAGAAAAAAATCCATTCAGGTGTTAAGGACCAATTGTAATATGTCTCCCCACAATGAAATATATTTCTAGACCACTAAAAAATCTCATAACTAGGATTCTACTACTGAATCAAATCTAGAAGAGAAGGATTCAAATGTATGCTCGCTAAGAACACACCTGCATTGTGCTTCTTGGATTCCAAGTGCATCTGGGAAAAGAACCCAATTAAGGTCCACTAATTATGAGACATCCTCATAGCATACACTGGATCTTTCCTACTCATGTTTTTATACAAAACATTACTTTTTATTAGGGTATATATGATATCAAAATCGAACCCCTAGAAATACTCGATTCAACGGCGCTGCCTCAAATTCAAATATTTTTGGGAGAAAATGTAAGCTAAGTTTTTGTTCAAAAGAGACCAAAACTTTTCCCCATAAAGTGAATGAAACCAATTCTTCATTTTATGCATCACCGATTCTAATTCCATGACATGGGTCAGCTAATTATTTTCATGTAGTCGAAGAAAGTGAGAACCATATGCTGCCACATGATCATATTGCAAAAACACATACCTGAGACCCATGCCTAAAGCATCACAATAAACCATTTATACATTCCCATATTCTTGAAAGAGCAACAAAAGGGAGGTGGTCAATCACCACTTTATCTCCTCAAAGTATGGCGGACATTTTGGGCTCCATTCAAACATCACCCCTTTCTTAGAGAGCATGATCATAGATGAAGCAAGTTAAGAGAGATCTTGAACCTACCCCCAGTAATATTTTACTTCGCTGAAAACAATCCTTATTTAAAAAACATTATTTGGATTATCCCACAACATAAATACACTAATCATCTTAGGGTCCACTGAATCCCCCTTCTCTAAAATTACAAATCCCGGAAACTTCACTTCCCTGATCTCTAAAGTGCACTTGGACATGTTTTCATAATGATGATGATCCCACAAAAATCCAAACATGACATGAAAATGATTCTCATTCCCTTACTCAGATCCCGAGCAAGATAGGATGTAATCCATGAATACCACAATGAAGGAGTCAACATACTAGTGAAACACTCTATTTATCAGTTCCATAAAAACTGCTATAGAATTTTTCAATCCAAAAGGGTTGAAAAATTACTCATAGTGGTCGTACCTATTTCAGAATACCATCTTCGGGATGTCCGCCTTTCTCATCCTAGCTTGGTGGTAACCCAAATGTAAATAAGTCTTGGAAAACCACATTTATCCCTTGAACTTCTCAAACATGTCATCATTCTAGGGAAACATGTATTTATTCTTAATGGTTACCATATATTACTTATGGTTGTCGATGCACGACGAGAGGGATCGATTATCCTTCTTCATGAACAAAACAGAAGAGACCTAAAAAGATAACCTTAGGCGAATGAATCCTTTAGATGAAACATCTTCCAACTATATCATTAATTTACTCAGTTTGATGGGGTCATACTATATGAGGGATGATATATCATCTTTGTTCCTGATGAAAATAAATCAAGAACTCCATGTCCCGCTCCATTGGTCAGCCCAATAAATCATCTACAAATACCTATGGGAAGTCATCCACCACATGAGGTAACCCACCCTAAGGATCACCACCATCATCCTCTAGAGCACGTGACGATAACGGAAAAACTATATTTTCCAACTCTTTGAGTGGATGTCCCACATGACCTGACCGAGGATCACATTCCCCAAGAAATAGCTGAGGGATCCAATCTTTTTCCAGGAAACTCGTCCTCCATCTATAGATATTGCTATGTTCTTTGAAGCATAGTAGGCATTCCATTCCAAGTATTATCTACAAAATATCTATATGAAGACAAATATAACTCATTCCATCTCAACCCCTAACATGGATAGCACACAAGAAAGGCACCAGAGACCCTACTCCTTCAACTTACCCAATTCCATCACCAAATATATTGTAATAGATGTCAGGTCGGTGGGAATGTTCAATAGAGTTACAAGATGATATGTGATAAAAGAAACCAATGAACCAGTATCAAATAAAATAATAGCAATAGAAGTCAAAATCAGAATGGTACCTTAAATTATCAAGGGCCCTGCATCCTATCCTGTAGGTTCCTGATCCATAGGATGAAGATTCATTGTATTTAGTTAAGAATGAACACTCTCCTAGGGATATTACCTGAGCATGATATTCCTATAAGGAAATACCATCCTTCCACAAAGGACACCGAATTGGGATCCCATCGTCCTAGATGGCTCTGACAAAACTGACACCTCCATGATGCCACAAGTGCTTCACCATAACCGTGCATTAATGAAATTTCCTAGTAAGAGATGAACAAATAGGTATAATATTCCCTATCCTACCACACGTATGGCACATGATGGACCCTATATTAGAAGATACATATGATTTCTTCTTAGAAGGATGTCTTGAAATACGACCTCCTTTATTCCCCTTCCCCGCCTACTTTCTCTTCCTCTCAGATAAACTGCCACTTCCCAACATTGAGACTTCCCAAGAGGAAGCAGACCTTCCATTGCAGCCAATATATAACATAAAATATCTATAAACTACTTTAGAATTGGTCTTCAACTTGAAAAAGAATACATCAGAATATATCTCCAACCAATAACCCATTTAGAACCTCTAATCATTGATATGCTCGTTAGAGATTACTTCAAGTGCATATCAGAAAAACTCAGAAATTAAGTTGGAAAACTCCATCCCTGAATAATCCCCTCGAATAAGATTCATATACTCTTAGGATATGGCATAAGAAAAGACCTCATGATAGTACTGGTTATTAATTATATCCTTTAATTCCATCTAGCCCATCTTCTTTTGCTTCCCATCTTAAAGCACTCAGTCCCACCACCTTTGACTGGGACCCTCAATCAAGAATGAGGAACACTTTCCTATGACCTCCTCATGAGTGTCAAGAAACTAAAACATGTTCTCAATCTTATCAATACACTTCTTTTCATCCTATGGCTCCATGCTACATAAAAAATAATGAGATTGTTTCTTGGAAAACTCCTTGTATTTTTCCATCATAGGATCACATTCACCTTCTTTAACTGGACCAAGAGCATGACACTCTCCCAGTACTAGATCATGGACATCCAAGAACACAACTTACACCATCCTATGATCAAGTGGTGAGGGATAACTCTCTACAGATTCCTCCCATGGGTGAATTGGAGATCTTCAGGGAGACTTGTTGTTACAAAAAGAAATTGTCAAAAGATAAAACATTAATTCAAAATTTGAGAAATATTTTAGAAAAAACATCAAATATAAATAAATAAAACTTTTTACAATAATAAAATGACCAAAAAACATCACCCCCACCCAATTTACATGTGTAGTCTCTAACCTACATGTCCCATGTGGAAGAGAAGTCAAACAAAGATCCCAACTACAGGTTCTGGGTGGAGTGGAAGCATAGGATGGCTATGTACCCAACATTGAAAATTACCATAATCGATGATTAATCTGGGATCAATATGATGATGAATTCTAGTATCCATGTAATTAAATATAAGAAAATATAAAAAGAATATAACTCGGAACTAAGAAGAGAGGATCAATACATATTTCTTATAATTAATTTAATTAAATTATAGAATTACCTCCAATGTGATCCTTCATCGTTGAAATATCTGACCATGGATTCATGGTCTAGATATTTTGCGATGTAGATTCCAATTATAGGAATTTTCTAGCAGTGATCCACATGTGCTCCCCATATATCTAGACATCACTGAAGGAGTCTCCGGGTGCTAGCGCGGAAGATCCTTGCTTTTGCGATGTTCACATTCGATCACCTTGAGAATTGATTCCTAAGCATTCTACTTGATCCCATGGAGGAGGATCTCTCTCATTCATGAAATAGTTATTAGAGAGGAAATATTTATCTAGTCTCGAGATATTTTCTCTAACGATGTTGTGCACACAACAATTGGTTTGTCGGTGGAATGACCCCTTGGATTATATAGAGAATACAAACATAACCGGGAATTTAATTAACAAGACAGTAATAAATATTTAGAACATGCTCCATTAATTAATTTATTATTCCATGTGAAACCCCATGTAAAATAATAAAAGAAATTCTTTTATTTCAAGGACAAGTGCTTTACTTTCACATTAAATTTAAATATTATTTAACCAAATAATATTTAATATTATTTATCACCAGACCCATAACTTGGTCTGTCAATCCTCCTCAATTTTTATCAAGCCTTGAATAATAAATATTTTTTTATTAAAAAATATAAAGGCTTTATTCTCCATTAAATAAATATTAAACCCTAAATATATTCTTTCGAATAACTAACAACACAATAAATTTGATCTGACATGCATGAATAATTAATAAACCACAACTGGGAATAATATTTATCTAACTTGTTATATAAATAAATTATTTAACTGGGATACTGGATAAACTTAATGCGTGACCCTTTAGACCTATTTCTCATTCACATTAAGTTGGCTCGTCTAAATTCCAAGGTTACTTTATAGAAATGGGTCAATGCACCCGAGATAAATAAGTTTATGTCGCAATAACATGTCACCCAATACGAAATCTCACCATCTAATATAATTCATTTGTTTTGATATCTCTAATCAAGCTGTTTTCATGCAAGTGCCATTAACCCACATGCTCTATTTCTCATTCTTTGACTACTCATAATTGAACTTTTCAAGAGAAAACCTTAGACATGGATATAGTTAGGCTATATCATTTCCATCAAAAGGCCTAAGATATATACTTCTGTATAAGTAAAAAAATCTGTTTTCTCTTTATTAATTAATGTAGTGTTACTCATGAAGCACCGAACAAATAATACCACACCACAAACATCTATCATCACTGTTTTCATCAATAAATTTAAGTTCATGAGTCATAATACCTATTAAAAATAATCTTAAAGTCTAAGGACCATTACAAAAGTACGAAGATAGGACCTATAATGAAACTTATGAATGTAGACTTCTTACGGGTGGGTCTAGTTCTCATAATATCCTCCTATATATTACTAAGGGAACACTCCATGAGATGGCTCCTCAGTATTTCATGATTCCCCACCCATGAGAGCATGTATCATTTGTGTCCCTTCAAATGATATCATCTGACCATAGAACATATATTCAAGAATACTGTCCTGGCACTTCCGGGTTCTCATCATAGCAAGGATACACTATGACCTTTTAAAGCGACATCTATTCATTGGGCATTATCACATGAAATGTAATGATAAAGGACTATTATGATGTGATAATGATTTTATTAATATTCATTCAATGAATTCAGGTTTAACATAAATTACCAAAAAGATTGTTTGTAGGGCACCAACTCGAAAGGACTCCCACTTTCACTATAGCCAACAACTGACAACCATCAATCTACTATTTATCGCATGATATTCATGATTATGAATAGATAGACCATTATTCAATTTGTCCACCACATTTTTTTCCATGGACACTTTTCTCACTGAAACATGACCCATTTGATAGAAATTCTCTTGGTGGAGATACTTTCAGAGTATGTGTTTTGTTAGTTGATGTGACCATGGATCTTTTTCAAGAGCCACAGCTGCAGTATTATCACAATACAATGTAATAAGATCTTTACTACTAGGAACCACATCAAGCACCTGGAAAATGTTATGAATCCAGATGGATTCCATGAATGCATCATAAGATGCTATATATTTAGTTTCCATGGTCAAATCAAAAACACCTAGTGGCTTTTAACTACTTCTACTCACAACTCCTCTATTGAGAAAGAAAAAAAATCATGATTTCTACTTCAGATCATTCTGATCTATCTAAAAACCAATATCAAGATTCCCTCTAATGACAATCTCATTATCTCCTCCATACACCTGGAACATATCATTAGTTTTTCTCAAATACTTAAGGATATCCTTGATTGCAGTCCAATGTTGTTATCTTAGATCATCTTGATATCTTCCCAAGATGATCAGTGCAGAGGAAATACCAAATCTAGTACATAACATGGTATAAATGATAGATCCTATCAATGAAGCGTATGGAATATTACACATCCTATCTTTCTCATGTTGTGTCTGGGGAAACATTTTTTTGGAAAGATATATACCATGTGACACTAGAACCAATCCCCTCTTGGATTATTCCTTACAAAATCTCTTTAGTATCTAGTGAATGTCTGTACTTTGAATTTTTCCAAGGAGCCTTTTGGATCTATCACAAATGATCTTGATCCCTTGAATATAGTCTACTTAGACAAAGTCCTTCATGACAAGGTGCTTGTTTATCCAGTCCATGAATGACTGAAATATTGGTATTTAATTTCTCATAAGAAATATGTCATCAACATTCACTACTAGGATAAAAATGTATTCCCATTAAACCACATGCCAACATATGGCTCACATTCATTCTTAATGAAACCCAATTATCTTATGGATTCATTGAATAAAATTTTATCTGATTTGGATCATTTCTTTAATCCATAATTTGATCTCTAAAATTTATACCCTTTTAGCACCACCTGGTGTCACAAACCCTTCAGGTTGTGTCATATAGACATCTTCTTGAAGGTTCCCATTAAGGAATGTGGTTTTGAAATCCATATACCAAATCTCATATTCATGGAAAGTAGATATGGAAAGTTTAATTCTAATGTATTTAAACATGGAAATTGGTGAAAATAATTCATAATACTCAATTCCTTGACATTGATTAAAACCTTTATCCACTAGCATTTCTTTATAAGTACGAACTTGACATTATTTGCCTAGTTTTTTTGAATACCAATTTACACCCCACAAGCATTACATCAACTTGTGCATTGACTAGAACCAAGACCTAGTTATGATATATGGAATCCATCTCAGAATTCATAACTTCAAGCCATCTTACAGCTTCTGAGATGTCTACTACTTTCTTGTAGGAGATAGATTCATCATTGTCAATCAATAATGAGTCACCTTCCTCAATGGCAAGGAAACCATATCTCTCTGGTTACCTTACCTCTCTTGTGATCCTACATAGTACTTGTGTTTCATGAACTACCTCTTCCATGGGGATCTGAGGAACTTTTTCCTGTACCAAATCCTATGTATCTTGATTATGAACTTCATCAAAGTCAATCAACCTCCCACTATCCTTTTTGGGGATGTGTTACCTCTCAAGAAAGACCACCTGTCTTGAAATAATCACTTTCTTGTCTGTGGGGTTGTATAGGTATTATCCCTTTGTTCCCATGGGATACACTATAAATATACACTTTGTTCCCAGGGGTTCAAGTATGTTGTATGAAAAAGAATTATCAAATGCCTCACATCCCCATACATGTGTATGTGGAAATGTTGGTTTCTTTTTACTCAATATCTTGAAGGGTATCCCATTTTCATATATATTTGGTACATAGTGTAATGTGTGTGTCATAGTTTTCAATTCATATACCCAAAATTATAATGGATGATCTTCATGACTGATTATCGACATTACAGTTTCAATGAAGATACAGTTACACATTTCACTAACACCATTCCATTATGTTGTATAAGGTGGAGTGAGTTGAGATAGAGTCCTAGATTTCCATAAAAGGTCGATGAACTCTTAGTTAAGATATTTTCAACCTTGGTCGGATCAATTATTCTTTATCTTCATACCAAGATGATTCTCTATTTCATTCTTGAACTCATTGAATATCTCAAAGGACTCACACATAGACCTCATTATGTAGACATAACCATATCTACTAAAGTCATTAGTAAATGTAAAGAAGTTTGAATATCTTTCTCTGTATTCTACTAGGAATGGTCCTCACACATTTGTGTGTAACAATTCTAGAAGCCCTGTGGAATTTTAATCCTATCGAGAAAATGATGGATTGGGCATTTTTCCTTTTAAACAAGCATGACATAAATCATGTCATTTTAGCTCAGAATACTCCAAATAACCATCTTTATAAGGATTTGTCATGTGATTCTTGTTTACATGACTAAGGAAATGATGCCACCAATGGGTGTTGTATGATTCATGTGAACTTGGTTCCTTATCAACAGCCAACACTTGGTTCTCATAATTTAATTCATAAAAAGTTTTACTTAAATATTCCATACCATAACATATTTTTTTATTATAAATGTAACAACATTTATTTTCAAACATGAAAATAAATATATATGTATCTAAACTCTATATTGAAATTATGTCTTGGTAACACTAGGTACATAATAAAAAAAATTTAAAACCAAAATCATTCCTACTGGAAATGTGAGGTGGTGGTCACAAATGGAAAGAGCAGCAAGCCTTTCACCATTGGCAGCTTACAGATCCACCTCTTCTTTGGAAATTTTCCAGAATCTTCACGGTTCCTACATTTGAATATATATTTGATCCCCACAAGCTTTATATAATACCAAATGTTTAGAAATTGAAATATTGTAATCGATAAAAAATTCACTTTTGGATTCCCCTTTCTTATGGGTGAAATTCCACTTACTATGGCCATACATTCCTCAGGAAAAGCATACTACCTACTTTCCTTTTCCCTGGCTATAGATCGTCTTCTTCTTGCTCAAATGGTGATTGGATGATTTATATTGTTTATAAATCGTAGAACTCTTTTCCTTGTCCTTCCTCTACCTATTAACCATAATGACGGTGGTTTTTCATGCACCATGTCCTTATCAACATGGAGAATCATGGTAAAATGATCTGATAGATTCTTCTTATTATTTCTCATGTTATAATTCGCATTAAAACTAGAGAAGGTCTTAGGCATCGATGATAGTTTGATATCTGTACGTATCTCATCTTGGAATTTAATCCCTATGATGCAAAAATGCTCAATGTAGACAATAAGTTTGACTAAATGTGGTCTAGCTGGTGTAGACTCTTCAAGAATAGTAGTTAACAAAGCATTTAAGATCTCGTACCTCTCATGTCTTGCATTCCCTTGATAGAGACCCTGAAGGTGAAGCATCATTCTATTAGCATCAATTTTATCATATTTCTTCAAGCGATCATTGGTTTGGATGATTTCATGAGGCCCTAAACATATGTAGTTTCATTTAGATGATTATCATACACATAAATTTCCTCATCCCTTGCCTCATTTCTAGGAACAACTGGTAAAGGATATTTTAGTACAAAAATTTTCCTTTAATGGCAATGGATAACCTGTAGGTGCCATTTCCACTCATTGAAATTAGTACTGGTGAGAAGGTTTTCCTTCTTAAGTATGGATTGCAATGATATGTTGATTTAATTTTGATTAATGTTTATAAAAAATAATATAAAAAATGTTTTAATACATTAAATTGATAAATATAGACAAATAAATATATTAATATCTATTAGTCTGACACTATTTTTTCAAAACCCAATTGCCCTCACCATTTGCTTCAAAATATCCTATTTCTTGAAATTTTTAGTTGAAAGGATCCTTATTTCCCTTCACATTACCCCAACTAGGGTTGTTCAAGCAATGTGAAAAGTTATAGGTAGACATTCCAAATGCCAACTGCCTTAACTGAATACTCATTCATCTGTTGAGTGGCCTCCCCAATCCTGAAATCCTTAATTTGGGATTTCTCCCACCATTGCCTATCAGTTACACCTAGTCCTCCTAGGGTAGTCAAAATGTGATGTAAATTTTTTTAATTCAAACTAAAACATAAAATTAGAATTCCCAGATAATTGAATGCACCCCAACTAGGGTTGGTCAAGCACTTTGAACTACGGTTCGATTCTAACCTAAGTAATGGATGGATATACCAACATAATATTTAATTGAGGGATTTATCCCTTATGTGTAAATTTCCACTTATTATATTTTCACATGGTTTTTATTGATATGTATGATATACTTATGTGATTAACCATGTATAGATAATATTTACGCATAAGCCATTTTTATTTTAGTTCTATCTTGTATGCATGTTTGTTAATTAATTACGTGACCGCGCCAAACATCCTTAATAGTAACCATAAAACTGGCAGAAATAAAATAAAGGCTATTATAATATGCATTACTATTGGTTATTTTTTCAAGTGGTTGATAAAATAACCCTAAACTAGGGGGGAAACTCCTTAAACTATTTAACGTTCATGTTTACTTCTTTCCACCTTCCCACCTTTGTATCTTCTTGGATTGGTTTCACCTCAGATATTAAATTGAACAAACATATGTAGTTTGGGATCTCTATCGATTACATCTGCTTTTAACTCACAAGAATATGAGGGGTAAAAAGGTGTTTTACATAAAAGAAACCATGGGATCACAGAACCTACATATTAATGAGGACAATTAACACATACCAACAATTTTAATTTAATAAATAAATTTAAAGGGAACCAATAACATACAAAGGTCTGGTCTAGATCATGATCATCCACATACATGCAACAAATTATGCATTTAATAAAACTATAAATAAATTATTTAATCGTTCTTATTAAGATAAATTATGCTCGAATCGATTAATAAATGTCTTTAACTAATCATCCCTTTTATTTAAATAATTTTCTTAATGTCCTTGAAATTATCATCCATTAAATTATATTTATCTTGTACCTTATATGCAAATAGGTGAATACTCGTCTAAAACAAGACAACTTGTATTTATAATTGTATACACTATATTATTTATGACAGGTAGCTTGCACACAGAATTAGAAATGTAATAAAACTCATACATGATGTGCAGATCTTTGAACATTACATAGATGTTAATTAAACACACACACACAAAAACACACACCCACACACAAACATATATATATATATATCAAACACATATCAAAAGTTGTGTCCCATCTTTCTGCATGCACAAAGGTATATGTCTCAGGGGTTTACATAATATAATAATAAATTTTCAATCAGGGTATTCTAGAAATAGTACATTGGCATGTAGATCTGACTACATGGTGTGTACCCTCCTCACCGTCCATCCAAATTACACACTTAGGGAAACAACATGTGACATGTACTTCAGAAATCATTAGAGTACACGACATGTCCATTATACCACATGTGGTATAGATTCTGTGTTACACTGTCACCAGCCGTGCAAGATGTGTATGGGATACATGACTTGAACATGACCCAAAGGAACTATAGTCGTATGTAGTAGGCCACACTGCATGTTGTCCGGATGATTGTGTGCTAGTATATCCTTGTCAACATGTGGTGTTAGAATTTACTACAATGCATGTCATTAATGCACATAGATTGAGTAATTGATTAATTATTTACGATTCATTGAACACAATTACAGGGAATGTATATTTGACTACATGATGTGTACTATTGAATTATCTGAACATAACTATCGAAACCTCCTGATGAGATCCTTGATTTAATTTTAATCATAATATTAATTTTTGCTGCTAGATCTGCAAAAGAAGATAAGGGAGGAACTAATCATGAAATTCAGATTAGAAGAATAGTTAAAACATGAATTGACAACCAAAATTATAAAAGAGTAAATCATAAAAAAATTATTTAAATAATTATAAATGAAAATTTGATCGCTATGATACCACCTGTAGGTTCTAGGCATAGCAGAAGTGCATGTATCCATAATTGATAATTTCCATAATCGATCATTAATGTGGGATCAATACGAGGATGAATTTCAATATCCACAGAATTGAATCAAAGAAAAAATAAATAAAGAGAACCTGGAACATAGAAGACAAGATCAACATATTTTGTTAATAATTAATTTAATTTAAATATTCATTTTTCTCTAAGGTAATTCATTTTTCGTTTCTGCGTTCGACCATGGGTCCGAGGTGCATCTTTATAAAAATTTAGAATCCAAGGATACAAATTCTCTAATAGTGATCCTCACATGCTCCACATATCTCCAAATGTCACCAAAAGAGTCTCCAGGTGCTAGCGTAGAAGACAACCTGGAGAATCACTTTCAAAGCATTCTCCTTGATCCGATGTAGGAGGATCTCTCTCATTCTTGAGATAATTCTTATAGAGGGAAGAGTTATCGAGGTTCAAGATCTTTTCTCCAAAGATGTTTTGAACAAAAAAATTGGTTATCTCATGGAATGACCCCTAGGATTATATAGATAATAATAACATAATGAAGAATTTAATTCACGAGGTAATATTAAATAATTAGCACATGTTTCGCTACATAATTTATTATTCCATTGGAAAACCCATGTTAAATAATAATAGAAATGATGTTATTTACATGACACGTTCTTAAATTTCACATTATATTTAAATATTTTTAAACCAAATAATATTAAATATTATTTATCACTAGACCCATACCTTGTTCCTCCAATCCTCTCCGATATTTACTGGGCCTTGAATAATGACTATTTATTTATTAAATAAATATAACTACATTATTCTCTGATAAAAAAAATATTCCAACCAAAAAATAATCTCTCAAATAAAAATCCATAGAATAAATGTGATTATGAATACTTGAATATTTATTAATGCCCAACTGGGAATAATATTTATTCAACTTTTTAAATAAATAAAAATTTTAACTGAGATACTGGCTACACAATGTGTGTGACCCTCCTCTAGGCCTCTTCCCTGTTTTGAATTAGGTGGGCTTGAAAAAAGTACAACATTACTATCTATAAAAGGGTGAAATCACCATAGAGAATGAAGTTGATGTCATAATTCCATGTCACATCACACAAACACTTACCATGTAATATTATCCTTTTGTCCCTTTATCTCAAATCAAGTAGGTTGCATGAACGTTCCATCAACCCATGCACTCGATTTCCCATTCAGTGACTTACAAGAATTGAACATGCCTAGAGATGACCATGGTAATTGATTTAGTTAGGCTATATCATTTCCATAAAAGGGCTTAATATATCTACTTCCATAGAAATGAAAAATCCATTCTCACATTATTCCTTAATATAGTATTACTCATGACACACCCAACATATCCTACATCACTGTGAACTTATTTAATCATTGTTTTCATCCATAATTATATGTTTGTGAGTCATAATATCCATTAATAATAACCTTAATGTCTAAAGAAAAATACCCACATCCATAGATAAGAACAACTAATGACACTTATAAATGTGGATTTCCTATCAGCAGGCCGTCTTCTCATAATACCCAACTATATATTACCAAGGGAGAACACCATGAGAAGGTGCCTCAAAGATTCATGAGTCCCTACCCATGATATAATTTATCATTTATGTCTCTTAAAAGTTTATCATCTATCCTTAGAACATATATTCAAGAATAGTGTCATCGAACTTATGAGTTATCATCATTGCAGAGATCCTCTATGACCATTTAGTGATACATCTTTTCTTAGGACAATATCACATACTATATCACGCAAAATAACAATCATAATGTGATAAAGAGTTTATTAATATTCATCCAATGAATACAGGTTTATCAAAAAGTATAAAGAAGTTGGTTTCTAGGGAAATAACTCCAACAACAACATCCATTGGTGACCTGATGTCTGTCATGAGGTGTACAATCCATGTATCATACTCACAACTAGAACTCTAAGACCTAAAAGTACTATCTCATGTCTAACAAGAATCTCCCAAATAAAATAACCCCTATGGATTAACTATTCATCTGATACCATTTTTTAATGAACCATGTTGTGTCATCATCAAAACTGGCACCTGACCTAGTCTGTGGCAAGGCCAGAAGGTCATTCCCTATCCCCACGAGCTAGAAAATGTGCACAAGTATCATAAATATTCTTGGGAACAATATAACAGAATTTTATAAATATAAAACAACCGAAATTAACTAGTAAAAAAAATTTAAAATTCAACCAAAAAAAGACTTCAAAATTTTTCTAGAATCGAGTTACATATTCTAAACCAAAACCCAAAAATTCTACAATAAAATGTAAGCACAATACTAACTCAAAAACTATGAAATGGCAAGGGGCATGACACTAAATCCACCTCTACAACACCTCACCAAGAAAGATAGTTAGAAACCTGATCCACCACCTCCAAAATCATTACCCTTACATTTTTCATAGAATACAAAGTCTATTTACACCCAAAGGTGTATGTAGGTTGTGAGCCTAAGCCCAATAATATTTTAACCGAGAAAATATTCCATGTAACAAAAATTATATGAAAAATATCATGTAGTTTTCATAAAAATGAAATGCCAGTAAGAAATTTAAGGAAATAAACTTTTAATGAGAAGTAGCTTTTTAGAAAGAAATATTTAAAGAAAAAACAGACTTAATTATAGAACACATAATTCTGAAACTACCAACCAAACATATCATATTCATATGGTATGTGTGATATAACCAATGATCTCTAGTTGTGGGATTCATCCTTAGGCACTAGCTAATAACGAGACACCATGTAAATCATATATCATTGAAATGTGGCATAAAATCCATGACCAACCATGTTCTCATGAACAATCCAATAGCAGGGAAGACACCCATAACCTATTATTCTCCAATCAATCATCATTATTTAATTACCATTTTTATCGTCAATCCCACTAAGTGGAATTAGGATATATACACTTCTGAATCACTAGGATACTCATCCATGTCTTCCCACATAGATACTCAAGCAACCCTTTTGTGTTCAATAATGTTCCACATGTCATATAACACCACATGAAATTCATAATTATTTTTAGAAATCATACTAATACAAAAAAAGTTCATAAAATTGTTTTTCACCATCCAAAAATTTTTATAAATCCTAAAAAAATTATAAAGTAGTACCAAGAATTTTCAAATGGATTTACACCGAAAAATCCATTCAAAATCCTCTTTTAAGATCAAATGCACACCAAAATCATAGAAAAACATAATTTACACCCCTTTAATAATTTAATAAACTAATGACACAATTTATAAAACACTACCAAGTGATACAATATGGGTTTACACTAAAAAACATAGCATTTCATATAAACATGCCACATAAAAATCAAAAACATATTAATCTCATTCAAAAACAACTTTCTCATGAAGTATATTAATTAATGAACATATTAAATAAATTATGAAAGAAAATATATTCACCAAATAATTTTTATACATAGAACCACTTATCTTTGGTATCAAAACCCCCATAAAATCTATGTGAATCTTCAAACGCACCATAAGAGAGACTGAAGGATCCCTATTCGAAGAGATCGAACAAAATAAACCAAGATTAAGCTCTATGGAAGAGACCCTAGCTATTGAAAAAATATAACCCCGTGATAGAAAAAAAGAAACCCTAAAATAGAGGAAGAAGAAAAGGTGGAAATCCACTTAATTGATGATTCTTGAAGATTCTTCCACCAAAACCCCTTCAAATAACTGGATTCAAGGGAACTTGAGGGAGCCTAGAGACCTCCTATGGCTGAATTTCCCGATTAGGGAAGAATAATTATGGATTAGGTTTAATTAGTAAAGGAGATATGGTAAGTACCAGTTGAATTTAATGAGTTTGCAGTTCGCATGATTAGTCTGCGTAGTATAATAAACTGTGAGGCAAACCATGTTACACACTCTTTCCTGACACAAAGTTCTAGTCTGTGGCACACAACCATGTGGTGGCCGTGTAGTAGGATTAATATCCTACCATATGGTTCGTTACCTTGGATTGGAACACAGATACTACAATCTCTGTGCGAACCATGAACCTGAGCCCATATTAAATTTTTTTTTTCCATTAATATATAAAAAAAATGGAACCTAGAGGAAAAGATAAACCAAAATTGAAAGGTAAAATAAATGAAAATAAAAACACAGATGTGAAAATTTATCCCCTGTAATAATAATTTGAATAACATAATGTTAATATATGTGTGATAAAATCTTATAATTATTAAATATATGTTATGATAAATAATATTATGTTTCTATAAATAATTCATAATAAATTTTATTTTATTATACAATATGTATGAATGCGTATGAAGAATTAAAATACTTGATGTAAGGGATTTATGTTTCAATTGAACCTTATTGTTGATTATTTATGCTAGAAATTACTAGATTAAATTCAATGAACATTATCTCATAAAAGACTAAATATTATCATATCTACATATTATTTTTTATAATAAAAATATTTCTTTATTCTCGTCGTATTATGTACTTCTGTGTCTATAAGAATTTTTAATAGAAAAATGGCTGTGTTTTACTATTCATTTGAGAAACATTTTATTTGATGAATATATTTCCATTAAAATGATTTTAATTTATTTTTAAAATTTACATTTTTGATTTTTTAATTTCATTTTTAGTCGTTATGTAATTTTTAAAAAATATTTCATAATGATCCTAATTTTGTTATTTGAACAACATGCGTTTGAAAATATGTTAAAAATGTTGAAGGAATCATTCATTCTTTGAAAAAAAACATAATTTGATAAAATCATGACCACTAAATGATTTGAATAATCCTTTAAAATTTTACCATTTCTTTAATAAATTTCATACCATAATATTTTTTATAATTATAGATTTTTATGAATTGTTTTTTACATTAAAATTTTATTTCCCACATGAAATATTATAGATATTTTTTAAATAAAATTTTCATGTATGATAAGAACCTTAGATGTTTCATATGATTTAATGGGGATATTTTTAATGAATATATTCCTTATTCATATTATGGATTCTTTATTATTATTATTATGATATTATTATGATATATATTTATTTTATATGGGTAATCATATGATGAATTTATGAAATATTTATGAATCTTATTTTATACACAAAGATTATGATATTATGATATGATGAAGGGTTTACAATCATGTGGCACAAATTTATATGGTTTTCATTATGTGTGTTTTGGGAAAATAATTATATATCACCTAATTCATTAGGTGTTTTCTTATATCTCAATAAATAATTATGAAACCCAAGTTGATGCATGTGCATGATCAACTATAGAAAGTGGTCGGGAGTCCAAATCAACTATGAGAAATGATTGATGATTCTTGATCAAATTTCATTTTAGGGTATCATTAGATAACCTTGAAGTACCTATGATGTTACCAAAAATTTAGGTAATAAACATATGAATTAGTAATTATTACTGATTATTGCTCACTGTTATGAATCATGTATTTTTAAATGTTAGTGTTTTTTTTCCAAAAGTCATTATTTTGATCCCTAAATGATTGTATAAGTCCTTTTTGTGAAATTTACATGATTTCCTACATATTTTTATATATTATAATTTTGTTTGATCGTCGATTTATATCTATCATGTTTACCCATATCGAATATCCAATATCATCTTTTCTTATTCTTTTTTAACCTAGTTATGAGGAAATGTCTTAGTATGGTTTTCCAACATCGAGTACTATATCCGATAATATTTATTGGAAGTAGTCATGATAATTCAAAAAAGAATTATATTGTGTATCTAGTATCAAAATACAATAAACCTTTATTTTTTTCATTTGTTTATTTTTTATAAATTTATTGAATATTTATCAAAAAAGATTTAGTATTTATATATGAAATGTGTGGGTCACCGTATTTGGAATAATAAGACACGTTTAGTCAATCATTGGAAATTTGGAGAGGATAACATTAGTGAATACCCATGGAATAATTCAATGTGTATGATAACATTATAAAACATTGGTAAACAATAGAGTATTATGTTCTCCACACCATAAATTCCTTTATATACAATATAAGTAGATGTGGTTTTAACACAAGTAAATATTTGGTAAATTTCCATAAAAATAGTTATTCAAGTATATCACATCCATCATTCTGGTTCACGGTGACTGTGGCTTTACTATCATCATTGTTTGATACTCCTTGGTGCCATGGATGGGTAAATTCATATTTTCATTATTCTCTATTATGATGAAGTATAATAAAATATAATAATTTATTTCTTATGTTAAACATACATTGTTAATGATTGAGATGAATTCTTCATGACATAGATATCCTTTTTATAATATTTTAGGAGCATATGATAGTTTATACTGATTATTATTTCCCAAGTAATACACTTTTCTTATCATTATTTTTCAATGGATTGTACTAGATGATGTTGTGAAAACAATTAATGTGATGGAAACATCAATTATTTTTCACCTTTGTAACCAAAAACAGTGGGGAATATAATATATAATCATGTTGTTATTCTCACAAAAATTTCCCAGGCCATGAATCATGAAGACATTCAGAATGATCAATAGAGGGAATAAAAAATATTGAGTCATTCATGAGGAAACAGTTACCATTTTTAGTGGGAATTATAATTCAATAAATGGAAAATCTATGGATAAAACTATTGAATATATAGGTTTACTTATTCATTTATTTAACAATAAAAAATCAGTCATAACAATTTATCATTTGGAAGGGAATAAACATAAATGGTGTAATATTATTAATAATATATGAAAATTGGATGAAATTGATTCAATTGGATGGGTTGTGTTGAAGAGGATATTATTTTGTAATTAAATCCCATATATTCTACAAAAAATATGTTTAAGTATTTCCTTGATATTAAAAAGATTCATCTGTTGATGTGATTTCAATGTATAAATGGATATTTCATATTTATTACATTAAATTCTTTTTTATTAGAATGGGAATATGGAGAATCATCAAAACATGAACATATAAAATGATCCAAATAATACCTAACCATCTATATTCTAGATATATGGAAAGAAGAATCATGATAATTTCATTAATTTTAAAACGAGATGAATTAAATTAATAAATTTGGGTCATAACAACCTTCAATTTAGATAGGTGATGATGATTCTTGTCATTACAATACAAGAATTGATCATTACTACTAATTCACCACCCAATTTAATATTTAATCAAATTTAAGTAGTTATGGTGATCAGTAGTAACAAAATATTAACAGCAATGCGAAATGGATCAATCTTGTTATTGATACTGCAGATGTGATATATGAGAATTATGTGGTGAATGGTAAACTATCATAAAATCTAGACCAACTATTTTTTATGACTATTCATATAAAAACTATTTTATATCAAATAAATTTTCAATGTCTGTTGAATTACCACCGAATTGATTATATGATGAGTTAGTGGTGAATAATCACAATCATACTATTGTTTCCTCTCATGCCTATATTTCATATATGATCATTTTTTTGGATTTTGATTCCTGTAAATAATTATATTCTCTCTCTAGTTTAATTTTATGTGTTTCGTGGAATGGATTGGATATATTTATATGGAACACAAATTAGTTTTTTATGATGAAATGTACCATTTCATATTCATAATGAACATATAACCATTTATTAGACCATGTTGAAAATGAACATCAAATATAAATTACTTATATCTTGTGGTTCTTATACCTATCAATAAAGGTTACCAATCTAAAATGGTTTTGGTGAAACTGAATAGTGAGGATAAATTTATTATATATGAGTTTTTTGAAGTCGTTACAAATGAATTTTATGTTCATCCTCCGTATCGTAAAGTGTAATTTTTTGTATAACTTAGACATGATTCTATACCAATAATAATGACCCCAAATAAAATTTCCCTGATATAATTATAAGAATTGAAGTGGAAACTATAGGATAGTCATGAAAACCGATTTATTCATCCATGTGTTTACGTTCATGGTCCACCTATTATTTTTCTTTAAAAAATGGATCAATATGTATCTAAACATATTATTGAAAATATAATAGGATCACTATCACTATAATTTACCATTTACCCAAAGTTGATAAATTTCTTATCAATTGGGGGGATCTCAATAATATTCCAAGATTGTTCTTCATTCTTCATATCATCAATTGATGACCATAAAGGTGGATATACACAATACATCATTCCATGAAAGGTATTGAAACATTGAATTTATATTTATTCCATTGGGATTTATTCTATAGAGACTTTAGAGATTAACTTGATTTGTTTTTGTAAAACATTATAGATGACATTCTAGTATATTTTAATTGTAATGAAGTGCATGAAGATAACATAAATATTTTACTGAAGACTCTATTAAAGAATAATTTGAATGTAATGTATTCAAAATTTTATTTTGGAATTAAAAATGAATAATACTATGTGATATTTTCTCAAGAGAAAGTATATATATACGTCCTTCACAGATGGAGGATGTTCCATATTGTGGCAGACAAAAAATTGTGATTGAGATATGCATATTAATTTTATTTGATGGATATTATAGACTCATTGTGTATAGTTATTCATTAATATCTAATATTCTCATTAAATTATCTTATAATGGATCCCTATTCATTTAGAAATATTAATGTGAATAAAATTTCAATGAACTATGGAGAAAACATTCAAGAACACCTATAATGAAATTATCTTATATTTAAAAAGGTTTTTTGATCTATAATATTGAATCAATGAATGGATTATTTTTTGTACCATTTCATAATGATATGGTGATACCTTATTCCACCAGCCAATTGATGGTTTATGGGAAAATTCCCAAATCATGATTTGGGATTAGCTACATATAATTTTTCATAAAAAATGAGAACATATATTCATTGAAAATGATTTCATTTATATATTGATCATTGAGGTTTAAATTATACATTTACCAAAAATAAAAGAACATTCACTAAAGAAGATGGTATGTATAGATTTTTTATTATGGATATTTAGTACAATACATGCCTAGGAAAGAGAATATGGTGGTAAATTCATTGAGTATAAAATATATTTATATATTATCTATGATGTTGATATAAATGATCCAATATTTCTGGATTCATAGAGATAGATATTGAAATCATAATGTAAGGTCAAAAATACTGTCTATATATAAAATTTGTTCAAACATATATACATATGAAGATTAATAATAATCATAAGGACGACGAAGAACATTAGAATGTGGTTAAAAATGTTCATAGGTTCATCCTTGGTTATGATGGAATAATCTGGTTCACGATCTGGGCTTGTGTTATGTCCATACTATATTTGAAGAATGTGTTTTTATATAATGCTCACAGTTCATCATAAATTATTCATCGTCGATCTTAGAAGATATATAGGTATCTAAAATATTATTTATAGTATGAGAATATGAAATATGGTATTGGATTTTATGTAGCTCAGTTTTTGGTATTACAACAAGCGAATGTTCAATGAAATAAGTATATGGTTATGTTAAAAGCATTACCTATTATAGAATTGATATGGGAAACCATCAACAAGAATCTTATTAATGGAAACAAAAAAACATATAAAGTCCAAAACCCTGTTATGGTTTTATATGTTTTCATTAAAATTTTATCACAATTCATTTCTATTATAATTTTCTATTCTTTTGATCATAATTCCATAATAGACATTTAAAACGTGGTAAGGATTTATGGAGTAAAAAATTCTTTTGTATCCGATTGAGATTGTTGGTTTTCCTCAATTTTCATGTAATTTATTCAATTGTTTATTGATATAGTGTTGAGTATTAGTACTTCTTTTCCTCAATAAAATTATGGGAAGACCGAGGGAACTATTCAAACCCATGAAGATATTTTTATTTCTATTTCTATGCTTGTAAAAGGTGTTTGGGATAAATGGATTCCTTTAGTGGAATTTTTATACCCAATCTTCTATAAGTGTGTCATCAAGATGGGTCCCTATTAAGACCTCTATGGAAATAACTTTTGAACTATTGTTATTGGGTGATGTTAAAAAAATAAACCTATTGGGATGTAATCTTGTGAAATTAATGGTATAAGAATTCAGGCCCATTCAATATTACATACTGACCACTCAGAGTTGACAATAATGTCATGTTTCCAATCATCATCTTAATATAGAATTCATGGATGGCGAGAATATATTCCAAGGAATTAAATCATAGGATAATATTATAATATGTATAAAGAATGTAAATTTAATCCCCGATTATATTTTCACAATCAATATTCTTGATCAAGTAGGGATGTATATTTATTAATTAGAACATCAATCAACCACCTCCTATATTCATGACATTTTCCATGTATTTTTACTAAGGATTTACATAAATAATCGATCACATACACCCAAATCATTGGCCATGACACTAAATAATGATCATTCATTTCAAGTAAAACAAGTAGAATTATTTCATTATAAGGGTAAAGTGATATGTAACAAGACCACTCACTAAGTTAATGATCCCTAGAGGAATACGAAATTCAAAGATTCTACATGGGATCCAGACATTGTATGTTTATAATGATATGCTAATTTTTATAAATCATTCTGATATAATATTTATTTTTAAATTCATTTTATGTGGGGTAGAATGTAACAAATATATATTTTTTGACATGGGTGTCAATAAATACATTTAATTTATATGATAGCTTCCTTGGTAAGAAACATTGAGTTTAAACAAGACACATTATAATATTGAATTATTTTTACTTTTTATGACCTTAAAATTGATTTGGTGGGTATGAATATGATTAACCACATTATTAAATATGGATTAATTTTAAACTAAATACATATCTATTGTTTAATTATTAGGAAATAAACAATCATTTTTTGCAATGTTAATTCATTCGTCAAAAATAAATTATCCTAAAAAGGATTTTATTGATGATTGAATGTTATAATTTATAATTACATATTTCAAAAATTTATAGACCGTAAATAATATCTTTTTTTTGATCGACATGTGATTATTATCAAAGAGTGAAATTTTAGTATTTTATAAAATAATTTATTTTCTAGTGAATAATAATAAATTCCAATTTATATAAAACTATCATTTTTTATAAAAATAAAACAAAATATAGATTATATTACTAAATTAGTATATATCAAAATCAATTATATAAAATTTTGTTAATTATATTAAAATAAAAATTATTACGACATTGTTATAGAAATACTTTTAGATTTTAAAAACATTTTCTTCTTCTGAAAACCGTGTTTCATCACAATATGTCAGTTTATTGTTAAATAAATTTATGCCAGAAATGAATAATAATTTTTTAAATTGATTCCATATTTTTTATAAGAATAATTAATATTATTTAATATTTTTAAGTTAATTTTTGGTATTATTGAATAGTTAGAAAAAGAAAAATATGACACAATAGTAAAATTGTGGGTTTGGAAATCATGTGTTACAAATAAGTAATAAGTCTATAATTTTATATCTTAAATATTATTAATTATTGATATTTAAAAATATACCATCTTATCCTCATTTTATGATGTTGTATTGTTCAAATATCTTTTAAAATGACAGAAAAAATATTTTATGTAATGAAAAATATAAAATATCACCCTTTATTTAAAAAAATTATATTATATTTTCATATATGAAGAAAAATATTTTTTGAATCAATATTAATGATTATTTGAAAAATAAAGAAATTATTTTCATGATGTTAATTTATAAATAATTATTATGGATATATAAATAATTAAAATTCTTAGACAAGGCTGAAACTGTATATATTCAATTAATTGAAAATTTAAATACATGATTATAAATAAAAAAACTCACACAATTTGGATGAATTATTGTGTTCAGAATGTTTTATTCTCATATAAAATACTTGGTATGTTTTAATGGTTTATATTTTAATTTCATTAAATTCATGTTATTTTCAATGTCAAATTATGTTAAATGTTCTTAAACATTAAATATTAGTATTATGTGTTAAAACTATTTTATTAGGTTGTTAAAAATAAAACAATTGATGAAAAAATAATATTAGGATTAGAAGTTTCCAAAAATTAAATAAAATTTATTTTATTATCCATAGGTTATATTACATGTAAAACCATAACCCTATAACAATAAATAGTTATTACCATAGTTAATATTAAAATTGCTTAACAAAGGGGTTAACCAAGACGATAATGGTTAAAATGAAAAAAATAATATCAAAATATTATTTTATAATTAAATTTCTAACATGGCATATTTTTCGTCATATATCAATCAATTTCGAATAATTGCTGATGAGAATGAATTAATTATATTTTAATATTTTTAGTTATATTATGTGTCCCCTTTCCCACCCTTATAAAAGTGAACCCATTATATCTCGTATTTAAACAAAATATATCCAACTATATATACAATAACATAACCATTTTTAATATAAATTTTCCTATATATATATATTTTAGTTCATGGTTTCTTTGAATGACCGTTGGATGGATCTTTAAGAAGGGATCCAAGGCGGCCTAACGAAGAAGAGGTAATCATCACACCCATCATTTTCAAGCTATTTCTTATTATAACATATCTATATACATATCATTAAATGTATAATATCAACATCATTATTCTTAATATATTTCAATTTTATTATTATGTTGGAACCACCACTATTCACCCTCTACTCCATCAAATGGGAATTAAAAGACTCACTTTTCCTTATGTGCAGACCACCACCACTACATCATTATACAGTTCATTTTCCATTAGAATATTCCAGGGATTATTATTATGATGATTTTAATTTTTATAAGTTATATTTATTATATAATTAATATTCATGAATTATAATATTATATCATCTATATTACCTTCATATCTTTTGAAAATGATAATGATAAACATCCCTATGTGTTGTGTACAACCTCTATGAAGCGATGTGATTCGTTTTTCATTAATGATTTACATGGATGGTAATATGATATAATTAATGAATGAATTTTTTTATGATATAATAATTATTATAAAATTGTTATTTTTTATTTAATATTCTTTCATTCTATTCATTGAAATGTTAAAATGGTATTCTTTCAAATGTATGACTTGCTATCTCCATGAATAGTGTAATTCATTTTTTATATAACTTTTATGCATAAAATTATATATTTATATATATTAGGAATATATTGAATATTTTTATCATGAAAATCATTCTATAGTTGATGTGACCCAAATCAATATATAACGAAATGAACTACTGAACAAAAAAATGTATAAGAAACGAAGTAGTCATCATCTCAAAGAGTGATTTTAAACAATATAAAAAAACATATTATAAGATGTTATAAGTGAATTATATATGGTATGTTATATATGAGTATGTTTATATAATATAAATTTATTTATATAATAATAATATATTAACTATATATTATTTTAGAATATGAATGGTGAATGAAAATCCATAATTGACCGGATTTATTATCTAATCCCGTTTTTTCATGATTCTTTATTCATGAATTAACATTGAAGAAATTATATTATCCTTATATAGTTAATAAATATAATTTTTCTTATAATCTTATTATTTATGGAGAATACATGCCTTCCATTATTTTTCCTCGATTTGATAACTTATGATGAAGAACGAATGTATTTTTATAAAATAGATTGTTTTTTCTATTCGACGGATAATATTTTTCTTACATGTAAATGTATTCCTTAAAATGTTTTCTAGGATATTTTATATACTCTCATTTGACTATTTAATTTCAATTTAACCCAGGTTTTAATTTTTTTTAAAAGAAAACATATTTTCGTTTTTAGATTGATGAATTTTTGAAATTTTACTGAAAATATAAATGAAGTATTTATTTTATGACTATGTTAAAAATATAAATATTTTTTTCACTAAAATTTTTGGTCCTTGAGTTTTATATACCACCATTTAATTGGGAAATTTTTTATATCATTTGAGGTATCTATGGAAGAAAAGTTAATCATCATGATCAATAATTGGAAGTGTGTAGGGACATGAGAGGGACAATGGGAAATAGGTAATGATCCCTGATCTAATATTATTTTATGGTCTCATTAGTTAGCCTAAAAACCTTAAATGGTTTTTATACCTATTATGTTTCACAAAATTATAACATAAACTTAATTTTATTGTTTATTTATGATGAATTCTCAATCATTGGTAACATCTCTTTTGAAAGAATTATGTATTATTCTATGACGCATGATGTTGATCCACAATATATTGGGTATTATTCTTTAATGATACATATATTATTTCATGAAAACAGTATTATATTATGAATGCTAATAATCAGTCATCGATATCACACATGTTTACATTTTCTAAGCAGCTAATCTCACCATTTTTTATTTTCCCTTTCCACGTGTTTTGAGGAATGATTTAATTTAGATAAATTTATGAATATTACTATGTTATAATATATTTATGTGAAATATGGAATATCATTAATGAAATAAGATTTAGTTTATAAATTCTCCAAGGAAACAATACCTTTATGGTAATTGTGGGTGTATTTTTGGAAAATATTGAAAATTACTTTAATAAGTTTGAATAATTATTTATAAAAATCTTGGGTCATTATAATTAGAGGGCCCTTATTCTTTTTACTTCGGGACATCATTTTAATGAACTCAAACATATCTTACTATATTATTAAATACAATTTAAATTGATTAACTTAAATTATTTAGTGTATAAACTATTTATTTTCAATAACTCTCTTTATACTAGGAGTAAATTATTATTTTTCTTTTTTTATCATTAACTCTTTTTGACAAGGAAGCGATGTCAAAAATTTATTCAGGAAATAATAATTCATTTTAGACCTTGAACATACTTATTTACAGTGATTTTACTCACCCTTCATTTAAAAAATATTAACCACATCACGAGGAATGGGAACAAACATTCCAATATGTCTATTTCTCTCTTGGATTGATAGTTTCATAATTTTTTTCCATGAATCCCATTTTTATTAAAATTCATGTCCCAATTTATGATTTAAATGATGTGGTATCCAATAAAATAGTATAAGTATATTATCCAATCATTTCTAACCTAATACAACTTCTTTATATTTTTTTATGAGTTTTATGGGTCTTTATATTTTATTTTATTTAACAAATATAATTTTTCTCACTCTTCAACTTCACACATTCTAATTTTTTCATTTTATTAGTGAAAAAATGGATAGATTTCGGTTTTTTCATTCCCAAATTCAACATATCAAGGTTGACACATGATTTTTAACTCACTTAATTTACATAAATAATAAAATCTATTCTATAATGGGAGATATCTAAATTTATATGAGGCCTTACTTTTTCCTATATGTTTTCCAATAAGATCATATTTTCAACCTCAATTATTGAGCCATATAATACATTGACATTACCCAATTGAAATTATTCCCTACCATAGTTTTCTTAAACATATCCTTTTATTCTTGAGATCACCCTTCATCACCACCTATGAATAATTGAATGTAAAATAAATTTAAAATAACTCACACCCAAACCACCCCACACATGCCCTATTAATACCCATTACATAATAAACATAAAATATGGGGAAATATTGTAACCTCCAATATTATACCAATAATATCCTACTAGTCAAACTTCATCCTCAATTTAGTATTAGATGGAAAGACCCAGTAAGCTAGAAAAAAACCCATCAACTAGGATATGAAAACCATATACAACAGAACACCTCACATAAGTGATAGAAATTAGGGGATGAATATTGAATTTTATTCATAACCCATGATACCTATAGCGTTTAATTACACTATAAAATTATACAAGGCAAATAAAAACCACTCGTGGAACCCTTTGTAATAGAGAAAATGTTTCTTCTACTACACCATGGTGAATATCTATTGTCCCTTTACATCTATTTTTGGTTAATTTTAACTACTAATGCTTCATGGAATTAGAATGAGGTTCACTAAATGATTTATAAGGGCACGATATCCTCCAACTGTCCATCCAATTTCATGTAATGAGTATATTTTTCATATTTTTAATTGTTTTATCCTATTAAGATTATATCTTTCCACCAAAACAATGTACATGGAACCTCCAGAAGGACATTACTAACATGTAGTAAACATAATAATTATTGTAAAACATAGGATTTAGTATATATTAAATATATCATGAAATCCATTATGAATTGTGGTCTTATAATATCCCCACATTACAGTCTTTTTACCTCGATCTATTTGTGCATACACAACCCATCCTATAAGTATCCCAATCATCATCAAAAGATGAGATGATTAAAAATATATCTGTATCATTACTAACATCATTAATTAACCTAGTTACTTAATCAATATAATGATTCATTCTATGGTCATCCCCAATTTTGGAATCACCTATATAGTCATAGTCTTACCCATTTCTTGACATCCAAATGGTTCTCCACTTACCATCCTTCTAGACATTCTTGTCCCAATAATCACATTTCATTAGTTTTATATCAAATCATATTATAATTACATATTCATGTTAAATAAACACTTATAATGCTTTTCCTAAACCAAAAATTTCATAAAATTCCCAAACAACACCTCATACCCATAATGATCACACATCAAAATTGATTCTAAAAAAATACCAGACACCAATAGACACATATCTAACATTAACTATTTCCAATTATCTCACATTAACATGTACATTTCATATTACCTTGCCATAAAACAACGTCATGAAAAAATATCTGTCAGGAAGAAACAAACATAAACATTTCAACCCCCATTGTATACCACTACTGGAATTATAGTTATTTGTGATGGCCTATTTGGGACAGGATCTCATCGCAAATAGGCTTTATCAACGGGGACCCATTACAAATAGCCTGTTGAAGAAAACAACATCACAAATAAGCTTCAGATTATATACAATATATATCAATCAACCTTTTGCGATGAGCCCGTCACAAATAACCATCTGAATATATAATTTATATATATAAAAACATTTTTGTGATGGGACAATTGGAAATAGTATTTTCAATGGCCCCACCGTCCCATCACAGATACTAATAATAAATAATTATATTTAGATTATTTGCGATGGGATCCCATCGCAAAAGATCCCGTCACAAATACTATAAATAAGAAAAAAATTTAGTAAAAATATAACTAATGAAAAAATTATTTTATTATAAAAATAATAAAGAAATAAAAAATATTATTATTAGTAAAATAAACAAACATTAAAAAAATATAATACTAAAAAATATATTAAATAAAATTATGATTAATAAGAAATTAATATTAATATTATTAAAATAATAAAAAATTAAAAAATATTAAAATCCTCAATATTTACAAAAAAATATAAATAATTCATAAAATATTATTATTATTTGTTAAATAAAAAAATTTAAAAAAATATAAAACTACAAATAAATAAATAAATATTAAAATTTAAAAAATTAAATTATGCAGTATTTTCACCAATATAAAAGACATAAATTGTAACTAGTTCATATTACTACAAATATTTAATTAAAATATTTTTAACATAAAAAAATCATTGCGGGTCGTCTTCTAGAGGAGGTGGAAGAGGTGGAGGAGATGGTGGTGGAAACTCCATCCCTAAACTACGAGTCAAACGGTGGATGTACTCTATTTTATCGTGATGTTGTTGTTGCCACTACTGCTCCCATCAACGCATCTCCTCCTTGTGCTGCTGCTACTACTGTTGCTGCAGATACATCTCTTCATGTTGCTTCTGCAAACTCTCTATAAGTTAAGCATAAATTCGTAACTACTCCTGATACTATGAGAAGAAGGTGATTACTCTCCAGGAGTTCCTCTTGAGCTGGACACTGGCATCGCAACAGTACCATAATATGTACCAGGAGTCAAATGAGAGCTGATACCAACTACTCGACCCTTATCAAATCCATAATGAGTATCATGCATCCATGATGCCTCATCAAAATGGTTGGCACTGGTCTGCTCATTCGTCTCGTCCTGAATCTCAGCCTGTGTTTGAGAGGTCACAGCTTCATATGACTCCTTCAAATTCAATTTGAAATTAAAATGGTGAAAATATTATATGAAGATAATTTTCAAACTGAAAAATATAATACTAACCACAATCTGACACTGGCAATCACATTTAATATCTCCAGTGGCTGGATCAGTGTACATCCTCCGATAAACATCGAACTCCGTAATATTAGGATGTTTGGCTACCTACAGAAATATAAAATACACTCTTTATATTTAAAGTTATATAAAATATTTAAAAAATATACTTACCAGATGCTCTCTATTCGTACTGAATGTAGGACTACCAGCTCAATGTGTCACCTCCTGCCTCCCCCGATTCTGCCATCCCTCTGAAGATCTCCTCTAAAATCCACCACCCAACCAATGTAAGCATAATAGATCCCAAACATGAGATGACATGTACTCTGGTCAGTGGGCTCTACATAACTCATCAAATTCTGTCACTCCAACTTTCATAATGGTTATTCTTCTCAAACTATGCAAAAAATGTCAGAAACTATCACACATAGACACCTGAAACGCCACATGGATAGCGTCATGCACGCTATCATCGATGGGATACCATAAAACCTACAAATCATTTATAATATCAAGTTATTAATAAAATAAGTTTCAAAATAATTTTTATGTATAAATATACCAGCCAATGATCAAACCTGTCACGCCACACATCAATGGGAATCTATTCCCATGTGATCCATGGTTGATAAAAATAACTAAACAAGATAGCGCTCCCCTATCCAATAGCTTCATGAGCAAAACATTGAAAAAGGAATAAATAATTAAACAAATAGTATATATATAAATAAATTAATGAAATCTAACTAAAAAATACATGTTATCATAACTCTGTGTGCATGGATCGAAGCCAAGACGTGGACGTTGCTTGGGGATAGGGTCACGAATCATCAGTCGTGCAAGACCGTGCCACCTCCACATACCCCCTGATCTTCCAGTAGGCTGAGGGTCATATGATCCAAAATCCCTCGCATCCAAAGGTAGATCATCCTCCTGCAACTAGTGAAATATATCATGATCCATCTGAGACACAAAATTATTGTTGTTAGTATATAGTTGTAAATAAATATTATATATAGATATATATTAGTAATGATTATAACCATCATTTAACCGTGTCAATGTCCATCTTCATCCACATCTTCGTAGAAATCCATGTCAATGTATTCATCTTCCTCCTCAACATCATCAATATCCATATAAGTTTCAGTTTCATCATCTCTTTTCATTTAAAATTCATTTGTAACATCATTAACATCTACATTATCATTGATCCTTAATTGTGGGGTGTCAACACCGATATTCACATCTCTCTATGAAAAAATGGATTTTGAGAAGTCTCTTGAAAAATATCAATTCCTTTAACTTCAGCAGAACCAAATTCTGTTTCAGTAAACTGATTTTCCTGAGATTTCATTTTTACTATGATCCAACAATCAGTCACATATCTTGAAGTAGCACGACACTTTTTGTAATAAATTTTATGTTCCTATTGAACTATTAAAAATGGTTCATTTACTACAATAAGACTTTTATATTTAATATCGACGAATCCATGAGTTGGATGAACATGCATGCCTCTCTTAGTATCCATCCACTGACATTTAAACATCATTAAGTAATTCTTCCATAGATAACACTACTCATTAATTTCATCCAGAATGCCATAAAAGTCAACTTCAGTTTCTCTATGATGTGATCCTCTCAAGTAAACTCCACTCTTCATTGTTTTTTTATTACCTATATGCATATATATGTAATCCAAAACCATTCACCACATATGAATTATAAGATTTAACCATTTTGGATGGTGGGTTACTTAATACACACATTCGCTTATCAATTTTATCAGCATGTTAAGACACCTAAAAATTTGTAAAACAATTATCAATATGATAAATAATAAACAGAATTGATATTAAACCATCAATAATTTATGATTCCAGTTTTTTAAACCATTGAGAATTTTTTTTTCTGCATTCTTCAAGATCATCATCTATATTTTGGGGAAGTTTTTTCTTGTTGTGATTATAATATAACCTAAAAATAAATAAAATATTTTTAAAAAATTAAAAATAAATTATTGAATGAGTGATATAATAACTCAAAGCACAATTGATGATGTTTCTTCACATTTGAGCAGAACATTTGTCTGAGCTCTGTGATGTTCATCGTCTGAAAGGCATCATTCATGAACTCCACTGAAACCAATATTTGGATGATTATAAACTGATAATTGATTTTCCATTTATTCATTAACATTCCCCTTGTTTCGTACCATGTGATTGTGTTTTTAGGGATATTGAGATTCAAAATAATCAGAGTAGAAAAAAGAAATTTCCTCTTGAAAATAAGATTCAGCAATTGAGCCTTCAACTAATGCTTTGTTACGTACTTTTTTCTTCAATTTATTTATACATATCTCGAATAGGAATATCCATCAAAACTGTATAGGACCACCACATTTATCTTCATGTGGAAAATGTAAAATAAAATGTTTCATTGAGTCAAAGAAAGCCGACAGAAATATTTTTTCCAGTTTATATATAATTACAGCAACATCTACTTCCAGTTTTCTTAGGACATCATAGTCTGTTGTCACTACACAAATGTCTAGAAAAAATATGATATGTCTTCTATAAAATATAAAATCACAGTATTCAACAAACCTTTGAATCCAATCCGCATAAGTCTTTCCATTATAACATGACAATCATGACTTTTTAATCTGGTAATATAACCATTCATAACACATCTTCCCAAATTGTAAGCACAACCATCTGGAAGTCTCTAATTTTCAACCCACAGAGACTATAATATGAGACTCTATTTGGAAAGTTTATAAGCTAATTTTGGCTTCATTAACCTCTATGATCTTACATTTTCAAATAGTTCAAGTTCTAATCGCCTACAAATTGGGGTATGATATAATCATGCCTTTACAGTATCTTTGGTCTTACCTGGTGTATTCTAAAACTGTATAAAATAAATTATTAATATATTTATTCTCAATATACATGACATCCAACATGTGGAAGATCAAAAAATCAGACCAATATGTAATATCCGAAAAAATTATTTGTTTTATCTAATTATGTTCTTCCTCAAAGACATCAAATTTTTGTTAGTTTACTGTTGGACCAAATGTGGTGGGAGGTAATGAAAATACAACTGATTTTAACTCTGTACCTGAGATCATATTTGGAGGTTCATCCCTTTCAATTGTACCTTTTATGAAATGAGTTTTGTTCCTCTAAAAAGGTTGATAGGTTGGAAGAAATTTGCGGTGACAGTCATAATAGCAAGGGTTTTTTTCAATTAACGAGCATAAAGGCTTTGTTGTCTTTCATACAGTAATTACATGATTTTAGACCATTTTTACTCTATCTATATAACAAGCCACATGTCAGAAAATCACTAATTTTCCACATCAATGAAACTTTTAATATGAAATTTTACTTCACACCAACATCATATGTAATAAAACCATCACTCCACAATGCATTTTACTCATTAATCAACGACTTAAAATAAATATCAATATTTTTTCAGATGTCCATGTATTAATAGAGTAAAAAAGATATAGGGACCATTAACCAATATCCATGGAGGTAAATTGTACGGAGTTATAAAGACATGACAACATGAATACTGAATACCATAAGAACCAAACGGATAGAAACCATCAGTAGAAAGACCCATTCGAACGTTTCAGGCTTCCAATAAAAAAGACAAATACAGACTGTCAAAATGTTTCCATGAATCACCATCATATGGATGATTCAAGCATTTATCAGTTGAAATATTGGTTTGGTGCCATGACATCATTAACACTGTGTTTTGAGACATAAATAATTTTTTTATCCTAGGTGTAAGGGGGAAATATCTCAATTATTTTACTTGAATTGATGCAGACTTCTCTGGTTGAGAATCTTTATACCTTGATTGTCCACAGGTGGGACAACTATCCAATGACTCATTTTCACCAGAATATAGGATGTAATCATTTGGACATGCATGAATCTTCGGATAACTAAGACCCATATTACGAACCAGCCTCTTGATCTCATAGTAATTTATAGGAAACACATTTCTTTCATATACCAGTGTTTTAACCACAGAAAATATATGATCAAAACAGTTTTTTGATATTTCATTATCTGATTTATTAGACCTAAATTTTGCAACCACTTATAATTTTTTTTATCTTGCAATCAGGATATAAATCATCCTCAGCAAACCTCAATAACTCATAAAATTTGGATGGTGTCAACTCAGGAGTTAAATCACTATCATCATGAGTTTCAGTTTGTTGGACTGATGGACCTGCAACATCATGTACTAAATTTTTAAAATGTGATGGATCCAGAATAAAGTTATTAGTATCTTTTCTGGAACTTTTTTCACCGTGTTGATACCAGAAAACATAATTTGGTTGAAAACCAAACCCCAAGAGATGTCCCCCAACCTTGTCATATGTGTTAAACGTTCTCAGAGCTCATTTTTTAAAAGGACACTTAATTTTTCCTTCTAAAAAATATTCTTGTTTTGAAGATGAAAATGATAAGAAAGCTTCAACACCTTTAATTTATATAGGATTTAAACTAGAACCATTTGGATTTATGTGTTGATTTATCCCTGAATGATCATCTAATAATGACTGATGTCGATTTCCTTGTTCCATATTTTTCTCCAAAATATAAATCCTCACATTTTTTAATATTTATTAATTATAAAAACACTATCTAGAAAATTAAGATAAATAATTACCACTACTTCTTAATAAATACCATTAAATTTAGGCGATACAATTTCCAGAGGATTAACAACTCTACTATTATGCGACGGCTCATTTACTCGCATCTTTCTCAGAGTGAAATAACAATGAAGAATCTACTCAGAGGTACACATATTCAATCTCGTGCATACGACAATGTATAAGAGTACCTCTAAGCAGTTTCATCATTGTGATTTCAGTGTGAGAAAGATGCAAGTAAATGAGCGGTTGGACAAAAGATCCCCCTTTTCATCGATGAATCATCTTCTTGCAACTATCACTGCTTAAAAACATGATAAAAAATGTGGTCCTAAGAATGCATATTCAAACTCATGCATATGAGATTCGATATGCATATGTAGAAATATACTTTTCGTAATGTTTTAAGTCGGTGAAAGTTGAAAGTTGAACAATCATTGAGAAAAATGTGTGTCGTCAAACCACTAAGAATTGTGCCAAGTTATTATAATTTAATAGAATTTATTACTATTTATTCCTATTTATTCCTATTTATTCTTAATTACACCGGTTAATTCCTAATTACTCTTGTAAACTTTTAATTAATCATATTAATTCTTAATTACTCTTGTTAAATCCTAATTACTCATGTTAATTCCAAATTGAATCTGTTAACTCCTAATTACTCATGTTAACTCCAAATAACTCCTCTTAACTCTTAATTACTACTGTTAACTCCTAATTACTCCTTTTAACTTCTAATAAATCCTGTTAACTCCTAATTATTCTTTTTAACTCCTAATAACTCCTATTAACTCATAATTACTAATGTTTACTCCAACTTACTCTTGTTTACTCTTAATTACTCTTGTTTACTCATGATTATTCTTAATTAATCCTAATTATTCCTAATAATTGTAATCTATTCTTATTTATTATTAATTATTTTATTTATTACTATTTATTCTAATGTATTACTAATTAATCCTATTTATTTCCATTTATTGCTAATTATTACTATTTATTACTAATTATTCCTATTTATTACTAATTATTAATAATTATTTCTAATTATTCATAATTATTCCTATTTATTAGTAATTATTACTATTTATTACTATTTATTTCTAATTATTTCTATTTATTTTTAATTATTCCTATTTATTACTAATTATTCTTATTTATTTCTAACTATTCCAAATTACTCCTAATTATTCCTAATTATTGCTAATTAATCCTTATTATTTCTATTTATTTCTATTTATTATTAATTATTCTTATTTATTATTAATTATATCTATTTATTACAATTTATTCCTATTTACTAATAATTATTCATATTTATTACTATTAATTTTTAATAATTCCTATTTATTAATAATTCTTCAAATTTATAACTAATTATTACTATTTATAACTATTTATTTCTATTTATTCTTATTTATTTCTAATTATTCCTATCTATTACTAATTATTCCTATTTATTACTAATTATATATATTTATTATTATTTATTTTTATTTATTCCTATTTATTAATAATTATTTCTATTTTTTACTATTTATTTCTAATTATTACTGTTTATTTCTAATTTTTTCCATTTATTGCTAATTATATATATTTATTCTTAATTATTCCTAATTATTCGTAATTAATCCTAATCATTCTTAATTATTCCTAATTATTCCTAATTAGTCTGAATTATTCGTAATTATTACCAATTATTCCTATTTATTTCTAATTATTCCTATTTATTATTAATTACACATATTTATTACTAATTATTCTTAATTATTAATTATTATTCCTATTTATAACTAATTATTCCAATTTATTATTAATTATTCCTATTTATTTCAAATTTTTCCAATTTATTACTAATTATTCAAATTTATTACTAATTATTCTTATTTATTATTAATTATTCATTTTTATTAGTATTTATTATGATTTATTCTTATTTATTATTAATTATTCTTATTTATTATTAATTATTTCTATTTATTACTAATTTTTTTCTATTTATTACTATTTATTCTTATTTATTACTATTTATTCCTATTTGTCAATATTTATTTCTAATTATTAGTATTTATTAATACTAATTAGTATTTATTGCTATTTATTACTATTTATTACTATTTATTACTATTTAGTTCCAATTACTACTAATTACTACTAATTACTACTAATTACAAATAATTAGTACTAATTACTACTAATTAGTTCTAATTGGAACTAATTATTACTAATTACTACTAATTATTTCTAATTATTCTTAATTAATCCTAATTAGTACTAATTATTCCTAATTATTCCTACTTATTCCTAATTATTGCTATTTATTACTAATTATTCAAATTTATTACTAATTATTCATAATTATTACTACTATTACTAATTATTCCTAATTATTTCTATTTATTACAAATTATTCCTATTTATTACAAATTATACTTATTTATTATTAATTATTTCTATTTATTACTAGTAATTCTTATTTATTGCTAATTATTCCTATTTATTACCAATTATTCCTATTTACTACTAATTATTCCTATTTATTGGTATTTATTATTATTCATACCTATTTATTATTATTTATAATTATTTATTCCTATTTATTATTAATTATTCATATTTATTATTAATTATTTCTAATTATTCCTATTTATTCCTATTTATTTCTATTTATTTCTATTTATTCCTATTTATTTTTAATTATTCCTAATTATTCATAATTATTACTATTTATTTCTAATTATTTCTAATTATTACAAATTAATACAAATTATTCATATTTATTGCTAATTATACCTATTTATTTCTAATAATTCCAACTTATTGCTAATTATAAATATCTGTTCTTGATTATTTCTAATTATTCCTATTAATTACAAATTATTCTTATTTATTACTAATTATTCCTATTTATTACTAATTATTATTATTTATTACTAATTATTCCTATTTATTACTAATTATTCATATTTATTAATAATTATTCGTATTGATTAAAAATTTGTACTAATAATTTCAATTTATTGTTAACAATATATACTGTTAACAAAACAATTTAAATCTAATTAAATTAAAACTAATAAAAAATAATTAAAATTAACATAAAAATGGAATAAATATTAAATTAAATGAAATATAAATACCTTTAAACTTGATCTTCTATTGATGTAGACGACTTCAAAACTTTTTCATCAAAAAAACTAACTCAAAAAATTATCACTCTGAAAATCGGGTTGAGAGAGTAAAAAATGAGAATTGAGAGGAGGGTTTGAAAAAACAAATGAGGGTGTATATAGTTTAGATTAGTTGCGGCTGGACCTTTTGTGACTGGAATAACGTCGCAACAGGTCATTGTTGCGACGGGGCCCATCGCAAATATCGTTGCTTGTATTAATTGTTGTCGGCGGTTAAAAGGGTATTTGTGATGGGCCCCATCGCAAAAGGTACCTGCCGACAAAAGTTTTGCGATGGGGAAAAATCCCGTTGCAAAAACCCATTTACTGCTGCCAGCTATTTGTGACGGGTCCCGTCGCAAATACGCTCTGAGCGACGAACTATTTGCGATGGGGGAATTCCCCTATCGCAAATAACCTTCTGTCCGAAAACCCCATTTACAGCCACTGGAAATTTGAGATGGGACCCGTCGCAAATACCTCCGAGCGATAAACTATTTGCGACGTGAATATTCCACTAGTTGCAAATAATCTTCCCGCAGTTTTGTGTGAAAACCGCGCCAAACCACCCATTACTTTTTGGGACGGGACCCCCCAAGCAAATAATCTATGGAATGGACTATTTGCGATAGGATTATTTCCTATCGCATATAGCCCGTCGCAAAAGTTTGTTTTCCCCGTAGTATACCTCAAACTATCATCGGCTCTCCAGCCAATACTTAACCTATAATCACAACCATATTTCTCTATCCAAAATCCATATTTTCAAATTATTTTCCTCACTATGGAACTTTACACACTACCTAAAAAATTCCCCCACTAATAGTATTTCTATCCATGTGACATCCTCTACCTGTAGTCACATCCCAGCTTCCATTTCCTGATATAACTCAAGATCCTATCTCAAATCCAATGGACAAACTTGGTCCATAACTCCCATCTATATGAGACAACATTCTACAATGCATTTCCAAATTACCCATCTAACAACATTCCTAACACTCCATTTGAGTCATATCTCACAATTTATTAATGTGTCTGGACTTCACACAAACACAAAATACCATCAACAATATATTTCATTGTGGCCTCCCCATGTCAATAGTTTTAGTACCATCACGAATCTCCTTACGTCCTCCTTTTTTAGATAACATTTGATGCACTACCTATCTCATGTTATGTAATTTTCTATCTCCATAATTTCATATCCATAATGTCCCCCATGAATATAAGAACCTAATACATTGCCGCCAATAATGATTTAAATCTTATGATTCTTACCTACACCCTGATATCATGATGAAAACTATACGTGATCTATCTCACCATAGTGACTTCATATCATTCCTGATTTGGGAAAATCTCAATAAGTATGTGAACCTCCCTATATAATCAATGAATAAGGTGTCTCCCTATGAAAATTGAATAAAATCACATTCTGGATCTTCCTTAAAATTATTTTGAATAACTTGATTGAGGATCACATACACGATGTACATAAACATATGTCATTCACACTTATATTCTTATAAATTTTTTCCCACCACTGCTTCATCCTTTCTTGGTTAATATAAGTGAACAACTAAATCATATGTTCCATGGTATTCTTACTGTAATATAATATAGACTATTCTAACAATATCCAGATTAGTAAAATCTATATCCAACCCTCATCCAAAAACAATAGATAGTGTTTTGACTGAATTATATGGGTTGGCTATTACATGAAATACTCAGCTCCCTAAGATTCCCATCAAATTCCTTGAATTTAATACACCGCACATTCTCTAATATTGTCATCAAAACAGGTCCTAATTTCCATTACCTATTGTGCATATTTCACCTCCCTCAGTGCCTCCCCTAGTGGAACATTCTCTCCTCATCCCATAGGGGCCTCATCCCATACATCCCATTGTAGTATGACAACATTACACTATTGATTCTATTTGATATCATGTTAAGAGTGTGTCAAACTTTGAACCAAAATCCATTATCCAGACCAATTTAATAGTGAATATATTTAAATGATAGAAATATATAATACAGTTTTCATCTCACCACCCGTACACTTCCCTACCACACTCATATCACATACCATCCAGCCTCATAACCGATTTTGTACATATATTAGATTCGAGAACCACATAATGTATATTCATATAGGATCACCTACTCGTCCCAAAAATAATAACATACCTTTTATTGTAGAGTATAATATCAGCCAGAGGATATTTTTGAAGAAAGCATTTATCCTATTTTTTAAAAAATTTATATATCACAACCCCTATTTCATATTAAAACTACGACCATACCCTATTATATATTATTAGGGTCCCACCAAGATACTACTTAGTAATTCAACATTTAGTCAAATGATGAAAGATGATACAAATCAACCCTATATTTTATTACAAGATCCAATAAATAACCACAAGGGAAAACAAATGTCATGTGAGCCTATGTACATATAATGATGCATGAATACTTTCATTTCGCCTCTTGAGCTATGAAAAAAAATCAATAACCCCTAATAAAATATAATCTGAATCAAATAACTCAACGATAATGAAAAACCAAGAATAATAATACAATTTATCCTAGTAACATGGACATCAATTCATAAAGGTGAAGCCTAGACACACAACATAACCTTAATCACAAATTTTTCCACATTCCTATTATTTAATCTATAATTTCCCAAATAATAAACCACGTGCATACCCCACTATTAATTACACTTCAAAATCAAAAGAAAAATGTTTCCTCTTTATAACCAACCTCGTTTGATTCCACTTTGCAATTACCCTTTTCAGTTACTACCATAAAATACCAAACAGTTTTTATACTTTCTTTTTAGACAAATTTTTTTTATCTAATAACAATTTCTCCTAAACTACCATCAAATCTATTGAACCCTTGCCCATATATAATTCACCAAATCATCTTAGGTGTGACTACCCACATATCATTTTTCTCAGAATAGTAGTAAGGGTCTATTAAGTGATTATGGGGAGACTATACCCTCTAAGGATAATAATTATAATAGAAAAAATAATAGTAATAAAAATAATAATAACGATGTGGAAGAAGCGCAAGAAACATTGGAGAAATAATTAATCAACAACAATAATGACATGAATGTATAGTGATCATATACATATAAAAAATAATATCAACATTTCATTCTAGTAGTACAAAAGAGAGAAATGCTATCCATGGGACAATCATATACATATACATGAAAAACAACAAAAATGATAACCAAACTGACTTGAGAAAATATCCAAACCATTAATAAAAAATCAATTCAGCTATCCAGTTCACCATATCTATGTCAGTGATCATTGTAATTTATTATTTAAGACAATTGCCACACTTATACAAAAATACAGAATGTCATGATCCATCTATATGGGCCCCTTTAAGGTATGAGTATGAACTTAGAAGGTAATCACCAATGGTGTCCACAACCTATAACCACACATTTCTCACTTAAGAAAAATGTAAATAAACTTAAAAACTGATATACATATCATAACCTACTCTACATTTTTTCCACAGGAATAAGAGAGGCTTTACCTTATTTATATAATTTTGGAGTGGATCAATGGATCCATAGTCTCTCACACCAGTAGTAGCCTTAATTTTCCAACCATTATCACACTACCTGAAGTCATGTTCTAACCACCACTTCATACAAAACATGTCACCGCCTTCATACATCTCTATGAAACTCCTTCATGTTAACCTAACATCAAAATGAAATGTCCACAAGGAATGTCTCAAGTCATGTTGAGTTCCTCTCATTCAATCACCACTATCTCAATTGACCAACATCCCAAAAAACCATTATACACATCCGTATAAGTTCCATCCCAATAACCTAATAATATAATAGTGTTTAAAACCCCATTTTATGGAAAAACATACCATCAACTATGGCCTTCTATGGTGAGTAGATCTTCTATATTAATGGTTATCAACATCCCCAATGGCAATATATCTACATTGTATTGAACCCAAATAGAGTGGACAAAACAAACTCACTATTCCATTTATAATGTTCACATCATACTAGATGAAATATCGATTATCCATGGTTAGTGTAAATCCCCAAAAAATCCAAATCTATAATTTCAATGATCCTCCAACACCTCCAAAAACCATATTAGAAAACTATTACATTTTTCAACTTTATCTACATCATCCTGATGAGACTTTTCTTCTCAAATCAGTTGATCAAAATCACCCTTAGTCACATGATCCAAACCTAACTATTCTGATGAACCTAACTAAGACATATGTACACTTTACAAATATCCAATAACCAACATCATCATTCAAAACAATTCATGGAACCCCATTTCATCATTTCCCTACCAAACTAGTCTAAAAAACCCCGTCAAACTTGATATTCCTCATATAAATCTCTTGGGAAGAATTAAAAATAAAATTTATTAAAAAAATAGTCACAACTTGATGACCCCAATCATGCAAATTATTACATGTCACATAGCAGAAATATAATCAAAATATGTCCATGAACCACTATAACACCCCAAAATTTTTATGCTATGTTTATATTAAATACATTATATTAATAAGATATCATATATTGAATGAAGAAATGAGTCTCTGGGAAACAAAATTTTGTTATTTATAGGATTAAGTCATAACCTAGGCATTAATCTTAAATTTTCCACATCTGTGTTTTGAATTTGAAAAAACAGTCATCTATGGTTGTGATCAATAAGTTAGTTGAAGTCTGATGAAACTAACTTATTTATCATATGAATATTAACATACTCTTTTGAATATTAATATGACTCTTATTAATAGTAAATCATATTATTATTTTATTTTCATATGTTTATAAGGTAATGAGATATTGATTATTTTTTCATAGTGTTAAAAAATGAGTTATAGATTTAAAAATGACCTTTTTGAATAAATTATGATTTTATATAAAAATTAAATTAAAAATAATAAGAAAATTATTTTCAAAAAATAGAGTTCATTTTTGAATTATAAAAGTCAAAAATCTAATTCAAGTGAATTTTTTGGTTTTTTCTAAAATAATTGAATTCTTGTGAATAGTAAAAATACAGTTATGACTTTTTAGTATGTTTAATGACATCATAATGATGAAATAATTAATATAAAATTATGGTCAACTTATGTATAGTAAAATATTACATGATGTTTTCGAAGTGGCTAATACAAAGGGAATATACCATGGGCAAGCCCATGGTTTTGCAAAAAACACTAATGATGTCTCCATTGAAATTAATTAAAACATCCCTTTCATTTAGTATAAATACCCGCAAATTACATTGTTTTTGTTAGTTAAAAACACATTATCATAGAATATATAGTATTTTTACTTCCCTATAAGTCCTCCCAAGGTGTCCTCAAGCCCCCAATGTCCCATCTGTCATGTTTGAGGAGCTACTCTACAAGGTAAGGGAATCTACCATCAGTCTTTTTTTTAATGAATTCATTTTTTGTTATTATGTTTTATTTTCAATTGGATTATGTTGGGATAAGTCAATAAATATCCCCCATTATTTCCATATTATGTGATTATTATTGATATACCTCTTTTCTCTCATCAAAATAATTTATTAATTTTTTCAGTGATGCCATTAGACTAACGAATTTTTGTGAGGGGTTTCTCAACTTTTCTTTTATTTCAAGTTCCTTTATTTTCTTTTTATTTCCTCATATCCCATCATAAAAATGATATTATAATTCCATTACATTACATGAACTGTAATTTTATTTTTCTAATGTAATATTTCATCACCATCTCTGTTCCCCCCTCCTCTTATACTAAAAATGAAAACATCGTCCGAGATGTCTTAATTTATCACATTCAAGGATGACAGGATCTCAATTTTTATTATTGTCTCCAATTATGGTCATTAAATCATTTTTATGGTTGAAAAATATTATAATATATTTATTTAATCTTATGTAATGTTTTAAAATCCTTACACAATCATAATATAAATTAATGATATAAAACAAGTTTATTATGCACAAAACATCCAAGTTAATCAATGCATTTATCATTATCATTTATCAAAATAGTCATTCTCATGTTATGTATCCGAAAATCATTAAAAGATAATTTACATATCCTTAATTTTACTAATAATATATTTTAACAATTCTATATGTTTTACCACATTTCAATTGAAATTCCATTTATGAATACAAGTATATCGATCATGAAATCCAAGGAAGAGAATGCTTCCAAAACAATAAAATTTAAGGTCTTAAACCCATAAAAAAGAAAATTAATGTACATAATAAGTTTATATAAAATCAATTAAATATGGAGGAGGCCTTGGTATTATTAATTAATTAGTATAATTTTATTATTCAGGTCATTAATATGAATTTAAAAACACATTCGAGCATAAGTTAAGGGGATTCTTATCTCACCTTTTATTTCATGAGATTTCAACTGTTCGCCGCTTATTTATTTCTTGTGGTGTATTGTGTACTTAAATTTGTTATATATTATCATGATTAGTTTTATAATCATGGTATTCTGAGATTCATTTGGAGGTAATTATTTTTTATCATATGACTAGATTGATTACAACGTGGTAGGGGACTTTGTCTAAATTTATATTTCATTGTCCTTAACATGGTATTGTGCACCTAATCTTTCTTATGTGGTGAAACCACTTCACATTTGAAATCAATTTCCATTTTAAATTTTAAATATATTATATATCCATATTCTGGTTTCATGGATATGATTATTCTCTTATGTCGTATAACCTTTTACATACGGTGTTTATTTGGAATGTTGTTTTATATATAGAAATATTGATGAATCTGTATCCTCTAATCTATAAAGTAATTGAGAAATCATATTATACTTGTATTAAATCTATTTATAAATAAGTATTTCAACCTTTAGTGAAGGTTAGTGCCCACTATATCCCCTTGATGCATCGATCGGACTCATCAGACAAATTAGTTGGTGAAAACCCTCCGAGTTTGTTTCCAAAAAAATAAGATGGGTTTCTAAGAATAGACTTAAACCGTTTCTATAGTATAGTGGTATCACGTACCAGATTACATGACATCCAATTAATACTCATATCTAATTATTATTTTTTAGTTATTATTAAACATGAAGTTTTCACAGTGAAAAAATCTATAGATGCAATTTCATTATCAGTTTATTAATGTCATCTGTTTTTAACTTATACACCTTACCATATTGAGTATTTCAAAATTATAATGATTCAATTATTATTGATTCATAATTCCACTATCTTTAATCCTTACTAAAAATTTGAGTTCAACAATGTCATTTGTTTACCATCAATAGGTTATGAAGATAATGCTATTTATTGGGTTCTTATGGATGAAATTTATAAGTTTTTGTTTTGTATTATATTTTTTTACATTTCTCAATGTAATATGAGTGACATGATTTTATCTAGTTTCATCAAGAATATTAAACTCATTGTTACTTATAGATTTCATTTCTTTTTATAATTCCAATGTAATACGTAATGAACCGAATCTAGGCTTCTGGGTTTGTGGTGTTATAGTTGGTATTAGAAGAATTTTAGTATCAACCTTTGAAATTAGAGTTTAAAAAACATAGATTTGGGAACAACCCCCTAAGATAGTCTTTGAGGGTAAACATACAAGAACATCCTTGTATTTTGATAATTAATAGATTATATGGATCTTTCTAGAAAATAAAACCTGATTTGGATACAACTAGTGGACATGGTTCTGAAACAGATGTACCTAGGAATGAAAAATCATATAAGGAGTTTAGAGCTTGAACCAGGGTATCCTGGAACACGACAACATGCCTTACTACACACCTAGTTTGACACTCTTATCAGATATTCTTAGTATAATTCAAATTTTCTTTAAAACCCATTATGAATGATTTAAAATTAAATATAAACAATGTTTATGATTACGAGAATAGTTGCGAATAATTTTCCAAATTATCATAAGTTTTTTCTAGTTAGAAATTATGAACTATGGCCTAATTTACTGTATTCCATTGTTTAGGGATGGCACCTAATAGAAGAAGGGGAATCAATAACCACAGACAATATAGGGATTTCCCCACTGAGAAAGTCAACGCAGTCAATGTTGGTTTAAATTAGATCATGAAAATATTGGGGAAACATACTCATGTTGTCACGAATAACCATGCTACACCTATACTAGAATGTTTCACATAGTATAATCCCCCATATTATAGTGGGACAACTAATCTGGTGTTAGAAGATCAGTGAATCATGCCCCTTGAAACAATATTTTTGGCATTAAGATGTAATGAAAATGAGAAGGTAGTACAAGATGTATATTTCCTCATAGATGATTCTGATCAATGTTGGTCCTTGATCTAGAATACCATAAAGGAAGAAGAGATAGAATATTGGTAATAGAGATTTTTTAAGGAAATATTCTTTGACAAATATTTACATCATGAATAATGATGTGAAATAAAGAGGAAATTACTTAGCCTATAGAAAAGAGAAGAAGTGACTCTTGAAGAGTATGAGGCTACCATCACAAGATTAGCCCGATTTTTATAGATTAGGTATGTGATTCAAAAGAAATTATTGATCATTTCTAAGAAGGTCTTAATCCATGTTTTCGAAGGTCACCAGACACTCAAACATTTTCATCATATGATGAAATAGTATTAAGTGCCATAAAAATAGAGAAGGAATTTTCTAGATTAAATTTTTTCAATGAAATCAAGGTAGGAAGATGAATTCTAATAAACATGGTAAAAGTGATGTTCCAATAAAGAATAATGTAATGAAGCAATTTCTATTATTAAAGAACTACAAAAAAAGTCATCTTGGGAAATGCTTGAAAGGCATGGGATTTTTCTATATTTGTGGATAGAAGGGTCTTTGATCTAGTGAATGGAAGGGGAATATACAAGTCAATGATATTCAATGCTATAATATTTGAGAGATGAGACACTACACAAATGAGTTTCCAAAGAGCCAAGGTAACTTTCCTCAAAAAGGCCATGAAAGCAAAGACAAGATTATGTGATTACAACAACAGAGGTTGAATTCCTAACGATGTGGTGAAAGGTTTTTTAATTTTTTCTCCAAACCTATCCAATGCATTATTTTATTTTTGTTCATCGCATTCATTTATATCTTCCTAGTTTTGAAGGAAAATTATATGTGTAAAATTTGATTTAATAAATTAGTTGGTAGTCAAAATTCTAAGGAGATGTATCATTGCAACAAAGATTTGTTTATCATTCCCCCTCATGACACATAAATGTGCTTTAGTTTCTAAATATATCATCATACCAATGATTGAATTTGATATAATTCTCGATATGAATTGGATACAAATTTTTATGCAAATATCTATTTCAAAAATAAGGAAGTTAATATTTTTTAGAATAGTGTATAATTCCATATCTTTAGAGAAGAAACCTCGACATACGATTCTTATCTAGATACAAAATTAGTATATCTGCTAAATGAAATTATTGGAGAATAAGAGATAAAATTATATATGGGTGAGGAAATAAATCATTAAATTGAATAAATTTCTATTGTGAAAGAATACATTGATTTATTTTGATAGGATTTACCTGGACTTCCTCTAGAGCGGGAAGTTGAGTTCTCTATAGATTTAATTCCTAGTGAAAGACCTATATCAAAGGATACCTATTGAATATCCTCTATAGAATTAGAGGAGCTAATGAAACACCAAGTTTAATTAAGTGACAAATGATTTATTCATCCTAGTTTTTTCCCATGGGGAGCCCGTGCGCTCCTTGTCAAGAAGAAAAAAATGGATCAATGAGGCTATGCATTGATTACATGGAAATTAATTCTATTGCAATAAAGAACAAGTATCCTCTTAAAAAATTGATGATTAATTTGATAGAATTCATGGATCCCAATATCCTTTAAATATTTACCTTCGATCTGGATATCATCAGCTGTGTGTGAGGAAGTTAATATTACAAAAACAATATTTTGAACCAGGTATGCACATTACGAGGTTAAAATAATGCCTTTGCTACTCACTAAAGCACACTATATTTTCGTGGATATAATGAATAGAGTTTTTAAGGAATATATTGATGACATTGTTGTGGTATTTATCAAAGTTCTTATGGTATAATTCAAAATATATGAGGACCATGAGAATCACTTGTGGGATATTCTAAAATCTATTTTAAGAAATGAATAATATGGGAAGTTCATCAACTGATAATTTTTGGGTCAATCAGTTTCTTTTCATTTCCATATTATCTCTAATGATGGAATCTTAGTTGATCATGCAATGAAAAAGGCAATACAATAATGTCCCATGACAACGAACATAACTGAGGTATGTTGTTTTATTGTCTTAGCAGGTTACTATCAGTGCTTATTTTAAAATTTCACCCAATTGGAAAACTCACTAACCAAGAACACACATAAAGGGGTTAGTTGAAAGAACCTACATAATGCTCTGTATAATTGAAAAAATAATATTGGTCAATGCTCTAATTTTGACTCTTCCTTTTGGAAAAGATGGATTTGTGATATAGAGTGATGCAACACATAAAGTACTAGGTTGCATCCTTATGCAAAATGATAAAGTTATTGCTTATGCATCAAGGAATTTGAATACTCATGAGAAAATTTTCCGAACTCATGATCTTGAGTTAGAAACTATAATCCATTCTCTAAAAATATGGAGACATTATCAATATGGTGAAATATGTTAGATATATATGGATAAAATTAGTTTGAAATACATCATTACATTGAATAAACCCAACATGAGGAAAATGAGATGGCTTGAGTTACTAAAAGATTATGATGGTTCAAAACACTACCCCTAGAGGAATGGAGAATAAGGTGGCATATGTTTTAAGCGGTAATGATCATGGACTTATGACCCAAATGAGGATTGAATGAGATCATGTATTCAAAGATGTACTAAATATGGATATAGGAATTATTATGGAAGTGTAAAATCTCATATTACAAATTATTTCTAAACAGTCATTAATAGAGAAGAAAAAAATCTCTCAATATGATGATTAAAATCAAAAAAAATAAAACTTTTAAGAAGTAACATTGGTAGACATTGTGTACGAGGATGGTGTTTTGAAATTTGGGAATAGGTTATGAGTTCCATCAGTACCTATGCTAAAAATGGAACTATTAGATGATGATCAAAGCCCAAATTTCTCTATACCCCATGGTAGCATTGATATGTATAGAGATCTGAAGAAACATTTTGTTTAGATTACATGAAGCGATAAATTGATGACTATGTGTCAAGGTGTCTAGTTTGTCAATAAGTTATGGTCGAGAGACAAAATCCCAGAGGTTTAATGGATCCTATAGTGATTCCGAAGTTGAATTGTGATGAAATTATTATTGATTTTTCCACAGGACTACCGAAAAAACCTAGATGGAATGAGTAAATATGGGTAATTATTGATTGTCTCAAAAAATAATAACATTTCATTGTTGTAATAGAGGATTTACCACTTGATCGTCATGAAATAATTTATATTAATGAATTTGTAAGTCTTCATGGTTCACCTATACCAATTGTGTCCAATTGATATCCATAATTTACATAAATATCATGGAAAAGAATCCAGATCGTTTTTTATACTGAGATTCATAGGAGTACTGATAATCACCACCAAACCAACGGACAGTCTAAAAGGACTATTCAAACACTGGAAAACATGTTGAGATCATTCTCTATGGACATTCGAGGTATGTGGGATCAATAATTTCTTTGGGTGGAATTTTCCTAGAATTATAGTTTCCCTTATAGAATTCAAAAGCAACCATACGATGATTTATTTGATAAGAGGTTTAAAACTCCAACTTGTTGTGATGAAGTTAGAGAGAGGAATCGTATATTCCCAAAACTTATTAAAGAGACAACTGTAAAGGTAAATAAAATTCAGGCCTATATAAAAGCATACCAGAGTAGGAAAAATAGTTATGCTAAAAAACTGATAATGGATTTGGAATTTCAAGCTGGAGAACAAGTATTTATAAAAGAATCTCTGTGGAAGGTTGTATTAATGATAGGTAGGAAAGGGAAACTAAGCCCCAGGTACATCAGACCATTTGAATTTCTGGAGAGGATTAAAACTGTATCTTACGATTTAGTGATTCCATCAAGACACTCCAATTTTCATAATGTGTTCCATGTTTCATTGTTAAATAAATACATACCAGACCAAATGCATGTACTCACCTATGATGAAATACATATGGAACCAGATTATTCATTTTGTGAAGAGACTATCGATATTTTTGACACAAGGGTGCATATATTGATAAATAAGACAACTCGAATAGTAAAGGTTCATTGGAGAAACAATAATATAGAGTAATAAACATGGGAACATGAGAATGTTATGAAGAAGAACCACCCACATCTTTTTAGGGAGTAATATACATGAAATATTTCATAGATGAAACATCTAATGGAGGGAAGAATATAACACCCGAAACATTTTATAGTATGTTTCTCTAAAATACTTTTTATTAAATAGATAAAATATATTTTATGAAGCATTATGTCTCTGTGAAATAACAGTAGGATATTTATAAGAGAAATTCTAAACCTATCCAATAATCATAAATTTTCCACAACTATGTTTTTAATTTTAAAAAATGGTCATATATGGTTGTGATCAATATGTTATTTGGAGTCACATAAAACCAACATATTTTCTCTGATTAATAGTAATATAATCTTATGAATAGTGATATCAATTGTAATATGACCGTTATGAATAGAAAATCATATTATAATTTTATTTTCATAAGGTTATATGGTAAAGAAATTTTGATTAATTTTTCAAGGTGTTAAAAAATGGGTTATAGATTTATAATTGTTATTTTAAAAAAATTTATGATTTTATTTAGAAAATAATATAAGAATATTTCGAAAATTATTTTCAAAAAATGAACTTCATTTTCGAATTCTACATGTCAAAAAATGATTAGGTTTAATTTGTGGTTTTTTTTCTAAAATACATGAATTTTTTGTGAATAGTAAAAATACAATTTTGAGTTTTCAGTATGTTTAATTGCATCTTAATGATAAAATAATTAATATAAAATTCTAGTCAACATCTGTATAGAAACACATGACATGAGGTGTCCAAATGGGAAAATATCATGGGAAAATTTGATCGAAAATCCCATTGTTGTTCAAAAAAACACTAATGAGATGTCCTTTGAAATATAAAAAAATCCCTCCCATTTACTCTAAATATCCACTAATTCCTTTGTTTTAATTCTTTCTATTCTCATTTTCCTCTATTCTCTAGTATTTTTACCTCTCTAGGAGTCCTCCCAAGGTTTCCACAATCCCCCAAGGTTCCAACCCTCATGTTTTAGGAGTCACTCTACAAGGTAAGGGAATCTACCACCCTTATCCTTTTAAAGATTTCATTATTTGTTATTATATTTTATATTAAATTTTATTATGTTAGTATATGTCATTAAATATCCCCCATTTTTTCATATTATGTAATAATATTTAGATACCTCTTTTCTCTCATCCAAATATTTTATGAATTTTGTAAGTGACGGTGTTAGGCTGTCGAATTTTCGTGAGAGATTTCTTAACATTTCTTTTATTTCAAATTACTTTATTTTTAATTTCATTATTCATATAACCTCATCCAAATGAAATTATAATTAAATTACCTTAAATTAAATGAAAATTTATTATTCTAATATAATATTTCATCATAATCATGCCCCCCCTCCTATTATAATAAATATGAAAATATTATCCAAGGTGTGTTAATTTATCACAGTCAAGGATGACTGTTTATAAATATTTATTACCATCTCCAATTATGGTCATGAAACCATTTTTTTGGTGAAAAATATTATAATATATGTATTTAATCTTATTTAATGTTCTGTAATCCTTTCCCATTCATAATATAAAATAATGATGCCAAACAAGTTCATTATGACCAAAACAGCCAAGTTAATCAAGGAGTTTATCATTATCTTTTATCAATCAAGTCATCCTCATAGTATGAAACCCAAAATCATTATAAGATCCTTTATATCTCTGTAATTTCACATATAATGTATTTTAATAATTCTTCTATGTTTTAACACATTTCAAACAAACTTCCATTCATGAATACGAGTTGACCAATCATGAAAACTAAGGAAGAAAATGCTTCCAAAACAATAAAATTAATCCTCTTAGACCCATTAAAAAGGCCATGAATGAAGATAATAAGGTTACAATAAATAAATTATATGTAGATGATGTATTTTAGTTATTAATTAATGATTATAATTTTATTATTCATATAATTATGATCAATTGAAGAACCCATTCAGGAATAACATAAGGGGATTATTATCTCACATTTAATTCCATGATGTTTCCACTACTCACCACTTATTTATTTCATTTGGTGTATTGTTTAATGATATTTGATATATATTATTATTATTATTATTATTATTATATTCATGGTATTATTTTATTCAATTGGTTGTTATTATTTTATGGTCATACAAATCGATTGATTACAACATAGTAAGGGACATCGTCTCAATTTTCATTTCATTGTCATTTACATGGTATTGTGCACCTAATCTTTCTTACACTAGTATAATAAAGGCCTTTAGTGACCTCCAAAAGCATTCGCTAATGGACTTTAGAGGCCTCCTAGAATCTGCCAAATGGAGTACGCTTTAGTCACGTCGCTATTGATAATAGCATCGCCCATATGGTCATCACTATAGAACAGACGACATAGACTATAGCGACCACCAAATGGTGGTCTCTTTAAGTGATATCAACGATTCCTAAAGCATCCGAAAAATAGAGAAAAATATAGCCCATTTTGGATTTGGCTATAGGGACCATCATATGGCGGTCACTATAGGAGCTGCCGATATCACCTATAGCGACCCCCAAATGGGGGTCATTATAGGCTTTATTTTTCAAAAACAAGTGTCATCAATACAATAAAATACCCTATATTTAAAAATAAAAAAAACCTTTTCAAATAATCTAAACTCATACGTGAATAAATATTTTCTGATCATCATCTTCTAAACATCCACATCCATCATTGAATATAACTATATGGAAAAATTTAATAAAAAAATTAATACTGGAAAAAACATCCAAACAAATAATTGAAATGAAATAACATGTATTTCAATTCATGCTTACTATAATAGATCAAAAGTCTTTGATTTTTACAATATATTTATAAATTTTAATACCTTTTTAAAAATGTAAAATTGTTAATTCTATGGATCTAATCAGAGAACATTTCCGATAGATGTTTCCTATGATGAAAAATAGCACAAATAATAATTAGAATGTTGTTCTATGAGTTAAATTCAATTCTATGTCATTCCATATGCATTTGACTGTTACACACATGTTTTTGTCGTTTATGGCACTAGAAGTGTGTTTTCATTCACCGTGGTCACAAAACACCTCTGAATGGCATGTGGTCTCCTAGACCATTTCACAATTCACTCTCTGGTTATTGTCGCCTGATTTCATGGCTTTCTGAGGTCATTCGGCCGGTTTTGACCTCCACATTCACCTTTCTCAAGTGCTCTAAACACCTAAAAAATCATAATCAGATGTACCACGCAAACCGCGCGTATGATTGAAGTTATGTCTCCACATATATGTCACAAAAAATAATTAGAATGGTGTCCTATTATTTCACATCATTCGGATGTCCTTCAGTATGCATTTGACCGTTAATCGCCTCTTTTGGTCATTTATGGCCCCAGAACTATGTTTCTGGTCACCATGGTCACACGACACCTCGGATTGACTTGTCATCAACCCGTGTATTTCTAAATTCACTTGTCAGTTTTTTCCGTCTGATTTCATGACATTATGAGGTTGTTTGGCCGGTTTTTTCCACCCCACACACCATTTTCCTGCGCCCAAACTCTGAAAATAGACATATTCTGTCGTACTGCACAAACCGAAAATCCGATTGACATGTCATCTCTGCATACACGTCATAAAAAAAATTAAATATTTTCCCATGATTTCAAGTAATTCTGATGTCGTTCGGTATGAATTTGACTGTTAAACGCCTCTTTTGGTCATTTATGGCACTCGAAGTGTGTTTTCAGTCGTCGCGGTCACATGAAACCTCTGATTGACGTGTGGTCTACCCAACCATTTCACAATTCACTCTCCGTTTGTTGTCTCTTGATTTCAGGGATTTTTGTGGTTGTTCGGATAGTTTTTCCCACCTCACACACCATTGTCAAGCATACCAAACACCGAAAACACTCATATTCCACAGTACCGTGAAAACCGCAGGTCCGATTGATATAACATCTCTGCGTACACGTCAAAATTAATATTTATACAATTTTAGTGTGATTTCAAGTTATTACAATTACGTTCGGTATGCATTGGATCATTACACGGTTGTTTTGGTCGATTATGGCACTAGAAGTACATTTTCGGTCACCACAGTCCCATGACACCTTTTATTGACGTGTGGTCTACCCAACCACTTTAAAATGCCCTCTTTGGTTTTCATCGCCTGATTTCACGTCATTCCGAGTTCATTTGACTGGTTTCGACCACCCCATGCACCTTTGTTAAGCGTGCCACACACTGAAAAAACATATATTCAGTTATACTACTCAAACCGCACATCCAATTGACGTTTCGTCTCCGAGTACATGTCAGAAAAAATAATTAAACTGTTTTCTTATGATTTCATGTCATTATAATTTATTTCGGTATGCATTGGACCGTTAGACGCCTGTTTTGGTCGTTTATGGTGCCAGAAGTGATTTTTCAGTCACTACAGTCACACAACACCTCTGATTGACATGTGGTCTACCCGACCATTTGACAATTCACTCGCCATATTTTTTGTCTGATTTCATTGCATTCTGATGTCGTTTGGATGGTTTTCACCACCCCGCACACCTTTCCCATGTGCTCCACACACCAGAAAAACACATATTCAGTCGTACTGCGCAAACCACACATCTGATTGATGATCTATCTCCTATTACATGTCATAAAAAATAATTAAAATGTTTTCCTATGATTTCAATTCATTTTGACGTCGTTCATTATGCATTTGACAATTAGACGCCTGTTTTGGTCGTTTGTGGCACCAGAAATGCGTTTTCAGTCATCTCAGAAGCATGACACCTCTAATTGACATGTGGTCTACCCAAAAATTTCAAAATTCACTCGCCGATTGTTTTCTTCTGATTTGATAGTATTCTGAGGTCGTTCAGCCAGTTTTGACAACCCCATGCACCTTTATCAAGCGCTCCAAGCACCGAAAAAAAAATATTCAACTATACAGTGCAAACCGCACATCTGATTGATGAGTCATCTCAGCGTACATGTCCCGGATAATAATTTGAATTATTTCCTGTGATTTTAATTCTTTCCGATGTCGTTAGGTATGCATTAGACCGTTAGATGCCTGTTTTGGTTGTTTATGGCAACAAATGTGCGATTTCATTCACCTCGATCACAAGACACCTCTGAATGATGTGTGGTCCTCTTGACAGATTTACAATTCACTCTCCAGTATTTTTCACCTAATTTCATGGTATTCAGTGGTCGTTCATCTGGTTTTGACCACCCCACAAAACTTTTTTAAGCGTTCCAAACTCCAAAAACACACATATTCATTTTTACCATGCAAACCACATGTCCTATTGACAAGTTGTCTCTTCTTACACATCACAGATAATAATTAGAATGTTTTCATGTGATTTCAAGTCATTCCGATGTCATTTTGTATGCATTTGACCATTAAACGTCTGTTTTGGTCCTTTATGGTACCAGAATTGTGTTTTTGGTCACCACGGTCACACGACACCTCTGATTGACGTGTGGTATACCTGACCATTTCATGATTGACTCCCTAATTGGTGTTTCCTAGTTTCATGGCTTTCTGAGGTCATTTGGCTGATTTTGAGCACCACACACACCTTTTTTGAGCACGACAAACACCGAAAACACACATATTCAGCCATACCATGAAAACAACAATTCCAATTGACATGACATCTCAACTTAAACATCAAAAATAATTTCCATAATTATTTTATACGATTTCAAGTAATTCTGTTGTCGTTCGGTATGAATTTGACCCCTAAACTCCTCTTTTTGTCGTTTATGGCAATAGAAGTGTGTTTTCGGTCACCACGGTCACACCAATCCTATTATTGATGTTAGGTCTATCCAAACATTTCACAATTCACACTATGAATGTTTTTTCTAGATTTCATGGAATTATGAAGTCGTTTGGCCAATTTGGACCACCCCATGGTCCTTTGTCATGCACGCCATACCCGGAGAAAAAACATATTCAGCCGTACCATGAGAACCACACATCAGATTGATGTGACATCTCTGTGTACACATCACAAAAAATAATTAAAATGATTTCCTGTGATTTCAAATCATTTTGAAGTCGTTTGGTATGAATTTGACTATTAGATGCATTTTTTGGTCGTTTGTGGCACCGAATGTGTGTTTTGGTCACCACAGTCACACGACACCTTCGATTAATGTGTGGTCCGCCCAACCATTTTACAATTCACTCTCCGATTGTTTTCTTCTGATTTTATGGAATTATGAGGTTGTTCAGAAAGTTTTGACAACCCCACACAACTTTCTCAAGTGCTCCACAGACCAAAAAACACATGTTTAGTCGTACCGCACAATACGAATGTCTGATTGACATGTGGTCTCTGCGTACATGTTATGAAAAATAATTAAAACCTTTTCCAGTGATTTCAAGTCATTAGGATGTTGTTCGGTATTCATTTGACTGTTAGATGCCTTTTATGGTCATTTATGGCACCAGAAGTGCTTTTTCGGTCACCGCAGGCACACAACTCCTCCAATGAACGTGTGGTCTACCCGACCATTTCACAACTCACTCGCCAGTTGTTTCCTTCTGATTTTATAGAATTACAAGGTCATTCGACTAGTTTTGACCACCCCACACACCTTTCTCTAATGCTCCAAACACTGAAAATACACATATTCAGCTGTTCCATGTAAACCGCACATCCGATTGACATTTTCTCTCCATGTAAAAGTCACGAGTAATAATTAAATTTTTTTCTTATGATATCAAGTCCTTACAATGTCGTTCTGTATGAATTAGATAGTTAGACACCTGTTTTTGTCATTTATGGCAATGAAAATGCGTTTTCGGTCACTGCGGTCACACGACACATCTGAATGACGTGTTCTCTACTTGAATATTTTACAATTAACTCTCCAGTTGTTGTTTCCTTATTTCATGGAATTATAAGGTCATTTGATTGGTTTTGACCACCCCACAAACCTTTTTCTAACACACCAAACTCCAAAAACACACATATTCAGCCATACTACGCATAACACTCATTTGATTGACATGTCATATAAGGCCCGTAAAATTCAAGGAAAATTTTTTCTTATTTTCTTTGGGATTTTACAAGAATGCAGTTTCAGACGGCACTTGATTCTGAGGCCCGGTGTGCCCGGAATTTCTATTCGAAGTTTAGCTCGGGTACGTTCAGTGAACGAACGAGCGGGAATTTCCAACTTTTGAACTGGTGCTCGGAATCGAATTACGAGGGCACCGATGGAACCATAGCGCTGGTAATTTTTTAGGAACGCTTAATCCGGAGTTTCGTTTACCCGAGGGAAGTTGATAAAAATTGTGGAAGCTAAAAAAAATATAGCAACTATTTTTATTTTTACTCTTAGTGTTTAATCCTTTGGATTGAAGTTGGGTAACTACCCAACCTCCCTTGGGAGGTTATGAGGGCGGTGGGGCCCACACGAACCCCACCCCTTCATATCCTCTAACCTCTTCAACTCCAATTAATTTTGTTAACATAAGTTTATTAACTTATGGAATTAATGAGGTGAGTTAGTGTGGAATTCAAACACTTGAATTTCAAAATCCTTGATGTGTTAATAAAATAAGTTAAGAACATATTTTATTGGGTTGGTGTTTAGTTGTTTGGGAGCCTTTGGAGAAAAAGCTAAGGAAGTCTTGATTTCTTCATTCTCTTTGACGAAGAACGCGAAGAACGAATGATCTACGATGTGGAGCGCCGAGCCCTCGGAGACCGTCTTCCGCGACACCGACCCGCAACGTGACGTCTTCTTCCACGACGTTTTTCTTCCGCGACGTCTCTTTTCACGACGGTTTTCCGCGACTAAATCATCGTCAACGTCTTCGAATCCTCTCCTTGCGATGCCGATGTTCGTCATCTCTTTTATCAAGGTAGGGGTTTATTTAATTTAATTATTTTCGTTCATCATTTATAGTTTGTCATTCTTCGTATTTATACGACCAAATGATAACGAATAACAAGAGGGGGCCGAACCGCACAAACACGGCCGACCCTACTCATTTATCCTTGTCTTATTCTTTTTGGTTTGGACGGAATGGCGTGGTGCCGTCACACCACGCGGGATCGTACGACAAGTAAAGTGTGGCGCCGTCGTGCCACGCCGTGAAGTTGAACAAGGACGCGACACCGTCGCGTCGCGTCGAAGAAAATTGAAGACACAGCGGCCGGAGTGGGGCCGCGGCGGAAGGGCGTGGTGCCGACGCACCGTGCCGGACAAAACAAGTCGCGGCCGGTTCTGGGCCGCGGCAGAGCAGGGTGACCGGCAGCCGGTTTCGGGCCGCCAATGTCGGCGAAGGAGGAAGGACCTGTCATCCGGTGCAGGTCGGCCGAACAAAAGGAAGCCGGGGGAATTAATTCCCCCGGCCGGATTACAAAAAATCCCCCCATTAAAGGCGGGGAGCGGTTACACTAGGGGGGCAGGTGCCACCCCCCCTGCCAAACGGCTCGGCCGTTGGCCGAGCTGGTTGGCGCGCAGGGCTAGCTGTGCCCAGGCCGGGGCAGGCCGCGCCGTACCGACCGGGCCAAACCACGCCGGGCCGGGCCACGCCCAGACAGGCCAGTCCAATCTAGACCCAGGGCGGGTTGACCCGGTTCGGGCCGACCGGGAGGTCTCGGGCCGGGTCGGTCCGGGCCCAAAACCCCCGTTTTCGGATCGTCTTCGGTCTTTTGCCCATATCATGGGCTACGGACCTCCGATCGACTCACCATAAATTGAGATGTGATCCTTGAATCGAGACGGTCGTTTCAGTATATCGCACTCAAGGTTTCAGAATACATTGAGTTCAGCCGGGTTGGTTCGTACACGAAACCAAACGGACCCTCGGAGTGGAAACACTCATATCATAATCTCCAGACGTCCAATTGACGTGTCGTCGACCTTGTTGGTTTCCTCTTAGTGAGACGGATCTTTTGGCTTACTCCACCCAAGTTTTGTACGTAGGTGGAGTACGGTCGGTTTGGTTTTGCTTTAGAAACCAACCAGGCCCCTGGGACGAAAAAGCCAATAACTCTCAGACAGGGCGTCCGATTGACGCGCCGTCTATGACGTTGAGTTCCTGTTGACGATACAGAACTTTTTGATACATCAACTCTGGACTATGTGTCAGTTGATGTATCAAACTCTCGGCTCGTGGAGCGGACCCTCCCGAACGAGCTTGTTGTGTGCGGAAACCCTAGAGCTGGCTGCGACTGCTACTGTGACTGCGACGACGACTGTGCAGAGATCCTCAGTGGATTCGACGACGACGACTACAACACTCAGCGATCCTATGTGGATCAGTGCTACCAATCCTGTGCGGGTCCGATCCTATGTGGGTCAGCGCTCAGCGGTTCTGTGTGAGCAAGCACCTACAAATCCTGTGTGGGTCCGATCCTGTGTGGGTCATTGCGGGGGTTAGTACCTATCGATCCTTTGTGGGTCCGACGACTTAGATGGATCAATGATCATCTCTATCGCCTTTTAAAGAAGTATACCTGTGTGAGCTGAATCCTGTTTTACTTTCCTGTGTGGATTGTGTTGTGCTACCTGTGTGGATTTACGTTTGCTTTCCTATGTGGACTGGGTTGTTCTTGGGATCGGAGGCTGGAGCGTATTGGAATTGATGACTTAGGTATATGTATGGGCATATACCTAAGCAGTGCCGGTTGTTACTTCGTGATTTTATCTTTCCTTTTTGGTTTATCCTTTATGGATTTTGGGAGACCATCGGGGGTCTCGGGGTCCCTACTGAGTAGCTTATACTCTCCCATGCACGGTCTATGCCCGCACTACGTTGTGTTGGTTGCAGACGATGAACAGCATTGATCGTGGTTGAGGCTTGCAGAGGAGGACGGTACCTGGAGGTGGACCACTGGGCAGAACATACTCGGAGCGGACGACAAAACCCGAGGAGCAGTGGAGCTATCTGTACCCACCCTTCAGGTGGGATTTTCAGTGGACATCTCGACATTACGGCTTTACTTTTCAGTTGATGTTTTCCATTTCCAGTTGTACTTTACTTTCAGTTTGGGTTTGTATACTGGCCCATTTAATTTTCCACACTTACTATTGTACCAGCTTTTACTTAGTGTTACTTCTTCTGTTGCTTACTCTGTGGTGTTTGTTTACTTTATAAAGGCAATGCCATCCCTTTTTACTGGATTTACGCCTTGGTGCTAGTCACTAGCCCCTGGCCTATGGAAGGCGTGCTTGGGGTAGTCACGACATGGGCACTGAGGACGGGTTGTGACAAATTGGTATCAAAGGAGTTCGGTTCTACCACAGAACTTGGGACTCTGATCTTTTTCTATGTGATGCAATAGTGTTTAGCGTATTGGGTGTGGTTATCAGTCCAGGGAGACTAGTGTTGGTGCGGCAGCTGACGTATCTGTACACCAGGATCCTGACTTCTGATTTCTGACTTAATGCATGAAAACATTGATTGTGTGTGTGTTTCAAGTTTTCATTGTGATTGCTTTGTGTCAGCTCACCAGGTATACTGTTCTGACCATGGCGCACCTGTTTCCTTTTCAGGATGGCCCCATGACGGCAGCCAGCTAGGGTTCCGAGAGTTGAGTGTGACGACAGCCCACTGAGCGATGAGGCCTCGGTGCAGGGCCCTTTGACAACAGTGGCACCTGCGGTAGCTCTACTCGCCGAGCCACAGATGCTTCCAGCACCAGCCGCTGACGATGCACGTCGCCTAAGTGCACTGCATGAGTTCCAGTGCCAGTGACCGCCCAGGTTCCACGGGGAGACAGACCCCCAGGCAGCCGAGGACTGGCTGGAGGCAGTGGTGAGAGTTTTCAGGTTAGTGAGGACACCCGGAGACCTCATGGTGATCCTCGCAGCGAGCCTACTACACGCGACAACGGGCCGATGGTGGAGCTTAATGATCCAGGTGCACGATGAGGCATCTCTTCTCTGGACGTACTTTGAGAGCCTCTTCCTCTCGGAGTTCGTCCCAGCCACCCCTTGTGTGGTGTGCATTTAGGAGCTTCTTCAGCTGTGGCAGGGCAGCATGACTGTCGCCCAGTACTCGGAGAGATTTACCGATCTCTCGCGCTACTCTACAGATATGGTATGTGACCCATTCATCTGGGCCCGGACCTTTGATCAGGGATTGACACACGAGATCAGGGCATCGCTGATCTTTCTCATCATTCCGACTCAGACAGGAGTACTAGAGTGATCCCTTTTGATCTAGAGTTTTCTTTATAAGTCTACACCAGCGCCGAGACCCACCGCAGGGCGGGACGTAGCAGAGTCTTCTGTAGCAGGCAGTCGACCGATGACTCATGGTTCCAAGCAGACCAGACCCTCAGGAAGACAACCTCATGACACTTGCTCAGCAGTGCGTAGCACACAGCGCGAAGCCAGTCTTTCGAGAGGCAGGCAATGCTACTCGTGCGGCGGGCAGGGCCACATGGCTCGTGATTGCCTGAACCGCCATGCTGAGGAGCAGTAGACGGTTGAGGGACCACCGAGGCAGAGGAAGAGGGTCGACCATGGCGGTCCGCATGGAGCAGGCGGACAAGGCAGAGGAGCTGGCTAAGCAGCAGGTGGTGGGCGACGCTTTTAGGCTCTACCACCACCACCACCAGGAGGTCCACCCCGACCACAGGGAGCTGGCGGGCAGAGACAGGCACATCTCCAGGAAGCGGAGGCCTACGACCACGGCGCGCCCGAGATGATTCGAGTTACTATCTGTGTCTATTCCACCCTTGCTGCAGATCTTATAGACACATGAGCGAGTCACTCTTTCATAGCAGCGGCCCTTGTTTGGAGTTCGGAGATTCCGACAGAGCCGTTGGCTCGATCATTACGGCTAGAGACTCCCTTGGGAGCAGACTCGATGATTATGAACTGGTGTTTCCAGTGTGTGCTTACTCTAGGAGGCGAGAGCTTCAGATGGGATCTTCTTTTAGTGGCGTCGAGGCCTTATGACATCATCTTGGTCATGGATTGGTTATCTACAGTCCATGCACAGATTTACTGTATTAGGCGCACGGTGCGATGTGTACGCACCGACGGGAGCAGGTTCACCTTCACCAGTGAGAAGGGAGCCTTTGCAGCACAGGATGGACTTCCGCGGTGGAGAGGACATCCCATCACTCACCAGTTGGCTAGCCTCATCCTAGGAGATATTGATGTGTGAAGTCCTAGTTTTCCTGCAGTGGTGGATTTGTTTGTGTACATCTTTCCTGATGACGTTCCAGGGCTACCTCCTCGTAGAGAGGTAGACTTTTATATCGACCTGTACCCCGGGACAACCCCGATATCGACTCCAGCATATCTAATGGTCCCTGCTGAGCTTCGAGAGCTACGGGTACAGTTCGAGGACTTGCAGGGCAAGGGGTTCATCTGACCCATTGTTTTACCCTGGGCTTCCCCAATATTGTTCGCCGAGAAGGCGGACGGGAGCTTGTGACTTTGTGTCGACTATCGTCGCCTGAACCAGGTGACAGTGAGGAAAAAGTATCCTCTACCGAGGATTGATGACCTCTTCTATCCGCTCAAGGGAGAACGATGGTTCTCGAAGATAGACCTCAGGTCAGGATATCATCAACTCAGAGTTCGAGATGAGGACATGCAGAAGACGACCTTTCGATGTCGGTATGGCCACTATGAGTTCTTGGTTATGCATTTTGGTGTATCTAATGCTCCAGTAGTGTTCATGGACCTCATGAACAGGATCTTTTAGCCATACCTCGATCGATTTGTCGTGGTCTTCATCGACGACATTTTGATTTACTAGACGACTGAGGAGGAGCACGCCTACCACTTACGGGTTGTACTAGACACACTCTGAGAGCACCAGCTTTATGGTAAGCTCTCAAAGTGCTAGTTCTAGATACGTGAGGTCCACTTCATGGGACATGTAATCTCTGAGGTGGGAGTTGCAGTGGATCTTGTGAAGATCGAGGAAGTGCTAGCTTGGGATCCACCCAAGAGCGTGATAGAGGTGCAGAGTTTCTTGGGACTAGGTGGATACTATCGGAGATTTTTGCCGGAATTCTCCAGAGTTGCGGCACCACTCTCATCTTTGAAGAAGAAGGGGAAACCCTTCGTGTGGTCAGACAGATGTCAGCAGAGCTTCCAAGAGCTGAGACAGAGATTGAACAGCGCACCTATCTTGAGGTTGCCTGAGGAGGGAGTAGGGTACGTAGTCTACTGCGATGCATCAGGGACCGGACTCGGATGTGTCCTGATGCAGGAGCGGGCTGTGATCGCTTATGGATCACGTCAGTTGAGGCTACATGAGAAAAAATATGCTACTGATGACTTGGAGATAGCAGTAGTGGTCTTTGCTCTGAAGACATGGAAACACTATCTGATGGGGGAGCACTTTACAGTATTTTATGACCATCAGAGTCTCAGACACATATTCTCTTAGAAGGACCTGAATTTGAGACAGTGGTGATTTCTCGAGTTCCTCCAGGACTATGACTTTGAGATAGTCTATACTCCTAAGAAGGGGAACGTGGTAGTCTATGCTCTCAGCAGGAGGACGGGCATTCAGCTACTTGAGGAGGCGAAAGAGATGCTATCCTCTTTGCATATATCCTTCATGGATAGAGAAGGAGTCGCATTCCGACAGTCACTCACAGTCACTCTTCCACTACTGCAGTGGGTCAGAGAGTCACAACATGGGGATGCTGACTATAAGGCACGGCGTGCTCAGATATCCTCAGGACAGGCACCTGATGGTTTCTCCTTTGGAGCAGAGCACGACGTCTTTTTCAGAGGACGTACCTTGGTACCAGTTACTTTACGAGAGGAGGTCCTGAGAGAGTTTCACACTTCTCCTTTGGCGGTACATCCTAGAGTGGCAATGATGTACCAGGATCTCAGACGACAGCACTGGTGGCCAGGCATGAAGAAGGCTGTGGCAGAGTTCGTTTCTCGATGCCTCACCTGCCAGCAGGTGAAGGCTGAGCACCAGGTACCAGCAGGCTTGGTACAACCCTTGGAGGTCCCGGAGTGGAAGTGGGACGGGATATCTATGGACTTCGTGACTGGACTTCCACGCACATCCAGAGGTCACGACTCCATCTGGGTGATTGTCGACTGACTCACCAAGTCGGCTCACTTCTTACCCATCAGAGAGCAGGGATCAGTGGAGATCTTGGGACGAATTTATGTTCTGGAGATTTTACGGCTTCACGGTGTGCCATCATATATCGTCTCCGATCGAGATGCTCACTTTACATCCCGGCTTTGGAAGTGGTTACAGGAGGCGTTCGGGACGCAGCTACGTCTGAGCACAGCCTTTGACCCTCAGACGGATCGTCAGACGGAGAGGACCATTCAGACTTTCGAGGACATGCTCTCCGCATGTATCCTCAACTTTGGTCACAACTGGGAGGACCACCTACCCTTGGTGGAGTTTGCGTACAACAACAATCACCACTCCACCATCGGGATGGAACCATACGAGGGGTTGCACGACCGACCTTGTAGATCTCTTTTGTGCTGGACTGACCCTGGGGAGTCATCACATGTGGGACTGGAGATGGTCTAGGCCACGACAGAGAAGGTCCAGGTCATCCAAGAGCGGATGAGGACAGCTCAGAGCTGGCGTAAGTCATATGCTGACAGGAGGCGGAGGCCAATAGGGTTTGAGGATGGCGACCATGTCTTCTTTTGTGTCTCACCACGACGTGGAATATGGAGATTTGGACGAGGCGACAAGTTGTCTCCACGCTTCAACGGACCCTTCCAGGTCCTTAGCATGATTGGCGAGGTGGCTTATCACCAGGCTCTACCACCTCAGTTGCACTGGGTGCAGGACGTCTTCCACGTATCTCAGCTGAGGAGATACGTTCACGACCCGATGCATATCATTGACCATGGGGAGCTTGACGTTGATGATGGGGAGACTTTTGCGAAGGTCCCAGTGGAGATCGAGGATCGACAGGAGTGGGTCCTACGTGGACGGCCGATTCCTCTAGTGCGCATCAGATGGCAGCATGGGAACCTCCAGTAGAGCACTTCGGAGTGGGAGGCTCAGATGCATGCTCAGTATCCACATTTGTTTCCGTACCTTTTGATGTATCTTTACGGGGACGTAAAGCCCTAAGGTGGGAGTAATGTAAAGACCCCTAAAATTCAAGGAACATTTTTTCTTCATTTTCTTTGGGATTTTACAAGAATGCAGTTTCAGACGACACTTGATTCGGAGGCCCGGTGTGCCCGGAATTGCTATCCGAAGTTTAGCTCGGGTACGTTTAGTGAATGAACGAGCAGGAATTTACAACTTTTGAACCGGTGCTCGGAATCGAATATCGGGGGCACCGATGGAACCGCATCGCCGGTAATTGATTAGGAACGCTTAATCCGGAGTTGCGTTTACACGAGATAAGTTGATAAAAATTGAGGAAGTTAAAAATAAAAATTTAGCAACAATTTTTATTTTTACTCTAAGTGTTTAATCCTTTGGATGGAAGTTGGGTAACTACCCAACCTCCCTTGAGAGGTTATGAGGGTGGTGGGGCCCACACTAACCCCACCCCTTCATATCCTCTAACCTCCTCAACTCCCATTAATTTTGTTAACTTATGTTTATTAACTTATGGAATTAATGAGGTGAGTTAATGTGGGATTCAAACACTTGAATTTCAAAAGCCTTGATGTGTTAATAAAATAAGTTAAGAACTTATTTTATTGGGTTGGTGTTTAGTTGTTTGAGTGGATTTGGAGAAAAAGCAAAGGAATTCTGGAGTTCATCATTCTCTTTGACGAAGAACGCGAAGAACGAACGATCTCTGATGTGGAGCGCCGAGCCCTCGGAGACTGTCTTCCGCGACACCGACCCACGACGTGACGACTTCTTCCACAATGTTTTTCTTTTGCGACGTCTCTTTTTGCAACGATTTTCTGCGATGAAATCACCATCAACGTCTTCGAATCCTCGCTTTACGACGCCGACGTTCGTCATCTCTTTTATAAAGGTAGGGGTTTATTTTATTTAATTATTTTCATTCGTCATTTCTAGGTTGTTGTTCTTCGTAGTTATATGACCAAATGATAACGAATAACAATAGGGGGCGGGACTGCAAAAACACATCCGACCCTTCTCCTTTATCCTTTTTTGATTCTTTGTAGTTGGGACAGAATGGCATGGTGTCGTCGCAGCACGCTGGATCGTACGACAAGTAAAGCGCGGCGCCGTCGCGCCGCGCTGTGAAGTTGAACAGGGATGCGACACCGTCGCGCCATGTCGAAGAAAATCAAAGACACCACGGCCGGAGCGGGGCCGTGGCGGAAGGGCGCGGTGATGACGCACCGTGCCGGACGAACCAAACCGCGGCCGGTTCCAGGCCGCTGCGGAGCAGGGTGACCGGCGGCCGGTTCCGGGCCACCGGTGTCGGTGAAGGAGGAAGGACTGGCCGTTACCGGTCCTTGTTGGTAGAACCGGCTGGCCGGTGCGGGCCTGCCGGACAAACGGAAGTAGGGGGAATTAATTTCCCCGACCGGCTTAGAAAAATTTCCCCCATTAAAGGGGGGGCTGCAGTTACACCAGGGGGGCAGGCGCCCCCCCCCCCCTGCCAAACGGCTCGGTCGTTGGCCAAGCTGGCCAGCGCGCTGGGCGCGCTGTGCCTAGGCCGGGCCGGTCCGAGCTAGGCCAGGCTGCGCCGGGCCAAGCCGACCCGGACCCGGGGCGGGTCGACCCGGTTCGGGCCGACCGGGGGGTCTCGGGCCGGGTCGGTCCGGGCCCGAAACCCCCGTTTTCGGACCGTCTTTGGTATTTTGACCATAACATGGGATACAGACCTCCGATCGATACACCGTCATTTGCGATGTGATCCTTGAATCGATATGGTCGTTTCGGTATATCGCACTCAAGGTTTCGGAATAATTTGAGTTCGGCCGGGTTGGTTCGTACACGAAACCAACCGGGCCCTCGGAACGGAAACACTCATATCTTAAGATCCGGACGTCCGATTGACGTGTCGTCGACCTTGTTGGTTTTCTCTTAATGAGAAGCATCTTTTGGATTAATCCGCCCGATGTTTGGACGCAGGTGGTGTATGGTCGGGTTGGTTTTGCCTTAGAAATCAACCGGGCCCCTGCGACGAAAAAGCTAATAACTCTCAGACCGGGCGTCTGATTGACGCATCGTCTGCGACATTGAGTTCTTGTTGACGATACAGAACTTTTGGATACATCAACTCTGGACTATGTGTCAGTTGATGTATCAACCTCTCGGCTCGTGGAGCAGACCCTCACGAACGAGGTTGCTGTGTGCGGGAACCCTTGTGCTGGCTGCGACTGCTATTGTGACTGCGACGACGACTGTGCAGAGATCCGCCGTGGATTCGACGACGACGACTACAGAACTCAGTGATCCTATGTGGATCAATGCTACCGATCCTGTGTGGGTCCCATCCTGTGTGGGTAAATGCTCAGCGGTTCTGTGTGAGCCAGCGCCTACAGATCCTGTGTGGGTCCGATCCTATGTGGGTCATTGCGGGGGTTAGTACCTATCGATCCTTTGTGGGTCCGACGACATAGATGGATCAGTGATAATCTCTATCGTCTTTCGAAGAAGTATACATGTGTGAGATGAATCCTGTTTTACTTTCCTGTGTGGATTGTGTTGTGCTATCTTGTGTGGATTTACGTTTTCTTTCCTGTGTGGACTAGGTTGTACTTGGGCTCAGAGGTTGGAGCGTATTGGAATTGATGACTTAGGTATATGTATGGGCATATACCTAAGCAGTGTCGGTTGTTACATCGTGATTGTATCTTTCCTTTATGGTTTATCCTTTGTGGATTTTTGGAGACCTTCAGGGGTCTCGGGGTCCCTACTGAGTAGCTTATACTCACCCCTGCACGGGCTATGCCCGCACTACATTGTGTTGGTTGCAGATGACAGACAACGTTGATCGTGGTTGAGGCTTGCCGAGCAGGACGGTACCTGGAGGTGGACAACTGGGCAGAACATACTCAGAGCAGACAGCGGAACCCAAGGAGTAGTGGAGCTATCTGTACCCACCCTTCAGGTGGGATTTCTAGTGGACAACTCGGTGTTGCGGCTTTACTTTTCAGTTGTTGTTTTTCCTTTCCAGTTGAACTTTACTTTCAGTTTGGGTTTGTATACTGGCCCATTTACTTTTCTGCATTTACTGTTGTACCAGATTTTACTTAGTGTTTACCTCTTCTGTTGCTTACTCTATGGTGTTTGTTTACTTTACAAAGGCAATGCCTTCCATTTTTACCGGGATTTATGCCTTTGTGCTAGTCGCCAGCCCCTGGCCTATGGAAGGCGGGCTTGGGGTAGTCATGACACGGGCCCCAAGGACAGGTCGTGCCATGTCGTCTCTGTGTACACGTCACATATAATAATTATAATGTGGTTATGTAATATCAAGTCCTTCTGATGGCATTCGGTATTCATTGGACTGTTAAACACCTCTTTTTGTCATTTATAGCACCAGAAGTGCTTTTTTGGTCACCGCGATCACACGACACCTACGAATGACATGTGGTTGGCCTAACCATTTTACAATTCACACTTTAGTAGTGGTCGCATGATTTCATGGCCTTCCGAGGTCATTCAGCAACTTTTGACCACCCCTCGCAACTTTGTCACACTCTCCAAACTCCATAAAAACCCATATTCAGCCCTAATATGCAAAATGCACGTCCTACTGATGTGTCGTCTCTGCGTACATGTGATGGATAATAATTTAAATTTTTCCTGTGATATCAAGTCATTCGAATGTCGTTCGGTATTCATTTGTCCGTTAGACGCCTTTTTTGGTCATTTATGGCACCAGAATTTCGTTTTTGATCACTGTGGTCACATAACACCTCCGATTTATGTGTCATCGTCCCAAACTTTTCATAATTCACTCACCTATTTTTGTCACTTGATTTCATCACATTCTGACGTCATTCGGCTGGTATTGACAACCCCATGAACCTTTTTGAAGTGCGCCACACACAGAAAAACTACATATTCATCCGTACCATGCAAAAATCCCATCATATTGATGTACCGTCTCTGCGTACACGCTGCAGATAGTAATTATCATGTTTTAATATAATTTCAAGTCATTATAATGTTGTTCAGTATTCATTTTGTTGTTAACACCTGTTTTGGTCGTTTATGGCACCAAAAAATGTGTTTTCCATCCCCACAGTCACACGACATCTCTGATTGATGTGTGGTCTGCCTGACCATTTCACAATTCACTATCCTATTGTTGTAACCAGATTTCATGGAATTCTGAGGTCGTTCAGCCAGTTTTGACCACTCCACAAACCTTTTTCAAGTGCTCCAAACACCAAAAACATGCATATTCATCCGTACCACGCAAACCACAAGTCTGATTGATGTGACGTCTCCACGTAAACATCAAGAATAATAATTAGAATGTTTTCCAATGATTTCAAGTCTTTACGATGTCGTTCGGTATGCATTTGACCATTAAACACCTCTTTTTGTCATTTATGGCACCAGAAGTGTGTTTTCTATCACCATTGTCACACAACACCTTTGAATGACTTGTGGTCTGCCCGAACATTTTAAAATTCCCTCTATGGTTTTTTCTCCTGATTTCATGGAATTTTGAGGTCGTTCGGCTGCTTTTAACCACCCCACACACCTTTGTCAAGCGCTCTAAACAACTTAAAAAACATATTCAGTCATACTGAACAAACCGCACCTCTGATTTATGTTTCGTCTCTACGTACAATTCATGGATAATAATTAGAATGTTTTCCAATGATTTTAGGTCATTTAGATGTTGTTCGGTATGCATTTCACCATTAAACGTCTGTTTTGGTTGTTTATGGAACCAGAACTACATTTTCGGCCACCACGGTCACACAACCCCTCTGATTGATGTGTCGTCTGCCCAAATGATTCAAAATTCACTCACTGGTTGTTTTTGCCTGATTTCATCATATTCTGAGGTCGTTCATCCCGTTTTGACCATCCCACACACATTTTTCAAAAGTACCACACACCTAAAAAACACATATTCAATCATACCCTGAAAACCACATGTCCGATTGACGTTTCGTCTCTGCATAAACATCACAGATAATAATTAAATGTTATCATATGATTTCAAGTCATTTGGATGTCATTTAATATGCAATTGATTGTTAAACGCATGTTTTGGTTGTTTATGGCACTCGATGTTAGTTTTCGGTCGACGCGGTCACATGACAACTCCGATTGATGTGTGGTATACCCGACCATTTCAAAATTCACACTCCGATTGTTGTCGCCTAATTTCAGGGATTTTTAAGGTCGTTCGGAAGGGTTTGACCACCAGACCCACCTTTTTCAAGCATACCAAACACCGAAAACATATATATTCTTCCATACCATGAAAAAAAGGTCATATTGATGTGAAATCACTGTGTAAACGTCAAGAATAATAATTATAATGATTTCATGTAATTTCATGTCATTCCGATGAAGTTTGGTATGCATTGGACCATTAAACGCCTCTTTCTGTCATTTATGGCACCCGAAGTACACCTTCGGTTACCAGGGTCACACGACACCTTTGATTGACATGTGGTCTGCCCGACCATTTAATAATTCAATCTCTGATTATTGTTGCTTGATTTCATGGCATTCTGTGGTCGTTTGGCCAGTTTTGACCACCCCATGCACCTTTGTCAAGCACGCCACACACCCAAAAAACACATATTCAGCCATAACGCGCAAAACACATATCCAATTGATGTCTTGTCTCCAAGTACATGTCAAAAAAATAATTATAATGTTTTCATTTGATTTTAAGCCATTCCAATTTTTTTTTGTATGAATTTGACTGTTAGATGCCTATTTTGGTGGTTTATGGCACCAGAAGTGCGTTTTTAGTCCCCGTAGTCACACGACACCTCCGATTGATGTGTGGTCTACCCAACCATTTGACAATTCACTCGCCATTTTTTGTTTGATTTCATGGAATTATAAGGATGTTCGGCCGGTTTTGACCACCCCACGCACCTTTCTTAAGAGCCCCACATAACGAAGAAACACATATTCATCCATACCCTGTAAACCGCACATCTGATCAATGTGTCGTCTCTACGTACACGTCACGAAAAATAATTAAAATGTTTTCCTGTGATTTAAAGTCATTCTGATGTCATTCATTTTTCATTTGACCATTTGACGCCTGTTTTGGTCATTTGTGGCACATGCAGTGCATTTTCAGTTGTCACGGTCACACGACCTCTCTGATTGACGTGTGGTCTAAGCAAAAAAATTTCAATTCACTCGCTTGTTGTTTTCTTATGTTTTCATAGCATTCTGAGGTTGTTCGACCAGTTTTGACCACCCCTCGCACCTTTCTCAAGCGCTCTAAACTCACAAAAAACACATATTCTATTGTACTACTCTAACCGTACATCTGATTGATGTGTCGTCTTAGTGTACACATCACAGATAATAATTAGAATGCTTTGAAGTGATTTCAAGTCATTCTGATGTCGTTCGGTATGCAATTGACTGTTAGACACATGTTTTGGTCATTTATGGAAACATATATGCATTTTCCATCATGAAGATCAGATGACACCTCTGAATGACGTGTGGTCCGTCCAACGAATTCAATATTGACTCTCTGGTTTTTGTCGCTTGAGTTTATGGTATTATGAGGTCGTTTGGCCGGTTTTGACCACCCCACACTCCTTTTTCAAGCGCACTGAACTCCAAAAACACACATATTCAGTTGTACCAAGAAAACAACACATCTGAATGATGTCTCGTCTCTGTATACACATAATAGATAATAATTATAATGTTTTCCTAGGAGTTCAAGTCATTCCAAAGTCGTTTAGTATAAATTTGACCGCTAAATGCCACTTTTTGTCGTTTAGGGCACCAGAAGATCATTTTTGGTCACCACTATCACATGACACCTCCGAATGACTTGTGGTCTATCCAAGCATTTGAAAATTCACTATATAGTTGTTGTCCCTTGATTTAATGGAATTCTAAGCTCGTTTGTCTTATTTTTACCACTCGATGGACATTTGTCAAGTGCACCACACAAGGAAAAAACATGTATTCAGCCGTACCGTGCAAACCGCACGTCTGATTGACAAGCAGTCTCCATGCACATGTCACGAAAAATATTTTAAATGTTTTAATGTGATTTCATGTAATTATTATTTCTTTCGGTATGAATTTGACTTTTAGACTCTTGTTTTGGTCGTTTATGGAACTAGAAGTACATTTTCAGTCATCGCGATCACACGATACCTCCGATTAACATGTGGTCTACCAGGCCATTTCAAAACTTACTCACCTATTGTTTACCACTGATTTCATGGAACTCCAAGGTCGACCGGATAGTTTTGACTACCCCACACACTTTTTTCGAGTGCTCCAAACACCGAAAACACATATATTCAGTCGTACCGTGCAAACCACACATCTGATTGATGTTCTATCTCTGCGTAAATGTCATGAAAAATAATTAGAATTTCTTCATTTGATTTATTGTTATTTGAATTGAGTTTGGTATGTAATTGACCATTAGATGCCTGTTTTGATCATTTATGGCAACAAAAGTGCATTTTCGATCACAGTGGTCACACGACACCTCCGAAGGACGTGTGGTCTGCCTGAACATTTCAAAATTAACTCTCCAGTTGTTGTTTCTTGATATCATGGAATTACAAGGTTATTTGTATAGTTTTTACCACCCCACGCATCTTTCTCAAGCACGCCAAACACTTAAAAAGCACATATTCAGTCATACCGTGCAAAACGCATGTCCGATTGACATTCTATCTACCCGACCATTTCAGAATTCACTCAGCGGTTATTTTCATGTTAATAAGTTAAAGTGTAATGTAATATATAATAATTAACAATCAGGTAAACTTTAAAGAATGATTTAAATCACAATAATTAAAAGAGTAAACCACATAAGTGTAACTAAACCTAAAGGTCTGAGAAAAATTATTAATTCCTAATTCCTTTATGATATTATGATGGTAATGGAAATTACCTCAGGAATATTAATCCTCATCTGGATCACCAATATCACTACGACTTCAACCATCTATATCCGTAGCCTACAATATATATCGAAATTATGCATCTTTATCATATATCAATAGAATTAAATATGAGTATGGTTTGTTTTATTGTTTACCAGTGATGCCATGTGTGTACCATCAACAAGATTTGCTTTATCACTTCATCGATAAGTCCTGACATCTGTGATAATCTGTCCCCATAATCTACAAGAATCTACTAAAAATTCACATCTACCTTCTGCTGCATAGCCTTTACGGCATCATTTATCTTAGTCTGTGTGTGTTTCCCTGCATCTCTGCATGCTCCCATCACCTCTGTTGTAGCAAGTATACATCGTGGGACCCCATCACCATAAGTTAAGGAATAACCATGACCATCATGCTCCACTACACATTGAAATATCTCATTTTTATGCACAGTACTATGATGTTGCTCCTCTGGAAACTCTGCTAACAGAGCTTCAAACTGAGCTTGTAGCATATAATGAATCAATGAACAAATATGAATAATTTTTATAAAATAAATATACATTTATTAGTAAATATATTCCATACTATAACACCAAAAACATTTGGATCTCCCTCCCTACGAGTCCCCACCCATATGAACATCTGATCAATCGGATCACCTTGTTGGTGTAACTATAATAAAGTGATTCACCATGTTATATTATTATATTTTTTATATATGAATTAATAGTAGATTCTAAACTTACATCTTGTATGAGATGTGACACATTTCTTGTTCCAAGTTTGGAAGGAGTGCCCTATATCTCCTGATTAAGTGAATGATGAGAAAACTCAGTCTACATTCAATGTATTTAGTTAATAGAAATATGAAAAATTAGATATTTATAGATTAAAAAGAAATAAATTTTACCATCGTTTCCACACTCAACTAAAAAGAAACCAATCCTGCCACATCATGGGATTAATGCTCGAAGGGCCTCGCTGTAGAATGTCTGGCACACCCGCAAATGGTGTCTAGTGATCTCTCTTCACCATTCCCTTGTAATCCTTCCATAAATTTTGGAATTTGGCCTTATATACATCCCAAAACTCATCTAGAAAGGATATCAAATTGTCCTATAAAAAAATTTCTAGTAGATGAAACAATAATAATAACAATATCATGAAAAATTAATCATTGAATTTACTTGAACCTCCCTCCATAATCTGTCAATCATATCCTGGGGAAAGAAGTACAATCATGAGTCGTCAAGGGGAATCTACATGGGTCTCATATCATATGGCCAAACTGACGAATCAATACAGTAGCACCTTCTCCGACTAGGTGTAATGTGTCATCAATTAACACCTCAAATTGGGCTCCAGAGTTCCAATATCGAACCCCTCTACCAGGGCCACTATGTCTGCTAGAAGATACACTAGATCCTAATAAACATAAATTGATAATTTAATAACAATATAACTGAAATTTTAATTAAAAATTTGAAAAATTTCAGGAAATAAACACAGAAAAGTACAATCAATTAATTTAGGAAAATGAAAACATACATACCGACAACATTAGGTGAACAACTCTGATCACCCCGTGACATACATAAATTAAAAAAATTATAGTTAAATCAAGAAATTTTTATACATATATAACTCATAAATATTTTTACAAAAAATATGAGGAAATAATTAAAATTTCACGAATCATGCAAGTCCATCTTATTCTATCTATTGTCCCTATGGCCCATTTTATATCTTCATCTCATACAAATACTTTTGTTTGGTCAATTGTTTGATCAAGAAATGTGGCAATGTTAGGTTCCTCTTGATCAATCAGAAAAACCCCTCTTCTAGAAATTTTCACCACAAATTTCCAATCCGAATAAATGCCAACAAAGTAAATGTGCTCTTCCTGCGATGTCAATATGAAGGGCTCATTTCTTACTCAACCATCTTTATAGATCATATTGTTAAAGTTTTATGAAGTCAATTGGAAGTTATCAAAATTCTTTTAATGAACCAAATTGACCCAATCACACCTTAAAAATATGTGTTTTGATCCACAACCATAAATAACCTCAATATTATCCCTCGACAATCCATAATAATAACCTGCACTAACATATGAACAATCAACACCACTATTTTTTGTGGCTCGATTCATTCCAAAATCTCTAATACGAAATCTATAACTGTTAGAAATGAAAGTCTTATAGAAACGAGTTGTAATAAATGGGACATCACCTAGTTGGTTGAGTTCTTCACTCACAGTATGGGTACTTAAATCACGTATCTTTTGAATCTGAAAATTTCACATAGTTCAATGGATAAATGATTGATAAAATACAACTAATTTCACTATAAAAATATTAATGAAATTATTTATACGTACATGAGTATTGAAACACTCATGAAATATATTCAAATGAGGTTTTTTGGATTTGATAGTCAGTTGGATGAGGCCTTTCATGTTTCAACTCAGTTATATGTGTACTAAATCACAACAAAATAAAAGGTAAGTAATAAAATAAAAATATAAATATAAGACACATGACCTATGAAACATACTATATCAATGGTATAACTGAAGGAGTGTTGAACAACACATATTGATGAGATTGAACCCACTCATCGTTGTGCATATCAAATGTTATTTCTTCTCCAATCGGACCCTCTTCATTCTAAGAGGGTTTATCTATCTTCATTTCAACCTCAACAATATTTGAATTATAGAAATTAGTACACTCATCCATTAAATATCCCTTGGATATTGAAGCTTCTGGATGAGTTGTGTTGTTCATATACCGTTTTAATGTATTTAAGTATCACCCTATTATATACATCCACATAAATTGCAGGGGACATCCAGTAAAGACTTCACTAGTTAAATGCACAGTCAAGTGAACCATAACATCAAAAAATGATGGTGTGAATAGTTTCCCTACATAGTGCAAGTAAAATATTATCCTACTACTTTTTCAAATCACTTATGCGGTGATTTCTTGAACATAGCTATCTGAAAAAATTAGAAACTTCTATCAACAGCTTAGTAACCTTTGTAGGTATGCAATCATGAATTGCTATAGGAATTAACTGTTTAATCAGAATATTATTATCATGACTTCTCAACCCATGTAATTCCATGCTCGTCATATTGACACGCTTGGAAATATTATTGTAATAACTAGCTGGCACCTTAACGGTCTTCAAAATTGATAGAAATGTTTGATTCTCTTTTTTACTCATTGTGTACTCTACAGTAATCATGTATGCCCTATTACCTTCACCTAGTTGTAAATGTGAAGGTTTTCTCAATCCCATTTCTTTCTAATCACTTTAAGAATTAGAATTATCCTTTGATTTCCCATTGATTCCTAAAATTGTAGACTATATATTATCACATACATTTTTTTTCAATGTGCATCACATCCAAATTCTATCATAAAATATTATAATTCCAACAAGGAAATTAAAAAAACATTGTTTCTTCCAATTATGACCGTGCTATCTATTTATGGATGGAATAGAAAGAAATAGAGGAGCCAATAAATAGTCAAAATAATACAGTGTAGGGATGTTTTCTTGTTCTAGTTGTGCACAAATTTGAACCCTAGATAGTATTTTTGGTGATGGGTAATACTCTCTATTCCAAACGAATGACACACGATCTTTTATGAACCAGTGCAATGGAGGAAGAAAGATTTTGTGACCAATATGTGCCCAATTTATGCAGTAATTAAGCCATATATATTTCATACTATTATTAAAACAAGGGAAGGGGAATTATCCATTTGTACACCAACCTGTTAAGTTAGCATACACTGGGAAAGCATTACTTTTTTATAACAAAGTGGCCCAAAGTCTAAACATTTCATTAGTTTCCAAGTCAAAAGTCATTACACAAACGTCCCAAAAAATTTTCATCTAATCAATCAAAGGTTTCATATAAACATAAGTTTTATCACCAAGTCCTCTCGGTCCATCAATTAGAATCAATAGTAAAAAATGGCTGTTTCATACATACCCATCGGGGAAGGTTGTGTGGAACCAAAACCACAGGCACATACTATGTGTTTCACCAACCATGGACCTAAATGGGTTAAAACCATCAGCTGCCAAACCCAGTCAAACATTAGGATCATCCCGGGAAAAGTTTTGGTGTCTTTGATCAAACTCATTCCATGCCAATGAATCATCCAATAGAGTTAATTTATCAACCACCTCTCTAAACGACATGTCATCAATTTAGCAATTTTAGTTGACATGAAGAATCTATTTAGTATTGGTTTTAGTGGAAAATAACGTGTCTTCTTAGTGGCAACCTTTTTCCCTTGATACAAGACTCTGTCTGGTAGAATTTGACTACCTTTATTAATATCATCAGCCTTCCACCTATATTTATAGCAAATAGGACAATTATTTAATTATACATTATCATTTCTGAGCAACAAACAATTATTGTGGCACGCATCAATGGTATCATATGTAAAACCAAGATCATCGGTCAACTTGAGAGCTAGATAGAATGACTCTATAATCTTCAGTCCAGTAGGGAGTACCTTCTTCAACAATACCAACAAAATGTTGAATGAGATGTCTGACCACAAGTTCAAGGCCTTTAAGAGAAAAAATTCAACGATCAATGAAAATTTACAAAATTTACTGCATCAATGATATAATTTTGTATGAGCAACATCAAGAATATCATATAATTTCAATGCTTCTCCATCTGAAGAAGAACGAGGATTACTCGATCCAATGTTGTCATTTATGACATTACTGTCTTTAGGATGAAACTGTAGCATCATATCATTGATCATTATGTTTATCGGATCAACTATCCTCGAATCAACATCGATATGAATATTTTCTGATTGATGACATGAAATAGACTCTTCTCCATGACGTGTAGAAGTTTTATAGTTTTTTAGAAATCCATTAAAAAATAGATGTTCTCTAACACTCTCTAATTTGAAGAGATATCTATTTTCACATTTTCTTCATGGAAAACTAATTAAATCTCTTTTAAATTCGTTGGTGAAATCCATAAATCCCTTAATCCCATCATAATATTTAGTATAAAAACTATCTTTCATATCAGTCCAGCTATTATCAATATATATATTTAATAGAATGGAAATAATTTAAATATATTATTTAAATTAAAAAAAATTATCATTCAAACATAAAAACCAATGTGTTCAAATCTATTTTTACGGACAAAAAATATTCCTACAGGATCAGTCCTGAATAAAAAATATTCCCGCTAAGAGGTCTCATTTGAAATAAAATTTTCATAAATAACCTAAATAACATATTTTGGAAGCCAAAAAATAACTTACCAGTTGAGGACTCGACTGCGATTAATGGGGTGCGACTCGATTGTGGATCCATGACGGCACAACCGCTTGACGATAGGGGTTCGATGAACAGACTCAAAAGGGGTGTAACTACTGGACGAAACTGGGGAGCGGTTCAAAAAGGAAACTATATAATTAAAAAATACAAATTAGAAAAAAAATTAATTATTTATGGTGAAATATAGGTTTTTCGTCTAGAAATGGGGATGACCTTGTTTTTTTAAGGTTCAAAAATTCCATTCGGTTTCTAACGGGTTTATTCATAGAACTGGAAACACACAATGAATCTATATCCATTTGGACCTACTTTCCAAAGGTAGGTTCTCATTAGTTGTTGACTGATGAGGCTTAAGAATTATCATTGGTTGAGAGGATGGAAGGTCAGGCTCATCACACCTTTTTGGGGGGAATTATTTCCAACTCTGGGACTCTCTTATAGATTTAAGTTAGGTTCCCAAATCATTATTAATTCACCAATCATGAAAATTAGTTTTCTGTTATATTTGGAAATCAATGATTGATATGTATGAGATTTAGAGAATCTTTTATAAGTATTTGAGGATCGTCATCAGTGGAGAATCATCTGTATGTATTAGATATTCATAGTAATTGGTATCCTTCAATACATTATATAAAAATCTGTTGGTCATTATGATGACCGTACTGGTTTTAAAGCCACCTAGTGGGGAACTTGATGTTTATTGTCATTAAGAAAGGCAGGGATTATTTCAGAGTTAGGATTGTACCCACAGATGGGCTACCTGTATATCCTCATTAAAAAGCAATTAGAACAAACATAGTTTGATAAAAATGATATAGATTAACATCATATGGGATAGAAAATAATTAATGAATGATGGGCTTGAACTTTAGGAAGGCTTCCTATGTACTCTACTTTTAAGACAGAGATCAAAGTCTATGTATTTCGGGTGAAGAAATACGAGGATTATGAACGGTTAAAGGCCCAAAAAGAGATGTGGTGATTACTTTTACACTCTAAGCTCACGTGATTCATGCTCGGTGTGAGAAACAAGAGGTGTCATTAATCTTGGTGATTATGCCACGAAAGATGCAGTCATGAGAAGTGATGTGGGGCTTACATATGTATGACTAACCATGCAGATGAAGACAAAGACTTACTTCAGGAAAGAAGCCCGGGAGCAGTGTCTATAAAGGTATTTGTACATAATGGAGATTTGAAGTATTAACCCAGGGCTTACAACTAGGAAGGAGGACCAAATAAAAAGAAATTATGATTAGGGTTTACTCTTTAAGAGGATGCCCAATGTTTAAGGGAACTATGACTGGGCTCACTCTTGAGAAGGAAGCCCAGGTTAAAGGGACTTATAACTTAAGTCGTACTCTTGAGAAGGAGGCCCAAATTAAAGGAATTGTGATTGGAGATTATTCCTGAAAAGGAATCCCAAACCAAGGGAACCTAGGGCTTACTGTGATGAGGATTCTCTAAAATAAAAAGATCTTCTCATCTTAAAGGACGATGTTACATGGAAGAAAACTCTAACTGTTGTGACATAAATCTTGTAAGTCATGAGGTTTCGGGAGATGTTCTCACAGAACACCTTCTAGATAAGGAAGCCAACAAAGGGATCATGCCCTAAATGGCTTTGAAAAGGGGTTCGAGGTCAAATATCATGAAGATGAGAGGTGAACGGGAGAGAGGCACCCAAATGAATTTTGTTTGCAAGTCTTGGCCATGAAAGTGTACTTGCACGGAATGTGTTCACCTAGGTGACGAAGAATATATAGGGTAATACTTGGGTGAGACTTAACTCAAGCCTTCAGTATTATCCTAAGATGTTTCCAAAAGTGCAGCGAGCAAGTTTCATCAAAAGGGTAGGGCAGCGCTCAAGTGATTCCACTTTTAAGGAGGTCTAGATACTTAGGCACACAAGTATTGATGAATTCTAAACACTCAGGCCTTATCCTACTCCTTCAAGTCTTCCATTCTAGGTAAAATTTTAAATTATAAGCTTTCAGAAGAGTTTAGTTGAAGACTAGGGAGACCATATATTGAATTTGATATTTGGAAAATCTATCTATAAATGGAGGACCCACAAGGGCTATTTATAGGCCACCTTCCATCATGGGCGAAAAAATCAAATGGGGCACAGAAGTGTGTTGCACGTCCTATAGGTGGTGTGCATGTGACTTGCCCGGCATGCAAGCGACTTGCACTCCTTACTCCAAATGGGCTCTTGGTCTATGCCTTCATCAATTTTTTGATGTTTCTTCAAAGGGTGATCCTCTATGTGCTTAAGGTATTCCCCTTTTCCATTCATTGGACTCTGTGATGGAAATGAGCATCAACAATAGTCCCCCCTTAGAGTTGGATCTGAAAAGGAATAGGGTTATGGCTCTGAGGTAAGGCCGGAGAAATCTAGGGTATGTGGCGCATAAGTTCGGCACATAGATGCTGGGGCACGTAGGTGGCCTAGATCACCAATATATATAGGCTCACTCTCGCGCATACTCACTCAGCTTCAAGAAAATTGATCTCTCGTTGCACAAGTGTTTCGGTCTTCGGCAAATTGCCCTTCTTTCATTTTGTCACGCTTCTGCAAAAGGTATTTGACTTGCGCACCATGATAAGGGTGGAAAAACTTGCGTGATCGCTTGGACTTGCGTGCCTAGTTTGGGACTTGTGCACATTAATTCCTTTGCCATTTTTTTACTTTGTTCATCAAGATTTCACAAAACAAATTTACTTAAGAGTTGATTGTTTTATTTTTGTGTAGATTCAATGGCTCCCAAAAGAATTGGATCAACTAATGAGTTGGCCAGTAGGAGAATAGATGATATGATGAACGTCATCATCCATGACTATTATGTTATCTGGGATAACACTCTCTCGGATTTCGAAATGTACTTGAATAAATAGAATTCCAATTTCCCATAGAGAATCTACTTACCTTTTTATGTCTATGGTCATCTGTAAGGAGTCCATGTTCCAGAGGCAAATAATTATATCCCTAATTCCTAGATTCAAACCAACACCAACTTCTCTTAGTAAAATGTATCAGTTGTAGGATCATTATCCAATGATGGGACAATGGAGAAGGCATACATAATGAATCATAGCCCCTGCACTCTAGATCTGAAACCTCACATGCCTGAGCTGTAGCAGAACTGTTATTCCTCTATTTTCTGAAATTCTCAGATGGACCAATATAAGGGATGGAAGAAGAGTTGGGATTTCCGTCCTGGAGGAGGTGTGAAGACGACATGGATGTGGGTATATTTGGTGCAAAAAACCTGTGCAGAGTTTGTCGATGATCTAAAGGGAGTTGCAAAATATGATGCTGTCTCGATTGGGAAGACATATGTATATAGGAATGTCAATTTTGTGACAGAGTTAATCAGTCATTGGAGCCCGGAAATGAGTTATTTCCACCTGACTCATGGAGAGGTAGGCATCAGTTTGTTGGATGTCAACAAGATTTCAAAGGCTCCAATTTTGGGAAATATGAATGATGAATTCATCCCCCCAAGGTGACCTAAAATAATTTGGAGAAGACTCTGGTTTTGGATCGAGAGTTAATGAAAAGTTTCTACGAACTTAAGATTACCACCACCACGAAATCCCACTCCAGAATAGATATCCATCCAGAGGAGTGGATGGACATATTTTTGATTAAGAAGAGAGAGGATGGACCTTCTTGTACTCATCCTACTAGTTTCCCTAGAGCAGCAAAGAGGGGTTCTCCTGGCACATTTTGGCCAACTCTAGAAGTAGGAGAGTTTGGTAGGTGGGGGTATGAAGTGAATCAGAAAATTCCAGTGAAGGACCATCTGGAAGGCTTTTTGGCCATGTGGCTTAGTATTTACCTATTACCAGTTCGGGACTCAAAAAAAGGTGTGAGGCTGGGGACCTTTTCCGTTGCAGCCAAGCTAGCTGAACATAATATGGTTGGGTTGGCCACTATAGTTTTGGAAAATATTCATAGGATCTTACTTCATGTTTATATGGGTACGTCTCCTCTATGAATAGTTGGACTATTCCATGATTTATGGGGATGGTTAGCCACCCACTTCAGGACATATGCTGTACAAAGTAGGGTACAAGTTCCTAGAAATTCTTTTTGGACATCTGTTTAGGCCTTTTATGGAATTTATCCCATATCCCTCAATGCTTATCATATCAAAATAAGGATGAGCATGTTCATGGAGTCTCACTTATTTCCTTATGTAATTCTACCAACAGGGAGATTTTTTGATGATAGAACAGCTGGCTTGTAGTTAAGGGCATATATGCTGGCATGTATAGATAGTGCACTGTCCACGAGGATTGACAGTGAAATTATATGCAAGGCCTATGCTCCATATAGATTCTCACATCAATTCAAATATCTGGAGAAAATTACTACATACCCTCTAGTTCATGTCATGTCAGAGCAGCATCCGATGGTTTCTCATCAACTATGAATGCTGACATCTATAGAGAAGACTGGGGTAGTATTCAATCCACCAGATATTGGAGTGGTAAGTCGATTGACTACATGGTATGCTGAGAGCTGGGTAACATCATAACCTGAAGGGGTACTGAATCAGCCAGTCCCTTGGGTGGTGATAAAGAAGAGAACCATTAGAAAAGAATCTTTTCATTTGTAAGGTCACTATTCCTCAAACAGAGATGATTCACCAGATTCCTCACCTAGAGGTGATTCCCCGAATTCCCAGGATGGGGAAGATGAGGTTTGAAATGCATCAAAGCGGCCTCGTGCCAGATATAATCTGCCTTCCAGAGTCAAGAGACCTCCTCCATTGAATCCTTGTGAGGTAAATCATTGATGTAATTTAGTCCCCATTATTTTAATAGGCAACAAGTTTAATTTTCTTATTCTTTATCTGTGATTTCAGGATCTGAGAAGAAGTTGAAGTCCCAGATTGAAGGACCGTCCTTACAGCCTTCTAGTGTAGATTCTAAATATTTAAAACTAGAGGCAATCCGGACATGAAGAAGTTTATATTGTGATGCTAAAACTGCATTGATGAACTTATGCGAAGGGCTTCATATACTTGGAGTGGTGAATCTTCAGGCTTCCTTTGAAATCCATTTTGAGGAAAACCCCAATGAAGTGAGGGCTTACATCAAAGAGTTGGAAATGCTCATATATGCCCCTGATGAGTCAGTTTCTATCACCAATAAGGTGAAAGAAATGATGGACCATGGTACCATTGAGTGGATTAGTCCTTCATTAGATGAAGAGTGGCGTGATTACGTGGCTCTTGAAGATGTAAGTTTCTTTTTTTCTCATATTTCTATTTTCTTTGCAATTTGAATTTAGTCAATGCTTTGTTATTTATGGAAATAATCTTCTTCATCGTGCAGTTTGTAAAGGAAAGAACCACCAAAAACCCTTCATCGTGGTATAGCCCTAGTGATACCACTCTTGGAGCCACTGAATCTCCTTTTGAGCCGAGCGAAGTATCTCTAGGCCATAAAGTCATGGATGAGGACTTATAAAGGGTTCTATTCTCTCTGATACATTTTTTCAGAGATGATGACACCATTCCACCCAAAAAGTCCAAGATGAAAAAGCATCGATGAAAGAAGACCACAGTCAAACGCTTTATTAGTAGTGGTGTGTCTTTCTGGTAGTCATTAATCTTAACATATAAAAAAGTGCTCAAACATCTTGGGATTGCAGGGGCTTTTCAGTTTCCCCTTTAAGGGAAAAGACTGACCATCCTTAGAGTAAAATAGAGGGTTATGGAGAACAGTTGCATGTTCCTACTGAAATTGTTATTCCTGAAGAAATACTGAGAGCGGAGGATCTAGTGCTTTTCCCACCACCACTCCTATTTCTGATGATAGAAGAGAAACTTCTTCTGGTTAATTCACAATAAATCATAGAAAATCAGAGGAGACAACAATAGACTTCCATTATGTGATGTTTTAGGTTCATAACATGCACCGGAACATTTGGCAACCGCCGAAGCTGACCCCACAACTGTCTTTGAAGAAGCTACCCAAGGTTATATATTACTAAATGAAAGTCACGAAGAAGACTTGCTGAGTGCTCCCACTAGCGAGACTAACCTAGAATCTTGGACATCATTGGATAAAATGACGAATCTTGGAATTTTCATTGAATAAATTTTAGAACATGTTAAATTACCATGTTATTTAGAAGATTTTGGAGATCTAGTTATATAATCAGCTGGATGTGAGTTTCATCATTTGTCCTGTTAATATTCTCATGATTACACTTATAATTATGTTTGGTTTAAAAATGTACAGTTCCATATGAAGAAACTGCTAAACCAACAATGCTTGAAAGGGGTGTTAACATTGATTTCAACCCTATTATTATAGAAATGTCAGCTCAGGTTGAACTTAACATGACAGATCCTACTGAAACCCGTCTTGAAAATCCTGTTGAAGCTAGGAAAGATAAGGATGATTCTTCACAATTTTCTGATCCAATGTTATGTAAAAGATGATTATATTTGTCATTTACCTAACCTGCAAAAAAATCAATCAAATTTTGTTCTCCAATCAAACTAACCTTACTATCAATTGACCAAAAAGGGCTTTCAACTTCAATGGGTAGATCAAGAGGTTAAGCCTCATACTCATCCCAAAAAGTAGCAGAAAGTGAAGTAACCAGGGTCAGGGAAGGAACAGAACATGGCACTTCTCTAAGTGAATTAGTCCCTGACTATGTTCCTCCCTATGATAGCGATGCCAAATCAGACCTAGAGGTGCAGAAGGCACATCAATTCTCACGTCGTAAGGCATAGAAAAATATATGGAAGATAATATCTGAGGTTCCACTTGAAGAGATGCCTTTGAAAATTACCAGACTTTCATCCATGTTCATCATGCTGGGACTTGGTGGTTTTGTATATTAATAAATCCATGTCGTAGTGAAACAAGTAATTCAAAGGAGGGTGCAAGATGAAAGGTTTCATCAAGACCTGGTCAGAGATTGATTTTTGATCAATATTAGTGAATTTCAAGATGCAGTGTCCCGAGCTGAGGTTGGTCATGCTGGAAATCTGAAGGAGTTGAAGCAAAAGATCGTGGAGAATATTGTCCAGCAATTGTGCCTTCAGCAAGAGCTAGATGCTATTACTGTGGAGCTTTACCATCTTCATAATTCATTGGATGAAGTCCAAGTGGATGGTATAAAATCAATTAATGATTCCAAAGAAGCATGGCGTCGAGCTGAAGAGAGTGAAGATAGTCGAGTAAATGAACTTCAAGTGGCTGTTGATGAAGCTTGGGATGCTTCATTATCATGATAATTGCTCTTATTTTTACCTAATACATTGGGAATAGTAAACATAGTTTGATTTTCACTAGGGTTATATAGACATACCCACAAAATTTGTATGTTTTAATTGCTCAATATTGACTAAATTATACAAAATGTACGTTTAGTGAGATGGGAGACGACTTTTGTTCAGAGTACCCTTTATAGGTTCCCGATTTAATGAGAACCATGTCTTTTGTTATTGGTAGTTTAAAGTCATGCATGTTGGACTTTAAAAAGGGTAATATTAAAAGTTAAATAGCTTTGACCAAATGGATGATATTGACTCAATTCTTGATAATTTTTTGGAAACATATTACCATATTCAAGTATGGAGGGTGAAAATTGTAAATTGTGACTTGAGAAATTTTGAATCTAAGGAATGACATGGGAAATGAAAAAAAGGTATTAGAGGGAGAAATTTCTAAGAATGAAGTTACCACTACTTGTTAAACTCGTTACGGGGGATGAATTATGCAGGGCCAACTGAGGCATAAGCTGTATTGTCAATTAGTAGCATCTTTTGGTTGATAGGTTCGTTATGTAGATAACTTATGCCGGCCACCTAAGGGCACGTAATGCATAGTCAGGTAAAATAACTCTCAGAAATTTGACTTTTTATTGATAAAATCTTAATAATTTTTTTTGGAGATTCAAATTTTCTGAAGCATAGGGTCTTATTTATGGATAAAGGTACATGAATATGGAGAGGATCTTTCCAATCAGAATTGTCAAAGAATCGGAGGAATGTGAATTCTACAAAGGTCTGACCCAAACGTAGGGAAAATGTTATCTGTGGTTTTAAATCATATGACTAAAACCGAAGATAGAAACATTATATGACATAATACTTTCAGATCATGAAAAATAGTATGGAACAAATATTTCAAGGATGACATTTTTTTGGCAGATCCCTACATATCGACGTCAAGACCAATAGGGAAAAAAGAGACTTCTCCTAATAATGAAGTTACCACTACTTTGACAAACCCGTTATGGAGGTTGAATTATGTAGGGAAAACTGGGGAATAAGCTGTATAGTCAAATAGTTGCATCTTTTGGGCTGACAAGTCCATTATGTAGACAACTTATACAAGGACACCTAAGGGAATGTGCTATATAGTCTGAAAAAAGAAATCTCAAGTATCAGACATTTTGTGACCAGAAGTCAAGAAAAGTGTTATGGAGATCATGAATATTATTTTTATAATATTGTGGTTGGGTCATGAATTGAGATTCTTGATGTCACAACATATCTCATTAGGATGAGAATCAAGCCACACATAGTTCTTGAAATACAGTTTAATGTCATGTAGGATGAAAGCATGGAAGTTCTTAGTTTAGGGCCATAAATCCTATACCATAGTGAGGGATACACATCGTGCATTTGATATAAAATTGATGTGAATAAAGACAAGGGTGGTCCATATCACACCATATGCTCCCAGGTGGACTTTTCAGCCAAGGGACCGAAAGTGGAGTTTGGGGGTAGGCCCAAAGGCTCGGGGCTAGACTCGAGGAACGCTCAAACATTCCTACGTATCCCATGAGGATGGGAATCAATAAACACATAGTTCTTAAAATACCCTTTGTATAGATTGGGTTTGTATATATGAGGGTTAAAGAGGACCACTACTGGAAATTGGATCTTTCCCAACACTTATATACACCCTTTCCCAACGGTTCTCCCAACCGTTGGGAAAGGGGGCGTCTTTCCCAACAGTTTGGGAGAACCGTTGGGAAAGGGGCCTCAAAACACCCCTTTCCCAACGGTTCTCCCAAAACGTTGGGAAAGGGGGGGTCTTTCCCAACGGTTTGGGAGAACCGTTGCGAAAGGGGTGTTTTGAGGCCCCTTTCCCAACGGTTCTCCCAAACCGTTGGGAAAGACCCCCCCTTTCCCAACGGTTTGGGAGAACCGTTGGGAAAGGGGGGTTTTGAGGCCCCTTTCCCAACGGTTCTCCCAAACCGTTGGGAAAGACCCCCCCCCTTTCCCAACGGTTTGAGAGAACCGTTGGGAAAACTCAGCCCCAAATCCAACATTCACCCCCTGGAAATTTCACCTATCCCAACAGTTTTGAGAACTATTGGGATAGGTCTATCCCAATGGTTTTGAGAACCGTTGGGATAGATTCTTTCATTTCTTCTAGGTCTACTACCCGAGAACATTATATAAATCTAACTTTTAAATAATTATGATAATACATATATATATTTATGAAATTATGTTTACAAAAGTGATGTTAGCTTAGTGGTTAAGTCGTTCGATTATAACCAAGGGGTCATGGGATCAAATCCCAGCACATGTTTTTTTTTGAAATACATTTACCAACGGTTTTATATCTGTTGGAATAGATTTTCATATTACTTATACCAACGGTTTTGTAAGCCGTTGGGATAGGTCTATACCAACGGTTTTGGGAAAACCGTTGGTATAGACCTATCCCAACGGCTTACTTCGCAACGGTTCTCCAAACCGTTGGTATATGCTATACCAACGGTTTGGAGGCCTATACCAACAGTTCCAAACCGTTGGTATAGGTTAGTATTCTACTAGTGGACATTATTGAAATTATGGCTAGACCCATGATTAAAGAAATGGGTGTCACTACGTATCTTATAAGGATGAGAATCACGACATACACCGTTCTTTAAATATGACATGGTTGGAGACCATGTCGATGATGATTCCTCTCAAGTGAGGGTATTAGAGATTGTTGCAGATTATTATCATATAGGACAAAAGTGAAAATGGTTTAATGTCATATGCATGGACCAGTACTATGCAGTTTAATGACTTGAACCGAGGACAATGAGGGACTGTATAGTTTATCGTCATATAGCTAGGATGATGGGACGTACACAGTTTAACGTCATGTAGGATGAAAGTGAACTGATATGAATAATACAGTTGACGAACACATCATGTATCAACATTGTATGAGGTGGAGGGGAATCAATGTGAACAAAGGGGTTTCGGGATTGAACCTCAACAGTTTTCCTACGTACTTGGCCTAGGAGGCAAGAAACAAAGTCCGCATAATTCAATTAAAAGGGATTCAACGATAGGGGTTTACTTGAGGACAATGACCCAAAGATGTTGTTGGGACATAAGCGTGGTTAGTGGACCATTGAAGATTTCATGGTCGAAGATTACTCTAAGCTCACATGAGTCATGCTCGGTGTGAGAAACAAGAGGCAACAACAGACCTAACAATCGTGTCATGAAATATTCGACCACAAAGGATGGTGTGTGGCTTATCTCTAGTTAGCTGCCTAGGGAACACATGGAATCATAGTTTAAAAGACAATTTCACATGAAATGATCACAGTTTAATGTCATGTGTCATAGACATGGGGTGCTTGGAAGTTTAACGTCTTGCAGGTCAGATGATGCACAATTTAACGTCATGTTAGACGATAGAGGGAGCTATGCTGTTTAATATACTGCATCAAGGACTATGGGTGTATTTGTGTAACACAAAATACTTCTTCCAGAATCTTGCATTGGTTGGAGTTATAATGAGTTATCCATCCATTGAGATTAAGGAATAATATCCATTGGAGTAGAGTCTATGTATTGAGTAAGGTCCTTCCCACTTTGTCTCAAGTTATGGAGTATTCTTTCCCGATATCATTGGGGTTTTGAGGACCAATACCAATTCTCCCTGAGTTAATGAACAAAGATGAAATTTTTTATTGAAATATCGTGTTATTAGATTCGGATAGACTTCTAAATAGTCTAGGGTGCACAATCTTATTTCTTCTTGTCATTTAAATTCATCCAATCAATTTTGAGATTGTTTATATATAGATAACTGATAAAAAATGGTGACTCTAAGAAAAGGTAGTTGAATTTAAATAGGAAAGACTGCATCCGTTCCATATACCAATGAATATGGAGTTGATCATGTAGCAGTGCAGGTGGTAGTCTGATAAGCCCACAGAGCATGAAAAAGCTTATCTAGGCATGAATTATTATCTTTATCCACCATATTTTGAAGTATGTTTGAAAGGGTCTTTTTGAAAGCCTCTATGTGACCATTGGCCACTGCATGATACCGAGATGAGTGGTTGGATCTGATATTGTATTCCAGATACAATTTTCTTACCTCGTATGAACAAAAGTTGTTGCCATTATCTATCAATATGGTATGAGGAACACCAAATCTGGTAATGATGTTGGACTTGAAATAGCTAACAATACTTTTAGCACCGACTTCATTGAGAGGTATTTCCTCTTCCCGTTTGGAAAAGAAGTCAGTAGCAGTAAGAATATACTTAAATGCCTTAGCTCTTGCTAGAGGATAAGGTTCTACTATATTCATTCCCCATGTAGCCAATGGCCAGGAGTATTTAGCCATATGAATAAACTCCGGGGGTTGATGAATAAAGTTGGCACATACTTGGAAAGAATGATACTTCTTAGTGAATTCAAAACAATATTGCATCATTACAGGCCAGAAGTATCCAAGACTTCAAATTTGACCAGACAGTTTATGTCTAGACTGGTGGGCAACAAAAACTCTTGCATGTATTTCATTCATGACAGCCATTGTATTTTCACCATCAATACATCTGAATAGAATTCCATCAAGACCACTCTTGTAGAGAATTATTTGGTAACCTGGGCTATCATAAAGAGTAAAATTGACTACACATCGCTAGACCTATTCCATCCCAGCTCTATCAGTTGGGAGTGTTCCATTTGGATGGTATTACCTGATAGGTGTCATCCATCCTATAGTATGATAATATGGTTCAGAAATGAGATTGGTTTCATTGATTTCCTCTGTTCTGATTTGAAAATAAGGTGAAACTATACGACGATGGGAAATACTGATGATTGTTTCATCCCGATTTAGATCTTCCAGGGCTATGGCTACATTAGCCAGTGCATCAGCATGGGAATTTTGTGATCTAGGGACATAAGAAAATGTTGGTTCCGAGGAAAATTATGCCATTAACTCTCTAAAATAATCACACAAAGGGAATAAATATTCCTTTCTGATGGAATAATCCCCATTAATATGTTTGATTACCAAATATGAATCACCTTGTACCTTCAAGGGATTCACCTATGCCTGAAGCACAGATTCCAATCCTGCGATGAGAGCATGATATTCTAATTCATTGTTTGTACCTCCTTCCATCATTAAGAAAGAATAGGGTAGCACTGCCTTTTTTGGGGAAATAATCAAGATTCCAAACCCAGCATTGTTCTATTTAGGATCTTCCATTTTCTTCCCTATTGGACTTCTGGAGGAACCATCAAAGTACATTTCCCATGCTTGAGGATTATCATGAATAGAGAACACTTTCTCATTAGGAAGTTCCATATTTAAAGATGTATATTCTACATATGGGTGTTTGTCAAGGAAATCGGGTAATTCTTGGACCTTTATTGCCTTTTGAGACACAGACTAGATATCAAACTGCTGCAAAATAACTACCCACCTTATCAGACGTCCTGTAAGCACTGGACGACTAAGGATAAATTTGAGCGGGTTATTGTGAGATACCAACTAGAAATCATGATGTTGTATGTTATTTCTAAATTTCTCAACTGCAAAGATTAATGATAGGAAGCACTTTTCATACTTGAATATCGAGTTTCTGCATCAAGCATTGTCCGACTGAGATAGTGAGGGCTGTTTTCATTCCCAAAATCATTCTTTTGGGAAAGGAGGGCACCAAATGATCGATCTAAATATATCACATAGAGAATAAGTGGTCTTCCTTCAACATGTGGCATTAATACCGGTGGACTCAAGAGACATTTCTTGAGAATATTGAATGCTTCTTAACATTCTTCAGTCTACTAGTAGGTGAATCTCTTCTTAATTAATCTGGTGAAGGGTAAACACTTCCCTGCCAAATTTTCAATTAAATATTGAATATAGGCCAAGTGTCCTTGAATTCCTCTTAATTCCATAAAATTTCGTGGAGGTAAAATTTCAATAATTGATTTTGTCTTGTCAGGATCAACTTCGATACCAAGATAGCATACAACAAAGCTGAGAAATTTTCTTATGGTTACCCCGAAAGCACATTTTAAGTGGTTAATATTCAAATTGTATTTTCAAAGTTTATTGAATATGATTACTAGATCAGCCAAGTGATTGGAACCTTGTCTGGATGTAACCACCAAATCATCCACATAACAGTCAACAAATTTCCCTAAAAATGGTTTGAAGATATGGTTCATGGCATGTTGATACGTTGAACCTGCATTTTTCAGGCCAAAGGGCATTACCTGATTGAAAAACACACCTTGAGGTTCTATAAAGGTTGTATACTCCTCATCATCTGGGGCCATATGTATTTTATTATACCCAAAGTAACCATCCATGAAGGAAAGAACTTCGTAGCTAGTGGTTGCATCAATTATGAGTTCTGTGATCGAAACAAGAAAATCATCCTTGGGACAATGCCAATTATGATCTCTAAAGTAAAAGAAAACTCTAATTTGTCCATTCTTCCTTTTCATAGGGAAAATATTAGCCATCATTAGGGATATTTAACTTCTCTAAAGACGTTATCCTTGAGAAGCTTATAAAATTCAGCTTCAATTTTGGAAGCATATGTTGGGCGTGTTCTTCATGATGTTTGCTTGAATTCGCTATATTCTTCTAGAAAACACAATTGATGAGTGGAAACGTTGGGATCAATAACTGGTGTTTCTATATAATTCCAAGAAAATACATCTCAATTTTTTTTAGAAATTAAATATACATTTATTTCTCTTCAAGAGTCATGGTTGCACTAATTAAAGTGGGGCATGGATCTTCTTTTGTACCCATATTTATTTATTTGAGTTCATCCATAGTGGTAGAGATACCCTCTTCAAATGCTGGAGGAGCATCCCTGAGATCATCCTCTTCTTCTTCAATATGTGCCACTTCTTATATTTCTACTTTCATAGTATATGATGAAGCATAATTTCCATGGTCAGTGGAGAGGTTAAAATTTGAACACCTTGAAGAAGAGGTTTCCATTTCTAACCCTATTGATGATGAATGGTCTTCCTAGTGTGATAGAGAGGAGATGATGGATTGTGAATCGACCTCATTGTTTTCCTTTGGTATTTCTATAAATTTCTATGGCCTGGTTGATGAAGTATGAAATTTTTGGATTTCAGTGGATGAAATAAAGACATATCCATTTAAGCTTTCATCACCACTTGGCGAATCAACAATTTCTCTCATGTGGTCTGGCTTGATTTTCGTAACTGACATTATGGAAGTTTTCACAAGTGTGTTTGGATTTAGGTCGATCATGTCTATTTTACCAATAAGAAACACATAATCCATACCCACATGTATGAATGGGTTTACTGGAATCTTTTCCCAACTATTTGGAGGATTAATTTTGGGGACCTTCTTTGCCGTAGATTTTTTCTTTCCCTCCATTTGATAAAATTCTGCCTCAATGTATTGAGATTCATATATTTTGAATGGGGCCTTGTCGCCATACAATGTCCAAATTTGACCATTGAAACAATAATTGAGACATTGATAGTATGAGAAAGGTACGGTCGCATGTTGATATAGACAAGGTCTTCCAAGAAAAATGTTGAAGGTTGTGTCCTGACAAACAACCATGAAATCATAATTAGACACAAAGTCTCCAAATTGAATTGAAAGTGCAATTTCACCTAGAGTTTCTTGCTCATTCTTATCATATCCTTTAAACATCAATGTAGAAGGAGATAAATAAGATTCAGTGAGGCCCAATCGACAAAGTGTATGAACAGGAATGAGGTTGACTCCTGAGCCATTATCAATGAAAGCTCGTCGAATTTCTATGCCATTGACTTTTCCTGAGAGATACAAATGTCTAATATGTCTATGTACAACATCATCTTCATCTTCATCTATAAATGATATCACTACATGGAATTATACAGGATCATTCTCTATATGGTAGACCTCAGCCACATCAATTTCAGTTTCAAATTCTTGATGACTTGATAAAGCCTCAATAAGCACCTCCCGAATATCTTTTGATATATTCAAGGCATAAAAAATTCATAACTTGGGTGGTTCATGGGGAATTTTTTTCAAGAAATAATACTTTTGGTCCAAAGGTAGGTGTTTCCCATCATCAAAATGTTGTTTTTAGGTTCCTTGGACGTTGATGCACTGGTAGTAGATGCATCCTATATCAGGGCAGGAATTGGAAACAGTACTGGATTTGGTAAATTAGACTTACTAGGTCTATCTATTTGCTGAGAGGAAGAAGGTGTAACCTCTAACCGGTCCACCAAAATAACTATGTCAGGACCGAATCTTCCATGTTTGGGAGAAATTTCTTGTTCCTATTTAGCCCGCTAGAGGGATTTTCCATGAGTTTCTGCCGCATATACAGTTCTATCAGGGGTAGGATTGAAATAGTGGATTCCAAAATATCCATGACTTCCCTTGTATCCTAGACCTACGTATCTTCCTCTAATTACTCTATTAGATACATGGAACTTTGGCTCATCATGATCGGAATTGTCATTGGTATAGGGATCTATTAAATGAATCATGTTAACAGAACCAAAGATCAATTCCTCATATGATAAAGATTCTACCTGATGAAACAGTTCGGGTTGTGCGGTTTGGTGGGGTGGTGCTGGTGCTTTTGAAGCAGATGGCATTAAATCTGCCAAAGTCAATGACAACTTAGGCATTGACAGGAGCTTTTCTTCTTCTGACTGCTCTTCTTTCTTCAAATTATGTTTCTTATTTCGGTTGATCGTTTTCCTGACCAACCAATCATTAAATTTCTTCACATTTTTACTTTTATACTTCATGCCACTCGCCTTTTTCCTTTGGATTAGTAGCAGTAACACATGCTACCTAGGATGAACAACCATTCAGTTTTACTTGTTCAGTATCCACCATCTTTTGCAGGAGGTCTTTGAAGACAAAACACTCTTTAATGAGATTCCCCAACATCTGATGAAACATGAAATAGTTTGGGAGGTCTTCATCTCCTACCTTGTTTGGCCTTTTTGGCATTGGTAATTGAACGAAATTTTTTTCCATAACCGAGATGAAGTAAACAAGATCTTGTTAATTCCAGATAGAATAAACATTGTTTTTTAAATCCTCAAACTATTTCTACCTTTGATCTCATTGATCATACTGATGAGGCAGTCATTGTTGTTGATGCTTAGGAGGTTGAGCCCTTGGATATGATGAAGGTTTTGACTTGGAAGTAAGTACATGGGCTTGTTTAAGTGTAACTGTAGGAGTCTCTGCTTTCCTTATTATTTTTCATGGAACTGATGGAATTTTATGAGTTTTAGCCTTAGTCTTTATAAGAGAGTCTTATATCTACTGAGTGATTTATGTATGCTCTCAAAACCCTCGTGTTTATTTCACATGGATCAATAGTGTGCGTAATTTATCACATAGATTTTCCACATAGATTGGCAGCAACTATTCTTGAGGGAGTGCTAAACTTAAGGAATATGTTAATCTCTTCCAGCGAGAAATGAAATACGAACCTCTTTAATTTTCACTATGTTTACAATTTGTAAGATAAAAAACTATCGTCTATGGTAAGGTTGAGCTAAATTGAAGAAGGAATCTTTGACAAAGATCTTCCCACCTAGAAATTGACCGGGATTGCAAAATTTTATACCAGACAAAAGCAGGTCCTTGAAATGAAGGCACAAAACACATGATCTTAACTACTTCTTGTTATTTAGGAGTTACCATCATAGGATCCCAATGAGAAAGAAAATGTGTTATGTGTTGGTCTGGATCTCCCAAACCATTAAAAATTGGGAATGTGGTATTTGAAAAATTTGATGGGGGATGAATTGCATCCACCCATTCAGGGTAATCCCTCTTCTCCGGTTGAACTTGTGCACGTCGACCTTCCATATCTTCCAACTGAGTTGTTAATGACTCAATGGTAGTCATTAATTTTTGAGAAACATCTGGCTGATCATGGACATGAGCAGGTGAAATAACTAGAGTTTGGACGGGTATGGAGACCGGTACTACCACTGATGGTAGTATTGCTAGTTGCTGTCATGTATGAACCATAGGATTGGACCTGTCAGGGTGTACTTGTAAAGGGGATATTCTTGATCCATCATAGTAGCTGTAATAAATTATCTTGATTTATTAACTCCAACATGATTAGAAGGAAGACTACCTTGAAGCAATTCTGCATTTAACCTCCTAAACACCTTCACTTCATCTTCTTGTTGTGCGAACCTTTTCTCTAATGAGAGTGATTTGTTTTTTTGCAAAGGTTGGGTGGGATATGACCTATCTTCTACCATTTTCTTTAGCATGTTCCATTCTGGAGTATGGAAGGGAATTACCCGAAATAATATCTTGCCTCTAGGAAACCCAATGGCTTCTGGTACACACACCACCTTTATTTGTTTCTGTGTGTACAACCTCTTAAACATGAAAATCTTCATCTGATTCTTCTGAGTGAGCCTCATGTTCTAGGGGATTAGTGACAATGACATTGATGCCATTTATCGATGCATAATGCATTACATCCCTTTTGTCAGTGTTTCTATGGTACTATCTTCTTCCATGAACTTTATGAGATATTTCCTTTTGTTTGGTCCATCCCTCAGGAACTTCCTAATGAACTGTAATTTGGGGGGAATTTCTTGATAATTCATCTCTGTGTTCCTCTTGTGGATTCTTCCTTAATCAATAGAAGACTGACTTTCTCTGAGGAAGAGATTGAGAATTTGAAAAATTCCCCAGTCCGGTGGACTGGGGGTGTTACTGTTTTTCCAACTAAACTCCTCAAATAATGTCTGTTGATCCTGAGGGTTGGATTAAATGAGCCCCCAGCCTAGAAAGCTGAGGTGGATCTTGAGCTGCTACATCGAAAAATTTCTTAAAATCTCTCATGATATTGCAGAATTTTGTCCAGAAATTGGCCGAATGCATCATCCTACATTCACACAAATCACCTGGCTCAGATGACCATTGGATCATTTCAAACACCATTGTCACCTGATGATGCACATCCTCTAAATGAGAATCCTGTTTTATATTCTCATTTCTTTGATGCAAGAGTAATTCGACAACATGTTCTTCATATGCCTGACTTTGGGAAGAACTATTTGTGGCATGTTCTTGAGCAAGCCTTTGATTACACACAACACTAGTTAGCTGTGTCCATCCATGGGAAAAAACATTGCATGAGACCACTTTTGGCGGACTTTATAGACTTGAGAGCACAGTGAAATGAAATGCTTCAGGAACACCCCATCCCCTGATATGAATACCAGATGGGGCATTGGTAATTAACTCGCACAACATTTTCAATGCACCAAGGAATGTATGTTGAAGGACTCTCTTGTGCTTTTAAACCTTTGGATGTCTGGAAACTGAGAGAAATGCCAAGTCAATTTGGCATTACAAACCCTCTATTACCTCAACATGATTTTGATAACCATCATAAGGTAATATCGTCTCTTTTAAGTGACAAAGAGTTTTCCATATGTTGAGATGAATATTGTTAAAACAATATTCTGTCAACATTTCTAGAATATCATACTGAGATCCAGCTAAAGGCCAAAACATGACTGGTATTTCACCATTCCCCAATTTTTTTCTCTTATTTAGAACTTCCTATTGGTCATTTGATGAAGATTCTTCTACCTGATTGGAAAAAAGCTGGTGCTTCATTGTTTCCCCATAATATTCAACAAAATTGGTAGAGAAATCATTTGTCAAATTAGATGATGAATGAACCAGGGGTGTTTTAGAGAATGAACTACACCCCGAGGTATCATCTGTTTGAGAAAATATTTCACCTAATAGTGGTAAGGCATGAGACATGACTGGCTTCGCATTTGCAAGTGCCTCAAGATAAGAGGGATTTCTCATTAATGCATTGTCCAATGAATAATTATCCAGTAAATGTGAATAACTACTACATAGAGGAATTTCACTACTAAATTCATAATCATGGGGAGGACCACCATGATTAGTTACAGCAAAAAATGAAACCTTTTTCTCCATGGTCTTTTGGCCCGCAGAGGGTTATTGTGGCTCTCACCTGAAGATGATGCATCGAGATTGACAAAATTTTCATGAAGCAAGCCTTCATGAGGATGTGTCTAATGAATACATATGTAAATATGTTTTTATTTCTGGATTTTGGAAATGAGAGAGTAGAATCATGAGTTGCAACAGATAATTGTCTGAGTGTTTCAAGAAATCCCACATCGAGCAACTTTTTATTGCAGATTGGCTCTTGATTTTTTAACTGTGTCGGATGGGTATTTTTCTTTGTTGCATTCTTACTCACTTTAGAAATAACTTGTTGATGAATGTAGTTATTATGGTTAGGTGTATGTGCCTGCTCAAGAGAAATGGTCAGGTTCAGATGACTATCTCCATTTAAATCGGGTGTATGTGCCCGACTTTATTGTCCATATGACATGGGGGAGTATGCCCCACAACCCTCCTGGACTGGGACAGAGGTGTGTATCTGCTCTGGGGTGACATGATGATGAGTCAGTCCACTAATAGGGATAGATTTATGTTTCCATCCCTGTGATGTCACTGAAGTTGTTATAATATTCTGACAGGTATCTAGAATATGGGCACAGATTTGTTTTTGTTATTTCACCATTGTCAGAATGTGCATGGTGACTTCAGCTGTAGGAACTGGAATATACGTCCATTCTATGTTTGGAGTAGGTGTGTGTTCCTAATCCTGTTATCATTTTCCAGTTAGTGAATTTTGACAGCACTCATCGGTAGGGACAATAATTTGTGTCTACCACCTTTTTGTGATTGGAGCTTTCCAATTTTCATCTCTAGGTGCTACCAAACGAGACTATTAGTTAGCTTGATGAATTGAAGGTGTATGTGACTGAAAATTTTTCTCCATTGAATGTGATTGATGAACTTCTTTCAATATTGACAGACGAGACTGCTGGTAGAATTGATGAGTGTAAGCAGGTGTATGTGCCTGTTTACAGGTGGTCACCACATCTGGATGACTGACTTCTTTGGATACAGTCAGACGAGTCTGCTGATTTGATGGAGATTTATAAATAGGTGCATGTGCCTGCCAATATTACTCATCTAGAATTTCCTGGAGGGATTGGTGTGTTACCGCTAGACGAGTCCGCTGGGCAGTGAAACTAGGACCGATGGGTGTATATGCCCGATCATTGTTTTCCATCAAGTTAGGTTGATGGAATTCTCTGGAGGTGGAAGAGGTAAGAAACAACACCATGTTGGCTGAATTTCACCTCTGATGGTTCATCTTGCGTGCTCGGGTCTGAGGAACCAAAGCGGAACACCTAGAGGCGATACCCCAATCATGTTGAGGGTGCACTACCACACGAGTCTGGTGGCGATTGTTGGTGGGAGTCCTTACGAAGGAATCCTATATTCTTGAACCAAGGAATTGAGGGACCGATTCATTTACCTCCCTATAATATTGGAGGTATTGATTGTTGTGTTCCGAGGATAACTACCTGAAATGGTCGGAGCCGGTGGTTGGAACCACCTGCTTCTTGACCACTAGTCATCGCAGTCTGGACAACAATGGTGAGTTGTTAACTTGGAGGGCTTGTCGAGTGGACTCCAGAGTCAGTATGGTACCGTCTTTATGTTATTCCTTCACCAATGTATTTGAGACCCAATGTTGAAGACGTTGTCTAGTTGATGTTGTTTTCAGAGCAGACAAGGATCTAGCAGGAGAAGCGGCCGAGGCATTCACAGGTTTAAACCTTAAAGAAGCCATTTTTTGTTGTAGAAAAATCTAGGAAAAGAGTGCATGCTTGATATACGAGATATAATCAAGACAAATTTGTCCAGTATACATCTTTTGGATGATCACATATGTTATTGATTGTTTTTTTTAAAAATTTACGGCCAAATCCTCAATTTATTATTTAAAGAAAAGACCTGTTTAGATTGGGTATAGGGAGACCCATTACATAGCCCGAAGTCCCAAGGCCATGTGGCATGAATACAATGCTTGAAAGCCCATTTTTTTTCCCAAAGGACCCCTCAGTGAACAGTACTACTACAGTACCTGCGCTACTGCAGTACCTGCTACAATACAGCCTCCACTACAGTACCCATGCTGCTACAGTACCTGCTCATTAATTGTGGACCGATGAGGCTTAAGAATTTTCATTGGTCGATAGGATGGGAGGTCAGCCTCATCACACATTTTTGTGGGGAATTAGTACCTAATCTAGGAATCTCTTATAAATTTAATTTATGTTCATGAATACTTATTAATTCACCAAGAATGGAAGTGATTTTTTCATTAGATTTGGCAATCAATGATTGATATTTATGGTATTTATAGAATCTTTTATATATATTTGAAGTTCTTCATCAGTGTAGAATTATACATATGTATTAGATATTCTTAGTCAATGGTATCCTTCAATACATTATATAGAAATCTCTTGGTCATTATGATGACCATACTAGTTTTGAAGCCACTTAGTGGGGCACTTGAAATTTATTATCATTCAGAAAGACACAGATTATTTCATAATTGGGATCGTACCCGCAGATGGGCCACCTACATATCCTCGTTAAAAATGAAACAGAATCCATGTAGTTAAATAAAATGGATATTGTTTAATTTCATATGGTATAGAAAATAATTAACGAATGAGGGGATTGAACCTTATAAAAGCTTCTTACATACTCTACTTTTAAGGTAGAGACCAAAGTATACATAGTTTGGGTGAAGAAATATGGGACTTATGCATTGTTAATGGAACAAAAATAGATGTCATGATTACATTTACACTCTACGCTCATGTGATTCATGCTCAGTGTGAGAAAAAAGAGGTATCCGAAACTCAATGATTGTGCAATGAAGGATACAGTCACGAAAAATGATGTGGGGATTACATATGTATGACTGCCCAAGTAGATTAAAGCCATGAATTACATTAGGAAAGAATCCCATGAGGAGGGTCCATAAAGGTATTTGTAATTTATGGATATTTGGAGTTTAAAATGGGGCTTAATCTGAAGAAAGAGGCCCAAATTAAAAGGGTCTTATGATTGGCGGTAATTCCTAATAAGGAGGCCCAAATCAAAAGAAATTACGATTGGGGATTATACCTGAGGATGGTGCCCAATGTTAAACGAAACTATTACTGGGGATTACTCCTGAGAAGGAGGCCCAGGTTAATTGGACTTATAAATTGGGGCTTACTCCTGAGAAGGAGGCCCAAATTAAAGGAATAATGATTGGGACTTATTCCTGAGAGGGAGGCCCAAACCAAGGGAACATGGGGCTTACTCATGAGGGGGATTCCCTGAAATCAAAATATGTTGTCATCTTAAAGGATGAGGTTACATGGAAGAAACCTCTAACCGTTTTGGCATAAAGCTTGTAAGTCATGAGGTTTTGGGAGAGGTTCTCACAGAATTCCTTTCATATAAGGAAGCTAACAAAGTAACCATGCTATAAATGGATTTTAAATGGGATTCTAGGGCTAATATCTTAAATAGGTTAGGTGAACAGGAGAGAGGCACACAAATGAATTCGGCACACAAGTCTTGGATGCACAAGTGTACTTGGCGGCATGGGTTCACCTGGGAGACAAAGAATTTATAGGTTACTACTTGGGCGAGATTTAACTCAAGCCTTTAGTATTATCCTAAGATGTTCCCAAAAAGGTGGCATGAAAGTTTCTTCAAAAGGTTAGGGAAGCATGCAAGTGTTTCCACTTTTAAGGAGGATTAGATACATAGGCGCACAAGTGTCGATGAATTATAAACACTCAGGCCTTATCCTACTCCTTCAAGTCTTCCATTCTAGGTAAAATGTTACCTTAGAAGCTTTCAGAAGAGTTGAGTTGAAGACTAGGGTGACCAGAGCTTGAATTTGACTTTTGGAAACTCCGTCTTGAAATTGGGTGCCCAGAAGGTCTATTTATAAGAAACCTTGTACCTTGGAAAAAAATCAAATGGGACACGCAAATGACTTGTGCGGCATGCAAGTGACTTGTGCGGCGCGCAAGTGACTTGAGTGCCTTACTCAAAATGGGCTCATGGTCCATGCCTTCATCAATTTTTTAATGTTTCATCAAAGGGTGATCCTATTTGTGCTTAAGGCATTCCACTTTTCTATTCATTGGACTATGTGATGGAAAGAAGCATCAACAATAGGTTATACAAAAAAAGGTGATATATTTTAATGATGTTCTTTAAGGAACAAGAGAAGTACATGTAGTCATGTAGAGATCAGTACACCTTATTTGTTTTATGTATATTATTTCCAGTATAAATTTTATATACACTAAAGAAAATATAAATAATTAGGTATTTCAATGAATGTTATAATGGAGGTTGAAAATTGTGTGCTGAAAATATCTTAGGAGTCATATAGTAAAATAAAAAACAAAAATAGGTTTTCATATTTGATAGAATAGAATGATCTATCACATATTGAATAGTACCAAATTTTTTAACAATGAATGAATGTGATAAAAAAAGGATTATATAAAAATGAAAAGGATTGGAAGGTCTAAAGCTACAAATATTAGTTTGATAGTAATTTATTATGTCATATTTTCAATTCATGTCAATATATTGATCAGAAAAAAATATCTTATCAGATGAATTAAATATGAAATGAAAAGATTCCTAATGTAATAAAATGATAATTTTTTTGGATATTATTAACCTTAATAGAAAAATTTAGATAAGATACAACTCACCAGAGGGGTGCAGTGGGGAAGGGCGGGAACAACCACAGGACTGTCCTTCATGGAAGTGGGGGTGGGGGTCACTGGGGTGTCTCAGAGTCATGCCGGGGCACAATGTAGAGGCAAGTAGGTGAGGGTTTCCAGGGTCACCGGGGTCATGGGGGCGCAGTGCGGAGGGAAATGATTGCGGGTCACCAGAGTCACTAGGGTCATGAGGGGTGCAGTGCGGAGGAAGGGAGTGTTGGTCGATAGGGTTGCAAGGGTGTCTCCAGGTCGTGGGGGGGGGGGGGGGGGGGGCGCAATGCGGAGGAAAGGGGATTGGGGCTGCTGGGGGTATCAGGGTCGCTGGGAGGGTGCATAGGGAGGTCACAGAATCTGGGAGGGGATTAGGTCGTGGGGTCGGGGAGGGTAAATAAGGGTGGGTCTCCGGGGGTATCATGGTCGCCAGGAGGGTGAACAGTGAGGTTGTGGTGTCATCGAGGGGATTAGGTCACTGGGTTAGGTAGGGTAAATGAGGGGGGAGGAAAAATAAGGGCTCAGGTGTAAAAATACAGCGACCTCCATTTGGTGGTTGTTGTATTTACCCTAACTCAAAAGCTAAAAATTCTAAAAGTGTTATGTGGGGTAACTGATACCCATTTGAGATTTTTTTTTGAATTTTTAAATATATTTTATATCCATATTCTATTTTCATGGATGTGATTATTGTCTTAAGCCGTATACCCTTTTACATACGGTGTTTATTTGGAAAGTTGTTTTAACTATGGAAATGTTGATGAATCTGTATCCTATACTCTATAAAGATATTGAGAAGGTATATTTTACTTGTATTAGATATTTTTATAAAGAATTATTTGGACTTGAAGTGAAGGGTTGGGCCTGCTATATCCACTTGATTAATTGATAAGTCTCCTGAGACAAATTAGTTGGCGAAAAACCCTTCGATTTTGTTTCTAAAAAAATCATACCAGTTTCTACCCACAGACATAATCCATTTGGATGGTATTGCGGTATCATGTACTAGATAAATGAAATCCAATTAATAATCATATTATTTATTCATTTTTAGTTTTTACTATCCATGATGTTTTTGATATGAAAAAAACTATGGATGCAGTTTCGTTCTCAGTTTATTAATGGCCTGTGTTTTTCATTTATTCACCATGCCATATTTACTATGAAAATTTGACGATGATTAAATTATTATTGATTAATGATTCCACTATTTTTAACCCTTAATGAACATTTCAGTTTAACTATTTTCATTTTTATACCTTCAATAGGTTATGATTAGGAGACCATTTATTGGGTTCTTTTGTTTGCAATTTATTTTTTTTTGTTATGTATTATTTTCAGTTACCTTTATCAATGTAATATGAGTTACATGATTTTATATAGTTTCTTAGGGAACACTAATCTGATATATACTTTTATATTTAATTCCTTTTAATCATGGAAATGTAATACTTAATGAACCGGCTCTGGGCTTCTGGCGTTGGGGTGTTACAACCAGCTTCCTTATAACAGCACTCACCTACTCATCAAACAGTCATCTCTAGTTGATTATTATATATGATGAATTGTATAACCATAAAAAGGCCTTAAAAATAATCCATAATAGCCATAAATTTTTAATCACCCGACATAAGCAATATAAATCAGATAATGGAGGAGAAGAAACATTAGCCTTACCCCATGCAATCTCTAGTGATGGACGAGACTAAAAACATGTAGGAGATGATGAAGGACCACCCATATAACACTAACTAGATGAAAATATGCATTTAATAATACCCTATATAAATTATTGTTTTCCCACAATACCTTTTCTCTTTATGGTATTCTTTTGGGAAGGACTGCTTCACAGAGTTACCAGTAGTTTGAGGATGTAATTTATCAGTGTAAGGAAACCTCCAAATTTATAACCATTACACACAATAAACCTACTATTTGTTATGTTATTGGATATTTATTGTATCTATTTAACCTTTTATCCAATAAAATTTACCCAAAACATCCCATGTTTAACTCACAACCACCAATACACATAAAACCGTTTAAAAATGCATTGGTTTTAGGCTCCTATAAGTAGACCCTATAATACAATGAGATAGATGATCATTAGCCAATATATGAATTTATATCAGTAGATGATATGTATTGAGCCATGCATATACTAAAAAGGAATATATATAATTTTGGATCCATTCTCCAGGAATAATAGCATTTATATTATTTTTAGTTAAAAAATTCAGATATTTCAGTATCTATATTTTGATATATAATATATATTTTATTATGATAGAGGGAAGTAATGATCATTTATAAAGGATTATTTTTAAAAATAATCAATTTTTAACCTATTAAAATAATTTTCATTATTAGTGATTATTTAATTAAATTAAACACTTCAAAAATGCCCATACAATGTTCCTGCAAGTAGTAGAAAAATTGTTGATCAAAAAATATTAAATTATTTAATCAATATTTAGGGGATGAATTGTGTTATTATATGAATTATATATATAATTATAAATTATAATTTAATTTATAACTTTTTATATTTTCATTTGATTCATTATTTAATTTAATTGCAGTCAAATTAAATTTATAACCCTGAAAATGACATTACTTATATTTTAAGTTAAATAATATTTATTTAAGTGAATTAAAAAAATGTGGAAAAGTGGGATTAATGTCTTTTTAATATATTCCATGTACCATTTCTGAGACTCTTGTTACATTATAATTAATATTATGACTATTAAAATATAATAATTATGTTATAATGATAAAATATAGAAAGAGATAATGAATAGGTTAAACAAAAAAGGAAAGGTCCAAAATGAAACCAAAACCTATCTAAATATGTTTGGAAACTAAAATTTCAATAATAGATTTATTTTATTCCAATATATGGCCATATCGTACATTTTTACATGATAACTAAATTACTAATATTTAATTAATTTTTTTTAATTATATCAATATCATTTCCACACTTATAAATGGGAACCCCATATCATCTCTCCCTCAAAATATTTGAGCACACTATAATATCCAAAACCTAAGGAAATCACTTTGAAAACATCATTGTAATGATCTATAGGATTTACCTCCTCAAATTTCCAATATATATTTCTTAATGTGTATGGAAGAGGTATTGTTCGCAAAAATATTTAAAACTATTAATTACAAATTTTTATTTTATTTCTTCTTATTTATATATTAAATAATTTTACACCATTGATGTTATAGGAACACCAATATCTCAATTATATATAAATGTTATTATAATCATTGTGAAACCCTTTTCACCTCCTTTTAAAATCTATGTAGAAAAAAAATTGTATGTGTAAACTACCATAACCATGAAGTGATGTGGTTCATTTATAATCACCAAAAACGATGGTTATTATAATGTAATTTATGAATATATATGACATTCATGACAAAATGATTATTTTAAAAATATAATAAATAACATACCTTCATACCCTTCGACCAATTAAAAATTTAAACACAACTCTTGTGTATGTGTGGAATCAACCTCCATTAAGCGATTTGATTCCTTTTATGATGACTTTAATTTTTAATAGAATTTAATATTATATTTAATGTGTTGATATGATAATTATTTCAGGGTTAATTTCAATTTATAAAGAAACCATGAACCTTTGACACTATTCAACATACCAATGTTGATTTGTGATTATGAACATAATGTTTTCGAAACATTCGACATAAATTCCACAGATTAACCAGCAACAAAAAAAATAGTATAAATTAGATAAATGGTATAAAATGTATGTAATAAAAAATAATTTTTTCCAATGAATTCAATAAATTATTATAATATTATTATATATGATATATATTTTGTATGCGGTGAGTCAAACATGATGCATGAGGCTTCATAACTCAATTTCATTTCATTGGGTCTTGTAAATTCATAAATGTCTATGTTATTATGAGATTATGTGTGTAATGAAATCTAATTATGTTTTGTTTTAGTTAGATGTTTTATGTAGATCTATATTTATTACTCATTATCACTTCCTTTATTAATTATTACTTCAACGTTACAATCGTTATCAGGGTTCATCATGTCTCTTATTTTTCTATGAAATATATTCCATATTCACTAGTTAATTATTATAGTAGTTTTTATACTATCTCATTGATAAATTTTATCATAAATATCTATATATTAATTATATTTAATGATTAATTTTAATGAACTACATTCTTTTATTTAATGATAATAAATTTTCCTAAGATAAATGGGGTCATTATGAAACAATGTTTTATTCTAGATTATTGTTGTCTGTATTTCCTACAAAGATAATTTTTATTTGATTCTATATTATACATCATTTGTCTTTTAACCTCTTTCAAATTTCATCTAGACTTATACTCTCTGGATTTTGTAGGTTTTAATTTTGTTTTCATGTCTCTATTTATTAATATGATAATGAAAGTTATTTTAATGAAATGTTGAGAATATTTACAATTTAATTAAATTAAATTATTTTAATTTCTAAAATATATTGAAAATTACTTATTTTGAAAAATTATATAATACATTAATTTTTAAAAAATTTATATTTTATAAACATATTCCTTATTTAAACAATTTTTGAAGCAATCTTTTTACCAAATCAATTTCTGAAAAAATTCAGTTTTAGTTTTTTAAAGATTCAAAATAACATTCTAATTTTAGGTATATTGTATAAAAATACTTTCTTATCATCATGTTTGATATTTTCATAAAAGAAGACATTAGATATTTTTTTGGGTCCGTTCATGGAGAACGTTTTTTCTAATATTAATGATTTTTTATATTTTAAATAAGTGATTTCCAAATGAAAACATGTTTTCTTTAAAAAAAAATTTGTGATCTATTTAATGTATTTTAAACTATATAATAATCTTGTATTAAATTTTATTCTTTACTAGGGATTTAATTTAATTATTCAAACACATATATTACTCTATTTTCTATATGATAATTATGTTTTATTTTTGACTATCGAATATGTTGAAATTTTATTTTTATATTTCATCCAATATAGATAGTTTCTGCATATTCATGAATTTTTATTAGATTTAATTACTTATAAATTATATAAATGATTTTGAAATTATATGTAATAGGTTTGAAAAAATTATAGATAATATCCTGAAATATTGGTTTGTCTCATGAGAAAAAATATCTTAGTTATTATGTGAATTCCTTCCCAATTATATATGATTCCTTAAGTTGAGTCACTAAGAATAAGTAATGATAGAAAAGTTTATCAATGGAATTTATAACTTCTTATAGTAGTGTCATATTTAGTATAAATCACATAAAATAACTTACAAGACATAATGAAAGCTTTATAAATGAATAATTAATGAAATAAGAAGTATTTCTTGATATTAAGGAACCAATGCTGATGAAATAGTAACTCAACCTTATGAATTGTAATATTGCTCTTATTAATTGTAAACTAACCAAATGAATAGTTAACTCACCCATGAAAGTTAAAATAATTTTTTTTATCTTATAACTGAACATATGATTTAATTACAAGATAGTGTATGTAAGTAAATAATAGTAAATTATTAATTATGATTTGGGTTTTTTATTAGTCACAAATACTTAATTATAATTTTATGATTAATTTAATAATTCCAATGATACATTATTTTCATAAAATGTTTTCATTAAAAAAAATTCTGATTTTGGATGATTTTAATATTATTTTATAAGACCTTATGTAATTTTTATAAGTCCTATAAATTAGATATAATTTTAAAATATATATTTTCTCATAAAGTGATTATTATAAATAAAAATTCAATTACTCATATTTAGAAAACAAATTTCATAAAACTAAGTTCATTTTTTAATTATCCGCATCAAAAAATAGTTATGGTGAAATTTTCGAATTTTTCTAGATTACATGAATTTTTGTTGAATAATTAAATATAATAATTTATGATAAATGCTAAAAACAAGCATTTTTTAGTAATGATTCAGTCATGGATCATTTAGCTGACCATTGGTTTGAAATCAAATTCATGAATTACTGTATTTAATATTTCTTATCTTGGAAAAAATAATAAACTACGGACTAAAATAATGAGAAAACACCTCTCTCCTCAACTATAAATACCACCCCCACACCCTCTTCTCTTCACCCCACTCAAGCATTGAGCCCTACTTAAATTATTCCCAAACATCTTTTCACGACCCTCCTCTTTGTCCAAGAGCACTTGGTCTCATTAATATAACAATCCTAGGTTCCTTGAGGAGTATCTCAAAATGAGAACTCAAGAGTTAAATCCTATCTCTTTTTCTATTAATTTCCTTTAAATTTCATTTCTTTTGTTATTCTATCCTAAAATACACTAATAAAAATGGAATAATTAAACTATTATGTTTGAAATAATATAATTATATCATTTTAATTTATGATTCATCTTTAAACTCTACCCTCTCTCTCTCTTTTATTTTAAAAATGAAATCTTCCTCTCTGATATGTCAATTTATTGACTTCATGGGGGATGCACTTTCATCTTCCATTAACAACTTCAAGGTTGTTAATTAAATAGTTAATGGATAAAAACAATTTTTTATGTGTATTATATGATATTTTTCTTTAGTTAACATATATACAAATTACTAAAGTATAAATCAAAATGAATTTTTTGTGATCGAAAAACAGCCATAAGTAACCCCAAACGATCATCATTAACTTTTACCAAATGATTAATCATCATACCATATAAAAAATACTTTTATGATCATTTAAACTTATGTAATATCATTAATATCATATAATAAGTTTTTTTTATCTTCATCAACATCTTACATGAACGTTGATTGATGAATAAAAGTGAACTGATCCTGAAATCCATGAAAACAAATGTTGCTAAATGATGAAACTATACTCCATAACTCAAAAAAAGAACCATATATGAACTTAATAAATACCATAATGAATTATATTCATGTATAAAATGACATTCACTTGTTAATTAATTAATATAATGTGATTATATGGGACATTAACTTGAATAAGGCATTTAGACACAAGGTATGCATAATTCTTGAAACCATCTCTCTTTCTAGGGGGTTTCCCTCATTCACCACATTTTTAGTATGGATATCCCATAAATATAATTTCTACATCATTAAATTACCTCTTCTGGGATATACATTTTGATTTTTTGACAAAAATATTTTTTTCAAAAATAAATCTTCTTTCAAAAAAGCACACTATTTAATTTTTGAGACTGTTTCTTCTTCACTCAAGGATGGTGATTCAAGCATGTTATTCCCTCTATCATTTTGTAACCCAATGTTTTTGAATTTATGATTATGAAATGATACCCATTCCATTCCATGGGTTATATAATGTTCAATATTGATATATTTTTCATGTTCCATGCATGATAATGTAAATGTTATGATGTGATAGGTTTTCCCGAAATTATGTTGCGCAATGTAAAAATTACGAGGTGATTCCTACTCCAGGAATAATACATAGCTATAATGAAGTGGGTAATGTAGTTTAACTCATGAGAAAATTGAATTATGCATAAATATGATGCTATCTTTGTTCAAATATATGTGTGTTATTTTACCTCTAGGATAAGATGTTTTGTTTTTATTCATATCCACATTTCAAGCCATTTCTTAATGATTCCTCTCGTGATTATGATACAATTCCTATGTTATGACTATAATGATTATAATCACCCAATGATATATTATTTCATGTTATTATCTATTCTTTTACAAGGATTTCATCTCACCCTTTTTTAGATGTATATCTTCAAGTGATTACTTGTACAAATGAGAATTCAAGGTCTAGTAAGAAGCTATATTGGAAAGAATTAAATAATTTTTTATGTTTATTTGGTAAAATTTATATATGGTCCTTTCATTTGAAAGAATTTAAACTTTTTATTCTAGCCATGTAATGATTTTACATTGTTTTTCATTGAAATGATGTAATAGTATTGTATGAAAATTATGGGTCACTATAGTTGGTATTAGATCATGGTTTAGTTAACTCTGGAATTAGGATTAGAGAACCTTAGTGAAAACCAAAAGTATGAGTCTATGTATAAATAAGTATCCTTGATTTTTTTAGAAAATTCTCTACATGGGGATCTAATAAGGTTTTAAATTTGAGTTATTTTTTATAATGGTACTAAATATTGATGACAGATTGATTTATGTTTTCTTCTATCATTTTTTAATTTAGAAAATGGTGTAAGGAATGAGAAACTATGCCAATAACCCATGTGAGGATCAACAGAGTGATTTCCCAAACGACATAACTAATTCTTTGGTAGGTGTAAATCAAAATTTCATTGTAAGACTTACCCATTTGTCTTATGATATTTAAAATTTTGTGAATAATGTGGAACTCTGACCTTCACATAACAGGTAGAAATTGGATATCGAGTGTTTCATGAGGTAGTTTCCACTGACATTTAGTTGATCTACTGATCCACTAGTTGAGGAATAGTGGGTCAAGTTTTTGGATAAGTTCTTTTCCATTCTACACTATTTTGAGACAGAGAATGTGGATCTCATTATTTATCATTTTGATGGAGAGTCTGATCAATGGTGGAAATTTATTATGAACACCATGATGAAAGATGAGATTCAAGGGATGGATTATGAAGTCTTTAATATAATTATTCTTAACAAGTATTTCCCTTGATATCATCAAAAAAGAGATGGATAAAGTATTCATAGAGATAAAACAAATATTATGAGAATTGTGCATGACCTATAGAGAATCATTCATAAGGCCTGAAAGGTATGCTTTGGATTTTGTTATCAACATTGATAGAAAAATTGACATATTCATTAGTGGTTTAATAACACACCATTTAAGGTATATTAAAATTAGTTACTTTGGTAGTTATAATAAATTTTTTCAATGTGATCTCAATGTGGAGATGGTTTTTGGTTAATGGTCCCACAGATATGGTAATATGAAATAAAAGATAGATTTTCAAGATGGAGGATCAAATCAGAAACGATTAAAAAAATTCAACCGCCCTTGTGTCAAAAGTGTGGGAAGATGCATCATGAGAACTACCTCAATGGATTGGGGAAATAATTCTATTATGGGAGATATTCCCCCCAATCTCATGACTGTCGAAAAGACTGGGGAAGAAGGAAAATGTGGTGGAGGAAAGGAGAGAACCAACCATGTTCCAATGCTACAACAAGAGGGAGCAAGGGAAATGTGAAATCTAGTGCGGTAAACCGTGAGTTATAAAGTTTAATCAGTACCATCATCCACCAAAAAAATGATAAAAGTAAGGATTATTCCATTCATAATTTGGAAGTAGAGGAAGAAAATAATGTCGTACGAGGTATACTTCCTATTGACTAAATAATAGAAAAAGTGTTATTTGATTATGGTTCGATGAATTCTTTTATATCATTACTATTTTCTATAACAAGTTAATCTATGCCTTGAAACAATGAGGTAATGATATTCATAACAAAACATAGTGGTGACATCATTAAATATCTTGTGTTGGACTCGTCTCCTATTGGCGTATGTGGGATGATTCTACCATCAATTATAGTTACTCTTCAATTTGTTGAATATGATTCTATAATGGGAATGTATTCAATCTCATTATATTGAGAACATATCAACTATAAAGAAAAGTAAATATCATTTCATATTGTGATCCATCCAATGCTCCTCTATAAATTCAAGTAATATTAAGATTCACCTTTTCAAAATACTTCAACAGTGTGGGAGTTAATTTACTATGAAGAATCATACCTTTGTCAAGTGGTTGAGTCAAAGGAAGTTATCATGATAAGGGAAATTCCCATTATTATGGAATATATTGATGTATTTCCTAAATAGTTACCCAAAATCACCTCATATCTGGAAGTAGAGTTCTTAATAGAACTCATAACCAGAGTTACTCCTACCTCAAATTGTCCCTATAAGATGGATCCTATTGAACTAGAAGGGTTAAAGGGGAAGATAATAGAGCATTTGGACAAAGTTTTCATACTCCCTAGTGAATCATATTTGGGTGGAACAGTTCTCTTTTTCATGAAGAATATTGGAGCAATTCAGAATTGGATCAATTATCAAGAATTCAACAAGATCACCATAGAGAACAAGTATAATTTTCCAAGTATTGATGACTCTTTTGATTAGATATGAGGATATCAGTATTAATAAATTGTGGATCATCATTGTGGAATTCATCAGGTAAAGGTTAAGATGGAATATATTTAGAATACAACATTCATGTGAAGGTATAGGCCATACGAGAATTTGGTGATTCCCTTCGGACATACTAATTCCAATGAAATATTTATGTATTTTATGAATAGAGTCTATAGATATTACCTAGAAAAATTTTGGTGGTGTTTATCGATGATATTACAAACTAATACAATACCAAGGAGGAACAAGATGAAAATCTATAGCCTATATTTCTATCATTAAGGAAGGGGGTTTTGTATACCATATTCAGAGTGTGCAACTTTTGGATGCAACAAGTCACATTCTTGGGACATTTGATCACAAGTGATGGAAATTATGTGGAAATATAAAAAAGGTGATTGAGTAATGTCAAAGACCCTATAGTGTCACAAAAATATATAGTTTTATTATATTAGAATGGTAATATCATTGTTTTGTGAAAAATTTCTCATGATTGTGATGCCTGCTAACTACATTAACAACGAACTGGGTAAAGTATTTCTGTATGATAGAATGTGATGAAATGTTAAGGGATCTAAATAAGAGGTTGAGCATTGACCCTATACCGAAATTTTAGAATGTTTTTATAATTTATTTTATATAGAATGATTCTTCCATTAAATTATTTGGTTGTGTACTCAGGAAAAATTGTAATGTGATAGCATATTCCTCACGATAGTTGAAGATACAAGAGACGAAATCCTAGATGCATGAAATAGATTTAGTAGCAGTAATTTATTTATAGACAATCTGGTGGCACTACTTATATGGTGAGAAGTGTGACATAAAGAAAAATAAAAATAGGATATTGTACTAATTCACAAAAAGGAACTCAACTTGTTTGAAAGGATATGGTTATATAAAATCAAAGTCAATGATTCCTCAATTAACAATCATCTCGGCATGGTGTAAATGGTCGATGATGCTCTTTGTAGAAAATAACCTTATACTCTATCTATGTTATAGATTAGGAAAGATCATATATTCATATATATGAAAATTATGGAGTTATAAATGAAACTCTCAAGGAATATATCCTTCATTTACCAAATCATTTTCAATCTATATAGCCTAGATAAGATTAATTAAGCAGAATGGGATGATCTGGAGTTCCAAAATTAGGTGAATGCAGTAAAGGAAGAGAATTTGTAAGGGTTACATATCTATAATGATGGTGTATTTTAGTTTGGAATGATGATTTGTGTTCCTTAATCACCTTGGATAAAGAAGGATCTATTGGAAAATTTACCTAGCTCAACATTCACAATTTACCTCTGGAGTACCACAGAGTGTCATTTTCTCTGAGAACACTTATAGTGGGACAAAAAAAAGAAGGAGATTGAGAAATATATCTCAAGGTTCTTGATATTTCGTAAAGTCAATTTAGGTGGAGAAAAGTATACAGGTATGATGAATCCATTGCTTATACCAATGTGAAAATTAATGAATGTCACTATGCCCATTTTCATGGGTCTTCTAAAGGCATCCAAATAAAATAACGCAATATGGGTTGTGGTGGATTGACTCACCAAGGCAACCCAATTTTTCTCTATTAAGGAAGATCTAATTCATGTACAACTTTTAATGATATATGTGAAGGAAATGGTGATACTTCATGGAGTTCCACTCTCAATTGTCTCTGATAATTGTCCTAGATTCACATCAAAATTATAGAGGTGTCTTCAACATGATTTGAGTATTGAATTTAATTTCAGCACAACCTGTCACCTCTAAACTGATGGCCAATCTGAATAGACTATTCATAAGCTCAATTATATGTTAATATTCTACATTTTAGAATTCAAAGGTGTATGGGATTAACATATCCCATTGGTTGAGTTATCATACAAAAATAGCATCCACTCAAGTGTCCAGATGGTTCTATATGAAGCTACATAGGGAAAGTGATATAGAAATCCAACCTATTGGGATGAAGTTGGAGAAACAAGGATACTTGCACCTAATATTTTTCAAGAGAGGATAGTGAAGGTTCAAGCCATCACAAAATATTTCAAATCAGCTTATGGTTTGTAAAAGTGATATACTGATAACCATCGAAGGGAATTTGAATTCAACATTCGAGATAAATTCTTCCATTTAAAATCACCCTAGAAGAGATTCATGTAATTTATAATTAATGGGAAGCTATGCCCAAGGTACTTTGACCCCTTTTGGATCCTTGATCATATATGATCCATGGCCTATCAGGTTTCACTTCCACCTAATATTTCTCATGATCGTGATGTGTTGCACATATCACTCCTGAGGAAGTACATACTAGATCCCTGACATGTACGGAACTCAGATGTGGTACAATTGGAAGATGATATATCTTATAAGAAATAACTAATAAGGATTCTAGACCAGATAAATAAGTTTATATGCAACATGAAAACCCACCTAGTCAAAGTGTTGTAGAGGAACCATATGTATGAAGAAGAAACATGGGAACTGGAGGAGGCGATGAAGGAGAAGTACCCCGACCTATTAATGTAAAAGTAAATTTTGAGGGTGAAATTTCAAAAGGGGGAAGAATGTAACGACCCAAAATTTTATAATGTTAATTTCTCAATTCTTATATTAATGAAATATATGTTATAAATCACATAAAATTACTTACAGACCATAGAAAAATATTTATAAATAAGGAACTATTGAAATAAGAATTATTTATAAAAGTTAACGAACCAATATTGAAAAAATTATTACATGAGCTTAAGAATAGTAATATGAACACAATGAATAGTAAACATACTAAATGAATAGTATCCTCACCCATGAATGTAAAAATAGAATTTAGGCATCTTATAAGTGATAATATGACATAATTGTTTCACAATATAAGTATTTAATTTTTTTAAAAGAATTAATTACATTTTGATATTATTATAAGTCATAAAATTTTAATTACAATTTTATGAAAAATTTAATAGTCTCAATAAATTATTTTCATAATTTTTATTCATAATTTTTTTTATATCCTGTGAATTTTAAATTATATTATGATACATTAAGTAATTTTTCAATGTGTTATAAAATTACTTATAATTTTTAAATACGTATTTTCCACGTAAATGTTGATTTCCATTAAAAAATAAATTACTCATATTTAGAAAACTATTTTCATAAAATGAAGTTCTTTTTTTAAATTGGCTCATCAAAAAATTGTTAGGGTGATTATTTGGTATTTTTCTAAAATACATGGCTTTTTCATTAATTGTTAAATATGATAATTTACTATAAACAGTAAAATATGAAATTTTTGAGTCATGATTCAGTCATGGATGATGTCAGTGAACATTTTTTAAAACTCACATTAACTAAATTACTGTATTTAGTCGCCATATTCCTCACTATTTCTGGTCTTGGGAAAAAAATTAACTATTGATTAAAATAATAATAAAAACACCGCTCTCCTCCCCTATAAATACCACACCTATCACCCAAATATCCTCAGACCTTTCCTGCTTTCATAATATTCTATATTCTTTCCAAAACACATCCTCAATCCCTACTCACTTTCTAGGACCTACTGGTCTCATGAAAATACTAATACTAAGTGCCTTGAGGAGGATCTCAAAATGATAATTCAAGAGGTAAATCCTCTCTCTTTTTCTTTTAATTCCTTTCAATTTCATTTATTTTCATATTCAATCCTCAACTCCATTCATTCAAATGTAATGATAAATCCATTTTTTTATATACTGTAATTATGTCATGTTAATGGAAGATCCTACTTTAAACTCCACCCTCTCTCTCTATTATTTTAAATAATGAAATCATCGCTCGTGATGTGTCAATTTATCAACATTGTGGATGATGCATTTTTATTTTCCATTAACAGCTTCAATATTTTTAATAAAACCATTAAATGTTTGAAAAAATATTGTAATGTGTATGTTATAACCCTTTTTATGTTTTTTAACATTCTTATATGCATAATACTAAATTTCAAAACAAAATTAGTATGTTGTGATCGGAAAACCACCAAAATTAACCTAAAAAATTCATCATTAACATTTAACTAATGATTTATCATAATACTATATAAAAAATTCATTATAATATCGTTTAAACCTATGGAATATCATTACTAACATATAATAACAATATAGGATATTTATACACATTTTACTTGAACATTTATTCAAGAATACAATTGAACAGATCATGAAAACAATGAAAGTACATGCTCCAAAACAATGAAATTAAACTCTATAATTCATATAACAGCCAAAAAATGATCTTAATAAAACCATAATAAATCATATTATTGTATAAATGGTTCAATAATTTTCATTTTTTTAATCTAATGTGACTATACATGACATTAATGTTTAGAAAGTATTCAGACACAAGGTATGGGGAAATCATGAACCCAAATCATTTTCTTTGGGTTTTACCTCTTTCACCCCATTTTAAGTATTTATATACAATAAATATAATTTATTAATCATCATATTACATCTCCTGGGATATAATGTCACACACGGTTTTTTTTCCTGTCTTTGTATTGATCCGGCCCATTAGAAATCCAGATCCTTTTCATGGGTATTTTATGAGATTAATCTTGAGTTTTGAAGTTTCATATATGTCTAACCACCCTAATTTGGGATCCCCATTGTATTTTTAGTAGTTTTTGAAGAAAGTGTGGTTACTTCATGATTTGGGCCAACCGTGAGCCCATTCCCAGTTTTAAAAACTGACTTTTTTTCTTTTATAACTCTTTTGTTTTTCATTATTTTTCTCCAATTCAACTTACCACTTGCCCTATACTGATACATTGAAATTTATTTATCCTTTTTATCCCATTATAAATTCATAAGCTGGGTGAATTTGGGTTACTTATATAGGTATTGGGCCAGCCCATGGGCCCATTTCCTGTTTTTTTTTTTAAAAATAATTTGTTTCATTTATATCTTTTTCATTTTTTACTATTTTTCGGTGATTCCACCTCCCCCTCGAATCCAATAACCTATCGTAGCCCTCATAATTGATTATACCTCTTTGGAGCTCATATGGGTCGCGTATTAGGGAGATTGTTCTCTGGTTTCCTCAAAACGTCCAGAATTGATAAGGTAAATTGTTTCACCCATAACTCATTCAATTCGTATTCTCTTGGCCACAAATTTTCTTCCCCGGGTTCGTCAAGACCTTAGGAGGCTCTCCAAAAATTTTCAAGCCATTAAATTCTCTATAGGGTTGCAGATCTAATGGAAGACGAAGAGTTTTCTAGGGTGAAAGGTGAGATTCCTTCTCCTTTCTCCTTACTCTTCCCCCTCCTTTCATTATTTCGTGGATTTATTTTATCCCCTAGTATTGATCGACCCAGGGTTTTTTTATAACATGTTTTTTGATGGGGTTTCGGTTTGTTTAGGTCCGATATTTATAGTTTTATTGTTTATAAACCCGCGACGGGTGATTTCGGGTGTGCGTTTCAATTACGCCAAAGATTTGAGGTAGGATACCTCTTGCACATGACTTTATTATTTAAGTTTCATCATTTTATTATATTTAACACCAGATATATATGTTTATTATTGTTTTTCATCCTTTGGATAATTTTATTGGTGTTCAAAGTGGTTGTTTAATCATTGGTTTGTGAACGGTAGTGTTGTTTTGTCATGAAAGTTCTCAACAAGTGTTTGTTTAAATGTTCCGTTATCTTTTGAAAATATTTTGTGAGGTTTATAATATGGTATATGGTATTTTTAACATGTTACAATATCTTGAATGAAAATATAGCTTTCAATTGGTGTTTTATTCATTTTCATGTACTTAAAAATAAATTGTTTTGTTTAAAAAGGGCATGTCATGTGTTCGGTAAATTGCCCGGTTGGCTTTTATATGTGATGTGTGATTTAAAAGTTATTTGATTGGATTTATAAAAGAATTTTAATAATTATAAATGTTATTTTTGGGTACTTATATGTATTTCTTATTTGTATTTGTTTTTACAATCAAGTGTGTTTTGATTTACAACATATTTTGGCCCGAGTTGCCCAAAAATGGACTGTTTCACATCTTTATGAAAATGGACGTGTTTTGAATATGTAACCTGAGTATTATAAGAGATTTATGAATGTGGTTTTCTGCTGTAAATTGTTTTTATACAGATCCTTAATAGAATTAAAATTCATACCTTCGTCAAAGGATAGTTTTGAGAAAATAATTAAAGGCCCGTTTGGCATTTCCTAGAAATGAAGGAGTGTTTTACTTGTATATAACAATTTGTGCAATTGGGATTGTTTTATGGTCCATTAAATGATTTTATTAAATTTTTATTGGTCTTCCAAATATGATTTGGTTTGGTTATGATGTGTGTTTATAATTTAAAGAGTGTTTTTGAAAGAGTTTTATGTGCAAAGACTTAATACACTTCATGAAATTGTTTTACCGAAATATTTAGCGGTTTGTTGATTAGTGTAAGAAATGTGAAGAATGATTATGGGATGTTTGTGTTTTTATGGTTTTGGAATGTAATGGGGATGTGAAATGTGTATTTGATAATATGTGTATCTTGATTGAGCACTAAAGGGAATCCCGGGTATCTAGGTGGGCGGACGTGTACTAGTATGCTAGTGATTCTGTGGGGGTTGGCCCCTGTTTCACGTAGCAAGTTTGACGATGAAAACACTAACTAAAATAAGATGATGTTGATGATTGGGGACCACTAGGTTATGGATATGTTCCCTACTAGTGGATCTTGCATGAGAACGGATATTTATTATGGTTACTTTCATCGAGATACGAGGTACGTGGGGCTCACAACTAAATAGTGCCTAGGGGTATTCCCGTGACTAGTGCTTATTGGCTATTTTGTACTCAACGTCGGAATACGGTGTGTTTGGTTGGTAAATTCAGTAGTATGTGTTATTTATTTTAATGTTAAAATTATTTAAAGAATCCCTCTTGAAAGCTATTTTCATTTTGAAGTTTCACCTCTTTGAAAATAATTGTTACTTGCATTTTTGTTTATTAAACATGCATGTTTTTGTCTGATAATTATTATAGCATGGAACCTCATTTGAAAACCATACTTTCAAATCTTCAATTTAAAAATATAAATTGATGTTTCTTTTATTTTAAAGTAATGTTCATTGGGAATAGAATACTGGGCTAACCTACTGAGTTTTAATACTCACGCCTATAGTCTTCTTCTTTTTTTAGCCCTTGTGCAGGTTTCATCTTTAGTTCGATCACCTTGGGAAAAATTTTATCATTGTGTTGGAGAGTGACCAGAAGTGTCACATGGAGTTAGTTGTTCATCGGGATTGTTCAGTTGATTTGTTGGTTTTGTTCTAATTTTAGTTTCTTGTACAAATAATATTTTGTTCAATTTTTATATAAATTCATTTTGGGCTGTCCGTTTATTTCCGCTGTTTGTTTGATTGTTTATATATGGGAGAAATCGTTCCATTTTTTACTCTATTGATGCCCTTGGTGCTTGTCACCATCCCGGGAGGATCGGGAACGCCTCTCGGGACTTGTCGTGTGCTGGCCTGGGTGACCGGTTCAGGGTCCACTCGGGCTGGTTCGTGACAAAATGGTATCAGAGGGAGGTTGGCTATTAGTGGACCTTTCTTTTTAGAGAGCCCTTGTTATTTTGGGGATGTCAAGGTAGATGGAGTAGGATTGTTGGGACTTGAGGGGTAAGTGCAAGAAGAGCGTCGCGAACTCTTTCTTGTTCTAATCCTCAGGTTTCCATGGAAGTCCCATTTTATTAGTGTCCATTGTTCTAGTTGACTGTTTGGTATTGGGATATGACAAGGGGAGTATGACCAATGGCCTTTGTGAGCTCACAGGGCCTGGAAAGCCATGTGGAGCTGGGGAATAGTCCTAATAAGTCTCTCTGTGTTGGTGTTGTGTTTGGCATATGGCCGCCAACCATATGGTCAAGTCACCCACTGACACTAGATCCATTTTTTTGGGTCTCTTGAACCTTTCTTGAATTCTGAATTTTTGTTTTTAACATCCTTGTGTGAGAATTTTGGAAATGGGTTTTAATGTAAAGATTAGATTTTGAAAAGTGAAAAAAGGGGGTTTCAATAATTAAATATATGAATGGTTTTGGAAGGTTTTGTTTTTGTGAAAAAAATGGAGGGAAGCAGAAATGATTTAAAGGGATTGGATTATCCATAATCTAAACTTGTGGTTTGTTGAAATAAAATGTTTTGAAATTGTGAATAATTTTAAAGTGATTCTGGATCTTTTTTTTAATGGGATATTTTAGGATGTTAAAAAGTTTTTGAATTGGATAAATTAGTTTTGGCAATTGGTTTTGATCGGTTAGTGTTTTACTACAAACGGTATTGGTCTCAATGGACCTCGGATGATGAAAATATACCTTGCTGAATTTTTTTTTTAAAAAATGGGAAGGGGTTGTTTGGAATGGCTTGTTTATTTAAAAAGTTTTTTTTAAATGAAAAGGGGTAGGTTTTTAAGAAAATAGTTCTTAATGAATTGTGGTTTTTTTGTGAAATAGGAAAAGGGTTTTTCACTTGGTGGTTGGTGTTCCTTTTGAAGGTACATGATTTTTGGAATAATGTTGTTTTGTTTTAGCCTTTGGTGTTTTCATGAGTGCTCACATGCATGGTTTTATTTATATCTAGAAGGAAGAAATATATGGTATGGTGGTTGGGTGCTTGGGGTGGCATAGAAATTTTCATGTGGGTGAGACTTGATGAAACACCATTGGTGAATGTTGAAACCCACCAAGTTAGTTTGATTTTTCAAAATTGTATTGAGCTGAAAATTGTGGCCTTTTTTTAAAAACCAATTGTTATGTGGCTTGATTTTTCTATGTCTTAGAAGAGTTTTTTATTTTGTTAGCTTCCACATGATCTAGAATTCATACTCTTGTTGTATCTTGAGATGATATCTTGTTGGTGTCTTGGTTTTGGAGTAATTTTCATTGGGTTTCTAAAAATGTGTTTGATGTTGTGATGTGGCCATGGATAGTTCTGCGTTGGAAATCTTTCCTGCTGATCAACCTAAGGATTCCTTTAATATTTTAAATCCACCTATTTTGATGATGCCTCAACTTGTTTGTTGGAATAGAGAGCTGTTTGGGATATATTAAAAGTGTTTCTAGGTCTTGATAATTCTTTTGGATAGAGCAGTTGTGTTCGGTGATGTTGATGTGTTTCTTCGTATTCCTTGTCCATTATGACCCTCGTTTGGAGTGAGATAGAATTTTGATATGTATCTATGAGTTCCTATTTAGATTAAGGTTTTTGTTTGGTGATCAAGTGTGTTTTTTTAGTGGTGTGATCTTTATCACCTGACTGCGGTGCAGCAAATGCTTCAAGAATCAAGGCTCCAGCCATAGGCCTCGGAGTGAAGCTTTTCATGCAGTCAGAAAATCAACAGAGGTGTGGAGTGCTAGATTAAGATCCTTAATCCTCTGTTTTGGTAAGTTAGTTACTATGTCAATGTTTTGGTTCCTCATTTCTATGCATTTTCCTTTGTCGCAACAAGCGTGGTGGACTTAACCCCTCACACAATGTTTATGGTTATTCCTTCATGGATGTGGGTTTTCAATCAATGTCCCTGTGTGGACCGCCTATAAAAATCTGGTGCAGTTGTGGTGTTACCTATTCATATGGGGAGAGTTTTATGTAGTTTCTTTGTTTCTTTTGTTGTTTCAGTGGCCAAATTATTGGGTCCCCTTCCCTCCCATCCACAAGTGATGAGGGTCCAGAATTGTGCTGAAAGTGTCGACCAAGTTATTTTCCCCTCCATTCAAGAGTGGTTGGTTTATATGTTCATGTTGTAACCCTATTAACTTAGTATAGTAGTTTTTTTAGGAGCGTTTTTTTGGGCTTGTGTGAGTGATTCCAAACTCTAGCTCATGTTCAATTCTTGTCTATTCATTGCTAGTTGGTTTCTAACGGTGGGGAGACCCACCATGAGTCTCCTGGATTTTCATCCTAAGAACATTTCTAGTTCTAGTTGATTCTTAATGGTGGGTAGTAAATTCTGGAATCCATATGTGTTGTTTTTTTTCAGCCAGAAAGTGTTATGCCTTTCCGGGGGCGGAAAGCTTTAAGGGTGGGGAGAATTGTCACACACGGTTTTTTTTCGTATCTTTGTATTGATCCGGCCCATTAGATATCCAGATCCTTTTCATGGGTATTTTATAAGATGAATCTTGAGTTTTGAAGTTTCATATATGTCTAACCACCCTAATTTTGGATCCCCATTGTTTATTTAGTAGTTTTTGAAGAAAGGGTGGTTACTTCATGATTTGGGCCAACCGTGAGCCCATTCCCAGTTTTAAAAACTGAATTTGTTTCTTTTATAACTCTTTTGTTTTTCATTATTTTTCACCCATTCAACTTACCACTTGTCCTATACTGATACATTAAAATTTATTTATCCTTTTGGACCGATTATAAATTCATAAGCTGGGTGAATTTGGGTTACTTATTTAGGTATTGGGCCAGCCCATGGGCCCATTTCCTGTTTTAAAACAAATAATTTGTTTCATTTATATCTTTTTCATTTTTTACTATTTTTCGGTTCTTCCACCTCCCCCTCGAAGCCAATAACCCTATCTGAGCCCTCATAATCGATTTTACCTCTTTGGAGCTCATATGGATCGCGTATTAGGTCTATTGTTCTCTGGTTTCCTCAAAACGTCCACAATTGATAAGGTAAATGTTTTCACCCATAACTCATTCAATTCGTATTCTTTTGGACACAAATTTTCTTCCCCTGGTTCTTCAAGACCATAGGAGGATCTCCAAAAATTTTCAAGCCATTCCATTCTCTATAGGGTTGCATATATAATGGAAGACGAAGAGTTTTCTAGGGTGAAAGGTGAGATTCCTTCTCCTTTCTCCTTCCTCTTCCCCCTCCTTTCATTATTTCATGGATTTATTTTATCCCCTAGTATTGATCGACCTTGGGTTTTGTTATAAAATGTTTTTTTATGGGGTTTCTGTTTGTTTAGGTCTTATCTTTATAGTTTTATGGTGTATAAACCAGCGGCGGGTGATTTCGGGTGTGTGTTTCAATTACGCCAAAGATTTGAGGTAGGATACCCCTTGCACATGACTTTATTATTTAATTTTCATCATTTTATTACATTTAACAACAGATATATATGTTTATTATTGTTTTTCATCCTTTGGATAATTTTATTGGTGTTTAAAGTGGTTGTTTAATCATTGGTTTGTGAACGGTAGTGTTGTTTTGTCGTGAAAGTTCTCAACAAGTGTTTGTTTAAATGTTCCATTATCTTTTGCAAATATTTTTTGAGGTTTATAATGTGGTCTATGTTATTTTTAACATGTTACAGTATCTTTAATGAAAATATGTCTTTCAATTGGTGTTTTATTCCTTTTCATGTACTTAAAATAAATTGTTTTGTTTAAAAAGGGCATGTCATGTGTTCAGTAAATTGCCTGGTTGGCTTTTATGTGTGATGTGTGATTTAAAAGATATTTTTTTGGATTTATAAAGGAATTTTAATAATGATAAATGGTATTTTTGGGTACTTATATGGATTTCCTATTTGTATTTGTTTTTACAATCAAGTGTGTTTTGATTTATAACATATTTTGGCCCGAGTTGCCCAAAAATGGACTGTTTCACATCTTTCTGAAAATGGACGTGTTTTGAATATGTAACCTGAGTATTATAAGAGATTTATGAATGTGGTTTTCTGCTGTAAATTGTGTTTATACAGATCCTTAATATAATTAAAATTCATACCTTCATCAAAGGATAGTTTTGAGAAAATAATTAAAGGCCTGTTTGGCATTTCCTAGAAATGAAGGAGTGTTTTACTTGTATATAACAATTTGTGCAATTGGGATTGTTTTATGGTCCATTAAATGATTTTATTAAATGTTTATTGGTCTGACAAATATTATTTGGTTTGGTTATGATGTGTGTTTATAATTTAAAGAGTGTTTTTGAAATAGTTTTATGTGCAAAGCCTCAATACACTTCATGAAATTGTTTTACCGAAATATTTAGCGGTTTGTTGATTAGTGTAAGAAATGTGAAGAATGATTATGGGATGTTTGTGTTTTTATGGTTTTGGAATGGAATGGGGATGTGAAATGTGTATTTGATAATATGTGTAACTTGATTGAGCACTAAAGGGAATCCTGGGTATCTAGGTGGGCGGACGTGTACTAGTATGCTAGTGATTCTGTGGGGGTTGGCCCATGTTTCACGTAGCAAGTTTGACGATGACAACACTAACTAAAATATAATGATGTTGATGATTGGGGACCACTAGGTTATGGGTATGTTCCCTACTAGTGGCTCGTGCATGAGAACAGATATTTATTATGGTTACTTTCACCGAGATACGAGGTACCTGGGGCTCACAACTAACTAGTGCCTAGGGGTATTCCTGTGACTAGTGATCATTGGCTATTTTGTACTCACCGTCGGCATACGGTGTGTTTGGTTGGTAAATTAAGTATTATTTGTTATTTATTTGAATGTTAAAATTATTTAAATTATCCCTCTTGATAACTATTTTCATTTTGAAGTTTCACCTCTTTGAAAATAATTGTTACTTGCATTTTTGTTTATTAAACATGCATGTTTTTGTCTGATAATTATAATAGCATGGAACCTCATTTGAAAACCATACTTTCAAATATTGAATTTAATACTATAAATTGATGTTTCTTTTATTTTAAATTTATTTTGATTGGGAATAGAATACCGGGCTACCCTACTGAGTTTTAATACTCACGCCTATAGTCTTCTTCTTTTTTTAGCCCTTGTGCAGGTTTCATCTTTAGTTCGATCACCGTGGGCGACATTTTATCATTGTGTTGGAGAGTGACCAGAAGTGTCACATGGAGTTATTTGTTCATCGGGATTGTTCAGTTGATTTGTTGGTTTTTTTCTAATTTTAGTTTCTTGTACAAATAATATTTTGTTCAATTTTTATATAAATTCATTTTGGGCTGTCCGTTTATTTCCGCTGTTTGTTTGATTGTTTATATATGGGAGAAATCGTTCCCTTTTTTACTCTATTGATGCCCTTGGTGCTTGTCACCATCCCGGGAGGATCGAGAACGCCTCTCGGGACTTGTCGTGGGCTGGCCTGGGTGACCGGTTCAGGGTCGACTCGGGCTGGTTCCTGACATATAAAGTTTTATTTTATGACAAACATAATGTTTTCCAAAATAACTTTTCTTTCAAAAAACAAACCATTTACTTCTTGAGATTGTTTCTTCTTCACTCAAGGATGATTATTCAAGTATGTTATCCTCTCTTTCATTTGGGAACCCAATTTTTATGAATGTATGATTATAAAATTAAATCCACTACTTTAAATGGTTTATTTTATGTTCTATATTGATATATTTTTTATGAGTCAAGCGTGATAATTTAATTGTTATGATGTGACTGGTGGACCCCGATTTATATAACACAATTAAAATGTTATGATGTGACAGGTGAGACCTAAATAATATATAACTCCATTGCATTGGGTAATGTAATGTTTCTCATTATAAAATAGAAATATTCATGAATATGATTCTATCATTATTCACAACGATGTTTGTTAGTTTACCACTTGGACATGATGTTTTATTTTTATGCATTTCCACATTGCAATAATTTTCTTAATGATTTCTCTGATGATTATGATTATATACCTATGTTATGACTATGATTATTATTCTCACCACATGTTATGTTTTTCATGTTCCTGTCTATCCTCTTTCGGGGATTTTAGCTCATGCATTTTTGATGTATATCTTTGAGTGATTGCTTGTACAAATGAGAATTTAAAGGACAATAAGAAGCAATACATGAAGGAATTAAAAAAATTTTCAGGTTATATTTTGTAAAAGTTAGTTATGGTACCAGTTTTACCAAGAATGTAAACCTTTGGTTCCTTTTCAGGTAAGGATTTAATGTTTTTTATCATTAAAATGATGTAATAGTAATGAAAGAAAAAGGAGGGTCTTTATAGAGTATATATATATAATCCTATAATAAGGCTTTGATAGAATGATTATAATGTTTGAAATTAAGTATTCCATAATTAAAAATATTATTATTTATATCAATGTGTTTATTTATGTTTCTATGTAATCTATTTATATTTAACTTTTTTTGATATTAGTTTTAGGGAGTATTTAATTTATATAATTCTCTACCATATTATTTATGGTTTCTTTTTTATAATAGAATATATTATTAAATTTCTCTTAATAAGCTTCCAAGGTCACAATTTATTATGTTTTCCTTCTTCCATGATATCGAAATGGATTCTAGTAATGAATATAGTGATATACTAGAAAAAATTATAAACATCTCAGAACAATTATGAAGTTCTATATCTTATTTTTAAATTTAATGTGAGGATTTTATATGTATCTAGTCATCCAATATTTATATTAAATTCAATTATCTAGGATTAAATATACTATATCATATTCTAATGTAATAAATTAACAACTATATCTAGGTTACTATATTCTATGTGTTTCAATGTTCTTTTCAATTACATATTTACTATCACAAATTCACAACTTTCCAATTCTGTGGTGAAATGGTGTAGAGGAACAGATATATTCACAAATTTTTATTTCTATAGATGGTAGCAATTTTAAATAATATTTTGAATTCCTCTTGATCTGAAATTTATTGGGTGAAAATAATGTGATCTGTAATGATTTATTATGGGTCTTAGAATTTGGGAAAACATTTCCAAAATTACATAACCCATGATTTATAGCTAGTCGTGGTATTGTTTCTCCAAACAAAAAGGATACATTTTTTATGACTATTTTTGAGTTTATATAGGCCATTAGAGTCTCATTTAAACTTTTAATGAGAGATGTATTAATATTTTTAAATGGATATAGTTTGAGTTTCTAGAGGCATATGACTTTAAATTTCTCATTAATTCATTAATGAGAATCATAGAGTCTAATCACCATAGTAGGAAACCGAATTCATAGTTATTAATGGTGGAATTATAGAAGTTTTCCATGTTGGGTCTTATCATAGATCGATGGTGCAGAAAAATATACATTTCAACAGGTGAGGGATTCCTAAATGGATGTCATTAATTATGAGGTTTTAAATGTTCTAAAATACCTATAAGATACATATGAATTTTTAAAGGGGGGAGATAATGTAATCCTATTCAATGGGAAAACAATATTACTTGGTATATAGAATAATGAGGTGGTAAGGGAGTTTCATGCTTCGAACTTGGTGGTAAATACTATAGTTTTAATGAAATACATGAACATAAATAATTGTTTTTGTAGCCATGGTAAATAATATTGTATTAACATGTTATTCTCATGATACCTCACATGATAGTAAGTGATGTAAAAGATCAAGGTTGCAATAGTTGTGTCCATCCTCCATGACATTGTTGATTTTAATTTGGATAGAATTACAATTTTATTTTTGGTGTCCCTATAATGATTATTTCCATGTGAATATGTTATCAAGGTCATCATTAACACAATCAAAATAATCATCCCACTTCATCGCTATTTTGGGATAGATTTCAGTGGATAACATTGGAATCTTGATTATTTGAACGATTGGCTAGTCACATGGGATGCCAAGAAAGACCATTTTTTACAAACACACCTTATTAAAATAATATTTATTAACAGGAATGTAGAATATAACCACGACCCAGTTATATATTAGTGATGTCTTCCATCCAAAGGAAATTTTCTATGATGACCAAAAAATTCTTGCTAACATGATTATAATTAATGTTTTCATGTAATATTTCGACAAAAAAGTGGTTGTACCATATTATATAATTGGATTTCAAATAATCAAATTCCACTCCATCAAAAACATGAAACCATTTGAGGCTCGGTACATTATATCATTAACGTCAGCAAAATGATAGATGGTGAATAGAGATATTCAATAGATTGGATTATTGATGGTATAAGAAATAATAGAGATCTTTCATGTGATCTAATTGAGAATAAAGATATCATAGATCTATTATATGTCCTCCATGGAGGATCAATGATGAAATTTAGATTCTAATAGGGATATTATTTGAGTATAAATGTACCACTATAAAATGGTTTACTAAGATGTATTTGAGGATGTAAGATTAATCTATGGGTCATCAAGCTATTATAGATTCTATAATGGTTTGGAGAGTTTTCCTATCTTAAGGTGTTTCCCCTATAGATATATTAGAATAAAATGGATCAAGATAGAAATATTTTCATGAATCAATTGGAATGAGATCATTCTCCTATGAAATAGATTATATTTATTGAGTCATTTATGTGATAAGGTAATACAAATTTTAGTGGATCCTCACATCCCCACATCAACGAATAATATACTATCTTCATTAAAATTATTATAAACTTAATCTAATTCTTGGAATATAATAATCTAATATTTTAATCTATTTTTGGAAGGGATAATCTCATTATTATTAAAATATATTTACAAAAATTAATTTATATGAAATTAAATCCATTCAATTGGATGAATTAAAAATATATATTTATGAATAATTATTTTCCCGGAACTATCCATCTTAAAATGGATGTTGAGTTACATGGAATAAAGGAAATGAATTATGATACTATTAGATTTTTTTGGAAAAATTAACAGTGAATTAATGGTTCAACTCCATATTTTTCATCAACATTAAAATAATGGTGGATAGATTATTTATTAAACTAATTCCCATTAAATTAATTTATTTATAATTTAAAACAATGACATACATTAATTGATTCTTAGTTATTATATTATGGTTGATATGGTTATTTGTGATTCATATTGGTATCAAATTATGGTAAAAAAAATACAAAAATTGAATATAATTTTGGAGGATCCACATTATAGTGTTATAGTGTAAAGAAAACACAACATTAAATGTTTCAATTGAATGTGAATAATAATTAAAGAAATTTTACCATTTAAATGATGAGATTTATAATGTGTGGAAAAATGGTATCATAGCTATTAAATATTTATGGTGGAAGAATAATCCCATTAATTTGATAAAATATTGGTAGGTTCTGATGCACCGTCATCAAATAGCTATTTTTTCAACAAAAAGAATCAAATTCATTATGAAATCTAATTCCTTGATGCATGGGTTATATTAGACAAAATAAAAAAAATAAAATTTAATGAATAGAGAGAAATGAAGATAATCTACTATGACTACAATTTAGCTATGTCCTGGAAAAAAGCTAGGATATTATGGAATCCCTAGTATACATCCTCCTTCTGTTTTATGATGTTGGAAAAAACAACCCTACATATCTGGTCAATCATCCTTCTCTGGAATTTGATGTTATATATGAATATAGAGTATTTCCTTATATAAGAAAATCAAAAAAATACTATTATAGGGAAATCCCAATCTACATCTCAAATTAACCTTAGATTCTATAAAAGTGTATGAATGAGGATAAAACTCCATTAATGACAAGTTCAATCAGATATGTTGCTTTTAGTACTCTTATATGGCGATCCTCTAATCCAGATATCCCAAATTAATGGTGGGGTATGAATATATTCCAGATATAGTCATTTAAAAAATGTTTGGACAATATTATGTGATATTGGTTTCCTTACGACTCAATAAGGATCAATATATATTTGTAGTCTTAACTGAAAATATAGATTTGATATTACCTCAATAAATTTTTTATTGTCTTTTAGAAATGATACTCTATTATACTATAATCTGAAAGAATTACATTCGATGAACTTTTGTATTTGATGAAGTCATTTTGAAAGCATAAGATCCATATAATTTATAGTAAATGATAATAATTAATGGAGGAATTATAATTATTTTGGAATGTTATAACCTGTATATGAATATATGTGGATCCTTCACAGACAATGTAAATTCATTACTTACCCATTATAACTACAATCACATGGATCCATGGTTTCCATCAAATATCCTATTAATATTAATGATATAGGGGAAATATCCACTTTTATGAAAAAATGATATCCTAGATAACATATAAGGGGGTGAATTTTTTCAAAACCAATAAACATGATGAGATCATTATGGAATCTAGAATTGGGTTAATCGATGCATCAATACCCACTTTACCCTTATGGGGTAAATTTTCATGGTACTGAGTGATGCTTCAATGAAATTATTTGGTGGTTCACTTATAAAAAATTCTAATTTAAGAGTCCATTCCTCATGGAATATGAAATCCCATGAGAAAAAATTTCCAACACATATTCTATTGTTAGATGTGGTGATCATCATATAAATGATTTAGTTTTATTATCTATCTAGAGAGATGTTTGAAATAGATATTTTTTCATATGATCATGATGTAAATATTTTGAAATAAGGTGATTAATGAGCTCGAAAAAATATCTTTAGAACTGATCAATGACTATGAGTCCTTAAACAATTACCATATTCAAAAGGAATATAATGTGGGAACATTCTATATGATGAAAATATCCAAAAAACATATAAATATTGTCCATTTATTATTTAAAATATTCATATACTTTGAAATATGGAAATGTATGTCATAAAGGAAGTAATCACACACTTATTATCTCAAATTATTCCATAACAATCTATTCTCGAGAAGGTAAAGTAAGCATGAAAGGGTCATCTGGAAATATTAAAGATGGAGCAATCTATAAAAAGTTGAAAATTCTAAAATTAAAAATTTGTAAAGAATGAGTTTTAAGTATGCGGTCTTGAAAATGATTACCATAACATTTGGACATAATGATAGAGTTGTTGATTGATACACATAGAAATAAATTTTAAATACACCCATGGGGTATGTAGATGTATTAATATATTTAAGAGTACATTTGGTGAGATGATACAAATAAAGAGTTCTAATAATCTACATTAAATTTCTTAGAATGTCAGTAATTGAACCTATATATGAAGAAACAAAAAGGTAATGATACAACCATTATCCAAACCTACAAGGAAATGGGAAAACATCCCCATGGGGGTTTTCATATTTTATTCGAAGAAATATATAAGAAATAATTTCGTATGGGTTGTAGGGGATCATAATTGGATTTCACCTCACTTAACTTCCATTTAGAAGCACATTTCACCAATGCATTATTCCAACATATACATTAGATAAGTAGTGAGGAAAAATTTAACACCATATTAATTATATCTGAGTGTGATCAATGATTCAATTCAATATTCATGAAAATTTATTAATAATCACTAAACAACATGTTGAATATAATTCATTTATATCATATTCATAATTATTTCTAATTTGGGTGTAAAATCTACACAAATGAGTATATGTTGACATAATGGATGATGAATGTTAACGGATGGTTGGATCAACAGCCTCCTCTGATAGAGTTCATATATAATAGTATATTTCACAGACGATTCTTAGTGGATTTAATTGAATACCATAATGGGAAGATATATTGGACACACACATGATGAGATAATTATGTGGAAGAAGAACTATTAGGACCTGAAATGGTAAATGACATGGTAGAAATGTTAAGGACCACTCAACATTACATTAGAAAATATTATAGTTAAAAAAATATATATATTTACAACCATATGAGAGACTAGGATTTGGAGGGATGATATATAATGTTCTTTATCTTATATCTATTGAATATATTAATGATACTTCAGAAGAAGGGAAAGATATGTTTCAAGTACAATGTTCCCTTTGAGATTCTTGATCACATCGGAATGAAAACCAATTGACTATCACTCTAATTATACCTAAATCATTTACGTTTACTGACTCTTAAATCTCCCTTATGAAAGTAAATACCAGATCATTATAAGAGAATAAATCAAAATGAGGTAGAGTAAGATAATGTTCTCTCTTATTAGATCCTACCAGTGAAGTTCATGGAATGTAGATATAAATTACTTTCTATAAATACTACCCAGATGGTTAATGTACTATGGTACAACCCTTAGTATTTGGAGGTGAAATAGGATTGAGTAGAATTAATGAAAAATAAGTATGAAAATTATAGAGATCCTACTCTTTTACACAAATTATTACATGATTTTAACCATCAAATACATCCGTGGATCTTAAAGTCTAGTGTCTTGGGATGATTTGTAACATAAAACCGAAAACATGGGGAAAGAATAATTTAGTTCCACTATATAATGGGTTCCTAACAACCTTTTAACCCTTATATCTTGATATAATTTCATGGGGAATACATGAACAATGTGATGAGATAAAAATCCCAATAAAGGAATAATAATATGAATAAACCATAACACATGAGTTAGAAGGCATAACATGATGACCTAAAAATTTCTGAATATATAGAAAAAAGTATAACATAGGTAATCATGTTATCATAAGAGATATGGAAAAAACATAAAACAAGTCATAATAACGAGTCAAGGATCATTTAACATGTATCATCACAAAACTAGGATAACCACTAATACCATGAAATATATATCTTGAGTCAAGGATAAAAACCAAGATCACTATACATGGAGAATAAGTAATGGTTATTAACCAAGGCCATTACACATGATGTCACATGAGACAGAAAATTAATCAATGAATTGTAGGAACATCTTGTAGAACCCATCATAACATGTTAATGAAAATGTTTTCCACATAAATAATTTTACATAAGGAATCAAACATAGACATAAGGGTGGACCATGGAAAGAATTAGATATCATAATCTTGTCATGGGGAATAAAAAATGAAATATCATAATGGTGTCCATGAAATAATTATTTTTAATAATAAATGGACACTAATAATGTAAAATTGAAATATATAATGATAATTTATGTTAAACGTGAGTGAATATATATGAAAAATGTTTTTATGATAGTTTATATCTAAAACATTATAGTGCAGTTTAAAAAAATATTAAGGATTGTTTAAAATTGAAATACAATAATTGTTTGTATATTATAAGAAATGAAATATATATTTTTAAAAGATAAAATTAGTTATTTAAGATAAATAATGTTGTCTTAAAATAGATTATGGATGGTACTTGAAAACATGTCTGAAGTTAGGAAGTTCTCTTTAATCAGACTTTATTATGAGGATGAATTAAGATGTGAATCTTTTTTAAACATGTATTTCATAATCATATAAGGATGATATGATAGATAAATTTGTATAATATACACTTAATTTAGAGTAATTACAAAAATAATTGAGGAAATAAATTTTGTTAAAGAGGGAGAAAGTGTAAACTAAAAGAAAAAATTGAGGTCTGAAAATAATCCCATACCATATGTCTGAAACAGTTATTAACTTGATCTTAATATCCTGGATGATAGAATTAAATATTTTATAAAATAAATAATTTCCATGTATAACTGTATCTTAATTTTTACAATTTTATTAAGTTCATTTATTTCCTTTTTATGGGTTATGATATTCAATTTCATCGTTTGAGAGCACTGGTTACTTTGGTTTTAAGGATCAGTTTACTTGTATACATGTTTGAAAAATAATGTAAATGAGAATGGATGTCCAAAATTGAAGTAATATTTTATTAATTAAAATCCATAAGTTTAAAATATTATATATGTAATTTGGTAATTTGGTGTGAGGATTAATGGTTTCTCCCAAATTTACCCAAGTTTTAAGGGTCAAGCGGTCGCTTGTAGTGTAGCTTGGGTTGTCGAATCCTCAGAGACCTAAGAAGAACCTTTAGACACTCAATAAAAAGAGATGTATTTTTGGCTATGAAGTGGCCAACTTGTGTTGATTTTAGATTTTTTTTAAAGATCACTAAAAGAGCTATGTGAATTCAAATTATGAGAAAAAATGAGTTGATCCTAGGTTATTGCTCAGGGTGGATTGAATGAATTCCTTTTTTTACGATTTTAATTTCATTAACTCGAGAAGAATTCATGAAATGAATTCAAACTAACCTCATCAATTACTGATTAAAAACCTTCAAAACATATTATAATCAACTATACTCTTGTAGGATCATTTTCATGAGCACTCCAATGTAAAGGATGTAATTAGCACATGAAAGTGGGGTGAATAAATTCAATAAGGAAGAGGAAGAATAAAAATCATTGAATGAAAGATACTCAATTAAAAGAAATTAATAACGTTTAGGGCATGAGAAATAAAATTAAATCCAGACCCTTGATACTCCCTTGGATCAACCCATAATAGAGCTTGCCCTCCATTGATGACAATTTCTCAACGAAAGCCGAAAGTAGACTTATGAGGGTGGAATTGAAGAAGTAAAAAACAACAAAAATAACAATCACTCAACCGTTGTGTGAAAAAAATAACAGGGATTGGTGTGAATAAATTCACACCTTGAGGAAACGGTATCAAGGTGATATGAATAAGAACAGAATAAGAGAATAAGAAGAACTTTTATTGAAGATGAAGGTGATTCGAACATCTTACATGAGAGGGAAGAACATTACAAAGGCAAATTGGCATAACAACATTACAATGAAAAGAAAGAACCAAGATCCCTAAATACACCACCACTACTGCCTTAAATAAGAAAAAATGAATCCTTGGTCGAGCCCCCAAAATCCCATGTTCCTTTAATTAATTATGTTGGGAAAAGGTGGGTGGAACATTAATGATGAGAGACTTTTCTACTTCTTGCCCCGAAGTTGCAGCCAGCTAGCATCCACCGGAAAGACGCGCCTAAAGGACCTTTTAGAAGGCAGAATTTGAGTGGGCCCTAGAGAACATAAATGAATCCCCGGATTTCCCCTAACAGAATGTAATATTTAAGACCAAAAAACTTTGTGGTTTGGGAGATATTATTGAAATAGTGTGCTGTTTTTCTGGGCCACAGACTCTGGCCCAAAATTAAATATTCAACTTGGGTCGCCTTAATCACCACTATTGTGGACGAATTAGCACTGGATCCAGAAGAATGATTTGTTCCCCTATATTTCATATATCCTTCCATAAATATGGGGCTTTATTGGGATTGTATTCTGGGCCCCATAGTCCGATCAGTGGGATGATATCCAATCTGCCTTCTCCAGAATTGTTTCCTTTAATCGCCAAATATCTCCATCATACTTTGTTAATAATCCATTGATCCCTGAATAAAAAAATGTTCATAATTAAGTGCATATCCATTTCCAAAAATATCAAATTAAAATATAGATAGTTACATTCTTTAAAATCAAATGAAACATTGGGCCTAAATTGCTGCACATTAGGCATTAGTGCACAAATTATGAGAATGGGTGTTCAAAATGTAAAATGCACTAAAATGGTATTTATGAATTGAAAGGCACATGAAAATTACATATATTAGCAATGAATATTATCCTCTTAATGTGGCTAATCACACACCCCAACTTGAGTTTTCCTAGTCCCGAGAAAAATATATCTCACAAAAATGAAATTCGAATGACCTTTTCTAAAAACATTTTAATTCACATTTATCACCCAAAGATCAGATACCAAACAATTATTAAACCCATAAAAATCATTTAAAACAAGCTATGTCCATTAGAATATCTCAAGACCAAGCCCATTCCTTTGTTCAAATTCATTGCCATATTTCATCCAAATTCAATTAAGCATGATGAAATGTTGTGTGTCACAATAGACATGGGGGTTCATTTTCATTCGAGGGAGAAAAGATGGAAGCGCTAGGAGAAATCAAATTTTAATAATAAGATGAGTACTCATTTTTTATTTTGTTTTTATTTTTTTTTTGTTTTGCAATTCTTCCATGGTAATTGAAATTGAACTCAATCGAGTCAACCCATGTAGCAAGACTTTGCTGATGACTCCTAGGCTCAAAGACCTTAGGTCACCAAGTGAAGCTCACATACTCGGGCATCATCTCGAGTTAACTCAATCAAAAACAAACTCAAATTACCACAAATAGAGATAAAATGCCCAACTCTGGGCCAGACAACTATGGAGTCATGATCCCCAAGTGCCGAAATCCACACATTAGGTCAATTCATTGCTCTACGCACAATTTTTTTTTTGAATAATCATGTTAAAATTAAAATGATCTCCAATCCTATGCTATTTATTATGGGTCCCCAAGAACTCAAAATAAAACCCCTCAATCTAGAGGATGTGCATAGTGTTTTTTTTAAATGTATGAAAATATAACAGTGAAAAATCACATCGGACAACCGCACTTTCCAATAACAATGCACATGAACATATAATTTCATTAGATTCAGAATCAAGGAATGCAAAATTATTTGATATCCAATTTCAGAGTTTGGAATGTGTGTTATCATGTTCAAGGTTAATGACATTTTTCCTTCCACACATTTTCATCTCCCCCCAACTTAGAATAACACTGTCCCCAGTGTTTAAAGAATTCAAACATAGAAGGGGTAGGATAGAAGTTCAACGAAGACATTGAAAATGAAAATTATGGAATGAAGTCACCTGGTGGTTGATGTTGAAAATGCATTCCCATGTCTCACTTAAGTTTTGGTTTGTCTCACAATGGCTTGGATGGTTGTGACAAGCTTTTCCAAATGACCTATGACATGCCTTTAATTTTTTTAATATATATATATATATATATATTTGTATTTTTTAACCTGAAAAACGTAAAAATAACATAAACTGATGATACATTGTCTTCTCCTAAATTTCTGGGTAAGGTATTACTCAGGGATCACACCGCGTGACACGGATGAATACAGTGCTCCCCTTTCATACTCATCCTTACTCATAAAAGAAGAACAGTTCAACAATCTATTTATTTTAAAATACCTAAGGAAAATAAAATAAAATAAACTGATGATACGTTGTCTTCTTTATATTTTCTGGTTAAGGTATTACTCAGGGATCACACCGTGTGACACGGATGAATACGGTGCTCCCCTTTCATACCCATCTTTACTCATAAAATAAGTACAGGTCAATAGTCTATATTTTTTTTTAAAATAACAAAATGCAGAATGATGAAAAAAAATGATTCACAAAGATTAGAAAGATGAAGACCACGGGTTGCCTCCCGTGCAGCGCTTTTGTTTGACGTCGTTAGCCCGACATGGATCTTAAATCTATCAATTTTTTCCTGGTTCATAGGTTGGCTCTGTTAACTCTACCTTTATTTCCTGTTTATTGAATGATTCAATGAATGGTTTTAAACTATGACCATTGACCATAAAAATGTTACCACTTGTGGGATCCTGAATCTCTACAGCCCCATGGGGGTACACATGATGCACTATGAATGGACCTGACAATCTAGACCTTAACTTTCTCGGGTGTAAATGAAGTTTAGAACTATACAACAACACATGTTTTCCTAGTTCAGATTGTTTGACTTTGATATTACTAGATTGGTAGGCTTGAAATATAGATTTATTTATCCTTGAATTTCCATATGCCTCCATCCTAAGTTCCTCAAGTTCATTAAGATCTAACATCCTCTTTTCTTCGGCTATAGAAATGTCGAAATTCATTTTCTTGATTGCCCAAAATGCCTTAGGCTCAATTTCAATAGGTAAATGGAATTATTTTACATAAACCAACCTATATGGTGTCATTATTAGTATGGTTTTGAATGCTGTACGATATGCCCAAAGAGAATCCAAGAGTTTCTCAGACCAATCATTCCTAGAGGGGTTGACAGTTTTTTAAATAATTTTCTTAATCTCCCTATATGCTAACTCAGCTTGACCATTGGTTTCAGGATGGTACGTAGTGGAAACTTTATGAGAAATTCCATACTTAGAAATGAGTGAAGAGAATGGGCGATTACAGAAATGGGTTTCACAATCACTTCTTATAGCCCTCGGAATTCAAAATCTAGAAAAGATATTCTATTTTTGGAATCGGATCACAACTTGATGATCATTAGTCTTGGTGGGAATGGCCTCAACCCATTTTGAAACATAATCTACAGCTAAGAGGATGTAGAGGTATCCCTTAGAGTTTGAAAAGAGTCCCATGAAATCAATTCCCCAACAATCAATGATTTCGACGACCAGAATGGGAGTGAGGGGCATTTGATTTCTTTTGGAAATGGATCCTAATTGCTGACACTGAGGATAGCTTTTGCAGTATTGGAAGGAATCCTTAGTGAGGTTCAGCCAGTAGAAACCACTTTGGAGGTCCTTTGCAGTGGTTTTCTTTGTATAAAAGTGGCCTCCACATGCCTCTCCATGACAAAATTTTATAATGGACTCTTGTTCAGACTCAGGAACACATCTCCTGATGATTTGATCAGGACAGAACTTGAAGAGGTAAGGATCATCAAACACATAGTGTTTGACATCAAAAAGGAATTTAATCTTAGCTTGGGACCCCAGGAATTTTGGAATGTCACCCGTCACCAAATGGTTTTCTATGTTAGCATACCAAGGGAAATCACTCACTGAATAGAGGTGCTCATCAGGAAATGAATCAGACACAGAGAGGTGATGTGAGTTGTCTTTGAATTCCATCCTAGAGAGGTGATCAGCTACAACATTTTCAACACCCTTTTTATCCTTAATGGTTAAATCGAACTCTTGAAGAAGAAGGACCCACCTAATCAATCTAGCCTTGGCATCTTGTTTTTGGAATAGGTATTATAGGGATGAATGGCCAGTGAAGACAATGATGGGTGATCCTAAGAGATAAAACCTGAATTTATCTAAATCAAAGGCAACAACAAGTAGCTCTTTCTCAGTGGTGGTGTAGTTTATTTGTGCATCATTTAAATATTTTCTTGAATAAGCAATGACACATGGAGTTTTCTCACACCGTTGTCCTAAGACTGATCCTACAACGAAGTCACTTGCATCACACATGAGCTCAAAAGGAAGTTTCCAATTTGGAGATTGCACGATAGGTGGAGATATAAGAGTTGACTTGAGTTTAGAGAATGATTCCTCACAGCTTTCTGTCCATAAAAATGGAGCATCATTTACCAATAGAGCACAAAGTGTTTGAGAAATAGAGCTGAAATTCCTAATGAACCATCTATAAAAACCAGCATGTCCTAAGAAGGACCTCACTTCCTTAACAGTTTTAGGAGAGGGAAGGTGACGAATGATTTCAACCTTAGCTTTATCAACTTCAATCCCTCTACCAGATACTAGATGACCTAGAACATGTCCTTCCCTTACCATGAAATTGCATTTTTCCCAATTTAGTATGATATTCTTATCCTCACACCTAGACAAAACCTTTTCAAAAATTATAAGGAATCCCTCAAAAGTATCCCCAAATATGGAGAAATCATCCATGAAGCCCTCTAAACAATCCCCCACCATGTCCGAGAAGATCCCCATCATGCACCGCTGGAAGGTACAAGGGGCATTACAAAACCCAAAGGGTGTGCGCTTGAAGGCAAAAGATCTGAATAGACAAGTGAAGGTCATTTTTCCTTGATCCTCTAAAGAGACTTCGATTTGATTATACCCTGAGAATCCATCTATGAAGCAGTAGAATTGATGACCCGCCACTCGCTTGAGGACTTGATCAATAAAAGGCAAGGGGAAATGGTCTTTCTTGGTACAAGAGTTGAGCTTCCTATTGTCAATACAGACTCTCCATCCACTACTAACCCTTGTTGGAAGCATCTCTCTATCATTATTGGTTATTACTGTGATTCAAGCCTTCTTTGGAACCACATGGATTGGGCTAACCCACTCACTCTCAGCTATAGGATAGATGATACCAGCTTTTAACAATTGCAAAAGTTCTTTTCTCACTACTTCCACTAGATTAGGATTGAGTTGTCGCTGAGGTTGACGACATGGCTTTGAATCGGATTCTAGAACAATTCTATGAGTCCCGATAAGTGGGCTAATCCTAGGAATATCAGATAGGGTCTATCCAATGGCTTTCTTGTGTCTCCTAAGGACATCTAAAAGCATCTTCTCATGATTGGTTTCAAGAGAGGAAGAAATGACAACATGAAAGGATTGATTTTCCCCTAAGAACACATACTTGAGTGATGAAGGTAAAACCTTAAATTCAAGATCAGAGTGGTTATAACTTTGCAAGAAAGGATGAGACTTTGTATTGAACTCAGTTTCTTTGTTTAGATTTCTTGACAAAATTGGTTCCTTGTGAAGAGAATTTTCATCCACTAAATTAGCTAGAGTAGTTTGATGAAGGTATATGGACTCGATGTTATTGATTTCACCCATGGTATCATTGATTGGTGATTCTATAAAATCATCAATAGAGCAATCTGAAAGAGATTCAAGCCAAGGAGACATATTTCCATCATGTGAACAAAGAAAATCAATCTCTTCTTGACTTAAACACCCTTCGGTAATTCCTTGATGTTCCTTGAGTTCATTATCAACACTACCTATCCAATTAACCTCATGGATCTCTTCATCATCCCCAATTTGAGAGTTTTCATTATAGATGTTCAAGTCTAGACTCATGTTTCCAAAGGTGATGGTCATGTTCCCATTTTGGACCCGGATAACAGAGTTGATTGTTGCAAGGAAGGGACGACCAAGGATGATTGGGGTTTTCTCCCTAGGACCTAAGCTTGGGTGATTTTCTAGAACAATGAAGTCACCTGGGTAAATGAAATTTTCAACTTTCACCAAAACATCCTTTAAGATCCCCTTTGGAACTCGAATACTACGACCAGCAAGTTGAAGAGTGAAAGATGTGGGTTGGAGTTCTTTGAGCCCTAACTGACAATAAATAGCATAAGGAATGAGGTTCACACTGGCTCCTAGATCACACAAGGCTTTGAAAACATTGTTCTCTCCAATTTCAACATTTATGTAAGGGAATCCCGGGTCTTTCATCTTTGGAGGAAGGGTTCCTTGGATATTTTTGCTAACATTTGCTGCCAGAAGGACTTGGTTCTTATGTGAGAATTTCCGTTTAAATGTGAAGAGATCCTTAAGGTTCATTTTGTTCATGTTTTTCATTTGAATTTTCATTAGAGTTTGAATCTCTAGGTGGGTTTTGAATTATTTGTTCAGGTTTCTCAATTGATTTCCCACTTCTCAAAACTGTCATAGACTTTAGTTGTTCATGAGTTGTTTGGGTGAAACTTGTCTCCCCCCTTGATGTTTGTTGTGGAATGGCCTTTGTGGGCATGGGTGCCTTTCCAGTTTTGATGGTTTTAAGTTCTTGTGTAAGGGATGAGACTTCTGAGTTCATCCTTTCCATTTGTTTGAACAGTTGTTCAAGGATTGGGAGAGGGACAGATTGGGAAGGGGTTTGTGTTGGTTGGGTTATCCCAGGGGGATACTTTGGTTGTTGGATGGGTTGTTGGTATTGGACTCGAGGATGTTGGTATTGGACTAGTTGTGGTTGTAATTGGTTATGGTTTTGAAAATTTTGTGTAGGGTAGGGGTTTGGTCCTTGTGGTTGACTAGGTTGTTGGTTATCTTTCCATCAGAAGCCTGGGTGGTCATTATACCTTGGGTTGAATGTGTTTGGGTATTGAGGCTTTTGCAAGTTTAGGGCATTGACTTCAGCAGGTGTTCCTCCTAAAAGAACATCCTTGATGGATGGAATGGTTGGGTAGTTGTCTATTTTGTGGTCATGTTTGTCACAGATTGTGCAAACAAGGTCTACAGTTTGGATTTCATTGATTTTACTATGGTCTATCTCTTCAACCTTCATAGAGAGTACTGCAAGTTTCTCCCTAAGGATTTCCTCTTCCCTAAGTGTATGCATTCAAGTAGTTCTTTGAGGCTTTTCAGAATAAGGTGATGTTCCCCATGTTTGGTTTTGTTTAGCAAGGATTTCTAGATACTCCTAAGCATCATTTGGGGATTTGTTTTTTAAAGGTCCCATTACACATCATGTCAATGAATCTTTTGTTCCCCATGACCAAACCTTCATAGAAAATTCTTACTTGTTCAGGAATAGAAACAATATGGTGTGGAACCATGTTTAGGGTGTCTTTGAACCTCTCCCAGGTTTCATAAAATGGCTCTCCCTCTTTTTCCAAAAAAAATTGGATGCTCTTTTTTAGTGCAATGGTTTTGTGATGGGGGAAGTATTTTTAGTAAAATTCTCTTTCCAGTTGGTTCCAAGTGTGGATTGATGAAGGTATCAGATTATTTAACCAGTTCTTTGCTCGATCCTTAAGTGAGAAAGGAAATAGCCTCATCTTAGCTGACTCAAGTTGATGTGGTGAGCACATGGTTTCAACAATGTCATTGAACTCCTTGACATGAAGGTAAGGAATTTCTGACTCCATCCCATGGAAGGTTGGAAGGTGGTTTAAGACATGAGGTTTAAAGACATAGTGGGCATCTCATAGGTCAACATACCTAATGCAAGAGGGTGCATTGGTCCATGTAGGTGTAAGGTAGTCATTCATGGTTTGATCGACTGCATTCCCCAAATTTGGGGCTGCCTCATTTGAATTTCCATTTTGGTTCCCTCCCGGGTTTATTAGTTGGTTTCTTTGAAGACCCTCCATTGAAATTGACTCAATCTTTAACTCTGGTGTATTAGGAGTGTTAGGATCCAATGGTGTACTTGACTCCCCTATCCTATGAGTTTCCACCCTAACTAGTCTGTTTGAGTTATCGCGTGTGAAGGCGGACATGCACAAAAAAAAGCGAGAAAGGGAAAAGATAAGAGATCTTGGGTGAGAATAGAAGAATGGGGGTGAGGAAAGAAGGTTTTTTTCTACAGAACTTACTTGGTCCCCGGAAACGGCTCCAAAATTTGGTTTCGCAAAAATTTACCCATGTTTTAAGGGTCAAGCGGTCGCTTGTAGTGTAGCTTGGGTTGTCGAATCCTCAGAGACCTAAGAAGAACCTTTATACACTCAATAAAAAGAGATGTATTTTTGGCGATGAAGTGGCCAACTTGGTTTGATTTTAGATTGTTTTGAAAGATCACTAAAAGAGCTATGTGAATTCAAATTATGAGAAAATGAGTTGATCCTAGGTTATTGCTCGGGGTGGATTGAATGAATTCCTTTTTTTTACGATTTTAATTTCATTAACTCGAGAAGGATTCATGCAATGAATTCAAACTAACCTCATAAATTACTGATTAAACACCTTAAAAACATATAATAATCACCTATATAGTTGTAGGATCATTTTTATGAGCACTCCAAGGTAAAGGATGTAATTAGCACATGAATGTGGGGTGAATAAATTCAATAAAGAAGAGAAAGAATAAAAATCATTGAATGAAAGAAACTAAATTAAAAAAATTAATAACATTTAGGGAATGAGAAATAACATTCAATCTAGACCTTTTCTACTCCCTTGGATAAACCCATAAAAGAGCTAGCCCTCCATTGGTGACAAGTTCTCAACAGAAGCGGAAAGTAGACTTATGAGGGTGGAATTAAAGAAGTAAAAAACAACAAAAATAACGATCACTCCACCGTTGTGTGAAAAAATCACAAGGATTGGTGTGAATAAATTCACACCTTGAGGAAAAGGTATCAAGGTTATATGAATAAGAAAATAATAAGATAAGAAGAAGAACTTTTATTGAAGATGAAGGTGATTCGAACAACTTACATGAGAGGGAAGAACATTACAAAGGAAAATTGGCATAATAACATTACAATGAAAAGAAAGAACCAAGATCCCTAAATCCACCACTAATACTGCCATAAATAGGAAAAACTGAAGCCTTGGCCGAGACCCCAACATCCCATGTGCCTTTAAATAATTATGTTGGGAAAAGGTGGGTGGAACATTAATGATGAGAGACTTTTCCACTTCTTGCCCCGAAGTTGCAGCCAGCTTGCATCCACTGGAAAGACGCGCCTAAAGGACATTCTAGAAGGCCGAATTTGAGTGGGCCCTAGAAGAAATAAATGAATCCCCGGATGTACCCTAACAACATGTAAACCTTCAGCCCAAAATACGTTGTGGTTCGGGAGAGATGATTGAAATAGTGGGCTGTTTTTCTTGGCCGCAAACTATGACCCAAAATTAAATCTTCAACTTGGTCCACCTTAATCACCACCATTGAAGACGAATTAGCACTTGCTCCAGAATAATTATTTGTTCCCCTATATGTCTTATATCCTTCCATAAATTTGGGGAATTATTGGGCTTGTATTGTGGTCCCCAAAGTCCGATCAGTGGGATGATATCCAATCTGCCTTATCCAGAATTGTTTCTTTTAATCGCCAAATATCTCCATCATACATTATTAATAATCCATTGATCCCTGAATAAAATTTTTTTCATAATTAAGTGCATATCCATTTCAAAAAAATATCAAATTAAAATATGGATATTTACATTCAGTAAATCAGATGAAACATTGGGCCTAAATTGCTGCACATGAGGCATGAAGTGCACAAATGTGGAGAATGGGTGTTCAAAATATAAAATTAACTAAAATGGTATTTATGAATAGAAAGGCACATGAAAACTACATATATTAGCAATGAATATTAGCCTCTTACAGTGGCTAATCAATTAATCATTTGATAAAATTTTAGTGACAACTGTTTAGATTATTTTAGCGGTTTTCAATCATCACAGACTAGAATTGGTTAATTTTTAATATTATGTATATATATAAGTTATAGAGCCGAAAATAGAATATAATACATATATTATAATATTGTTTTACCATAACTATGGTTCTGTTACAATACATGAATGTAGTAAAGGAAAATTAAAATGCATCGTCTATGATGTCATAAAATTGACATATCATCAGTGATGTTTTCATATATAGAATAATAGAGATAGATAAAAGAGTTTGATGATGGATATTACATTATAATTTTATCATTCTATTATATATATGATAATTTAGTTATCATTACACTTGTAAAAGGTTAGGTGAGGATAATATAATAAAATAAATTAACTTGGAAAGAAATTAAAGAAAACGAAGGGTTTTACCACATAAACCTATTATACGTGGGAACCGCCATAGCCTGAATGGCCCAAAGGCCTTCTTTTTATTTTATTATAGATAATATCCATTTTTAAGGGTTGAAGGGGAACCCGTACATGACTCATAGACCCAAGTCCCCAGGCCCGACATGACCCACAATACATGACCCGAAGGCCCTGAGGCATACCATGCCCATTACATGACCCGTAGGCCTAGCCCACTAGAACTGACCCTCCCCAGTATCATGAATCATTGATCTTCTTAGATCGCCACCTTTCATTGCTTATTGGCTAGAATTTCCCCATACAAAGCTACACAGTGCCTGGTCCCGATGGCAGCTGCCATACCCTCTCATTCTTCCAATATGGTTAGCTCTGAATCTGGTGGTTGCTACTCCTGTTGCTCTGATCCTCATCTGTGGCTTGTTCTATGTGAACTGGGCTACTCCATGGTCTATGTGACCCGAAGGCCCTAAGGCCCAAAGTCTTTGGATGACCCAAAGTTCCTAGAGACCCGTAGGTCCAAACCGGTGGCCCGGAGGCCCAAATCGGGTGAATAGTTTCGGCTGCTACACTCCTGAACAGTAATTGCTACAATACCACTATTGTAACGCTACAGAAACCCAGAAATTCACCTTCACCTGGTTTTGAACCTGGGTCTCTTGGATGCCAAGCAGGAGCCCTTGCCACTCAGGTACAGGCTCATTGGCACTTGAGAACCTCCTTAGGGAAAGGGGTTTGGTAAAATATTTAGACCAAATTCTAATAGATGTGTGGGATTTTTGGGAGATTATTTTATGAAATTTTAAAATCATTAAGTCTTAAGTACTGTGAGGTGAATATGTGGCGAGGGATTGTATTTATATTGGAGGAGAGGAGTGTTTTTTGATTATTACATTCCTTGTTTTGAAATTTCTCCCAGTAAAATAAATCAAGTTTATTCATGAGAATAAATATATTAGTTTTTGAATTTCAATTATAACTAATGGTTCTTACATCATCCATACAACATAAATGCCAAAAAAATTCATTTATTTAGCTTATAACGTAAATTAACATATTTTACTATTCACAAAATTTTTACTATTTTAGAAAAATAAATAAAATTAATCCACTCTGTTTTTCATCATATTTAATTAAAAAATATACTCAATTTATAAAAAATTAGTTTCTAAATATGATAACTTTTTTTAAAAATAAAATCATCATTTAATCTTAAAATACAAATTTTAAAATAATAACTGAATTTACAACACATTGAAAAACAATTTTATGTCTCATAAAATTATTTCATTGTAAGAATACATAAAAAAATTAATAAATCTAATTTATTAAAAGAAATATTCTTCTAAATCATAATAATAGTTATATAAATCTAAATAAATAATTATGTTTCACAAAAATGTAAATACTTAATTTAACATTTTTTAAATATTTATTTACTTATACTATGATATAATTATATCATATTTTCGTTTATAATGTAAATAAAGTTTAATATTCATTAATTAGTGAGGCTTCTATTATATTTGTAATATTATTATCCCTAAGTGTCACATTACTATTCCAAAGGTAAATCTATTATGCCACCAATATATGTTTTTTAATTTCTGAAAATGATTCTTTTTTTATTCATTCATCATTTATAATTTTTTTATTTTTTTCGATGTGTTTTTATGTGATTTATTATATATTAAATAATTATAATAAGGAAAATTTTATTTATATAGTTTCGGGTCATTACATTCTTCCCCCTTATGTAATTTCACCCTAGAAATTACATTTTACAAACTAAGTGGAAATTTGGTGAGGGTGATTCCCCTATTTCCTCCAATTAACTAGAAAATAAAGATAAAAATAGTAGAATAAAGACATTTATAATAAGAATATAAAAATTTATAGTTGAAAATAAAATGATATATTTGTAATGGAAAATAATATCCTAATAGGTGATTCCTAGGATTCGATCAAGTTTAACTGTAGTGATGGAATTATCCCCAAAGTTCTTACTAATGTGCTATAGTCCAAATAACCAAATATATCTAGACCAATATTTGATATCAACTATAAGGACCGTAGATTTTTATATATATTGTTACATGATTTTAACCATCAAATACAACCATGGATCATAAATTCCAATTTTTTTGGAATATTAGGTATATGGAACTGCAATGATTGGGTAAAATCAGTCATTTAAAATCTATAATAAGAGCCTAACATCCTATGATCCCTTTCATAGTTATAGGATATAGTCTTGAATAAATTAACAATAAGATGATATAAGAATCCAAGTAAGGGAATAAGCATATGAATAGACTGCAATACATGGGTCTGAAGGTGTAACATGATGGCATATAAAATCATGAATATATCTAATAAAGGATATCATATAAAATCATGGTATCATAGGGGAGGAGGAAACAACATAAAACATAAAAAAAGAATGATTTAAGGATCATTACACATGGAGTATCACAATTCAAGGCTATCCACAAAGACCATTACACATGGACCACAAGTCATGGCTAACCACAAAGACTATTGTACAAACACCACAGGCTAACCAGTAAGAACGTTTCTCATAGAGTTTGAGTCAAGGTTAACCACCACTACCATTACACATTATGTCTTAGTAGACTAAATGTCAGCCAATTAATTGGAGCGCTGTATAGTAACAACCATCATAAAAAGTTCATTAATATTTGTTCCATATGAAGAGTCATTCCTATAGGTGAAAACATAAACGTAAGGGTTACTTGTGGAATGAATTAGGTATCATAACCATTTGAAAAGGCATAAAAAGGTAATATCATTATGGTTTACTTGAAATAATGGATTCAAATAATACTTTATTATTAATAATGTAATATGTGAATATATCAGGATATGTGGTATTAAGCTAGAATGAATACATATAGAAAATGGGTTTATGCAAGAATAAAAAAAAAATTTGTGCTGTTTAAGGAAAATATTAACAATTCATTAAAACATTAAATGCATAATTGTTTTTTATAACCATAAATAGACCAGAAATGTTTTTCATGATACTAGGAGTTATATTAAAAAATTATTTTATCGTAAAATATATTATGTATTGTACTTGTAAACAGTAAAGGAGTTGGGAAGATCCCTTTAACTTTTCAATCTTATCAAGAATAGTTGGTAAGGGAACATTTCAAAACATGCATTTAGCCATCCAATGAGGATGATATATTTTGGATACCAGAATATGTAACGTATACAGATCTTATATAGGAATTATATAAAATTGAAGAAGCACTAATTTGGGGTAAATGGGATAGAAAGCATAACTATAATGAAAAATGGAGGTTCAAAAAGAATCTCTTCCATTGTTTCTGAAACGGTTCTACACAAGATCTTAATGTTATGGATAATCATTCTAAAAAAATTAAATAATTAATTCACAATACTTTATACAAGTATTTATTTTTAATATTTCATTAAGTTATTTTATTTTATTTTTTTGGGATACGAGATTCAATTTCATTGTTTGGGAGTGTTGGTTTCCTTTGTTTTCCTAAACGATTTACTAGTATACGTGAAAGTAAAATCATGTAAATTGAGAATGGTTGTGAGAAAGTGATGTTATTTTTTTATTAATGAACATACATAATATTAAATTAATATATAATCTATTTGGTAATTTGGGGTGAGGTTGAATCATAAGATAAGACATTAGTGATAATTGTTTGGGTTATTTTTGTGGCTTTTTGACCATCACAAACTAGCTTTGTATCATAATTTAATATTATTTATATAGGTTAGTTACAAATATATAATATATGATTTAATACATATATTATTATATTTTTTAACCATAAAAATTGTTTTACTACAATCCTTTTAGGTGGTAATGTAAAATTAAAATGCATCATCCATGATTTCGGTACATTGACCCATCAAAGGTGATGATTTCATTTATAGAATTAATGAGAAAGAGGAAGGAATAAGATGATGTATATCCCATTAACATGATATAATTATTTTATGAAATCTATAGTTATGTTATAATTCCACATTTACAAGTGGAGGTTTGGAGAAATAATGAAAAGAAAAGAACTTGAAAAGGAATTAACAAAAACATAAGGGGGTTTTTCCTCCTGAACTTCCTCTCCATGGGAATGTCCAATGGGAAATGGTTAGGTATGTTTCTAAGACCAATGAATCCAAGACATGTGGGGGTGATTTGAGATATTATTTGGGATAAATTTTACATGATTTAATGATTAAGAGGTGTGAGGTAAAGAGGTAGTGAGGGGTGGTATTTATAGTGGAGGAGAGGGGTGTTTTTTAATTACTCTATTCATTATTTTTTTTATTTTTTCCAAGAAAGGAAAATAGTGTTGATTATTGTGAAAAAATAAAGTAATTAGTTCATTTTATTCCAATCTGAATGTTCTCACATCGTCCATATATCATCCATGAATAAATTTATCATGTATTTATCTTATGTTGTAAATTACCATATTTGTATATTCAATGAAATTCACTATTTTTTATATATCCCATATATTTCACCCTAACGATTTTTATATATAAAACTAAAAAATCCATTTTATTAAAATAATTTTCTAAATAGGATAAAATTTGTTTTTCGATAAAATCATCATTTTTTTGGAAAAATACTAATTTTAAAAATATAACTAATTTTACAACAATTTGAAAAATTAATTAAGGTCTAATAAAATTATATTATAATAGTAATGAAACAATATAATAATTAATGAATTTATTTTATTAAAATAAATTTTATTTAAAATTATTATAAAAATGTTAATATTTTAAATAAAAAATTATTCTTAGTAAAATCATAAAAATCTAATTTAATGTTTTTAAAACATTTATTTACATATTTTGTGATAAAATTATATAATATTTTCATTTATAAGAGACCTAATGTTTTTTATTTATATATTCATAGGTGAGTTTAATATTCTATTATTAATATTTTTATTCCTTAGGGTCACATTATTATTCCAAAGGTTATGTTACTATTCTACTACTATAAAATCCCTAATTTTGGAAAAAGACACCTATAAAATTCATTATTTATATAGAATGTTATTATTTTATATTTATGTTTTTACGTGATTTTTATTATATAAAATACTTATAAGAATCTAAATTTTATTGGTAGAATTATGGGTTGTTACACTACATTGGGTTCATATTAATGGGTACAATGTAATTTTGAGGGATAAATTTCATGAGGGGGGAAGAATGTAATGTAATATAAATTTATGAATGTTATTTCCCATTTGATTATATAAATGTGTCATATTTAGTATTTTAGTATTATGTAATGGACATGAACCACATGATAGATGCAAAAAATTATTATACTGACCCGAATATTACCTTTTGAGGTCAGATATTGTCAATAAAATCACAATAATTATAAAGGGAAAAAATAACAATTTAACTATTATTTGATAATATAATATTAATAAAATCCCATAAAAATATTGAAATCATGAAAAAGTATACTGAAATGAAATGTTATATAATTAATTATATATCATATTTTGAAAATTGAAATATCATATTACCTATAGATGAAATATAAGTTAAATAAGAATGATTCTAACATCATATATTTTTTGATCTATAGGAATCCATAAGACCATTTGAATAGTAATATGATAATTAGGAATAGTAACCTAACTATTACATGAGTAACACTACTATTGAAATAGTAAAATAATATTTTGGTATCTAAAAATATGAAAAAATAAAATTTTTTGATATTGATGGACATTAAGAAATTTTATTAACATTGAATAAATAAGTATTTGTATTTTTATAAACCAGATAGGTTTTATATGATAATATTGTGATAAATATAAAAATTTAATATATATTTTTTTCTTCATAAAATCACTTAATGAAAAATCAGTATGTTTCATTATAATGACAAAATAATTTAATGACACCATAAGTAACTATTCAGTGGTTTGGAAAATGATTATAATTTTATTGTTTGTATTTTTCAAATAACAAATAATTTCATTTAACAATAATTTTTTTTCATATTTTGAAAAAAAAATTAAATTTAATAAATTTAATTTTACAAGTATTAATCCTTAATAATGGTATCGGTGACATTATACTAATTTTCTATAAATTTAAATTTTTTGGTGAATTCTAAATTACTACAGAATACATCATTTAATCTTTTAAGGTAAAAAGATGAAAAAGTGAATCATGGAATATGTATGAAGCCATTATATCATACATTCATGAAATAAGATCTATATATAGTTATAATATTCATCAATATTTTTATTATTCATACAAAATAATAAAATAATAAATATTATATATAAAAAAACCCCTAAACTCCATATATAAATATCACCCCTTCTGATCACACCTTCTATGACTTGAATATACCCCCAAATTTTTCTCATATAATTTCCTAAACCTCATATTTATGTCTTTGGAGTTTTGGACTTACAAAAATTCTAATATAAGGAAAAATAATTGGTTTCCAAAGAGGTTACATACAAAGATATGTTTTTTTATCAGCGGTGAATTCTAATATTCCGTCCACTTAGTTATCCCAAAATATAATATGTAGCCTAAAATAATGAATCAATAATCACAAATATTATATAATGATTCTATGAAAATGTAATATCTATTATCCAATATTTTCTCATTTAATTATTAAATAAATACATTATTCAAATTATGGCAAATTCACTCCTCAATAAACTATGTATTACATCTTCTCTACCACATTCATGAAACGTAATATAAAAACATTATTGTCAAATATGATGATGAAAAGTATATTATTAGATATTTAATAATATATAATGAATATATATCAATGATATTAATGGTATCCCAATATGTTCATCATTGTTAGAGAATCCTCCTCAATGAACATAGTGTATAGAAATAATCTCTATAATATATGAATAATACTTATTTATGAATATAGTAGGATAATTAGAATAATTTTACATATGACAAATAAAAATACATATTATAATAATTCTATATTATCATAACCATTCCATATGACCTATCAAAATTACATATTGATTAATCCCACCATAGAATCATGCAATCAATAACGATGGGACTGTAGAAAATTTAATGATATCTCAATTAAATTTATATAACATAATATAAGATAATGATAACAAATAAAATATAATTGAATAAGGGTGTGAAGGATATATTTATTACATCTAAATTAATTATTCCTAAGGCAATGTGAAGGTTTACAGAAAACCGAGACTTGGGATCATAGAACTTCCAAACCATACTCCTCAATTTTGGGACATTCTACATTCCTCTAAAATATATGTCATTATTCTCTAGTATTTATTTCATATTATATATATATATATTCCACCAACATATATACCATGTTATTAATACCATTATTTTATGGGTATATAAATTTATTTATGATTTCCTTCAAAATCTAATTCATTACAAAAACACAAATAAGGGGAAATTCCCTATTTCTTACCCCATTTCAAGTATTACTCAAAGAAATTTAAAACCATCCCTGAATTTATAATTCTTTTTATTATAGGAAAAAGTTTGAGTTTATTTATATATTTTTGGAAATTATTATACCCAAAACCCATTTAATTATTTTTTATTAATTTTCCTTGAAACCCTACTTCACCATTATATTTCAAAAGTTTCTTCTAAACTTATTATCATGCCTTCATGTTTCATGAAATTTTTTTCTTTTGACTATTCTATATTTAATCTATGAACACCCACAAATGTTATCATCCCTTATTTGATGGAAAATATTATTAAATGGAATTTTTTTATGAAATATGACCTTATTATATAACCAATTTACTTTTCTTGGGTTTTTATATTCTTATTACTCGTGTTTTATTTCCTTACATGGAACACATATGCATGTGTATGTTTTGAATGGTTAACCCAGATAACACAATAATAAATTATACAATGTTTATAACTCAATAGATGATATTTATGGGATTATGTGGAACTTGTAATTCACTACATAACTCTATCCACCACGTTATTTTTACATGGCAGTCATACTTGACTTATTCTTATGTCATGTTTTATGATTTTGTGACACTCCAATGATTTCATGATCTAATGATTTCGTATAATTCATTTCATTCTTATATATGATTATACACATAAATTTTCATTTATAATATAATTTTATGAAATTTTAATCATATTTCATTCTTTGTTATCATTATTATTCCCTTAAAATTCATTATAGAAAACCCCATTTCTTAATGTATTTCCATGTTTATACTATATTGTGTTAGATTCTCAATGGGAATTAGGATCACATTATGTTTTTTTAATAAAAATATGTTTTATTTTGGATTCATGTTGATGTTCTAGGTACCATGTATCCCATAGAAACTAGGACATTGGGTCCTTTAGTAGTATTTAATAGATATTAATATTAAAATATATATAGAAATATGTGTATGATGCCTGAGTCATTATACATATGAACTATATAATCAATTATTATTGAAAGAGAATTCAGTTTGTTAAATTAATGTAGACTATTTGGTGATAAATTATACTAATATATTAATTATTGGGTATCATTTTATTATTATATAAAAATTATTTTGTTTTTATAAAATATTATTCATTAATGGTTTATAATAGTTTTCTAATTTATTTAAATAAATAATTAATATTTATTAATTTTAAATAATATTTATTATCTATTTAAGTCATTATATAATAATAATATCTTTAACAATTTTAAGAGCTAAACTTCTTTGGAAATTTATTAATCATATATATGAAAAAATAATATATTATATAAGGCCACTTTTTCATTATTTAATTATATCATTTTTAGTTATTTCTCATTTTTTTATTATTTATAAATAAAATTTTCTATATAATATTCTTTATTAATAACTTTTACAATTTTTTATTAATTTATATAATTTTATATTTTCCACTCCTAATTGGTGTAATTTTATGTTAATTTATAATAATTTATAAATATATTCTTATTTATCGTAAATAATTGTAAATAATACTAACATATAAAAAATAATTACTTTATTCTAATTTAAACAATTATATATATATAATTTTACAGTAATTTGTTATGATATAATAAATTTTATCTATAAATATAAAATGAATAATTGTTTCTAAATGTACAACTTAATTTATAATATAATGATTTTGTAAATGATATAAATGTTTTTTATTTATAAATTTTTTTATAAATTATTTTACTATAATTAGTTCTGTATATACTACATATAGTAATATATAATAAATAATTTTTATATTTTTCCCATTAAATAATATTTATTATAATTCGTTGTATATTTATTATTTCTAAACTAATTATGACCATGACATTTAATTTAATAGTAATTTAAAATAATATTTGAAATAATTTATGAAATTTATACTAATTTATTATTTTATTAATTAAATTATACAAAATTAGTTTAAACTTAATTAATTTTTTCTAAATTCTATTATTTAAACAAATTTATATGATAAAATTTCTTATCTTAAAACCATATATAATAATATAGTAAATATTTAAGAATAACTAATTGTAATAAAATAATTATATAGATTCTAGAATTAAATATGAAATATTTATGAATTTGACTTAAAATTTATTATCCAATAGGATAATTATATATTAAAAAATATATATTTTAAATTATATAATATGGTATAAATTATATCTTGGTATTTCATTAAGTAATCATTTATAACATTATTATAGAGACAATTCATAATATATTAATGATGTTAGAAAAACAATGATGATATATATATATATATATATATATATATTAATTATTATTTGTTACATATTAATTATCATATACATTATTAATTTTTTTATTTATTTGTAATTACAACTAATAAATGTTATAATAATTAATGTAAAATAATTATAAAAAATTATAATATTTAATTACCATTGATTTTATGTTATATTTATATTAAATTATATATATTTTTATTACTTCGTTAAAAATTTATATATCATTTTTATCATTATAGATATTTATTATTACTAAAAAACTCCAATTAAAAAATATATTATTCTTTAGTGTAGTAAAAAAAATTAAATTACAATTTATAATAAAATTATTATTTTCTAACATAAACATTAAAAAAGTATTCACAGCATGAAAGGAAAATATGATGAAATATTGATAAATTATTTTAACTAACATTGTATTAAAATAAACAAAAAAAGTTCCAAAAAAATATGGAAATGATTAAATAAATATTTATTATTTTTTTATTCTGACACTATAATCTTCATCATGAAATATTTCCATCATGATTATAAGGACGTTGGGTTACAGATCCACTAAATAGATTGTGTCAATCACAACACCAAACTAATAAAACACCATACCCAAAACAACCTTGACATATGAATAATACAATACAATCATTAGTAGAAAAATGGATAGTGACAAGAATAATAATTATATAAAATTATTTTCTTCGGTAAATATTTTAAAAATGTTTTCAATGGAAGAACTATTTCAAAAAAGCGTATTTTCTTATTCCATAATTAATTAAATTGACAATAATGTAATTATTATCAAAAAAGTTTTTAGTTTTATTTGAAAACATTTATTTCAATTCTGAATTATAAAGATATATATATATATATATAATATATTACCAAATAAACTTGAAAAATATGAGTTCATTTTTTTAATAAATAATAACTTTTGTAATATGTTATATTTTCATTTAATATATATATATATATATGTGTATATTAATTTGAATTTAAATTTGAGTATAAAAAAACATCATTTTTGAGTTAATCATGATAATATTTTCATATAATGATATATCATTTTTTCCTATTAAAGATTGATTCTTAGTTGAATAGTGAGAAATGTCTTTTTTTAAATTACATTTATGAAAATATTTGAATATAAGAATGAATTAGATATATGTGACTCCTTCAAAAGACCATGTATGAATATTTAATGTGACATTATAATTTTATAATGTTTTTATTTATCCAAAAATTGATAAATCAAATTTTATAATAGAATTTATTGTTTTTAAAAGAAATATTTTCAATAGATTATACAAATAGTTTAAAAAAATAAATTTTTATCACAACTAAAAAAATAATAGATTTAAAAGTATGAATCTTTTGGATAAATTTAGGTAATTATATCCATTGTATTTTTTCCCATAGTGATATGTTATCTTAAGAAAAATCTACTTACAACGATAATAGAAAAAATTGTAAAAAGTATAAATATTATAGTAAAAAACCAAAAAATGATTACAACATAAGATAAAATTTTTAGATGAGGAATTTATTAAATATATCATTCTTATATCCATTAATTATCAATTTTGTAAACATGTTCCTTGAGATTGGGTTCCTATTACAAAAAAAACATTAGTCTTTTTCAAAAGCCCACTCCTTTAACTTATAATACACAAACACTCCTCTTAAATTCATTTAAAACCCACACTCGTCAAGCCCAATATTTCGAAAGACCCACCTAAAAATCCTATAAAATATAAGGAGGGTTTTTTCTTATGAATATTCCATATCTGAAATGTTTTATCCCCTTCCCAATGGTGAAAATATATGATGTGTTGAAATTTTGTGAGACTTCTATATTCTCAAAAATACTGGTTATAAAGAGATATATTATGGTAGATGTGACAATAATGGTATATTATGTTAATTATATTTTGGATATATTTAATACATGTCATAGAATTCTATGTAATTTATATAATAAGGAAATATCAATTAATTAAAGAAGAAGTGTGTTTGTCAGTTAATTGTTTTCTTCAATTATCTAAAAAATTAAACCTAAAATGTATTCATAATATATTATGTTAAATTAAATTTTCAATGCGAAATAATTATTGGATGATTAGGTTTGGTATATCATATTGATTTTGGATCTAAATTATATTATATTGAATAAAAAAACAATTATGTTGAGTTTGATGTGAAAATTAATGGAATTGAAATAGAAAAATTCGAAAATAAACTGGATGAATAGAGAGAGGTAGGTATCCCCCATAGAGTGAGGGTGATATAGGGGGTGGAGGAGTGAAAGATTTATATTTTTCATAAAAATTTAAAAATGGTCACAAAAATACCATTTATTGAACTATTTTAAATTTATATATGTGATAGATATATATTTTGTGAACTGTTTTTCCAATTAATGTCATATCCATCGTTAAAAATAGCGAGTAAATATTTTTCCCACATATACAAAAAAATATTTTCTTAATAATCCATCTGACAAAAAATGAACATTTATATATAATTTATGGTTTATTCTTTGAAAATAGTGAGAAAACTTTTGTGATATAATATTTCTAAATTTATAAATAATTAATTAAGGTATTACTATTTGTTTTGGAATGTTTATTCCATCACAAATACCAATATATAAAGGAGTTATTTTTTATGAAATCCAAATCACGTCACAAATAGTTATATTTGAAGGTAATATATTTTGTGGACTCTAAAATCTATAAAAAAATGTTTCCTTCTCCCTAGTATTACTTGTGATTGAACATGTTTTCTATCCAAAGAAACCTCCCCCCATCACCACAGTTGTTATTCGAAAAAAAAATTATTCAGAATGGAGATCTATATCATCACTAATAAACAATTCAGAAAATATTACATTCAATTGAAATCTCATTCAATATAGAATAAAATATTCCATGATACCTTTAGTGAACTACACTATAGTACAATGACAATTTAGTATAAACGAACTGTATGGTCAAAATATTTCATAACACACAAAACAGTGCATTAATTTTTTTAATATACTATAAAAACAAATTAATTTAAATATCATAATTATAACATAGTATTTATTCTAGATGTAAAATTAAGAATAATCACATTCCGAAACATCATAACAATGGTTTTATTTAAATAAATATATTTTTCCTAAAAACACTCACTCAATTTTAAATAATGTCATTTAATTCATCAATTATTTTTCAGAATCAATTTTATTTTATTTTGGGAAATGAAATGATAATTAATTTTAAAAAATTATAGAAAATTTATTTTACAAAATTAATATTTATTATTGACTTAGTATTTTATAACCAGGGTATACTCAATTTTTTATATTTTTCAAAAAGGGATAATTTGTGAGTGAATTTTTAAAAAATACAGATTTGTGTATGTCATCATTTCATTTCATTGAATAAAATAATTAAAAATTGATGTTAAATTTTAAATTTTATCATATGATATATAAGTCTATATTAATTATAGATAATATAATTAATTTAATAGTAATGTGTATTATACAAGACTTTAGTATCAAATCATTTTTATCCACAACAAAAGAGAATTTCTGAAAACATTTTTTTATTAACTTGTAATAATTTATATAAAATTTAACTTTTTACACATATAAATTGAATTTCTAAAAATGTAATTCACAATAAAATCCTGATGAAAAAATGTGTTCAATATGTCCATTTTTTTGATTATTTTTAATAATATTCGTGGTAAATAATTTTCACCACAATAAGGGTTAATCACCAAATTAGGGTTATAAATAATGTGGTATAGAATTATTAAGGTATTATACTCTCCCACCCACCTGAGAATCTACATAATTATTATGCAAAAATATTGGGCCACATATCCTTAGGTTATCCTCCCCATACTTAATATGATTTCAAATGGTAGTTATGGCCTATTGGATAATTATGGGGAGACTATTACCTATGGTTATATTAAAAACAATGATAATAATAATAGTAATAATTATAATTATAACATTTTATAAATTATTAATAGAAAATAGATGAAAAATAAAAAAAGATAATGAGAATGAAGTACACTTTTCATAGGTTAATATCAAATAACACATACCAGTTATTCCAATCATGTATAAGTGATAAAGATTTCTCATGGGATGATTTAATATGTACATATAAAAACAACCAAAATTATCACCATCCTGACAATAAGGAAACAACCAACCCATATTTATTTTTTTCATCCATCAAGATCACCTTATTCATATCACTATTCACTAAGCTCCGGACCTCAAGCATAATTTCCTTCCTCTACATTAATGAAAAATTTATGCACACGTCCCAAGGGAGACATGAAACTATGAGAATGAACATAATGTGAAACAACCAATGGTGTCTATATATTACATTAATATATATACTTTTGTATAAAAAATGAATAGTAACTAATAAAAACCTTATCACAACCATATCCATTTTTTCTAACCAGCCAGTAGAGATCCTTAATGAGCTTCATCCAATGAGGGAGTATCTCAATGAATCCAAATTCTATCAAACTATAATAACTCTATATCTTTCAAAAATTCTCATGTCACATAATAGTACACTCCAACCATCACCACATATACATCACAATACAACCTCAGTTCATCTATGTGAAACCAATTCTAGTTAACCTGATGTCATAACAACGCATCCACAAGGCATCTATCAAGTCCCTTAGACATCCTATAATTTTATCTCCATATGCTTGGCATACCAAAATCCAATGTAATGTAGATTCCCATCCATCTGTAGTCCCATCCCATCAACCCAATCTAAGTAGGGATCATTAGACCAATTGCTATTGCATCACACACCGTCATCTACAAACTTATTTTGTGAGAGCATCCAACATATTGATTGTCATCATCATCCCTTACATTGTAACCTCAATAGTGTCCAATCCATATAATGATTAGTCAATACAACCACAATAGGTTTTGTTCTGTGTGTAGATATGACCTATAAAACTTTCATCCAATAATGGTGACATGAAATAAAAGAAAAAAATTAAATTACACACATTCATTAAAAATTCTTAACATCATATGAAATACATGTCCTAATAGAGGAATTGGTAATCACCATCCTCCTCATCCTAATGTTCTATACCATTTCACTTCCAGTGTTCAACATCAAAATTTGACACACTTTCTATACCCAATGTATTTTTATTGAACTAACTCAACCATAGTTTCAAAATATTAAAATACCATAAAAGTGTTGTCCTTACAAAAAAATGACATTACCCCATTTCAATCATTACCTACTACACTTGTCTCAAATTTACACTTTAATTCTTGAGAATACACTTCATCTTTAGCATGGAATAATTGAAAATAAAATCAATTGAAAACCAGTCACACCTATACAAACCAACTATTTAACATTTCGTACTTATTACATAGAAAAAATATAACCATGAGAAAAATAGAAAGAGCATACCATATACCTATAGTCCCCCACACATCAATATTTTCAATCTAATCGAGAATAAGATGGAATGGATTAGTTATCCAAGAAAAATTTCTAAAATTAGGGCTTGACAACCATAGACAATGAACAACTCACATAAGTGATAGAAATTAGAGCATTTATATAGAGTGTTATCCTTAACACATGATACCTCTAGAGATGAATTACACTGAAAAGTAGTTGGAGATAAGGAATATCCACTCATGGAACAATCGTTATCAAGGAATAGGTTCTTCTACTACCCCTATATAAATATCACATTACCATTCCACTTTTCATTTTAGAAAATTTTTACCAAGAATACTTCATGGAATGATCTTCAGTTTCATTCTATGATGTATTAATGAATGGTAACCTCCCACGATTACACTCATTTCATGATAAGAATACATTTTTCGTAGTTTCAATGGTTGTATCATGTAAAAATTTTAACATTAGACCACACCGATGTACATGGAACCTCCCATAGGTCATTTTTAAACCGCATGAACCATAATATTAACCATAATACATGTGTTTTAGACTCTATAAAATTTCTCATGAAATCCATTTTGATTGGTGTTCTTACAATATCTAAAAGTGATAGTCTCTTTTCCTCTAGCTATTTGGACATATACTAACCTAACCTCTCAATCAACATGAGCATCCAACTCAACCTCACAAGACAATATGATTCCAAATGTACTTTTCCCATTCCTAGCAACATGACATACGCTTGTGACTCAATCAATATCAAACTTAATTATATGGACATCCCTAAATAGGAGTAACCTATAAACTCATAATATGGACCATTTATGGACATCCCTACGGTTACCCACTAACCATCCTCCAAGATAAACATGTCCCAACTAGCACATTTCATTTGTATAACACCACATCCGATTATTTTAAATTTTAATGTTATAAAAAAGTATTAATGGTTATCAGAATCCATGATTTTCATAAAATTCCTAAAATACACCTCACACCCATAAGAATACCACATCATATTTAATTCCCAAAAATTATTAGATTCCAATACACAATTAAATACCATTAATCACTTAAAATTATATCACATGAATCGGTAAATTGTGAATTTAAGAACCATAAATCAACCATAGGAACATGTATCTTTAATGAACAAACAAACATAAACATAAAATCCCTTGTAGAATACCTCTAACTGTAATCATATCTACAGCCTACTCTGAACCTGTTATCTCAACCACATGAATATAGAGAAAACACATCTATAAAATTATTTTCCTCTCTGTGGAACACTACAAAATACCTAAAACATCCCTTAAACCTTGTTACTCTATCCCTATGACATCATTCACATGTAGTCATATCCTAGATTCATGCTCCTCATACTATTCATAATCATAATCAGAACCTTAGATCTAACATGGTCCTTAAATCTCATCTAGATGAGACATCATTCTCGAAAACATCTCCAAATTCCCCATATAACATTTTTCAGGAAATTCCAATGTAGTCATATATAACTGTGTCGAAATGTGTTTGGTATTTCCACACACACAAAATAACATCAAAAGTCTATTTTTGTGTTCCCTTCCTAAGAATATTGTATTACTACTATCATGAATCTCTTCATGAACTCATTTTTATTACCATTAGATCCACTACCTTTCTCAAATTATGTCATTTTCTATCTACAAAAAGTAAAATCCTTATTATTCTTCATGACTATTAGAACCTAATTCATTTCTATTAAGAATGATTTAAATCAAATTATTCTTACTTACACCGTCATAGCATATTGAAAGTATCCTTGAATTGTCTCACCAAATTACTACATCTCCTTCCTTAGTTTGGAAAAAATCAAAAGGTCTTTGAATCTCCCCGGATAATCCATTGCTAAGGTGTCTCCCTTTGAAATGCGTATGAATTCATGGTCTCAATCTTCTTTATGATTATTAGGAATAATTTGATTGATTTTCATTAAGTCAATCTACATACAAATATTTCTCTCACACCTATATTCTTATAGCAATATTTCCCACCAATGCATCCCTATTCCCTAGAGAATATAAGTGAAAAACTCGACCATCTGTATGATTGGATTTATATTATGATATGATGCAGAATGTTCTGACTCAGTCAAAATTAGTAAGAACTACATCACACCTACATCCATGAAAAATAGTTTGTATTGTGGATTAATCGCATGGGTAAGATATTATAAGGACTACTAATCTCTCTATTCTCCCCATTAAATTATTTGAATGAACCACACTAAGAACAGTTTGAGATTCTCATTGAACCATTTCCCAATTTCCATTTCTGACTAAGCCCATCTCACTTCCCTTAGTGCCTCTCCTGGAGGAACATGTTATCCTCCTCCCTTATGATCCTCATCCCATACATAAGGATTTTTTGCGATGTTAGTTCCCTATTGATTCATTACGAGATTATTTCAATGGTGAAACAAACAAAGATCCAAATTCTAATTTCATGTCCAATAAAATAATACATATATAAAAAGGATGGAAATATATAATACGTTGTGCATCTCACCACCCCTTACACTAGCATAATGCACCCATATCACATATCATCCAGACTCAGGTCCACTTTATAACATATATTAGATTCTATCACCATATACAATATATTCATATAGGGTCACCTACCTGCTAAAAAAATAATCACATACGTTTTTCGATAGAGTATAATTACACTAAAAGGATATATAATGAAAATCCATTTATCCTCTTATTAGAAGATTAAACTGCCCAACTCCTTTCACATTATTGAACTGATATGTTGCCCTAGGGTAGATGAGTAGTGTCCCACTAAGATACTGTTTAGGGAAATGTTATTATTCTAGTGATGAAACATAAAACAAAACAACCGTATATTTTCTTCTAGGTTCCAATAAATAATTGAATGTGAAAATATAATTCATGTGATCCAAAGCACCAATAATGATGCTTGAATAACTCCATCCACCTCTGAAGCTAGGAATAAATAAAATTGTAACACCAAATAAAATATAATCTTAATAAAATAACTCAATATTAATAGTAAAAAAAAGAAAAATAATCCCATTCATTATAGTAACACAGACTTCAGTCCATAATGGTGTAATCTATATAAACTCCATAACCTTGATCCCATTTTTGACGCATTTATATACCCCATTCTACAATTACACCAATAATAATTAAATCAAACCCCACACTAAATTACACTAAACATAACAATATTAATTCCATGTAACTATCCTCCTTTGACGCCTCTTTGTAATTACCATTTTCAGATACTACCAATTAATATAATTTTTTTTGTTCTTCCCTATTAAACCAACATACATTATCTAAATTTATTGGGTACTAATACACCTTCTAATCTACTGATGTTTTATCCAAGGATGTTTACCACATAAACATATTTTCACTACCAGTAGGACAATATTTTCACAAATATTAGTAATCATCTATCGGGGGATAATGTGGATACTACAACCTTTGGTGATAATAATTAAAATGAAAAAAATATTATTGAAATAATAATAATAATAATATATAGATGGTATACCAAATATTATAGAAATTATTAATTGACAAAAATAATGTCCTGAAAGTATATCTATCATATAAAAATTAAAAATTATATAATCTTGTCATTATATTCAAACACAAGCAAGAATGATCACTAATGGGACGATCATATACATACACAAGAAAAATGACACAAATATCACAAAAGTATATAAGAGAAAATTCCCAAGACATCTAAAAATAACCATTTCAACCATTAAATTCACCATATCAAAATTAGTGATCACTATAATTTATTCCACGGGCATATTTCCATACTTGTACAAAAATCTAGAATAAGTTGATTCAATCGGAGGGGTCCCTGTAGGGTATGAGTAAGAATTCATTGGGTAATCACTAATTGTGTTCATAATATAATAATATATATATATATATTATAGTATATATTAAATGTAAATAAACATATAAAGATCACACACATCTTACAACCTTCTCCAATTATGATCAACAACCATAAGATAGAAATTACCTCAATTTTATAATGTTGGAGTGGATCAAGGCATCATCATTATCTAAAAAAACAAGGGCCCACTTTCATCAGACCATTATCACACTGCATGAAATCATGATACAAAAAACAATTCATATAAAACATGTGACCACCTTCCAACATCTCCATGGAACCCCTTCAAGATTACCTGACGTCCTAATGACATGCCCATGAGGCAAGTATCAAGTCACTTCGACATTCTTTGATTCGATCACCATAATCTCAATTTCCAAAATCTCAAGGAACCACTATACATATCATTCCCAGTATCATCACATAAACCTAAAAATATCATAGAGATTCAATCCCCATTTTATGGCCAAACACACCATCAACTCTTGCCTTATACAATGAGTATATCTTTTATACAAATGGTTATCACCATCCCCTATGCCGAAATATATACATAGGCTTCCACTAAAATCAATTGGTTAAATATCCGTAACTGTTACAATTTTTATGTGATCTAGAATCTAGAGCTACTATCAATTAACCAAGATGAGTGGAAATCACCAAATAGTCCAAATCAACAACATTAAGGGTCCTTTAACACTACCATAGTTCTATATTGGAAAACAATGAAATTTTTCATGAGAATCTACCTCATACTAATGAGACTCATTGTATCACTTCCAGTGATAAATATCATCCTTATACACATGAGATAATCCCTACATATTCAGATGAACCTTTCCATGAAATATATAAACATTACTAAAATCCAATATATGGCATCATCCTTCAAAACTAATCATAGAACACCATTTCACCCCTACCCCACCATACCTCGCTTAAACACAACCCCTATCACCTGATATAATGCTTCTACATCTCCCAAGAACACATAAAAATAATAAAAAATCATATCACACAAGGACCACCCTGCTCACACCCATTTGTTACACATCACATAACACACATACAATCAGAATATGTCCATGAAACACATTCCTTATACTCACATTAACCTACTCATTAGACAATTTTAACTGATTTATCATTATATAATGTGAATTGGGAACCAGAAATGGCCTAGAAAATATTCCATAATATCCATATGTGTCGTAACACCTCATATAAGTAAGAAAAATTAGAGAATGAGGGAAATAAAGATTTAGCCATACCCCAAAGAATCATGTGTGAAGAATGTGATAAATAACATGTATAAGATGACGAAGACCCACCCTTGGAATAGTAATAAAAGACCAAGAGGAATTAACTATAAGTGACCATTTACCCCTTCCCATTTTCCCATTATGGTATTTTTGGGTAGGATATCATCATTGAGTTACCATTAATTTCTCGCTGCGATTTATCAGCATAGAGTATTCTTCCATATTAATAACCATTTGACACATTAATGAGTCAATTTGTGGTGTGAATAGATAATTTCTAAATCTGATTCATATTCTAGCCAATCCATTTTACCAGAAACCTCCCATGTGCCACTCTCTACCCATAATCCACTTAAAACCTCTTAAAATACATGGATTTTATTGTCTTAGAAGAAGAACTTCATATCCAACGAGATACAAGATAGTAATAAAATATATGAATATATATAACTGGATTAGATATAGTCAACCATGTCTATCCAAAATATGAATAAATGGAATTTTGGATCCATTGGACATGAATAATGAAACTGTTGTAATTTTTATCTAAAAAAATTTAAAAATTATTATTATCAATATATTAATATATCTAATATATAATAATTGTTATATGGGGAAGTTATGATCATTTATAAAAGCTTATTTTTTGTAGTAAACAATTGTTTGAAAGATATTAAAATAGTTTTAATTTTTAGTGATTATATAATTACCTTAAAACCTTCCAAAATAATGATACAATGATTCTGCAGGTAGTAAAAAAATAATTGAAAATAATTTTTTAAAAATGAAATTCTTATTTCTTGGATGAATTAACGTATATAATAGATTTTATAGATAATTTTAAAGTAAAATTAACTATAACGGTTTCTATATTAATATGAAATTGTTTCACTGATTAATTTTGATTCATAATAAATGAAAAATACTGAAAATTAATTTTCTAATTCTGTATTATAAATAATCATTAATTATGAGATTTAAAAAAAATTAAATGAGGTAATGTGGAATGGAAAAAATTTAGAAATATATTACATGAACCATTTCCAAGACACTTGTCACATATATGTAATTTTTTTCGCAATAAAATCGAATAATTATGTTACTAATGTGAAAGATAGAAAGGGTTAATGAGTATGTTGAACAAAAATACACGATCAAGAATAAAACAAAAAACTCTATAAATGTGTTAAAAACTAGAAATTTCAAACATATAATTATTTTATTCGAACACTTGTACATTTGGTTCAGTTTTACATGATAATGAGATTAATAGTATTTAATTAATCCATATAATTATATATATATATATATCATTTCCTCACTTATAAAAGTGATCCCCGTATCATCTCTCCCTAAAAATATTTGAGCACTATAGATCATCCAAAACGTTGGGAAATATTTCCTAAACTTTTTTTAATGATATATAGGCTTTTCTCTCATCATAAGTCAAATATATAAGGGTGTTTGTGTAAGCTAGATGAGTTTTTATTAAGAATATGTGTAACTATTAATTAACTATTTTAATTTTATTTCTACTTATTCCTACATGAAATATTGTTACAAAATTAATCATATAATAACACCATTATCACAAATATATAACTAAATTTTATTTTTATTGTTGTATAACTTTTTATTCTCCTTTTTCATTCTTTGTAGAAGAAAATATTTGTTATGCATGCATGTAGAGTACCACCGCTACAAAGTGATGACATTAGTTTTTAATCACACAAAAAAGGTTTGATATTATGATGTATTTTATGAATATATATGAAATAAAATACATAATTATTATTTATATTATTATAATAAATTACTTACCATTTAATTTTTTTACCCTTTATAAAATGATAATTTTTCTCGTGTGTTTGTGTGGACTACCACCTCCATTAAGAGATGTGATTAATTTCTTCACGTATTAATTTTGTGGTAGATTTTAAAATTATATTTAATATATTGAAATGATTATTATCAAGTAATTGATATTCTCTTTATCAAGAATCTAAGAACCTTTCACCCTATTCGATGTACAAATGTTGATTTTTTACTAGAAGTGGATGGCTTTTGAGATTTTCGATATAAATTTATCAGATTTAATTAAAATTTAAGGCATGATAAATAATAAAATAAGATGAATAATAGTTATTTAATTAAAAATAAAAACATTCTTATGAAATCGTTAAATCATTACATTATTATTATATAATGGATAAATTACATTCATTGAGAGTCAAAAAAGAGGCATGGGGTTTTAACTCAATTTCTTTGCAGTAGGTCATATTATTTTCACATTATCTATGTTAGTACTAAATTAGGTGTGTAATGATATATAATTATCGTTTGTTTTATTTACCCTATTTTATATTGATTTAAATTATTTACACCAAATAACATCATTGATTAATTATCACTTCAATGGTATGATCATTGACAAGGATTATAATTTCATTTTTTATGAGATATTTACCATATTCACCCCATAATTCCAATAGGAATTTTATAAACTATAATTTGAATATTGTATATGATAAATTTTATTATATTTTTTTAATTATACATTTTATTTTATTTTTTTAACATTTTGAATTATGAAAAATTTTCATATTTAATATTGGATTATTTTAGAACATAATCCTATTCAGAATTATTTATATTTTTAATTCATAAGAAGATAATTATTAGTTGATTCTATATAAAACACTATTTCTCATTTAACCTCTACAAATTATCTTCTTTACTATTTATCCATTTATTTTTATTGTTTTAATTTCATTTTTTTCTCTTTAGTAATTAATTTTAAAAATAATGTTATCTTAATAAAATTTTGACCATATTTTTTGTTTAATTAATGGATATTTAACTTGCATTTCAATTATATTATAAATTATTTAGAAGAATATTTTAAAGGTACCTGAAATTTTCAAATATGTAAAATTTTAGTAAAATATTTATTATTTAAAAAGGATTAGAATGAATATTTTTAATGCCTCATTTTTTAAAAAATCATTTTTATATTTTTAACAGGGTGAAATGATCATTCTATTTTAAGATATATTGTGTGAACATGTTCTCATATCATCATGTCTTTTATTTTCATAAAATCTTCAATTACATTTTTTCATGTGTCCATTCGAAGAAAAAAATTTCCCTAATTTTAAAGAAATATTTATATTTTACATAATTGATTTTAAAATAAGAATATAATTTTCCATAAAAATATTTATTGATCTAATAAATGAATTTTGAACTATATAAATATCCTCTAACGAATCATATGATTTATGGAGGATTTAATTTAATGATACTATCCCATATACTAATCTATTTTCTATATAATCATGATGTTCTATTTTTTATTGTGGAATGTATTGAAATTTTATATGCAATTTCAACCAATATAGATAGTTACTAATTATTAAGGAATGTTTATTAGGATTCTTTAATTATACATTAGATTAATGCTTTGGAAATATTAAGAGATGGGTGGGAAATGATTATAGATATCCTTTTGATGAATCTATATATCTCAAGAGAAAAAATATACTAGTTAATATTTCTATTCCTTTGAATTTATTTATGATGCTTTCGTATAAGGCCTTCATAGTATGTCTATATTGTCCTTGAAAACGTCTTGGATGGAATGATTATATGGTCTATAATTATCCATTCCATTTCTAAGAAATAATTTAATATAATAAATGTGAATATTTTTGTTCCTATGTAATCTATTGATACATTAAACATTTATAATATTATTTATAAGGAATATTTAATTTATATAAATATATTACCATATTATATATGATTTATATATTTATAAATAAAATACTTTAAGAAATTTATCTTCCAAATCATCTGAGGTCACACTTTTATATACTTTTCTTCTTCTAGGATACCATTAGGTGATCTATAAATGATTTTACTGATATACAAGAAAAAATAAAAATTATCTCACCTGATTTCTAATGTTGTACTTCTAAATTATAAATGTAATGTGTGAATTTTATATCTCTCTAGCTATCCAAAATGGTGATGTTATTCAATTATTTATGATGACATCCCCTACATATTATTCCAATTTAATAAATTCACTACTTCATTTAGGTTACTATATTGAATTTTTTTTATAATTATTATCTATTAGAAATATAATATCTGAAATATTCAATTTCTTTATTGTGTGGGGAGATGATGTAGAGGATGAGATCTATTCCAATGTTATGATTTATAGAGGTGGTAGAATTTTTTTTGGACCTTTTCAAATCCTATTTATTTGGTATTGATTTTGTTTAATAAATGGATATGTACTAATTTATTATGGGTCTGGGAATTTGAGAAAACATATATGGAGTTACACAACCCATTATTTATAGTTAGATATTGTAGTGTTTCTCCCCATAACATGGATGGATTATCTATTTCTTGAGTGTTTGGTAGTTTGTCTTGAACACTTTAGTCTCAGGAAAATCAATACCTAGAGAGGTCTTAATATATTGAAATGGATCTAGTTTGAGTACCCAATGGTCTATAATTGAATATATCATATAATTCATGACAGAGAAACACAGAGTCCCATACCCTTAGCATGAATCTCTATTTATTGTTATTGGAGGTATAATTCGAGAAGCTTTCCATTTTTGGTCCTATAATATATTGATGTTGGGGGATCCCTTACATTTTCAATGTGCGACAAATTCATAGATTTAATATATCAATTATGCAGTTTTTCATGATCTATTATACCTATAAGACACATATTTATATTTTAAAGAGGGTGAAAATGTTATTATATTCGATAGAAAAACTATAGTACTAGACTTATAGAACTATTATGTTTTAATGTTGTTTCATGATTCACCCTAGGTGGTAAATTCCATAGTGAAAAATAAATACCAGTACCTTAAGAATTTATTTTGTAGGTATGGTATTGTCAGGAACTGGCTCGATTACCCTAGTAACCTGATAACCAAGATTGTCATAACATGGCTTGAAGGGTGTTCCTAATTCCCATGGGTTGAGTACTAGAACCTCAAATCTTACAAAATAAATGAGTTAATGAATTTTTCAGAGAAAAAGTAGAAGTAAAAGATATCTGATAGTACTAATAAAAAAAATCCACATAGAGAAGTGTATCAGATGTCAAACATGTATAACTACCTAAAGTACTATAAAATGTACAATATAATATCAAGACAAACTACCCATGTTAAAATGGATAAAAATCTCTATGTTCAATGATCAAAATCTAGATCCACCTCCATGTGGTCCTTGAACCCTGCTTGAATCTAGATGGAGATAATATACAAACACCAAAAGGCACAAGTTCAGTGTGATCTAAAAAGCCCTGCCCTATCACACCAAGAATTCCATAAGAGATGAAAACATTTATTTAACCAAATAAATAAAATTAAATTTTAAATTAATATTGTTTTTAATATAATAATTAAAAAATGTTTTATATTTCCAATGTTGGAATACATTTCAATCAATGGAAATATTAAAAAAATGGATTAAATAAATCATTTTATATGAAACCATTTATAAAAGATAAAAAGGCATGTAATGCAGTTTATAATCATTAACACACATTTATATCTCAACTATAAAAAAAATAAAAAACATGGTAATCTGCTAAATGGTATGGTTGCCCCATGTTATGGGATCCTCACACAGGCATTTGATAATAACCTCAAGTTCTACACATATCCCTAGACACTAGAAAGAGGGGACTCATTAGCATCCCATTAGGGAATTCGATGTGCGAAATATGGTTCAAGTCATAGTTGTATAACGTCAATCTGGTGTTAGTAAATTCCCATACAAATGTTTTTATCTCTAATAACACACTAAATACCTTGTCATCCATGTTCTCTAGTACAAATAAATTTATGGAAGATTAATTGTAGAAATAGTTTAAAATACAATTCATCCCATTATCATTTTTTCAAATGTTCTGATTTCCATTTCAACCACTGTTAAATTTTCAATCAAAATAATATATTTCCAAAATAAAACACTATGGTTTCTATCATAAATGTTTTAATCCAATTTTCAAAAACTGGAATTCAAAATCAATTAACAATTGAATTTCACAATTCACTTTCATGATTAAATTTAAAAAATAAATTTCAAAAAATTTACATATATTTCAATGAAAAACACAAATTAAATATAATTGGGGTTTTTCATAATTTCCCATAAAACCCACTTCCTAAAGATTTGTTAAATAATTTTAATATCACAAAACTCTATAAACACACTGCAATTCAATAGAATTGTGTTTTTTTTCAATTTCATGCCCAAGACAATTCCAATAACACAAAATTAATGGAATTAGGTTTTTAATCAATCAATGGTAGGGGAATTTTATTTAAACAAAGGAATTTATTTTAAATAATGAATTTTTTATTAAATAAGTAATTTTGGGTTATGGAAAACATTCCAATATAACCAACCCAATAATCGTGTATAAATGCATCCCAACTCATCAAACTGTAGATGGGAAATGTAAATGTAAAATGATGAAAATGGAAATTGGAATAAAAAATAGGCTTAAGATCCCAAAAGGGGGTGTTATATTCACAATGAAACATGGAGATCCATGAAACCCTTGGGAGAAGAAGAGATACCATGGGAGATTTGGACCGGGAAGAAGAATGGAAATGATAGATTATTGAATGATGTTCTTCAATATTATATCCACTTCAAGGAGGTTGTAGATGGGCCAAAATTGCCTGTTTTATACTCTTTAGGATAGAGAAATCATATGGGGTAATGTTATGTCATTCCAGAATATTATGTGAGGGATTTGGGATTTTAAAATAAAAATTTTGGATTAATTAAAATATGTGGATGGTTTCATGGGAATACCTTCATGGTTAAGCCAAACTATTTGGTCTGGCTATGAACCCATTTAAATGGGTCCCACAATTACTCCTATGTGAGTGCATGATCTGAAAATCCATGCCCTAAAAATTCAAAAAAATACTTTATGGGTTCTCAAAGTTCCTCCTGAGAGGGAGCATGTTTTATTAAAAACATCTTCTAATAGTGAAGTAACCCAGAATATTAAAAAAAATTAATATTTCTACCCAAAACATCCCTAAATGAAAATCAAACAATGAATATTTAATAGAGTTGTTTAAGAAGATCAAAAAATAGTAATATGAAGTTACAACTACCCCACTATAGAAGCATTCTATCCACATAAAGCCTTCTCAAAATCCAACAAGAAAAAAAGATGTTTCCACTACTCTCTCATTAGTGCTTCCCTATCTCGAGTCTCATGGGAATAAAAAACATTCTTACATATCACACAATTCAATGGTATCATCCTCCAGCAATTAACATGGTCTCAGAATAATCTATCCTGACTAGATTTTGAATAAATCAGGATCATCATAAAGAATATTCCATCTCAAAACATGAGATGGATCAGATTGATAATTTCGTAGATGAGATACATGGAACATGATATGTATAAATATCATATGTGGATGATTTTATACATGATAGAAAAATTCCAGATGAAAAAAACCTCAAAATGTCTAATAAAATGAGGATGAATTTTCCCTTACCTCCCAACTGATGACCCAACTGAGGTAAATCATTCAAGATAACTGGTCACAAACTGAGAATTCTAACAGTATTTACTGATGATTAGTATATGACTTGTATCATATCCTTTTCGTCAACATCTTATGATGAATCACCTGAAATATAGTTATCTTCTATTGGACTAGGCTTTTCCTAATCAATGAACTTTCACCAATATTTGACCAACAGAAGGGAGATTTTTAAGGCCATATATACAATTCTTACAAAAGAGACATATTAATAGTTTACTGGTAACTATTTTTATAAGAAACACTATTATCCCTAAAATGATCATCCAAAGATCCACTAACACAACGAAAAAAAACAAGAATAATTTCCTTAGGAATCTATAAAGCTCTCTATTTATACCCATTTGACCTTAGATGGTAAGCCATTCTCAGATGTATGTGAGATCCCAATGTCTCGTGAAAACCTATCCAAAAAACAATAAGTGAACCATGGATACATATTATAGACTATATCATATGGAACTCGGAAAAAATATATATTTCACATAGAGATTTCCCAAATCCTCACCATTACAAATGGGTATAAAGTGATCTAATTTAGTCAACTAAGAAACCACAACCCATAAAAAATTATTCAAACACTGGGTATGTCGCATCCCAACCACAGAGTCCATCTAGATCTCATCCCACATCCATGTTTGTTATAGATTTGTCTAAATCAATCCTAAAAGATTTTGGTACTCTTACATGACCAGTTGGAACATATAACAGTGACAGAAAAATTCCAAAATAACCCTTCCTCTACATGGCTATGAGAACATTAAATAAATGTCATTGCATATACTTCTGTATCCCAGGTGATCATCCCACTATGAGTTATGGAAATACCTCATAACATCTTTTTTAAAAACTAAGAAAAATATAATTTTATTTTGATAGCATATAATTCATTCATTTGAGAATTACCATTCATCAATATTATCTCAACCATAAATAAAGTCTATAATGCTACAAAACTCATCATAAAGCTTTCGTTCCTAAATAATAAACTTGAGAAGAGCATATTTCAACTGATCAATGTCTAAATAAACCAAATCCCCTAAATCATGAACACCAATATGAATCATTTTAAAGAGGTCCCTCGTGTTCCACTCTTCTGATAATAATTTCATGTCATTGGTCATAAGTTTATTACTCAAGGAATTTGTGATAACATTTTCCTTTCCCCAGTGTATAGGTGATATCGAAGTCAAAAAATTATAGTAATTCCACTGAATGCCTCTTGAAAAAATTCAGATATTTTTTACAGAAGACATTACTCATCCTCCTAAGGTATGAAAACATGGTGAACCATTCTTCAAAAAGGTAATCCCACCATCTCGGGAGTGCGTTCATCATAGCTATTTTTTGAAGGTCATAGGTTAGATAATTATTATCATTTTTCTTAATCTAAAGATATTCATATGAAAAACATGATCACCGTACATGAAAATTCTACACAAACATCAAACAGATGCATCACAGAAGACCACATAGCCTAGACCGGCCATTAGAAGAGTGAATACTATCACAACAGTCAATGAAGTTTCATATCAACCAATGAATTCTAAAATATCTCATCCCAAAAATATATTACTTCCATTTGTGTTAGAGAAGTAATCATATAATCCATCCTTGATAAGTCCTTAACGAACCTATGATAATACCCAGCTATCCCCAAGAAGAAATAAATCTACAAAACATTACATGGTTGTTCCCATGTCATAACATTTTTTACCTTCTCAGGATCAACCAATTTATCTTGTTCCAACATCACATATAACTAAATAAAAAATCCAGAATCTAGAAATCACATTTCTCAATATTGGAATGGAGATGCTAATTTCTCAGAAAACATAGAACTTATCATAAATTATGTACATGATCTTTCTTGGACATGGTGTAAACAGGGATGTAATTCACAATGACAACCCTGAAAGTGTCAAGATAGTCATTTAAAATAATTTTCATCAAAACCATAAAGACAATAAGAGCATTGGTTAGACAAAATTTCTCGAAAAGGTACTCATAATTGTCATACCTACTCTGAACTGTTGTTTTCCAAATGTCAAATTATTTTATCCTCAACTGATTGTATCTAGAATGAAGACTCATCTTCAAAAACACATTCCCAATTTGAAATGATGCAATAGGTCAAAAATCCATGGAAATGACTATATTTTTATCACTTTTACTATATTTAGGTTATATTAATTAACACATAGTCGGGGGGAACCATTAGATTTCTTATAAATTAGAACTGATGAAACCCTAGGTGACACACTCATGCATAAAAACCATTTTCTAGAAGATCATCCTATAGATTATTCAACTCATTTAGTTCAGTTGGTTCTAGGTGGTAAGAGTGTATATAAACTGGTTGAGTACTAGGAACTGAATAAATAGAGACCTCCACCTCTATGAATTGTGCAAAACCAGATATTTTAGAAGAAAACACGTTTGGAAATTCTAAAATAACTAAAGGGAGATAGACCCTAAAATGTTTCTAGTCGTGATAAAATGAATACACTAATATTACATTCCACAACATTTGATAAAAACATATAGTCTTCTCGAACTTAGGTCCCATTCTACTTGAAATACATAAATCAAACCACTAGGTGTTGCAAAAGAGACCCATCAAGGAGTAAATCCAACCTCATTTTGATGCCAAAGAGTATCATGTCATGACCCAAAAAACTCCATGAAATATCGAAATTTAAGAGAAAGACAACACTAATAGGAATATGAAGACACTATTATTCCTTTTTACCAAGGGGAGTATTAATATCCCCTAAACAAGATAAAATATTTGTATGTAAATTTAAGAGGTCAAAAATATGGGTTGAGATAATTTAAAGAGATTCAGCAGTATCAAATCATGTTTTCACTAATGTTGATTCAACCATAACAGTTCCTCTCACGATTACTGAACATATACCCTCTTCATATAGATAATCTTCAACGGCATGATGGAGCATCATTCTAAATTCTTGTGGAAAGAACCATTTCAACCTCAAATCATCTGATTTCCATAATGCTTTAGTAGGATATAATGATCTCGTTATAGTAAGAAGATTTCCATAGATATGGAATAATTTTAGTAAGTGACCCAACCATACACAAGAGACACATATATTTGGAGCCTTATTGAACAACATATTTTAATTCCTTCTCTTTCCACATTGGTAGAATATCAATAGAACTTTTCTAGCTACTTCAAGAGCGATAGAATGATCTTACTATCGATAACCACCATGATAATCATCACACTACCACTTTACATTTTTGGAACCCACACTGACAATAGGACTGATAGAAACCCTTGATAACCCTAACCTGTCAGCCATGTCCATTTCGACCATCAGCACTATATCCAACATATTAGGATAATATGGTTGTTTTAGCTAAAAGAACATAGAAATAATAACCAATCAATGACCCCACATGAACCATTGTGATGTCATCTTATATTTTGATACAATCAAATGTGTTAAATGTAAAAGAATAGATAAATAGTTTTTAAACTCAATTACGACCTTGTTAACCTATTATTGTTTGAAAAACATCGTATCCTTTTCCAACGACATCAAATCATGATAGAACTGGCCAGTAAAAAGGACATTGATATACATCAACTCAAAGGCCTAATTCGTTTTCCCCATAACCACAACTCATGATAAATCCATCTAGAATAAGGGCATCACAGTTCACCTAAAATATTTTTGAGTTTCTCCAGGAACCTAATCATGTACCCCATTCCACTCAACCATACCTCATCCTCTTTAGGATCATTTTATCCCTAAAATAGTGATAAAATCTAGTGAAACAAATTATGAATAAGAATATGATTTTAAACCCTTTGAGGTTACAATGATAAATCCTTAATGGTAACTAGTGGTGGTGTTTTTCAAAGGTCTTAGATATATGCATAATCACCTCAAAAAAGTGTAGAGCCAAAATAGTAATTTCTCAATAATGTTCTGTAGAAGCATACACTTTGACCCAATTCCTGAATATTCATGGAGGTATAATGCTACACAATATCAACAAAAAACAAATAAGACATTAGATGACTCTGAAACAGATAGAAAATTGAAATTAATCCCAATAGATAACATTACATGATTTGGATTTCAACATATCCAAATCAATAGGTGGGAAAAGAATAGAACTAATGCACAAGACACATTTACCAAACCACCCATGGTGGATTATGATTTATTGAGGGAAGGTATATATGCCATTTTACCCTTTTAAATATTTCATTTTCCTAAGAAAGCACCATAGTGGAACACCCTGAGGTCGATCATAAGAAGGAAGCTTAAACAAACTGTCTTCCTATTGACAATATTATTTTCCCATGAATATAATATTGTTAAACTAATATTTATTGGGGGGATTTTAAATAAATGAAATATAAATATAATATATAAATTTATATATAAATGAATATAAAAAATAAAAATAAAAATTAATAAAAGATACAAAGAGTTCTATCGAAGAAAATTGTTGTTCTCAGGGTTTCATGGTGGTGTTTTCATTATTATTCAAAGTAGTTCATCATTATTTTACTGAAGGTTGAGTTTAAATCCACTAAATAAAAAATTATCATTTTTATGGTATTATCCTACACCTATACCTCTTCATTGTGGAGAAATACCTTCCACATAAATACCTAAGAGAAATTGCACCCTTTGGAAGGCATTGATATAAATGAGAAAGGAGATGATTAAATGAGGTGTAGGTAAACAATTGTAAAGAATATAGGGAGACCGCTAAACATAATAATTTTTACCATCAATGAATCCTTAAAATAAAATATAAGAAATCATCAAATCCAAAGCAACTGGAATACTACCAGTTCCCCCCTCGAACAACAATGAGTGTTAGTTCGCCACAGTAATTGAGTTAAAAGAAGTAGGTGGGAGAAAGAAAAACATAAAAATAAATGGATGTAGAAAATAATTCACAGAAGAATAATCAATAAAATATTATAAATTAAAAATATAAAGAAAACGTACACCATCAAAACATAAGATTTCCCCTTTGATATTGATACATCTTGAAATGGGAGACGAGATAAATATTTATAGGGAGAAGGGGTGAAGGGATTAAATCTAAATTAATAAGATATGTGTCTCTGAATGGATATAATTGTAATGGTTAGATTTATAATTGTTTTCCTATTGAAATTAGTTCCACAATTCCTCCTTCGTTCACCCTTAAAATTTTAGCAATATTTTCTAAATGATATATGATTTATATACGATTTACAATGATAAATTAATTTTATCTATCAGCCTCATTATATTCCACATGTTCAGATTCTCATCCCATAATGGCCTTAAAACTGGCATATATATCCATTCCATGCAAAATTAATGTTGATTAATAATTTCATACACATCCCTTTAAAAAAATCAGTGATTTTGGACACATGGATTAGATGGTAGGAATTAATTACTCAATTGAACTATTTCTTTATGATGAGAGATTCAAAATTCGACAGGTTTAAACAATTGAAATAATTCATTAATAAAATTATTTTGACATTAAACTCGTCATGAATGCACCTCAATGAATACGATTTAATATCCACTAAGAATCAATGCATTTGGACACATTTATTTGGATTTATGACTTAATTAAAGATGTGGGGTCCACTCTTCTCTATAGAACAACATTCCACATTGAATGATTTATTTGGTACATTATATGACCAAATTAATACATATAACAATATTAATATATGTATAAAACAAAAATAAGAATTATTAAAAAAATAATCACACAATATGGATGAATAATGAAATATAAATGTCTTTAATAAAGATGTGTTATAAAATAATTAAAATTACATAATTTTGTAGTTTTGGTATTTATGCTCAAAATAACACAAAAACCTAGAATCGAATCATGTTCCCATTAAATAAAAATATGGTGGTATTATATGAATTTTATTATATAATAAGATATATGAAAATATTGGCTTAATCACACCAAAATACTTAACTATTGCACTCCCAAATAGACATCAAATATTCAAATCAGAATTCACCAAACAATCAACAATGAGAAAACATAAATAATCTATTACGAAAAAAATTCCATAATTTTTCTTCTACGGAAAATATTAAATTTCATTTTCATTCCTCCTATTTAAATTTTTGAACCTCATAAATCCATCCATGGCCCCATCATAACTTACATCATAGTAAAATTTATGTTAGTCTTCACTTAAGAGAAATTAGCTCTAGAGTTATGATAATACACAGAATATGCTTATATAATTATAGTTGTGAACATTCTCATCTCTAAATAATGTTAAACATGAAAATTAATTTCATAATGGACAAATTTTAATGGTATATTCAATGGCATAGGGTTGGTGAAAAAAATCATTAAAAAAATATAAGGATATAAAGAGGACGTTTGAATCTTAATTAAAATACATGAATAATCATGTAAAAACATTGGATGGACCCCACTCAATTCCCCTATAAAATGTGAAATAAAACACCAGCCATTTTCTAACCTGGAAGATGATCTAATCAAATATTACAATTAATGATAACATCTCTTTTCTCCAAATTTTTTAATTTTTTTTAATGTCTAAAAAGGAAAAATGTAATTTTCTCTTTTCATTATTTTTTTATTGAGTATCACATGAAAATTGAATACAATGAATGAATTTAAATTCATTAACTTTATTTTATAGAGGTTTATGAGTCATAAATGAATTCAAAATGATAAATTCAATCTCATCTCTATTTTTTTAAAAATATTTGGGAAGGAGAAGTAGTTCAAAGAAATAATGTAAAATAAAATTATGACCCAACCCTAATTCAATCCTTATACACATCCCAAAATGTTTAAACACAACTCAAATCACCAAAAAATGAAACAAATCCCAAAAATCTAACACAAAAGTCCATTCACCAACACTCATACTTGAAATATCCATGATAAAATAATAAGTGTGTTGGTAGGTAAGGAAGAATCATCTAGTAATGTGGCTTAAACCTATAATGATATTCATGGAATCTAAGGGATAACAAAAGAAATATGTAAGGTTAGTTATTAGGTTAATATGTGGATATAAGAAGTATTTTCTGAATCATATCAAAATAATTCCATGAAATCCAATCCTTTGAAACAGAAAAATAAAATATTATGGTTCTCGCACAAAAACTAGGCTTCTCTCAAGAAGTGTTGTTATTAGGAAGAATATTCCAAAGGTGATTTAAATAACTCATAGGACTAGAAAAATATTCTTAGTCAGTATTTCAGGGAAATGTTTTTCAAATAAATTTTAATCTAATAAAAATTAATAAAAATAAAAAGAAACGAAAACGTTTATCACATCAATAATAATTAGAAATCCATTTTTGTCAAAAAAACATATTAATCCCCTCAAAATAAATTGATGTGTGAAAAGTGATAAGAATAATAATTTCACCTCATGGATATTATAAATATTAAAAAATAATAAAAAAATCACACAATGAAAAAAACTAGAAGGTTCACACTCCCCCCCCCCACACTTAATTTTCACTACCCCTCTTTTCTGCCCAACAAAAATTTAATAGAGGCAAAACAATTAAGGCAATATAAGATACAACCTGACATTATTTTTAAGAGGAATGTCAGATTTACGCTCTAATAAAATGCCACTATACCTATAATATTTGAAATAACTCAAATAATATGAAAAATAAATAAATATAGTGAGAAAGATAAAATAGGACATAACATGCTTTGGAACCCCAAGTGGGTGCTAGGTTTTCAATTCCCCATGTCATAAAGTTGTAGTTGTTTAACCTCAATAATTAAGTGAATATGGTTTATTTATTAGTGACCACCAAATTTTAATTTTTATCAATATTGATTTGTAAATTATAGTAGTGATAATGCACAAATAAAAGAATAATATCCCCCACCTCCAAAAGAGAAGAAAAAGAAAATTTGAGATCAAGAGTGGGAGGGAAAATAATATAATGGTGCTCCCAGTTTTCTTCATCTGGAGTTGTAGTGTACACTAGTGGTGAATGTATTATAATAGTATGAAGCTTATCATATGTTTCAGGTTCATCAATTAATTTCTATTAATTTCTTATTTTGTTCTATAATCCTTATTTTCACTAGTGTACAACTCAGCTGGGTCCACCACTTTATCCTAAACACTAATATATACTACAAGATCTTCCACCAGGGACTATAGTAGCGATATTGAATATAAAAAATAATAATTATGGAAATTAATTTTATATTCATAATTAATAATATTTTAATATAAATAAGTCCAATAAATTAGACCACCATAAAAATTAGCTTCTGACTCTATTCCCTTAAGCAGGGTAGTTGGGAATTCAATTGGTGGAGAGGGAAGTGGATCTTAAACTATTTTTTATACCAAACCAATTTATTCATAGAATTTAGGAGTAATATTAATTTAATTATACTTATCTTTAATTTTTTCTATTAAATCCATAGAACATTAACTTCCTCATATTAAGCTGCTAGCAAATCAACCATCTTGCATGCTTTTTCAAGAACATTGAAATTATCTTGAATCATCAAATCATTTTTTTCATTTTTTATATTTAATATTTATTAACTTCTATAAAATTAATAACTATTCCAATCATAAGAAAAACCACTAAAATAATTCATCTTGACCTATGAATGAAAAAAATTACAATAAATCTCTTTCTTAGTTTTTGAATTTTTTTATTTTTTGGGGGTTTTAAGGTAAAATTTTGTGCATAAGCACATAGAATATTCTGGAAAAATATTAATTGGAGGTATATATTTAATTATTTTTACCCTATTAAATATTTTTTTACCAATTTATTCACCACAGTTTCACACCCTACTGTTGATCACAAGGAGACCGCTTACACACAATATCTTTCTATTACCACTTTTTATTTATAACTAATATAACACTATTAAACAAATATATATTGTGTGGATATTATATTCATGAAATATAAATATAATAAAAAAATATAAATAAATTCACATACAAACCAAAAAAGAAAATTAATAAAAATGGAGAGGTTAGTATTAGAAAACTATTATTCTCAGTGTTTCATGGTGGTGTTATCATTTTATTCATAAAAATTTCTTTATTTTTTTACTCAACATATAGATAGAAAAAATTAACTATATACCCTATCATTTGGATGGTATTATCCGAAAATAATAACTTTTTCACATAGGATTAATCTCTTTCACACAAAAATCTAATCCAAACTCCACTGTTTCAATGACTTTGATATCAATGAGAAGAAAAACGAGTAAAAGAGGAAGAGGAAAAAATCATATGGAAAGTGGGGAGACCACTCACCATAGTCATTTTCACCAAAAATAAATCCTTATAAAATTTTATGATAAATAATTGAAGATAAAAAAATTCAAAGACCACCACTTCCCACCTTGAACAACCATGAGGGATAGTTCCCCACAAACATTGATTTAAATGATGCACAGTCGGAGAAACACACAAATTAAAAATAAATTGAAGAAGGAATGAATTAAAAAAAGAATAATAAATATAAAATTATATATATTAAAAATATAATGAAAAATTACAACAATGTATCTAAAAATTACCTATGAAATTGATACATAATTAAATGTGAGAAGATATACATATTTATAGGGAGAGGTGTTAATAGAATTCTCTCAAAAAGTATCCCATAAATGACTCCATGTGTATGTCACATTAAATAGAATAATTATGTAATATGTGGATTCTATAATTTTCTCCATACTACCTCATTCATTCATACTCAAAAATTTTCTTTATTGGAAATTAGATGTAGGAGTTATGGTGGCTTTAATATGAGTAATAAATTTAGTTCATGTGCCACCTCATATTCCACATATTCACATTCCCATGCCGTTATGAACATTCAACTGGCCTATTCGCTTGTTCCAATCTAAATATATGTAGTTCCATAATTTTTGTCACATCCATTTATAACATTTAAGAAATTATCATTATGTGGTTTAGATGGTATTAATTAATTACCAAATGATACTGTTTCTACCTAATGAAACATTTCATATTACTCATGTTTAAACCATCAATTGAAATAATTATTGGGTGTATTTTTACATGAAATCCTAAAGGACACGTATCATTGAATAATATTTCATCTGTACTACTAATCACTGAATTGGAAGTTTTTTTATCCTTATTTATTCTTCAATTACGGATGTAAAATCACTCTGATGGACATAACAAAATTATACAAAGAATGAATTAGATGAGAATTTATATTTCAGAATAAATAATAGGCCATGTTGAAAAATAAGAACCCTAGAAAAAAATAAACATATGATTTGGATGAAAAATTAATGTTTTATTCCTGAAATATAGATGTGTTTTAAAACTATTAAAATTCCATAATTGTGCTATTTTTTCATTTAAGCTTGAGATAACACAAAACATATAAACATGACAATTACCTATAAAATAAATCTATAGTGGGATTAATAATATTAAATTCCATAATAAAATATATAAAAATATTAGCTTCATCAATCTCCCACACAGATGTGTTGTACTCTGATACAGTCATCATATATTAAAATCAAAATACACACAAAAATGAAAAATAAGAAAACATTAATGATCTATTCCCAAAAAAAATTCATAATGTCTCTTATATGAAAAAAAAATTATATTACCTTTTATTTCCCCATATTTAAATTTTATCAATCTCATATATCCATCTATGGACCAATCATAACCTACCTCAAATTGATAATTATGTTACTCTTCATTAAACAGAAATTAAATTTTGAGGTATTCTCATACATGGAAAATGCATGTATCACCAATGTGTTATGACAATTATCATCTCTGTATAGTGTGATATTTTAAATTGTATTGAATAATGATTAACCTTAAATGGTAAATTCTATGGCTTAGGTTAGGTGGGGAAAAAAATTAAAAACAATTATGGTTAGAGAGATGTGGTTTGACTCTTATGTACAATGCACGAATAATAAAGTTAAAACATAAGATTAAACTCACTCAAATCCCCATGAAAATTTGAAAGGCAACACCACCCCCTTTTTTGACATGGTAAATTATCCAATAAATGATTACGATGAATGATACCATCCATTATCTTCCCCTTTTTTAATTTTTTTAATGATCTAGAAAGGTAGAGCATTATTTTATCTTTTCTATGGATGTTTTTATGGAGGTAAAAATGTAAATTGAATAAAATGAATGAATTAAAATTAATGATATTAATTTTATAGAGGGAAATGATTCAATAAATAAAGAAACATGATAAATTAAATCTAATTTTAATTTTTTATATTTTTTTCAATTTTAATTGGAAGGTAAAACAGATAAAATAAATAATGAAAAATTGAATTAATAATAAGGACAAATTCTTACTTTATACACTACAAAAAATGTATACAGACACCAAATATCACCCAAAAATTAAACACATCCCAAGGAACACACATAAAAGGCCATGCTCTTATACTCAAACAATAAATATCCATGAAAAAAAATACTAAGAGTGCATTTTGGTAATGACAAATTATCTTGTAATGTGTCATAAACCTATAAAAAATTCATGGAATCTAAGGGCTAATGAATGATTGATTTAAGGGTAGGTTTCAGGTTATTATTTGACTACCAAAACGACTTCCTCAATCAAATAAAAAAAATTCCATCAAATCTAAAGCATTGAAAGGGATAAATCACAACTTATGATTTTCACACTAAATCTAGGATTTTCTAAAGAATGTATAGTTATTAAAAATTATATACCAATGTGTAATATAATACCTCAATGCACTAGAAAAATAATTTTCTTCAGTGTTTCATTGTTATGAATTTCAAAACATTGTTAAACTCAAAAAATGATTTAAATTACAAATAAATTAAATATTCTATCATAATAATAATCATTCAAAATACATTATATTTTAAAAAATCTATTAAATTCTCTCAAAATAAATTGATCTGGGAAATGTGATAATAATATTCATTTAATATCAATTATCCAAAAAAATTGAAAATAAAAATATAAAAAATAACAAAAAATAACCACTAGCAGGTTGACACTCCCCCCATACATAAATCTCACTACCCATTATTTTTGCAAAACAATAAATTTATAACAGCATGAAAATAAATGGATGAAAAGATAAAACATAAGATTATTTTTTGTGGAATATTTGAGTTATGCACTTATATAAAACCAATAAACAAATAAATAATCAAATAAAAAATCATGAGAAAAAAATAAAAATAAAGAGAATGGGAAAAGAGGTTATAAAACGGGTTAGAACCCCATGTGGGTGTAAAGTTTTTAATGCCTTTAGTTAGGAAGTTGTAGTTGTTTAATCCCAATATAAAGGGTAATTAGGTTTCTTGCTTAGAAACAACCACATTTTATTTCTCCCAACATCCACATGTAAATGAGAGGAGTGAGAACCACTAAAGAAAATAAAAGGGTCCCTGACCCCCAAAAGAGATAAAAATGAAAATTTGATATCAAGAGGGATAGGGAAAAGAATATAGGGGTGCTTAGTATATTGATCATATAGAGGACTGGTTTCTACTGGTGGTTAATGTAGTATAATATAACTAATACTCTCATATTTTTAGGGTAACCAAATAATTTATTAGGTTTTTTTCTGTTCCATAATCATCATATACCCTAATGTAAAACACAACTAGATCCTCTATTTGGTCCTCAACACAAATATATTCTTCTTATTTTTTATATAGGGATTGTTATAGTGATTATGAATATATAAAATCATTTTAAGGTAGACTAGTTTTAAATTAAAAATTAATCAATTTTTAATAAAAAGAAGGCTCAGAAAGTGGATCTTCCTAAAATATTTCATCATGAAACTCTTTTTCATTAAGTAGGGTAGATGGGAATTCAATTAATAGAGAGGGAAGTATATATTCAAGTATTTTATCATCATCAACAATTTTTCCTTAATGCTAGGTGGAATAATAATTTCAATCTTCTAATATATTTTTTGTTTTAATTCAATCCATAGGACTTTAGCTTCTTCAACTTCAGCGGCCAACAATGAAACAATCATTCTTGCTTTTGTGAGAACATAGAAGTTCTCAATAATCATCAATGAATTGTGATCTATTGGAATCATTAATTTTTCTTCACTGGTATATATTTCATCACTATTCCAAGGTTAAAAAATAATATAAATAATTCATCTTGACATTTGAATGAGAGATATTTAAATACAACTCATTATTAGATTTTAGAATTTAGGATTTTATTATGTTTTTTTAAAAAATAGCATGAATTTGCACTTGGTATCCCCATAAATGGATCCAAATTGGGTGTAGTTATGTAAGTCATTTTACCCTATTCAAAATTATATTTTCCAAATAAGGAACCATATTGGACCACCTTTGGGTCATTTATAATGAGGTCTCTTACACATACAACCATCATATTGTCACTATTATTTTCTAAGTAATATAAAACAATCTAACTTTTATATATTTGGGGATTTTTAATTAATAAAATATAATGTAATTAAAATATATAAATAAATGAAAATAATAATATGTAAAAGAATAAAATACAGTAATAGGTTAGTGGATGAAATTCGTTTTATCTAAATTTCATGGTGGTGTTATCATTGTTACTCAAAATATTTCTTTATTATTTTACTTAATGTAAAGAATCAAACCATTCACTATACACACAATCATTTGGATGGTATTACCCTACACTGAAACCTAATAATGTAGGAGTAATATCTAACACATAATCTCGTATGTCAAACTCCAACATTTCAATGGTTTGATATCAAGGAGAAAGAAAATGATTAAATGAGAAGAAATAAAAAAAATTATAGAGAAAGTGGGGAAATAACTCACCATAATCTTTTTAACCCTGAATTAATCCTTAGAACAAAATATGAGAACTAATAAACACTAAATAAACTCACATACCACAACTTTACCCTTGAATAATAATGAGGTTTAGTTCACCATAAACATTGTGTAAAAATAATCATGATGGGATAAACACAAAATTATAATGAAATGGGAGAAGGAAATAATTCCTAGAAGAAAAATAATTCTATATTAATATATATTCAAAATACAATGAAAATTTACTAAAATAAAACCCAAACATTCCCGCTTGAAATGGATTTATCTTCGAATGAGAGAAGAGATAAATATTTACAAGGATGGGGGAGAAGGAATCAACTCCAAATATATCCTCAAAATGTTTCTAATTTGATTTCACTATAAATGTATGAAACATAATATGCATCTTCATGATATTTGTTATATAATAACATCATTGTACCCTATCATAATTGGAGCTTTATTAGACTTGGATATAGGAGTTATAACCAATTTACTCTGAGAAATTAATTATGTACTTGTACCTCATTATATCCACATATCGATAACACCATTCCATTATGAGCTTTAAATAGGTATATTCACGCATTCCATTATGGATAAATTTTTGTCCATAATTTTTGGTGAATCCCTCCACAAAATTGTAGGCATTTTGGTCTAGTGGATCAGATGGTATAAATTAATTTCTAAACAAAAATCTTTCTTCTTGATGAGACCTATCATATTCTAATAGTTTGAACTATTCAAAGAATGCCACAATTGGAGGATTTTTTACTCAAAACTCATCAATAACGCACCTAATTGAATCCACATTCATCGCCAACTAGTAGAAATGAATTTGGACATGTTTATCTAGATTAATGCCTTAATTACGGATGAAGGGTAAACTCATATATACGTATAATCATTCCACAATGAATGATTTAGTTAAAAGAAATGTATCCCACATAGGAAACCTAAAAATTTTATTGCACGATTGAAATTAATAATGAAATATTAATTCCGGAAATACATTTTTTGGAAAACTATTAAAAATCCATAATTGTGAAATTTTTTCATTAAAGGTCAAAAAAACATAAAAACCTAAAAATGTGGCAATTTACCATAAAATAAAACCACAGATGATTTATTATAAAATAACTATATAAGAAAATGTATGAAGATATTGGTTTATTAATGGATACTATAGGCAATACCCTCAGTCACAACTACCTTCTATGCCTCGACTAGATTACACAACTGTATACTGACATCAAGAAAAATCTCAACCTAGATCTCTAAAACCACTCTGTCACAAACCAGCCTTGTTCCCTGGTAACCCGATAACTAATCTAGTCATTAAATGAATTAAAGGTAATTATTTATCGCCATAGGTTGGTGATTAGAACCAATACTCATAAAATATGAAATATGGAACAAATATTCAACAAACAACTCAGAAGTTAATGAGACGAGTCGGAAAACATACAAAACAAAATACAGAATGAGATCTGTACCAAATTTCAAATAGGTATCAAACCCCAATGTAATTTATAAATGTAACATTTAAAGGGAGTAAAAACTACATATATCCAAATGTAGGGCGTTCTCTAAAAAAATAATAGAGTCTGAATAGGTATTTAATAATAGATACAATCATTTAATTAACCCAATAAATAGATTTATATTTTAAATAAACATGTCTATAATTCAAAAAAATATTTAATCAAATAATTCATAACATTTAAAAATATAGAATACAATTCAAATGAGGTAAAAAATTAAAACCAATGACTTAAATAAATACATTTATATAAAATATTTTATATAAACTCAAAAGTCATGTAAAACAGTTATAAACACTGGAACACATTTATATCTAAAATTTAAAAAACCATGAAACTTTTCCATATACCAAAAGGTGAGATAGTACCATGTTATGGGATCCTCATGAACTCTATGATAATATCCGCAATGTGTACACACGTATCTAGACCATGAAAAGAGAGGACTCATCGATATCCCATTGAATAATTCGATGTGCTAAAAAGGTTTATGTAATAGTTATAAAACATCAATCCATTGTCAGGGAATTATCCTCCAAACATTATTTCCCCTAGTAATATTATATCTATAGGTGATTTCATGTTCTCTAGAAAAACATTATAGGGAATTTATTTTAAAAAATAGTTTACAATAGAATTCATCCCATTATCCTTCCATCGAATGTTCTAATTTCCATTTAAAAACAAAATGAGTTTTTAATAAAAACATTCATTTTTCATGACAAAATCCTAAGGTTTCCATTAAAACAATTTTAATTCATTTTACAAAAATTGGAATTTCAAATGAATTCAATGTTCAATTACACAATTCACTTTCACAATTAAAATCAAAAAATTCCAATTCTAACAATATTATTAATTTCATAATAAAACCCCCAATTTAATGGAATTAGGGAATATCAAAATATTCTATCAAACCCATTTCCACAATTAAAATACGAAATTTTAATTTCATTAAAATCCATAAACACACCACAATTCAATGGAATTGGGGGGTTTCCCCAATTTTTTCTGAATTAAATATAAAACCCCCAATTCAATAGAATTGGGTGTTTAACCAACCATATAAAAATAATTTTTTTAAACCAATAAATTTAAATTAAATTAATAAATAGAAATTAAGGTGCAATATAAGGTTATGAAAAATTGGGCAATATAACGGAACCATCTACCTTGAGGTCAACCAATCTTGTATAATAGTATCCTATAAAAGAATCACCAATATAAAACAAAGACAATTGAAATAATATGAAACCAAGGATTAAGATCCCAAAAAAAGGTATTAGATCCACAAAGCTATATGAGGATACATACAACCCTAGAGGGATAATATAGATCAAAATAGATAAATATGAGCAAGAAAAAACCAACTAAGAAAAGATTGGATGACATTGGTCACTCTACGATCCAATGTCGGGAGGGTGTAGAGGGGAAAGAATTGCCTCATGGATTCTATTGATGAGGAATAAATTTTATGGGGTCATTTTTGGTCCATATATAATCTAATGTTATTGTTTGGTAATTTTAAAATAATATTATTGGATTAATTAAGAGGTGCACATGGTTTCCTTGGAAGACCTACATGGTTAGAAAAAAACGTGCAGGCTAGCGATGAAAACCTTTAAATATGCTACATGGTTTCTCCTAAGAGTTAATACAGTTTGAAAAACCAAGAAACAACCATGTAAATCCCCACTTTCTAGGTTATCAAGGCATGGCTTGAGAGATCAAATGGTTTGGACACAATATATGCCATCAATGCATGATATGCTTTTTTTTTTAATTTCAATTTTCAATCCAAATCAATCCTAAAAAAAATCATCAAAATATTTATTAAAATAAGTGTTTAGGAATACCTATAAATTGTAAGAAGATGTTAAAAGTATGAATTGTTTTATTACCATGTGTTTATTCTAATAACTCACATACCAGTAAGTAAGAAAAAATATCAAGGTCCCAATAGTTTTCACTATCCTCCATGATATTCTTCATTGTAATTTGGATGAAATATCAAATTATTTTGTGATATGACTCCATTGATTATTGAGTGGTCAAGATGTTTTCAAGTTGATCATTAATCCAATGAAAAAATCAGAAAACTATATTACTATTTTGGGATAGATTTTAGTGGATATCTAAGGAAACATGTATATATGGTAGATCATCTAATCACATGGGACACCAAGAAATCCCATTTTAGAATAAGAATATTTACTCAAATATTACTTATTGAGTGGCACATGGATGGTATCCATGACTCAATTATATATTATTATTGAGTTTTATAAATAGTGAAATGGCAAAACGTTGTAAACAATTCATGCTCACAAGATTATTATTATGGTTTTTATGTTGGATTTTGAAATAAAATAGGTGTATCAAATTCTGTTAATAGATATCACAGACAATAACAAATACTAATCCGACTAAAAATGATTCCTTTTGTGGATCAATATAGAATATCATTGAAGTCAACCAAATTCATGATAGTTCTTAGATAGATTCCACCAATTGTTTTAATGTTTATATGGTAATTAATGGATATGGTTTAATTGATCTGATAGAGAATGAGGACCGCTCAATGTGATCATAATTTCTCCCTAGAAAATAAATTGTGGAATTTAGTCATCACAAAGGGAGATTATTTTATTTTTATTGTATAATTATAACTTCATTTATGAAGATATTTTTTATTATGAAAGTTGAATATAAATTTCATCGAGTTTTTATCTATTATATGATGGTTGGGTGAGTTTTTCTATATTTTGGTGTTTCTCTTGTAGTTTTATTATGATCATGACGAATTCCATGTATTGTATTAGAGGTTTTATTTGTTTCAACCATTTCATGTTTTTGAGTAGTATGATATGTACATAGAGGATAAATCCACCTTTTTATAAAATGTAGAGGTAATTTAGGACCATCACCTGAAGAATCATAATAGGAATGCTAAAAAATAGTGTCTCAGTAGGGAGTATAGAATAGTTTAAGAGAGCATATAATAGTGTGAGATTAAAATCATTTCTTAGTACACAAATATTTTGGAGTACGTTGTTTTTTTAAGGGTGAAAATCCATGATGTTGAATAAGATTTATGAATTTTATTATAATTGTTTGAACCATTAAAATAATTTAAATAATATTTACAAAATATGTAACGGTGAAAGAGTTTTTGGTACAATAGATCCTTGATGAAAAATATATTAAAAAAGTGATATATTATTTTTAGAAAGTGCATAATCCGTCATGGGTAAAATAATATTTCCTTCACAATTGACCAAAAAATGTCAATTTTAACACACTAGATTTATCTAGAATGCATTTTATAAACGTGGGTTGTTTAACGATTATTCACATTGCATTCCATGGATATTTTTTCATTATAGTCAAATAAATTTACTATAAATTTAATTTATAATGATAATGAATCAATTTAACTGTGGATGACATATTCTCTGGATATAATACTCCATTTGTACGATGATTAAAATTATAAGTGGATGTTTGAATTATCAAATTAGTGGGACAATAGAATTGTGTATCTGTATATAAAATTTATTTTTGAATGTTTGTAAAATTACTATAATGTATTTTGGATGTTTTTTATTGTAATAATGGTGAGGGGGAGACTATTGGTGCATTAGAGGTAGCTTGGTGTTTCAAGGAGGTTTTAGTAAAAACTATAGCAGTCACTAAGAGTATAATAAAAACCCACAGATAGGTTGGTGTATTCACACTAGTGAGTTAGTGGGGGAAGCAGTGAAAATGTCTACACATTAGGTTTCACTGGTTAGGTGGTCGAATTTAATGTCGGTAATTCATACTTCCCCCATCAATTTTTTTTGTGAAAAAAACATTCCATTATTTTCTCCTTGCCTGCTTAGAGAACCACCTCACATTTCATTAATTAGTTTTACCCTAATATGGGGTAAAACTATTCTATAATTATTATTATGATTTAATGTATGGGATAATATCCTTCCCCATGTTTCTTCAATATATTATTCTCACTAATTCATCATTTTTTGGCTTATGTTTAAAATAGATATTTCCTTAGTTGATTATGAAATATCTTAACAAAAATTTGTAATACTCTATTCTATAGAAGAGGGTGAGTGAGGATGAAATATTCATCCTGTGGCTGATCATTTTGGAATAGGTTCAATAATTTTATTTCATTTAATTTTATTAATGAAATTAAATTCCCATTTCAATTTTTGTATAGTTTCTTATTCATGATAGCATTTGGAATAAGGATGGTGATGTTATATCAGATCGTAGGTTATCATTGGGTGTTTTTGTAGTGTTTTATGATGACCAAGATTTTTTGACCAAATATTATTGGATGAAATTTATTTAATTAATAAATTATAATGTCTTAATTAATCATTTATTTAATTTTTAATTTATTACATGATCATAGATTTAAGGTAATCTTATTTGGTCATGGTTGAGGATAGAAATGCTTTGATAGAAATTGGAATCTTCTCTTGGGCACCTAAAATTAATGTGAGAATATTTGGTTCGATGTAGGTGGTCTCATATATGATCCTTATGGATTTGTTCATTTGGATAATTATTATGTCCTATAAAGGCATGAGAATTTGGGAAATTTATTTTTCCATTAAATGGTATAATTAATTAAAATTAAATAGATAAATTAATATAATTTTTATGATTATATTTCATATCTTAGGAGACTAGACTAGAGTGTGTTGACTATGATGCACCTAGTCCACTAATATGACTGTTATGAAACTGATGGCAAAGTTATTGACTGTTGTGATTTTGTGGCAATTGAACCACTTTTGAAGGTTGAATAGGCTTTATGAGGAATATTGTTCCATGGTTAGGGTCCTTATATTCCTATGGGAAGACGGATGTTATTACTTTTCATAAAGTTCCCTATATGTCAATATAAAACATTATGATACATAGTGGGGTCCAGACCTTTTAGGATGTCAATTAAAATATATTTCCACTTATTATCTCATGAATAGGATATGGATGAAAGGACACATTTAGAATAGGATTCATATGGGGGAGTATAATGACCTAGTGAAACTCCATGTCTATGATATACCATGGTTCATCTTCTTGGATAATGTAATAATGAGGTACCTCATGTGGCTAGAAGGGATTTTTAATCTTAATGAAGATGTCAGTGTTTATACTACCCATCAAGCATCAGGTTCTGAATCAAGACCCAATTTAATAATGATGGTACATGAAAGGATGGATGAAATTGTTTTGACAATTGGAACACTATTAGGATCCCCAAAAACATATAGACTTAATTCTGGTGTGATGAATCTTTAGTAGTGGTCATTTTTTGTTACACGGAGAACCCGAACAGACACATAATTTGGATTCTTTAAAAGAGATGATGATAAAAGTTATCATTACAATTGTATTAATTTCATTATTTTTTATTCCAAAACATACAAGGGGATTTAAATTCCTTTTGTCTATATTATTGGGCTGCATTGGGTTGGAGTTAGATCAACAAATTAGAGTTTTAATGGATTTAGAACTAGATGTTTGACTAACATCGTGTGAATTATCATACCCATGATGATATGTTAATGCATTTAATTATATACCTTATGATGTATAGAAAAGGGTTACATTTTATCCCTATATATGATAGGATGTGGTTATTACTACCATGATTTCAATCTCTTTTCATAGAGTTACATTGGATGTTTATCTAAATCCCTGATTATTTTTATGCGATTATTTGGAATAAAGAACACATAAATCAATGGAATGGGACAGAAAGGTTAGGGATATATGATATTAGATTTCAGGGAATTTGGAAAAATTCAAGGAGTGGAATTTGATGATTCCTTGGTGCCATGGATATTTGGTTATGGATACTATGAATTGGAGATAAATACACAATATTTCTTCCACATACATGGAGATCAGTTGTTTGAACTATCGTTTACTGGGTTCAAAAAATCATGATTATATGGTTAAAGATTCCTTTTATTTTGATACTAAATGTTACATGGTATACTTGGTCTTACAAACAAGATTAGAGACAGCTCATTAATAGTGAAACCATGTATAGTTAATTAGTTTTATATACCAATGTATCAATGGTGGTTATTATTATTATTATATTTTTTGAGTTCTTTATTTATTTTCTCTGGCCATGTCACATACACATATCACTACATAAGCTGGATAGTACATGATTCTAATGGTGGTTACCTTCCGAGCATTATACTTGTTCCCTATCAGAGACACCATTTCCCTTCAGAACCTATGAAGACAAAAAGTTGATTTATGTAATAGGTTCTATGGAGACTTTTGTTTAGTCCCATGTTATGGCATAGAATGTATCAGGGGAATGTAATGTGATATGGCTTGGGATTCATTATATCATGTGTATTTATTTTCATTTAACCTAATTTTTATATGTAACCAACCCAATGGTGAGTCAATGTTATTCATATTAGGGATGTTTTTTCCTTACATAATTCAATTTTTCATCAATATATTTTATAGTTATCTCTTAGAAATAAATTCACATATGATGTGTGACATATTATATTTTTATCCAGTACTATGAACTCAGGTAGATCTGAAAATGTATCTCCACAATACCATAAATATGCCACTACTTTTCAATATAATATAGAATATGAGTATCACTCCTGAGGTAATGTGGAAAATGGTTAGGCTATTATAAATAGAGTGAGAGAGTTTTGTGAATTAGATAGTATTATCATTGGAATTGATTTTATATTTTATTAAACATTAATGATTATTTTATAAATAGGGTATCAAATGGATGTGTCAAGAGATGTGATGGGTATCAAGATGTTGCATCTAGAAAAAATATATTTGATATTATCTATAGGTTACCATGGATATGGGATTTCTATTTTTGATTCTAATGTTACTTTTTATTTATTATTTTCACCATGAGTGCCTATAATTGGTATTTCAAGCTCATGTTACATTATTTGGGTTTGGAACATGACCCATTAGAAAGTGAATAGTAATTTTATTTTAACTCTTTTCTTATATACTCATGAGGCCTATCATGCATCTTATCATACATAAAGGATTAAAATGAAATATGAACATGTTATTGTTTGACTATTTTGAATACAGAGAAATGGTTTTTTATAGATTCAATAGATTTATAAATGTAGTTTTCATTTATATGTATATATCAAAATAAAAATCAAATAGTGAAAACAATATATGTTTCTACATTTGATGGTAGTTCACATGGATCTATGATGAGATTTTCATCAATGATGATGATGGAATGTGTCATTCCACACTAGAGGTGTAGTAGACCAAGTGATTCAGTGATGAATAAGGTGTCACATTAGGAAACCCCTTAAGGGTTTTTATTTTTGTTAAATTTGTAAAATTTAGAGTAATATAATTTAAAAAAATATCCCATATACCATGGAATAAAATATTACATAACTAAACAATTTGATTGTTTTCTTCTAGATACAGTTTTTTGGATGATGTAGTTGGGTAATATAATGATTCAGAATGGGAGTGTGAATCTTCTGAGGGTATTCCATGTTTTAATTCTTATGAGATTCACTTCCCTTAAGGCCATGTGAAGTGGAATGTTATTCACACAAAATGTAGAGGCACTTGAGAAGGAATCAAAACATTAAATATCATGTGGTCGTAAATGTGAACATGATATATTTCACATGATCCTGATACCTAAGGATACTATATGTATTGAATTTGTTGGAGACCAAATAAATCCTTCAGGAATGACTCAGTGTTTAGTGAGTTTACATTTTAGGTTTGATGAGATGGAAACCAATGCGAGGGAGGGATAATTTAATTTTTGGTAGGGGAAAGAACCATATTTGGGGTGATAATAATGGTTTAAAATATTAATTTTAGGTGATCAGATGTTTCCATTATATCCATGGGTATGAATTATTTTCCTAGGAAATAAAAAACATTTGTTTTTTTGAATAAATCTTAATTTCAATGGGTAAAACTTTTTGGGTACCAGACCCAATCGAATTTTGATTCATAATTGAAAGAAAATGAGAGAGTGGGAAGATTATCATGGGTATAGAACAAAAGTTTACGAAACATACAAATTTTGATTGCAATAAAATGATTCATGTAATTAATGGACCCATGTAGTGTTGGGATGATTTCTGATAAGGGGCAGTGCATAATGAATCATGTAACAGTTACGTTTCCCATTTTTGATGGGGGTTAATAGGGGATTAATTCTTAACGATAAAAATTCATAGTTGGATAATAATCATAATATTTCAACGATGTTAAATTTTTTTGGTTTAATGAGACTTTAGTTGATAGGAATGAACATAGATTCGAAGTTAGTCCAATGGTATAACATTGTAAACAATTTATATTTCCAGGAGGGCAATGTAAAAATATATATTATGTGTGGGTCCTATTAATAATGAAACCATTAATGTATGTGAGTGTTATGAAGGAATATTGTTGTTTCTTTATGTTTATTATTAGTATACAATCTCGAGAACCAAATAAGTGTGAGTATGGAAGAGTAGCTTCTGTGATCGAATATATAACCTACTAATATTATTCATGAAGTGAAGGATCATTGAATCTATATTGTGGAAAGTTCAAAATGGCTATTTGATATGTGTTATCCTTTTTATAGGTTTATATTCCAAGTACATCATAGATAACATTCCATTTAATGGGAATGTGTGACAATTAGATATTGCGGGTTGAGTGTCAAAAACGAGTAGGTTATGACTACTAAAGTAGTTATATAAAATATTTCATGTGGGGTGGGATGTGGAGACCATAATTTTTTTCTATAGTGCACCAATAAGGATGATCATATTGTGAACCATGTTATGTCTACCTTGTATGTGTGACCCTCATGTGAGATGGGATGTGGTAGTATAGAATAGGTTGTTTGATGATGTTTTTTTAATTTCATGAAAATGAATAAATGATCCCCAGTTTTCAATAGACACCATAGAAAATTCATGGTAAATCATTGGATATGATATTGTATGTAGTGTAACACCTCAATATGTCATAATTATTTCCATTAAAATAAGTATTAAACAACATTTTTTATATACAAACCTTATTCAAAATGAACCTATGATGTAGTATAACACTATAATATAAATGTTACAATATATTTTAAGAACAATATTTACCAAATTTTAAAATATATAGAGAAAAAAATTTCTAAAATTATATGTATAGATTAATTCCTTGAAAATATTAAATAATTTATAATGAAATAATTTAATGATTAAATGAACTATTTTTCATCAAAATTTATTTTTCTATAGGTTATATATTATTATCTAAAAAACATATATTTATCACTATTAAAAAATAATTAAAATTGAATATAATAATAATTTATATTATTCAAGAAATAATCATTCATATTTTAGGCATTTATTCATTAGTAATGAATATAAAATAATTTAAAGGAAAAAATATTTATTTTTAGAAAATGGTTTTTATGTGAAAAAAGATTTCTTATCATAATAAATTAAATAATTAAATTCCGAATAATGATTTTCATGAAATATATAGATTAGAAATTTAATAAAATATTATTATATTCATCATGCAGTTTTTACTATGAGTTTTAGGAGACTGGAATCGGTTCTGTGCTTAAAAATTTCATTTGTCCAAATATATAGTTTTATTGATTTTTTGTAAAATTTTATTAAAATTTATTTGTGGTCCATATAAAAATTTAATTTACGAGAATTTATTGTATAAATTTAATTATAATTTTTAAATTTTATTAATGATGCCTCTTTCAGTTAGTGTCATAATGAATTGCGAATCATTAAATATATGTTACCACATTTAATGATAAAACTATTTTTCGTGGGGGTAAATTAAATTGATAAGTGAAATATTTAAACATAAAATTTAATACATATAATTTCATGGATATATTTCAACACTATATTATCCTAAACTAAAATAATTTTTTATTTTGAATCATTATAATCAAAAAAATATTTATTATATTTAAAATTTTCATGTTATTCTAATTATTTTATGTCCCTCACCTATAAAAGGATTCATCTTTTCCATAATTACTCAAAATCATTAATCCTTATACATTAGAAAATATATATTTCTATACCCTTATCAATTCAATAAACATGATTTAGATCTCTTTATACTCATTTATGATCAATACCTCATGTCTTAAATTTTAAGCAAAAGGATGTCTCTAAAGGAAGAATTATAAATCTTAACCGAGCAATTTCAATTATGATTCTAATTAAACATTATAAAAACTAATTGTATGCATAAAAACATTATTTACCTATAATAATCAACACAATTTGATTTTTATGACTATTAAAAAACATTTTTCAACATTTTTCAAACAATTTAAAGATTAATGTATCACTCAAGTGTAAGTGTGGACTATCACCTCAATGTGGTGACTTATTCATTTTACATCACTGTCACACATGGATGTCTCCAATGTTATATTTACATAATAAATATGATATATAATAAAAAATGATAATTAATGGATGATATTTTATTTTTTATCTTTCTTTCTATATTTTATTTATTGAAGGACGAAACGTTCATGCTTATGTGTAGACTACCATCTCCCTAAATAATGTAATTCATTTTTTAATGCATCACATTTTTATATTATTATAAATATGAATATAAAATATATATATTATATTTTTATAATTAATATAACTTAGTACGTGATGTAATAATGATTTAGGTAATAGAACTATAACATTTTAATCAAAACATCCATGAAAAACTAGACAATTCACAACCATAAATGATTCATTTAATAAGGATTTATTATCAAAATCTTATTGAATCTTTACCAGTGGATAATATATTATATTATACTTAAGAGTAATTTTATTTTATATAAATATAAAAAATTTATACTTATTATTGTTTTGGTAATAATGACTAAAATGAATAAAATAATTAACGTCTAGCTTTTATGTTATAACCACATTTTTACCCAAATTGTTAATACATAAATTTATGATAATGAAATTATGTGATCTATTACTAAAATATATCAAAACATTTATTTTCATCTTGTAATTTAATTTTGGTTTCATGTTTTCCCTAAATTTTATTATCTTTGATTACTTAATATAATGGTAGAATGCTTCTAATAAAACTAGACAATATATGTTTCATTATAAGGAAATATTTTTCTTAATGTTGAAATTTTCATTAATAGGATTAAAAGAATTTTATTAGAAATATCCAATTATAAATAATAATGATATTTACACATGATGTAATTTTTTTTTTCAAGGAATATTTTATTTATTTTAGAAATGAGTTACTTTTTAAAAATGGATTGAACACAATCATTATTTCAATATATGCTGCATTTATTCATTTTCCAACCTTCTTAACTATACTTTCCAATGATGAATCCATTGAATATTTTTATTATTTATTTAAAAATTAATTTTTAATTGATATTTTGTTTATAATTTATATTTTAAATAAGTTATATAATATTGAAAATTATTTTCTCCTTAACAAAATTTTTATTGGGAACATTGAAGGGAATTATTCCGCAATTATAACATCTATTAATTTTTCTTATTCTTAATTGGTGATATGATCTTTTGACACTGTAATTAATTTTTATTGGGATAGTTTATAATTAATATGGTGAAATATTTATGAAATGTTTATTCCATTCCATTGGTTAAGATATGATGAAATTATAAATGTTCTTCTGATCATGTGAATTAATTTGTAATGGATTGTGATTATATGATGTGTGAATCAGTTATATTCCACTAATTAATTTCTTGATGATTAAATTTTTAGTATATCATTGTTTACATAGGGGGTTATCCCAATCCCATAAAAATTTTAAGATGAGGTTATCCCAGACATGAAGAACCTATATGCTTGGTTTTTCTAAGCCTAACTTGTGATGAGTTATTTAGTGTGTATCCATGATATAATAATAATATTATTATTACAATACCATAATTTATGAAAATTTTTCTGACATGATATTATACAAATGTTATTATCTTATGGATTATATTCTTTCAGACATTTATTATTCATGTCTTATGAACTATCAAGCTTCATGATAACACACATAATTATCATTAATGAATTACACAGTATGATATTTAAATTTTAATATCATGTTCTCATTCACTTATGCTCATGTTATTCAAAAATAATCATTAATATGTGAATTATTTAACCCTAAAGATAATTTCGCATCACCCTTTATGTTGTTTTACATTCTCTGGGATATAAATTATGGTATTGCATATTTCACCTCTAAAAAGAGAGAATATTGTGAATAACTCTTTGGGAGATAATGAATACCATATATGTATCATTTTTATTGGTTCCTAGGATTCCATAGACACTAAAACATCACAGTTTTTTCCTGGATTGTATTTATTTCTTGTTAAAATTATTCTAATAATAGTTCATATTTATGTATGTCATATTATTTCACAATAGTTTGTATCAATGAAAGTTCATTTTTATTATAAAAACAACGATGATAACCCTAACTATAAACATATGTAATGGAGTACATCCTATGTTATGGAAATGAATGATTATTATTTTCTAAGAAAAAACATTATGGTCTAGACACTAGAATGGTAATGTGGATGTAGAAAACAATTCTATTATGGGTTAATATGCTGAATGGTGTGTATTAGGTTTTAGCTTGATTATTATATATTCTAATGAGTGGGTGTAAGACTAAACACATAGATTGAAACATAATAAAGATTATTTTTTTGTCAATAAATTATTTTTGTAATCATTATAATGGATTTGAATTGATGATTATCACAGATAACCAAGGTCAAACCTAAGTTATTATAGACTAAAAATTAAGTGTCATGATTATTACATTCTATACATGATTTTGATTATTATATTGTTTCCCACTATAATTAATATTTCCCACATTAGTATTCAAGGTATTAGTAAATGTTTAGATCCTAATCAAACAATGTTAATGGTAAATGTGATAGACAGTCAAATTATTGATCACAATAGAAACAAAATATTATCAGATATGGAATGAATAATATCATTGTTATTATTATATTTATTTTTAAGGCTTTTCATCATGATCTAATTACAAATAAGAAAATGATGAGAAAAAATTTAATTATTCCTTTTTAAGGAAATATCAACAATTATTTAGTAGTCTAGTGATCCAAAATATACTGAGAAATTGATTATTATTTATAAATATTTTTTTTATCCCATGTACATATTATGAAAAAATTATTTTAAATTTTTATCATTTTTGAGGTGAGGTTTATTAATGGTGGACTCTTATCAAGAACACCATGAAACATGAAACAATTTTCTATATAGTGTGAGATGAGTATTTAAGGATACTTTTCAACAAATTCATTCCCATATTTAATTATATTAAAATAGATAATGGATTACCTGATATAAAATTGAATGATATTGAATTTAGTAGTACATATGAGGAAAAATTTACATGACAAGAATGGAACACTTATTACATTATAATATAACAAGTATGTAAGATTAATTGATACATTAGTAGTTGAATATCATATATTTTAAGAGTATTAGTCATAAGATACATTGATTTCAATAATTAAATTAGTAATTGTGAGATCATGGATGAATTTGATATTGATATATCCCATTAATATCAAGGATTTTATAATAAGATAACGATACAATTAATAATAAATTATAATAAAAAAAACCTTAAAGGTAGGATTATTTATGTTCACTTAAGCCAAATTTTATGAATTAATCATGGAAGATATTTTTGTAAAGGGAATATTAAATTTTTTATGTATGGAAATGAATATCATTGGGAAATATAATACCCTTGTGATTGGAATAATTTATATTATAATTAAAATCAAAGGAAACCACACTATATTTCCTAAAACACAATTCGGTGTTTCAAATTCAAGGTGTTTTAGAATAAACTATCAAATTATAGATGTAGAGGGTTGATGATGATCATAAACATTATCAAAATCAAAAGAGTAGTGGTAAAGGTAAATATATATTTATCACTATTGTCAATGTGGGGTATTATAAAAATGCAGAATAATTGTTTTTACCAATTATATTGTAAATACTATTTTATTATTCAGTTATTGATCAAAACACTATTTTTTATCTAATTATTTTACTATGGGTGTCACAGTACCACCATAATGAATAGCTTTTGAGTTAGAAGGGATCAATCCAAAAATTTCAAAAATCACATATCATGTCCATCATTCATAGTGTGTAATTTATTGGGAAAATGTGATTCCAAAAATTTTATTATTTTCCCTGTATTTGAATTTGGTTTCATTATGTTCATTTATTGACATTAAATAATTAAAAACCACAGTAATCTATAAGGAAGGGAAGTCATATTTGTTATTTTTAACCAACCAATTATTTTATATTTGTATAAGGAAAACCATGATAATATAAGAGATAAAAAATATTTTTTATAGATGATTAATAAAATTTAAAAGATTTATTTGTCTAAGATTTTCGTTGAGAAAATAGTCAAATAAGAAATATAAAATGTAAAAAAAAATTAAATGCCATTCAAAAAGAGTTTCCTAGTCTTATTTTGAATTTTTATGTTGAGTTTTATGTATAACCCATACATAATGGAACAAAAATTTTAAAAACACTGTTTTATATTTCCATCATATAGTGAAATGAATTGAAGATGATAATAAAAAAATAACAGGGCTTTCATATATCAATGTGTTTTACTAGGTTGTAGTTGTTCAATCTTTTCTAAAAAATATGGATAAATTAAACTCTTAATTGATGATCGTGATCTTTAAAATATAAAAAACAAGAATGTGTATCATCTAACTTGTAATGGTCAGGACCGCTATGGTCTACTCATTTGGGAGAATCTTGTGTTTGGGGTGTCCCTGGAGATCAAGCTGACTCTTTCCAACACTTTGAAAAATTTTATAGTCTCCAACAATTTCCAATGGTGACTCACCAAGTTGTCACCTGGCGACGGTGTTACCTTGGTGGCGTCCCCACTAGCTATGTCACCATTCTGGTCTCTCACAAGTGGTAGGTCACCTTTGTGGTTTCTTTTTGGAGGTGTCTCACCCAAGATGTCTCTCTTTTGTGGTGTATGACCATGTCGGGTTCTCACCCCGATGTTCCTCTTCCAGTGGTGCCTCACCGAATAGTGGCTCACTGAATGGTGCCTCTCCAAATGGGGACTCACAGAATGTTATATCCCTGAATGGTGCCTCACTGAATGATGACTAAGAAAATGATGCCTAGTCGAGCATTGCCTCACATAATGGTGACTCACAAGAGGTGCCTCATCGAACGGTGCTTCATCCGACAGCATCTTGTGAATAGTGATTCCAATTCCATTTTCCCCTGTTGACTTCTCCTTTGACATAAAATATCTTTAATTAAATATGGGAAAGACATTGAGGAAAATTAAAATCCCATAAATCCCAACATAAATTCCAAAGTGTTAAGGGGAATTCACTCAGTCAAAACACGTTACATTGATAAGATCCACCATTAATGGAAAATCAAAAACAAATCTAAACTAATTCTCTGTCTATATCTTTCCAAGACCGAGATACACTAATACCTTGTTCATTAATTTACTTATCTCTTAAAATGGGATGTTTCTAATCTCTATTACTATAGGAGTCCTGGAACAAGGTACTGTAGTTGGTTCAAGTCCCCACATGAAGCAGTTTCCTCCTATACAAACCATTGGTTTATAGTAGCAATCTTAAGAAAAATGATATGTAGATCATCTTCTTTGTAGGTATATTTTCTTTCACCTGTCCAGGTTTTCTATCATTCGAGGTGGGTATTCAAATGTTTCTCATGTGATGATAGATGAATCAAAATTACAAATAGATTATTGAATTAGTTTAAAATAAATGTAATGTGGCTATGTGGAAAAGAGGTGTGTGATCTTCTTGTTATTTTTTGTTGTTATTGTGATTTTATAGGGAAACCACCCACTAAATATCATTTTCATTAAGGGTACTTGTTTTTGAACATGTTTATTGGTGGTGTAACACATGAATTTAATGTTGATGTTGATATTATTTATTATGGAATTGTTTAACCACATACATTCGGTTAATAAAATGGATTCCCTCGGATCTTTTAGATTGAATGATAACACCCATAATCAATAATTTTATATTGAATAAGGGATTCCACACTGCATTTTAAAGTATGATTTTCTCTATTATGTGTTTCTACATGTTTGTGGACATGAGTGTGTATTGTGGGTTAAATATAGTGATATGATGGATCGAATATGATTCTATTGTGATTTGTGGTGGGGGAAATGGATGAAATGTGGTTTTGATGTGTGGTTGTGATTTATGTAATGGTGTTGTGGTGTAATGGGGTTGTATGATGGTTATGGTGTGGATGCGCTTCAAGTCATCAAAAGGGGATGTGGATGTAAATTGGTGAGAATTGGGATTATTTCTAAGACTATAATGGGTTGTTGTGTGGTTATACTTTATTTTTGTTGGTTATTATAATCTGTGAATTAATTCTATTTTCATGGGATGTATGGAACTAAAGTGTTATATATGTTCCTATGACGAGTCTAGAAAAAATAGTTTATGGAAGGTGGAATGTGAATATCTAATGAATGATAATGGGTTTGGATTATATTAACCAATGTGTTATTAATATGGGAATAATTATTATTTTTAAAATCTATAAAATAGATAAATGGGGATTAAAAGCATAATCTAACATATGTCATGTGTTCATATTGTGTGGTTTTTTGCTAATATTTGTGTGGTTGGTGGTGTTATATCTACACAAGTATTAATGGATTTAATATTTTATGTTAATATTTACAAATGGGTTGTTTTAATGATAAAATCGATGATGGGATATGATTTCTAACAGGTTCATGATTATATATAAAATAATGGGTTGGAAACAAGAAAGGTGCATTCTTTCTAGGTGAAATGAGTTTTTTAAATAATGTTGATGGCACAAATAAAATATGCTGATCAAATGGGATTTATTGATAAAAAAATAAACAATACAACATGTATTAATGATTGAAAATGAAATGTGGTTTGTGTTTTGTTTGTGTGTTTTTATGAATTTAGAGGTTAAAGTGATTGTTTGGATTCTTTGAGAAGGATAGTTATTGTTATATACCCATAGCATGAGGTTGTGTGATGTAATTATATATTTTTATATGATCTATGTTATCTCTATTTCTATACGTACCCCACCATAGTGAAACTCTATGTATAAAACACCACAATCATTATTGGAGAGGGTGTATTTTCCAAACATCCCAATGGAATGATGGATGACTTGCCACCCATTCTTACCTACTACCACTTTCAGGTAGTGGTAGCTCGTGATTCTTTGGGAATGTTGTGGTTTGTAAAGACCAGGTGTGTGAACAAATGTTGTGATTTCCCAGGTGTATTCAGGATGAGATGTGTTTTGTTTCCTAAGGTGCCTTCAGGATGAGAAGTGTTGTAATTTCACAGGTGTCTTCAGAATGATATGTTTTATTCATTCCATGTTTTTGGGATGATGTGTGGTTTGTGTTCCATGATTTTTCATGTGGGATGTTATGTGGTTGGTTTCCAAAGCGTCTTTTTGTAGGATGTGATGTGGTTTGTAGACCAGGTAGCTTAGGGTGGGATGTGATGTTTCTCAGGGCCCAAGTAATAGGACAATATGTGGTCTGCGGGGCCCATTCTAGTGTTTGGCGGTTGTGACAAGGTTCATTTGGAAGTGGTTGGAATGTGAGGATGTTTTCATTAGGTAAAGATAGGCTAAACGAGTGGGAAGTGTTGTGGGGTACCGAAATAATTGATGTGATTACTATATTAATTTACACGACTTTTGTTATTTTGTGAGCATGACTCGGTGAGGTTGGGATTGTTATTAGATTTGATTAGGTGATGTTTTTGTCTAATAATTTAAAATGCGTGCATCAGTATTCTCCTTTTCACACGTGCATAAGAGACATTGAATTTGGCTACTGATTATACGTGTATTCTCACACTACTTATATAAAAACTATTTTTAGGTTTCTAGGAGGACATTATAAACAATGATGGATATTTCTAGATTGGACCTTTGATGTTTTTATTGTGTCACTTCCTTATATTTTATTCATATATAATTCTTTAAAAGACATTATATATATATATAATTTTTAATTTATAAATTCATATTGGGATAGTTCAGATTTATTTTATTATATGTCCGGGTGTTTATTATGGTCGATACAACAAATATCCCAATGTTATTTTCTTGTAATTAGTAATACCTCCCATATTATGCGATTTTTCCACCCTTGGTGCTAGATTCCAATCCATGGACCACTTGATGCAGGACTCATGGGAAATTATATCCCTTTATTAATGGGATGCCCATGTGGGGTATCTTTGGAGTTAAGGGGTCATGACCGAATTGTATTAGAGTTGATGGTTGATAGATAGGGTAGAGTATGGAGTTAGTAAAAGTGAGAAATGCATGAGTTGTTATAGGAATAGTGCCAGTTGTTCATAGTTTTTGACCTAGGCTGGGGAATGTAGCCAAGAAATGGGATTTTAGGCCCCCCATGATTCAGTACACAGACTTTTTTCCTACCAAATGACAATGTTAGGTGGCATTAAATGTAGGGTATATTCCTAGGAGATGTTCATGAATCATAATGACTTCTATTCTTATTTTAATTTGGACAAAGTTGTGAAGTTAAAATGAATTAAATTAGTCAGAAAATTTTATGTGTGTTACTTTATCTTTATTTCTTGCTATTAATTTTTATGAATTGTTAATGTTTGATGAACTATTAATATAACCAAAAATAAAGAGTAATATGAGGGTTAACTGGCTTGAATTGTTTTCTTGAAACATTCTTACGGTTCTAATATCTTGTTTACATTGCTCTTATAGAATGATTCTTAATAAATTTTATTTTTTATCCTCTACTATAAATGTATAACAAACTTGGTAGGTTTTATAAAGTTTGAAATAGTTAGAGAATCATGTTTAGTGTATTTTGTTAACACAAAAAACTTAATTTTTAAAACCCTAGGGAAGCATGTACCCTCGATGTAGATTTCACACTAGAATGATAAAATAAATTACTCTAAAACCATGATTATAAGTATTATTGTTTCCATGTGATTCAATATGTATTGTGTTTTTTCCCATCTATAATTAATCAAAATCATTTGTTGTTGACTTATTGTAAAATGTGACTTTATACATTTAAATTCAAAAAATTTGGAAAATTACAATCTTAATTATTCATAATTATTTTGAAGTTGGTATCCTTGAAAATAATATCATTCTTTATATTTTTCCCACAATTGTACTTATACAATATCTATATAACCATGAAATATATGCATGTGTGATGGTAGAAATTCAAGTGACATTTATTAATGAATTTTGGAAAAAGATAAGAATGATTTTATTCAACCTTTTTTAGCCTTAGAACTAAATATGTGATAAAACATATTATTTTATGACTCATATAAAACATTATGTACTGAAATAACCTTAATACACATGTTAAGTCATTAGTAGTTTCTTATGGGAATCATGTCTAATGGTGATATAGTTTTTGTTGTAACTAGAGAAATTCTAGTATGAGAGACCTAACCATGTAGATTGATTAATACATTACATTTAAATATGTTTGTAGAATCAAGTTGAGATTATTTTACTATATAGGAACATTATATTGAACCATGAAATGATCAGATAATGTTTATCTCATGGATGATAAATCCTAAAATACAACAATACAAATCGTGCAATTTTAGTTTGATGATTATGAAAGAATGTTTTATTTGGATGATATTATATGTATTTTGTGTAAATAATAGAATATTATAGCATGATAAAGTGTGTAATTTTGTAATACAACATGCGGAGTTTTAATTTTTTTTTTAGAAACCATTTTTTCTGGATCCATGAAAATATTAAATAATTTTTAGTCTAAGAATAATAAATCATGGAACATAGTAATTCAACATTTTTAGTTTTAATTTTACTATATAAAATCTTTTTTTTCTTTTATTTATATGATAAAATGTTGTTTATGTATTGTAGAATTTGAATATTACACAAAAAAATATCATGTGGAATTTTGCAAAATAAGATGGAATTGTTTTTCAATGGTAATAAGACGACTCTATCCTGTATTGGTTAACAATAGTGAACATGTTGTATGATATATCTTGAGTGTCGCTTTTTCTTTATCATAGAACCATGTTAGAGCTATTTAAAATAAATTCCTGATGTTTCAGTAGAAATAACCTAGAAATTTTTACTGTTGTTTGTGGTTGCCAGATTGTCATTTCATTGATGTGTTGATACAACTTTCTAAAAATAGTCGTTGTTGGAAACCTTATTTGTGCTTTTATTTTTGTACATTATGAGAACCTTGTTATGAATTCTTATTTAATCTAATAATTCCAGGAATGTCTAACCAATTATATAAAAATGATGAACCAGTTCTCTTGGGAATATTTAAAATTATGTAATTGTACCTATGCGAAATAATGAGATGAAATAATGTAACCCCTAGAAAGTTTTGAAACATTATATGTGTTGATGCTATGTGTAATTGTTCATATAGTGATTTCATATGTGACATGATATTTAAAAACATCAATCATATAACTTGGGGAAACCCTGATCTTTAATGAACCCATGTTATATAAATGAAAATTACCTTCTTATAATTATTTCACATAAAATCACGTTCGGAAACACACTTCCACATCTTAATACAAAATACTATGTGAAATTTATAAACTAGTCATTAAACATAATTTTTCCAGTTCTATGATATGAAATTCAAAAATCTAACATACATGATTCCAATCTTTAATATATTTGGAGTCTGGTAGGACAAACGTAATTTTTAGTGAATAGTGACATACCCTTATGAATATTAATGCTACCCATATGAATAGTAATAAGACCATTATGAATCGAAAGCCAACCAAATGAATATTAACCACACCCATGAAAGTATTAATCATATTTATGCATCTTATAAATAAAATAATGGTATAATAGACTATGTAACTAAATTTTATAAAATTATTAATTAATTGATTGGTATTTTTGTAAGCCATACTTAATTGATTACAATTTTATAAATAATAATTTAAACAAAATATTTTCATACATCACATTTATAGATTAAAATTTTCATTTCTTTTAATTTTATGATAATTTTATGATAACATGAGTAATTTTTCAAAGTGTTATAAAACCAATTATAATTTAAAAATATTCATTTTCCATGTAATTGATTATTTTAATAAAAAAGTTAAATTACGCATATTTTGAAAATTATTATGATAAAATGGTGTTAAGGATTTATTTCTACATATCTAAAAAAGGGTAGGATGAGTTTTTGATATTTTTATGAAATATTAGAATATTTGGTGAATACTAAAATACGGTAATTTAGAGTATAAATACATTTTATGTGAAATCAACTATTACTGACACCATGAGTGATGTGAGCACCCAAATATAGAATTCACATTCCCTCATTACTGTATATAGTCATCTAATCATAACTATTATTTCATGAGGGAAATTAATAAACTAATTAATTAAATATTGAAAAAATACACCTCCCCTCCACTATAAATCCCCCCCCCCACAACCTCATTTCCTCACAGAAATAAAGATTCAAGACTTGTCCATATTATATGAAATTTTTTTTATCCCCTCCCATATGCCCACGACCTCATGTTCTCATCAAAAGTCCTATAAAAGGTATCTTAATGAGTATCTGAAGAGGAGAATTCAAGAAGTAATTCCTCTCTTTATTTTCATTCAATTTTATTTCAAATTTAATTTAATTTATTATATTATCCCCTTATTCTCTTATCAAAATGTCATGACTACTCAAGTGTTATTGATATACTTTTATTCTATCTTGTTATGAAATATTATTCATTATACTCCTCCCTCTCTCTCTTTGATTATAAAAATGATACCGTCTCCCGCGATGTACTAATTTACTGACATCATGGGCGATGCACATTCACTTTATGTCAACAGCTTCAAGGATATCAATAAAACCTTTACATGTTGAAAAATAAGATTATAAATTTTATTTTGTAACCCCTTTTATTTTATGTAGCTAGATTATATACATAATACTAAATGATAAAACAGAACATGTTCTTTATGATAAAAAAACAGGAAAAATTAACCTAAAACGATCTTCATTAAATTTTATCTAATGATTCATCATAATTGTTTTAAAAAATTCATCATAAGATCATTTACACTTTATTAATATCATTAAAAACATTTTATAGTATCTGTAAATGTTTATTAATGTATTACATGAACTTCCATTCATGAATACATGTGAGGTGTTCACGAAAGCTATGAAAAAGAATACTCTCAAACAATGAATTTAAACTCTATAACTCATCCAAAGGCTCATAAAAGAACATAATAGAACACCTATAAATAAATTTAATATATAAATGGATATTTGAGTGTTAATTAATTAATCTAATGTGATTATATGTGACATTAAAATGAAGAATCTGTTCAGACATAAGGTAAGGGGATATCATTATCCCAACACTCATTCGTTGGGTTTTAATCTTTCATTTGGGAACCCCAAAGTTTATGAATTTATTATTTATGAAATGAAACCAATTAATTCCGATGGGTTATTTGGGTCCATGATTTATATATGTTCTATGTGGAAATTAGGATAATGAAAATGTTATGATGTGAAGAGTGAACCTTAAATTACATAGCTCACCAATGCATTGGGTAATGTGATGAATATCATGAGTTTATGTGAAATATGCATGAACATGATGCTATATTGTTTCCTACATATGTGTCATATTTTTCCAATAAGACGTGATGTTTTATTTTTTTTATGAATTACCATATTCAATGCCTTTACCTAATTCTTCCTCTCATGATTATAATGATAATGTTATGATTATCCTCACCCCATGATATATTGCCTCATGTTCTCATCCTATTACGGGGGTTTTAGCTCACCCCTTTCTGATGTATATCATCATGTGACTAATTTTACTAATGATAAATCAATAGAAAATAATAATATAAGGAACAGGGAATTAAATAAATTTCTTAAATGTTATGTATGGTCTGGGATTATCCAAGACACCAAACTTTTGGATTCTCATTGTGTAATTTTTTTCATTTTTTTATCATTAAAATGACGTAATAGTAATTTTATAAAACCATAGTCTCTATATTTCATATCTGAGGCACTGTTTAGTTAATTTGGGAATAAGAATTATAGATTCATTGGAAATAACCATAGTATGAGACATAGTATATGTAAGCACAAAATATGCTTTTCTAAACATAAGGATCCCACAAGATATACCTTTAGACATAAATGAACTATGGAAAATAAATAATTTATTCATTCCTTGTTGACTTGTGTTTTCTTGTATCCTTTTCTATTTTATAAAATGGGAGGATCCAGGAGAAACCATGCCAAAAACCCATGCAATGGACAATGAAGTGATTGCCTGAATGAAATCCCTAATGATTTGGGAGGTGTACTTAAAAAAATAAAGGTGATGCTTAACCAGTTGTCTCTAGTTTGGAATAATAACCTTAATAATATGTAACTCCCTCCATCACCTTAGAGTGAGCAACTGGTTGTCATGTGCTTTTAATGGAAATGATCACCGAAGTTCAGTGGATCTCATAATCCACTTTTTATGGAAAAGTGGGTCAAATCAATGTTGATGATATTTTATGTGCATTGCTATTCTCAGATAGAGAAGGTGAATCAGGCCATTTATCCTCAATATGGAGAGGTCGATCAACGGTGGTCTTTGATTACGAACACCAAGGTGAGGGATGAAATAAAATAGATGGAATGTGGTGACTTTAAGATATTTTTTATTAATAAATATTTCCGTTGAACACTTCATACAATAATGTAGAGGTAATTCATTAAGATGAAGAAAATGGAAGGAGAATCTATCATAGCCTACATATAAAATTTCATATGTTTTTCAAGGTATGCTTCAGGATTTTTTATCACAAATGATAGAAAAATTGATATATTCATTAGTGGTCAAAAACCATATATTATAAAGGATCTTTCAATTTGATTCTTTGGGAGTAATTAAGAAGTAGTTTTATGTGAAATAATAGTAGCGCTGAATTTTATAGAATGGTCTCTTTTCTATGGTGATCAGAAACAAAATATGGAGTTTCATGCTAGTGGATCTAATGACAATGGTGGAAAGAAAACTAAACCACCCACATACCAAAAATGTGGGAAGAAACATCATGGAAATTTCTTTAACGGTATGAGGAAATAGTTTAAGTATGGGAGAGAAGGCCACCTTGCTCAAGAGTTTTAAAAATAAATGATAATGTAGGATAATGTGGTAGAGGAAAGGAGAGAACCACCCAGTGTCCAATGCTACAACTATAGAGAGCATTGGGATAATGCCAGCCAGAGCAATAAACTTCAAGTCCTCGAGGGTCAGTATAATCAACATGCACCAATGCCAAAGGATGAAGGGAAGGATTATTCCATCCTTATTGCAGAAGTGGAGAAAGAAAATGAATTCATACAAGGTACACATCTTATTCACTAAATAATGAAAAATTTCTTATTTGATTTGGGTTCTATGTGTTCCCTTATATCATGGATGTTTTCTAGAACTATTGAATCAATGACCCAAAACCATGAAGTAGGTATATCTAAAAAAACCAATTAGTGCAATCATTTCAACCCATGTGTTGGGATCTTCTCGTATTGATGCACGTGGGAAAATTCTTCCAGTGAAGCTTGTGATACTTCCCTTAGTGGAATTCAATGCTATAATTTGATTGGATTGTCTCGCGTAACATAGAGAACATTTAAACTATCAGAAAAATGAAATATATTTTTATATTATGAATGATCCCATGATCCTCTAAACATTTAAAAAAGATCATTAATATCCTTGGTAAAATATTTTAATGGTGTTGGTTTTGATTCCATATTAAGTAACATACGTCACTCAAATGTTTGTGTCAAATGATGTTATCCACATTGGGAAAATTCCCATAATGATGGAATACAGTGATGTATTTCCCTAAGAGTTTCCCATACTTCCCACCATATGGTGAGAAAGAGTTAAAAATAGAACTCATACCTATATTTACTTATATATTAATGTGTCGCTACATGATGGATCTTATTGAACTAGAGGAATTAAAGAAATAGGTGCAAGAGAATCTGGAAAAAGGGTCTATATGCCCTAGTGAATCACTGTGGGGTCCACCAGTTCTCTTTTTCATGAAGATGTATGGAGAAATTCATATGTGTATCGATTATCGGGAACTCAACAAGATCACCATAAAGAAAAAGTACCCTCCTGTAATTCTTGATCAATTGAGAGGCGCATAATACTTCTCAAAGGTGGATCTCTGTTCTAAATATAGTTATCTAAAGGTCAAGAAGGATGATATCCAGAAGATTTCCATTTATAATAGGTATGAGAACTATGGGATTTTGGTGATGTCATTAAGAATTTTTAATCCCCATGTAATGTTAATGGATTTAATGAATAGATTTTATAGACATTAACTCGATAAATTTTTTGTAGTGTTTATCGATGATATTCTCATCTAATCCAAGGGAAAGGAGGAACATTAAGAACATATAAGACTTGTGTTGGTGACATTGAGTAAGGAGAAGTTTCACACCATGTTCAGCAAGTGGTAATTTTGGATATAGTAAGTAACATTCTTGGTACATGTGATCCCAAGTGAAAAAATTTATCTCGACCCTTCAAAAACAAAGGCAAATAGGGAATGGCCCAAAGCCTCTAGTGTTACAAAAATACGTAGTTTTGATGGAATAAATGGGTACTGTTGACATTTTTTATGAATTTTTTCATCATTTATTGGCAGACTAACTACATTAATAGGAAAAGGGGTAATGTATGTCTCAAAATATGAATGTACGGAAATATTCAAGGATCTAAAGTGAAGGATTATCATTTCACTTGTACTCACATTACCAAAATGTGGGCATTGATTTGTGACATACAATGATTCTTCAAAAAAGTCTTGGGTTGTTTACTCATGAAAAATGATAATTTAATACCCTATGCCTCATGGTAGTTTAAGATCCATGAGAAAAACTACATTGACACAGGATCTAGATCTAAAAGTTGTGATTTTTTCCCTGAGAATCTAGTGGCACTACCTCTATGATTTGAAGTGTGACATATATACCGATCAAAGAATCTGGAAGTATATATTCCCAAAAAAGGAGATAAAAATGCATAAAATGAGACTTTTAGAGCTAATCAAAGACTATGATATCTCTATTCCCTATCATCATGGAAAGGAATAGAATGTAGATGATGTTGTTAGCATGAATGATTCTGCGACTCTATCCATTTTGCGGATTGAGGAAGACCATGTATTCATGGATATGGGTAGGAAATAAATCCTATATTTCCCACACAGTTTCAAAAGAATATATCGAATAGAATATTAATCAGTCACAAAGGTATGATATTATGTTACAAAAGATGGTTAATGTAGTAAAATAAGGGAAGCTGTAAGAGTTCCATACTAATGATGATGCTACGATTCGGTTTGGAATGAGGCTTCCTTTGTCTTCATCACCTGAGATAAAGAAGGTGCTATTTGATAATGCAAATATCCAACCATTATATATCCATCCTGTGAGTACCAAGATGTATCGTGATATATGAGAATACTTTTGGTTTTAGAACATGATGGAGGAGATTGTAGAGTATATTTCAAGGTACTTGAAATATCAGCATGTTAAAGCAGTGGCACATAATTCCAATGGGAAAATGAAACCATTTCCTATAACCATGTAGAAATGGGAGAATATCACTATATAAATTGTCACAGGGCTCCCAAAGATATCTTTGTGAATTAATATGATATGAGTTGTGGTGGACCAACTCTCCATGAATTCCCACATTATCCTTATTTAGTAAGATATCTCACTTGAATAATATGAAAAGTTATATGTAAAGGAAGTGGTGAGACAATATGGATTTACACTCTCTATTATATATAAACAAGATCAATTTTTCACATAAGAATTCTGGAGGATTCTTAAACAAGTCGTGAGTATTGAGTAGAATTTCAGCACAACCTATCACTACCAATCTGATAGACAATCTGAAAGGAATATTCATATTATTGATGATATGTTAATAATATGTTCATTATAATTAAGAGTAAGATGGTATCAGAATCTTCAATTGGTTGATTTCTCATACAATAAGATTCCAATCGAATATTTGAATGGATCCATATGATTCTCTATACTGAAAGGGATGTAGAACTCCAACCTGTTGGTATGATGTTGGGGAAAAATGCTACATGGACATGTTCTTATGCAAGAGATGACATGGAAGGCTAAATCCTTCTAGCACCATATCAAAGCTGCTCAGAGTCAGCAATAGATCTATGTTGTCAACCATCGAAGGAACATAGAGTTCATCATTGAAGATAAATATTTCCTTTAGATATCTCCATGGAAGAGATTCATTTGGTTTTAAAGGAATGGGAATCTAAGCACAAGGTAAAATGGACCCTTTGATATCCTTGATTGTATAGGAGTTGTGGCCTATTGGATTTCCCATCCATTTAATATGGATCTAGTTCATGATGTGTTCCTTGTGTCACTCTTGAGGAAGTACATACCAGATCCTTTACATGTACTGAACTCAGTGGTGCTACAACTGGAAGATGATCTCTCTTTTGAGGGGAAGCACTTAAATATTATGGATCACATAGATAAGGTTCTACACAACAAGACAACCCACCATGTAAAATTGTTGTGGAGGAACCATAATTATGAAGAAGAATCTTGGGAACTAGAGGAGGTGATTATGGAGAAGTAAACTATCTTGTTTATATAAATTGAATTCTGAGGGTGAAGTTTCAAAGGGGTTGAAGAATGTAACATCCGAATGTTTTATCACTATAAATTCCCTTTTTATAATTATTTCACATTAAATCACATTAGTAAGAAAAGTTCCAAATAATGCTAATTAATGATATGTTTCCTTTATAGATTCGATGTTGAACATAATTTTTTCAATTCAGTGATTTGAATTAGGAAAATAAGAAATACACTTTTGCGGTCAGTAAGATATTTGGAGTCTTTAAGGGAAAACATAATTTTTAGTTAATAGTGATTTTCCCTTATGAATTGTAACATTCCTTATAAATAGTAATTTTACCATTATGAAATGTAATATGACAGTTATGAATAGTTGATATACTAAATGAATAGTAACCTCGCTCATGAATGTATAAAATAAATTTATGCATCTTATATATAAAATAATGGTATAATAGACCAAGTATGTAAATAATTTAAAATTATTAATTAAGTGATGGGTATTTTTGTAAGCCATAATAATTTAATTAGAATTTTATAATTAATAATATAAATGAAAATTTATTTTCATAAAATAAATTCATAGATTAAAATTATTATTTCTTGTGATAATATGATTTTTTATCACATCTTGAGTAATATTTTTAACTATTATAAAGTCAGTTATAATATCAAAATATGCATTTTCTAAGTAAATGATTATTTTAATTAATAATAAATTTACTCATATTTAGAAAATTATTTACATTAAATGGAGTTCATTTTTTAATTCTACACGTCAAAAAAGTATATCATGGATTTTTTTTCTGAAATACATAAATTTTTGGTGAATGGTAAAATATGGTAATTTACTGTATATATTTATTATAAGTTAAGTCCACTCTTCCTAGCATCCTGAGTGATGTAAGCACCCAAATATCAAAATCACATTCCCTATATACTGTATCAAGACATGGAATTATCACTATTTCTTATATTGAGAGAAATTATTTAACAAATGAATTAAATATTTAGAAAACAAACCTCCCCTCTGTAAGGGTTGGTGTCCTCAGAACCAACTGTTTTGTACTTTGATTACATAAATGTTCACTTATTATATATTGTTCATTGTTCTGCATGACTATAATATAATAATGTCCTCAAATATTTGTTGCATTAATAAGGTCATAGAAGATCCCTGCTATGATGAGAACCTTGAAATGCTATAACAATATTCTTAAATAAAGTTCTGTGGTTGGATGACATACTATGATAGGACACATAGTATACAGAACGTCATGTGCAAGTACTCATAAGAAGACGAGACTCTCTCTCATGGAGTTTGCACTTGGTAATCTCCAAGATGGGAGATTATGAGAACAGACCCACCAGTAGTAATTCCGCATGTCTTGGTGTCATCGGATATTCCTATCTACGAGCGTGTGTAATGGTCCTTAGACTGGAAGATTATCATTAACTCATGTCATGACTTGCGCACTTAGATTTACTGACGAATACCGTCACGCAGACAGTTGGCGGGAAGTAGGGTACGTTGGGTGCGTCACGAGTGACATGTTGTTAATGGATAATTCAAGGAAGGATTTGTCCCTTCCATTTATGGAAGTTGATATCTCGTCCCTTTGATTGAAATATAACTATCGCATTAAATTCCATGGCCATGGTGTAAACGATGAGTTTATTTCAGGTAGTCAAAGAATGACATATCAAGCATATAGGTTTATGACACTGCCATGAAACTTTCTTGATGAGATATTGAGACAAAGGGATTAAATTACACAGTAAGCGTTCGTATGATGTGATACGTCAATGCGGCGTCAACTTCTTTCTTTTGGGTGCCTTGACCCGTTTCTAGATAGTAATCTTGGACTTTAGGCAAGCCCGCCTAATGCCAACGAGAAAGAGGCCTAGAGGGTCACACACTAAGTGTATCCAAGTATCTCAAGTTGAATAAAGATTATTCTCGTACGTGGTTTAATAATTATTCAAGGAAGCCTAAGTTGTTTTAAATGATGGAGGAAAAAGAAAATAAAAAAAGTACATGTCGTGTATTATTATTACATGCCGTGTAGTTTTATTTTGGAAACGAAATGAATAAATGAAAACAAGATATACACGCCGTGTACATTTAATGTACACGCCGTGTAGTTTTCAATGAAAAACAAGTACACGCCGTGTATTTATTAATACACGCCGTGTAGTTTTTTTTAGTTCGGATTTTGAGGATATAATATTGTTTTAAATGATATTTATTATAATCATCGTGGGCGCATGTCAAAGAATTAGTTATTCGACATGGGGTTTTAAATAAAGAGTCAATGAAATAAATAAAACGCGTAACGCGTTTATTTATTGTCATAACTCTATAACCCCACACACCCGATTATAAATATCCTTACAACCCCAACTCTTTTCTGACACACAAGAGAATCGTTGTGCACAACATCTCTGTAGAATTCTTTCAAGGCCGAAAGAACCTCTTCCTCCAAGAACGCTCTCAAGACCGAGAGAGATCCTCTTCCATCGGATCAAGACAATCTAAGGCGGACAACACAAGCAAAGGCTTCTCCACCCTAGCACCCGGAGAATCTTTTGGCGACGTCCAGAGATACGAGGTACACGTGTGGATCACCGCTAGAGGGAGTCTACACTTGGCTTCTGCGACGCAACGATGGATCACATCGACAACGTGATTGAGAACATCAACGAAGAAAGAACACCCAAAAGGTATTTCTTTATAATTAATTAAATTAATTATAATCAACCTGTAACGATCCTTGTTTGTGGTTTCGGGAAAAACCGTCTTCTTTGTCTTTTTCTGTGATTCGATCCGTGGAGACTGGCGTTTATCGTCGTATTGATCCTGGATTGATCATTGCTAATGACAAAAAGCCAAGTGGGCGCATCCACCCACGTGCTTCCACTGCGCCCGGAACCTTCACCCTCTACTATAAACACCACCCCTCACAACCTCATTTCACCACACCTATCAAGCTTCAAGAGTTTTCGAATTTATTCCCAAAACTATTCCACAGACCCTCCCAAACATCCATGACCTCTTCTTATCAATTAAAGGCTAATCCTATGTTCCTTGAGGATAATCTCAATAAGAGGATTCAAGAGGTATTTCCTCTCTATAATTTCATTCAATTAACATTAAAATTTAGTTCCGTTTCTTCCATTACCCTCAAATTATCTTATCAAACTATCATTATAACTCTAGAATGATTTATTTAAGAGTATTATATCTTGTTTATAATGATTATTCATTATAATCCTTAGTATCTCTATTTGTTTATAAAAATGAAATTGTCTCCTGTGAATTGCTAATTTATGGTCATCATGGGTGATGAACATTCATTTTCCTTCAACCCCTTCAAGGAAATAAAAAAAATACATTAAATGGTTGATAATATAATATAATGTATATGTTTTAACCCCTTTTATGTTCTGAAAATACCATCTATACATGTTACAAAATGATAAATCATAACATTTTAGTTGTGAAAAAAAACAACCAAAATTAACCCAAAACGATCATAATTAACTTTTTTCTAGTAATTCATCATCATAGAATATAAAAAAATTAATTATAATATCAAAATAAATTATTTAATATCATTAAAATATTTAATATTAATTATTTATGTTTATCCATGTATTACACAAACTTCCATTCACGAATACAAGTGAACCGATCATGAAAACTATGAAAAACAACACTCCAAAACAATGAAATTGAACTCTATAACTCATCCAAAGGCCCATAAAAAACTTAATAAAACCATAATGAATCTCTCACATGTATAAAATTTCATTTAGGTCGTAATTAGTGAATCTAATGTGATTATATAGGACACTAATGTGAAGGAAGCATTCAGACACATGCTAAGAGGAAATCTCAAACCCGATACTCATTCTTTGAGGTTTCCCTCTTTCATTTGAGAAACCAATGTTTGTGAATGTATTATATAAGAAATAAAACCGATTACATTCCATGGGTTATTTATGTTTAATAATGATATATTTTCTTTCAGGAAATCATGATAATGAAAATTTAATGATGTGACAGGTGCACTCAGAATTATATAACACTCTAATGCATTAGGTAATGTGATGAATCTCACAATGTAATGTTAAATAAGCACCCTTTTAGGTTGCTAGGGTGGCACAGGGGGTGGGGGTGTGGGGAATCTATAATATGGATGAGTCCCTGGGTGGTTTTATTCTGTATCATGCATAGTTAATGGAAAGGGAAATAAGGGTCAACATTATGCCATATTTGTTCACAACTACGTGTGGTATTTGGCCAATATGACTTGATGTTTCATTTTTTTATGAATATATACATCCATTTCCTTTACACAATGCTTCCTATAATTATGATGGTAATGATGTTATGATTATCCTCACCTCATGTTATATTGTCTCATGTTCTTATCCTATGACTTTGCTTTTAGGTCACAAATTTTTGATATATATCCACTGGCTACTACTTGTACTAAGGAAAAGTCAAGAGGAAATAGAAAGATTTAGAAGAAGGAATTAAATAATTTTTATAAATATTATGTCATTTACTAGTTGTTCCATTACACTAATCCTTTTTATACTCATTTTGGAATGTTTTTATGCTTTTTATCATTAAAATAATGTAATAGTAATGTTAGAAAAGCAGGGTCACTATATGATACATAACATAGACACATTATACATTTACATGATTAAAACCCTAAGGGTGAGTCATTACAACCCAAAGTGGATAATATCATGACATTGGAGATGTAATTCCTCAATTTTTTTCTTAGGGCATTGTGTAATGATAATGTTGATTATTATTTTGTGAAGTGTGGGGGATTCAGCGGAAAAAGTTTTTATGTAGAAGAGGGTTGTTTCTGTTGATGGTGAAGTGGTGTAGTGATGTAGTTGTGTGAAATATATGGTGAACCATTTGTTGGACAGTTTATTTAGCTAATTTTTGTTCTGTACAGTGGTACTGATATGCAGTTGTTGAGATGTGTGCTCTTTTTTGGTGACATAGAATTTTTGTGTTTTGTAGTGATTTTTTTTGTATTAATAGAATCCCCCACCTCTCATTAAATAGTTAATTACATAAAATTAACAACAAAATAAGATGGTCATTTTGTAAATCATGACATCAATAATGATGGGCCTTCCACCCATCGCTAAATATTTTTATAAAGGAAGTATTAATAGAGTTTTAATACCACTACATTGGTTGGGATTTTAGTGTATCATATTATATGGATTGAATGTGTTATGATCACAAAAATATGGAGAGAGTAAAACGCAATCCCCACATCCAGATGCATTATATTAAGACACATTTTGAAACCATGAGTTAGAGTTAGTGCCCCCAGAGTGAACAATATCATGATATGCAGGATGTGTTTCTTTCATTTGTGTGGTTTTTTAAATCGTTCTATATTAAAATATGTTTTATGCTTGTAGAGGGATGATATTACATGCTCCTGCTAGTAATGACATGCACATCTAAAAAATATTAATTTGAAATTATAACCACTTCTATATTTCTGCATAGGTATGTTCCTATTAATTAATGTTTTGATGAAAACCATTGAAAAGTATTTAAACATAGATATGTTTGTACGTTTAAAAACACTTTTCATATTTGGGATGCATTCAATGTAAGTTCATGTTATCTAATATTTATATTAAATTGTATTAATATGAACTTTGTAATGAGATTTATGGAGTCTTATAAGTATAAAAAATAAATTTTAGGAAATACTGAACCCTTTAAATATATACCTGTGGCATTGGGAAACATGTTTAATAAAAGTGTCTTTAAAAAATTTGTTGAAAGAGTTTTCACCGAGAGTTTAATATAAATTCTATCCAATAAAGAGGATTAAAAAATGGTTTTCAACTCAACATTATTTTCTTAGACTATTGATTTATTAATGGAAATTATTTAATAGGGATGTTCTAATACATAACATTCTTTATAATAATATGATGACAGGCATGTATGGAATGTAATAGATCATGTTAAAAAATATTGCTAATCTTTTGAGCTCCTTCACTAATATGAGTTTATACAATGATTACTCAATCATGGTAATATACATTCTTTGTGATATGTTATGAATGATATGTTTTATCTCTTATATGTTTAATTTTTATTGATTACTAAATGAGGATAACCCGTGTAAAATATATTCATTCAATAGCTTGTATAATTTATGTGGTTGAAGTAAAAGGATTAACAATGTTTTCTCCAATCTAAAACAATTACTTCCATTAAGAAATGTGAATACATTTTTTCGAATATGTTACCATCAACGATGTTATTATGGCTTTTGGATTATTATTAATTTCATATTGGACTTTTTATACTTTAATATGTGATTATTTCCTTGTTTGAGAGGTATCTTCCCTGATAAATAGTTTTAGAGTGGTTATTGTGTCACAAACATGTCAGGATAATTGATAGGTGTCTCAATGGATTTTTTTAGAAATTTAATCTCATTACTTATATGTTATTTTTACAAAAGGATAAATATTTATCGGAGAGGTATCTAGTGTGAAGGACTAGAATAATTTTCAAACCTTCCATGTAATTCAATAGTGTCCTTACTAATTCTTATGTGCGTAAAATTTATGTTTTTTCAACAATTGTGGGATTTCAGGATAACAGGTTTAGTTGATGGTAGTGATTCAAGTTTAATTACATCCTTGAGAGGTATCGTTAGGATGGGATGGTTTTAAATTATCAAGTTTGAGAATAGATTTAGTGGTACCTAATGTAATGATATGAACCTATCTAGTTCATTAATTTATGAGAATATGGTGTTTTAGGTGTTCTAGGAGATCAAGGTATCTGTTTCCCACATATTTATAATTTTCCAACTTTACATTTCTTCCAATGGTACCCCACCAATGGTGTCACCTTGTGGTAGTGTAACCTAGGTGGCATCACCCCTAGCGGTTTCAACCTAGCGGTCACTCATTGAAGTTATTTAAACTGTGTGGTCTCTCTCTGGAGGCATATCACTCTGGACATCACTCAATGGCGGTGTCTCACCCTAGTGGTCTCTCACCCGGTAGTGCCTCATCCATTGGTGCCTCACTAAACAATGACTCACCAAATGGTGCCTCACCAAATGGAGACTCATTGAATAGTGAATCACCAAATGGTTCCTCTCTGAATAGTGGCTCACCAAATGGTGACTTATAGAGTGGTGCATCATCCAATAGTGACTCATGAGGGGTGTCTCATCAAACAGTGGCTCATCTAGTGGTGTCATTTGAATATTATTTCTAGTTCTAGTTTTTCACATTTTTTATGAATCCTTTGACATAAAATGACATTTATTTCTGATTTGAAAGGCTTTGAGGTTGATTCAATTCCCATAAATCCTACCCTAAATTCCTACGTGACTGTGGGATTTCACTCTGTCAAAACATGTTATCTAGAGAATATTGTTCATTAATGGAAAATCCAAAACAAATCTAAACTGGTTCTCTGTTTAGATCATTCCTAGAATGAGATACCATTTCCCCCTATTCATTAATTCCCCTTTCTCTTCATATAGTATTCTTAGAAGCCTTATTATCATAGGAGTCATGGAATAAGGTATTATAGTTGGTTTGTATCCCCCTTGAAGATGTTTCCTCTTATAAACACCCTTTTTTTGGTGTAGTAAGCCTTAGAAAAAGGCTTTGTCAATCATATTTCTTCCAGGATAGTATTCCTTCACCACTCTTAATTGTGTATAATGATGGGTGGGTATATGAATGTTTCCCAAGTGATGATAGATGAATCCAAATTAATTAATGATAATCAAACCAGTTTAATATTAATGTAATGTGGATAGAGGAAGTGTGATCTATGATCTACTCGTTATTTGTTTTTGGTTGTTATTCTGACTTGTATAGGCTAACTGTAACGACCTATACTTTCATAATGGAAATCCCTCTTGATCTAATTAAATGTCTCTTTATGTAAATTTTTTATATAAAAAGTCAAATTCTATGGTTTTATGTTTTTGGATTCTAAAATACTTTTATGAATTGTGACTTTTTCTAATATAGTCGTTGAACAGTGATCACATGAGTAGTATAAATATAGGGCTTTAACAATTCCAATTTACTCAGATAAAAGGAAGGGATGGCCTCATCCATTAGACATGCCCCATAAAAGCCCATTTTTTCAGATCTTAGAAATGAGGTTGCATATTTGGGCTTCACTCTTGACTATTCCCAAGCTGAGCTTGAATATGTTAAGATCGAGCAGGAACACCTACGAGAGTAGTGGAGGTTGATAGAGATTACCACCCAAGAAATGTTATCCGAGCAACCCCCAGTGTCAGCCACTGTCTCCCTCATTACCCTTTGGTCTTATGTCAGTGTTATAAGGGGTTATGTAACAAGACGATAGAACTGTTAATATGTGTGTTATTTTTGAATATAATAATGAATATACATCCATTTTATTATTTTTACCTAATAAATAGTTTTTAATGAACAAATAGTATTTTTAGTAAATGTTCAAATAAGAACGATATTTTGATAAATTAATGAATTTTTGAATTAAATAATATTTTAATAAAAGATAATAATAATTATTATTAAATTAATTTTTTTTTAATTTTAAATGATCGTATAATTTTATGAATGCAATTGTAATTTTTAGTAAGGTATGAATGCAATTTTTTCCAAAACCCATGAATTATCGATAAATGTCATTTTTTATTTAAAAAGTGAAAATTAACATATTTAGTAAATTATTTAGATAAAATGAATATTATTTTTGGAATCAGGACATCGAAATTATCCAACGGTGAATTTATCATAATTTTCTAAGCTAGTCAATTTTTGGGTAAAAATTAAATACCATTTAAATATATAACGTGTTTTATGACATCATAATGACCAAATAGTGATGTAATAAAATACTATAAACTTTACTTTCAGAAAATATATGTTTAACCATTAACATAATTTGATTTTGGGTCGGTTTGATTTATTTTACAAAGCTTTTGGGGACCCTTCAAGACATATAAAACATTTTGTCTTTTTAAATTGTTTTCCATGGGAGTGTGACTCACCTCCACATAAGCAACCACATTATTTTAAGAAGTTCGGACATTGGTCTTATAAAATATTGTTTTCCACTTATCTTTTCCAAAAACCATATACAAAAAAACATGGGTTGATTTGTGTTTTGGATTAGTTTAATGTGATGTGTCCCAAACATAAATAATAATGAATTCTCTCACCTTTCCTATATAAACCCACCCATGTTCCCACTTCCATCTCACTCAAAGCCTTTTGAGTTCGTCTAACCTCTGCCTTCTTCTCTCTATTATCCTCCCAAGGCACCCCTAGATCCCAAGAAGCCTCTCTCAATCCATTGGAAGCACACTTCCATGTAAGGGTTTTTCTTCCTTTATCATTTTTTCCCAATATTCTATAAATTGTTATGCCCTTTTAATTTAAATTATAAATGTTGGGGTATGGTTTCTCACATATCCCATACTTCCCTCTTTAGCTTTTAATGATGGGTTACCCCCTTTATCTCTCATTAAATTCCTCCCATGTACAATCGTTACTGTGCCAAAATTCAGAAAGAAATTTCTCCCTCCTCATTTACATTCAACCAATTTTTTAGTATCATTAATCTAAATTCCATTAAATTTGTTGTGACATGTATCTATATGACCCTCATACTATCCATGTCATGTAAATATTATGAGACAAACATTTCTCTCTCATCAACCATTTCTCTCTCATCAACCATTTTATGATTTCTTACGTCATGTCGTTACGATGTTGAAATTGCACCATGATTTTTCAAGCCAAAGTCATTGTTTAGTGAATAACATTCCCATTTCTCTATCAGGGGTATTCACCTTTATGCACTTTTACATATTGTTTAATTATTTTTATGTATTTATTCCACATTCTCTTATCGTGGAATAATTGATTATGTTGAATGATTCTATGTTTTATGATCCTTGCGGTACACTTATGTATGAAATGAAATTTTTAAGAAGGGTGCACCATGATAGAGCTCCAATGAAATGGGTAAAGTATAGTATCATGATACGTCATGTGAAATGGGTGTTTACTCATGACAATTCTAGTCCAAAGAGGGTTTACTCGTTCTTCATGTGGAATTATAATTTACTCTTTCTCCATGTCCAATGAGACTTGGCTCATGCTATTCCATGTTTAGTGTTGTTCCCACATTTCCATTTTATAATTATCATGATTCATCATTCCTTTGTGTATATGCTTCTCTTGTGCTCTATTGATATACATATTATCTTACATGTATTTTATTCCTCATGGTATTCCATGATTATTCCCTTATTGGGCTTTATAGCTCACCCTTTTCTTATGCATGTTCTCAGGTTATCCCATGAAATTCTATGTACGAGGGAATGTAGTGGTCATGTAAAATAATTTTTCAATAAAGATGTTTTTTTAATGTTTTATGTTTTTATGTAATGATCCTAAGCCACAAAGACACAAGAACTCTCTATCATCTATGTGGTATTAAATGATGTTTATGTAAAAAATTATCTTTATTTGCGAAATGAAATATCAGGGTTGTCATCGTTGGTATCCCAGGATAGGTTTAGTTATTTTTGGGATTAGGATTAGAAAACCCTAGTAAATCCGTAAAGACAAGACTAATTATTTGTTTGAAAGTAGATATTGGATGACATAGACTGAATCCAATAGATTCATATGTTTAAGAAATAAGAGTTATTTTTTTTAAGTCATCAGTTCTGTCCTTGTATTACCCTTTATTTGTTACCCCTAATATTCCTTTTATTACAGCCAATGGGAAGTAATAGGAGGACCTGGGCTAAAAACCAATGTGAAGATCAGTGTGACTATTGTACTAATGAGATACCCAATACAATGAGAGAGGGAATTGTGAACTTTGTCATGCTTCTCTCTTAACTAACTCAATATTTGAATAGAAACATGGGTCAAGAGGAACATTTAACACCCCCCCAAGAAATAAAAATTCACCATCGAGAGCTTCATGAGACAAAGGCCTCCTACTTTTAATGGATCATCGGATCCCTCAATCTCTAAACAATGGATCAACTCCATTGAAAATATCATATCCATCCTTCAATGTTCTGAATAATAGAAGGTTCTCCTGGATGATTATCGTATAGAGAGTGAATCCGATCAATGGTGGACGTTGATCAAAAATGCAAAACCTGAGGAGGAGATCGAGGCATTGTTATGGTAGGATTTTCCGAAGATGTTTTTCGATAAATATTTTCCGCACACCCTCTATCTTAATATGGAAAGGGACTACCATGCCCTCAAGAAAAACGATGACGAATCTATTTGAGCATATGAAGAAAAACATCAAAAGGCCTGCACAATAAGCTTCCGGCTTTTTCATTACCCCTGAATGCATAGTTGACCGCTTCTTTGGTGGGTTGATTCCTATCCTGCAGAAAGCGCTGGCGATCCGTGAATTTGAAAGCTATGAGGAAATTGTCTGATGTGCCCTCAAGGTCGAAATGGATATTAGAGAATTCCAGCGGTATCATGGCGATAAGAAGCATAAGGTGGAGTTCAATTCTAGTAGTTCGATGGATAAATCCAATGTTGCTATGAAGATCCAGCACCCCATTGTCAAAGGTGGAGAAATAATAATCCATGAAATTTCTTGTAGTGTAAGAGAAAATTATTTAGGTGTGGAAGAGAAGGGCACCTTGCTATGAACTATCAGCAAGAAAAACCCGCTGCTGAATTAGAAGAGAGGAATGCTCTGTTTGCACCTCAACACGTTATTCACAGCTATAACTACAAACAAATAGGGCATCTTGTGTATAATTTCCCTAAGACAAGGGTTTTTGGAGGTGACCAACAACCTCTAACGAAGCAAGGAGGAGATTTTTAGATCACTACTGGTGAAGTGAACCCCAACAATGATGTGGTGATAGGTATGAAAATTACTCATTCTAGAATAGCGAAGGTACTTTTTGATTCAGGTGCTACAAATTCTTTTATATCTCGAATGTTTTGTATAACAATCCCAGCCCCACCAAAAATCATGGATGTGAAGATGTCGGTGAGTACATAAAATGGTGAAATAATTACATACCATCAATATAACTCCTCCCCTATCATAATTATTGTATTTAACTTCTCAGAAAACCTCATCATACTCCCTATGGTGGAATTTTATGCAATTATTGGTCTGGATTGGATTTCCATATATAGAGCCAACATAAATTGTCATGAGAGGGAAATCACTCTCCATATGGAGAATAAACCCACAATTCATTACAAGTGAAAGGAGGAAGATGAATATTATTTAGCTCCATCATCTAAAGAGTGGATATTACTGCCCTATGATTACGCGTATATGGATTAGATGATTGAGTCCTAGGAAGTAGCCAACCATCAAGACATCACTACTACCAAAACGGGCATTAACAGCGTTAAAACGCGTTGTAAAGCTCGACACTGATAAAGGGGATACCCCTTTATCAGCGTTAAATAAGCGCTTATTTAGTGATGATAAATGATTGTTTTATCATCGCTCCTTTAGTGCTGATAAACTTATCATTTATCAGCACTTATTTAGCACGGATAAAGGTGTAGTTTATCAGTGCCTTTTTAGCGCTGATAAACTTATCTTTTATCAGCGCTTATTTAGTGCTAATAAACGTGTAGTTTATTAGTGCTATTTTAGCGCTGATAAAAGCACGATTTATCAGTGCTAAAAGAGTGCTGATAAATTCCCTCTCTACTGTTCTGATAAATCGGCAGCAGCACACCTAAACACCTGCAAAAAAACAGCATCTCAATAATCCAATTAAATCAAGTATACTCATACAAAATTAACTCATAAATCATAAGAAAATTAGACCAATTATACTCATACAGCAATTATACCCGTACACAATTAACACATAATTTTTAAGTTAATCAAGTACTTAATGAAATAAATTCAGAATTCAGGGGGTTTGGGGGCTGTTCAAGGGTTTGGGGTGGCTGTTCACGGGTTTGGGTGGCTGTCCAAGGGGGGGTAGTGGGTGTCCGGGGGGATTTCCAGTTCAATCATAAGGTTTGTACACACAATGAGGTTCACATAGTTGGGGGGGGATGAATCTCATTAATAAACACCCAATATTAAACCTACAGTAGGCTATTGTAAGTACAGGATCAGGCAATATGCACAACCTAGTTGAGAAAGAATTGGAATAAAACTAATAAAAAATCATCACTGATCCTCAAATCCATGACCATGATTAAACCCAAATTAATTTTCCAAGTGCTGAACGTTTACCAAGCATTTCACAAGGATCGTGTCGACAGTGTAAAAATATAGTTTGACCAAGTCCTACCCCATCTACATCAAGACACAATGATTATCCAGTATTAAATCTCGACCAACTATGCCTACTTCATGCAATGTTAGGGTTTATCTGAGTTCATCGTTGGAACCACACAAAACATATAATATACCATGGTCCCCCCACTATATAAATAATAATAATTGACCTCCAATATGTGAGTTTTATTTATACTCCATCATGGTAATCAACTTATGGGAGTTTTCTCATCCAGAGAATACCCTCAACAGTATCTCATACCACCCATATGTGTTCGTCCAATTCGGAGGCATAAGACCTATAAGGATCTCATTCCTATACTATGGGAGTACCTTATTTAGGGAATAATACTAATAAGAATATATTCATTACCATATGGGAGTATTATCATCCAAATAATAATCCCTAGAAGCATATCAACCCTCCAATATGGGTGTATTCTCATTTGAGGCATAATCTATATAATCATCTCATCCCTCCCCTATGGGATTATTTTCATTTACTGAATATTCCAAATAAGAATCTCATCCCACTCTTATGGTTTTATTCTCATATGGGGAATAATACCTATATACATCTCATCCCTCCCCTATGAGAGTATTCTCATTTAAGGAATAAGACCCATAAGCATATCCACCCTCCCAAATGGGAGTATTTTCATCCAGATATAAGCCCATAAGTATGATAGACCCAAACACATGTTCACCCTAGTATACCAGGACAACCATGAATTGATATATATGAGGCCCTTGATAGATCACATTCCATGACCCCCCATTTAAAAGATCAATGCAATCCGAATGCGTTTGGTCGGATTTCCGTAGGTCAGTTGTTGTTTTCACCTAAAATCTTGTCCATTTTAAACAAAATAAAGACCCTTTGATTGCTAGGGCCTCACCGTTCCTCGGATTGAGGCGAGTTTGAATCATACATGTCACCAAGGATCCTTGTATCATTCTTATAAAATATCAATGAAACCCGAATGCGTTTGGTCGTATTTCCGTTGGTCAGTTGTTGGTTTCACTTAAAATCTTGTCCATTTTAAACAAAATAGAGAACCTTGGAGTGCTAGCGGCCACACCGTGCCTCAGATTGAGGAAGGGTTTACTCTTACACATCACCAAGGACCCTTGGATTGTTATTATAAAATATCAATGCAATACGAATGCGTTTTGTCAGATTTCCATAGGTCAGTTGTTGTTTTCACTAAAAAACTTGTCCACTTTAAACAAAATAGAGACCCTTTGAGTGCTAGAGGCCACACCGTGCCTTGGATTGAGGCGAGGTTGACTCGTACACGTCACCAAGGACCCTTGTATCAATCTTTTAAATGATCAATGCAATCCGAATGCATTTGGTTGGATTTCCATATGTCATTTTTTGTTTCCACTTAAAATCTTGTCCATTTTAAACAAAATAGAGACCCTTTGAGTGCTAGATGACACACCGTTCCTCATATTGAGGTGGGGTTGATGCGTACACGTCACCGAGGGCCCTTGTATCTTTCTTATAAAATATCAATGCAATCTGAATGTGTTTGGTCAGATTTCCGTAGGTCAGTTGTTGTTTTCACTTAAAATCTTGTCTACATTAAACAAAATAGAGACTCTTTGAGTGCTAGCGGCCACACCGTGCCTCAGATTGAGGCGGGGTTGACTCATACAAGTCACCAAGGAACCTTGTATCGTTATTATAAAAGATAAATGCAATCGGAATGCGTTTGGTTTGATTTCCGTAGGTCAGCTGTTGTTTTCCCTTAAAATGTTGTCCATTTTAAACAAAATAGAGACCCTTTGAGTGCTAGGGGCCACACCGTGCATCGTATTGAGGTGGGGCTTGCTCGTACACGTCACCAAGGACCTTTGTATCATTATTATAAACGATCAATGTAATCGGAATGCATTTGGTCGGATTTCCGTATGCCAGTTGTTGTTTTCACTAAAAATCATGTCCATTTTAAACAAAATAGAGACCCTTTGAGTGATATCAGGCACACTGTGCCTCAGATTGCGGAAAGGTTGACTCATACACGTCAACAAGGACCCTTGGATCGTTCTTATAAAATATCAATGAAATCCAAATGCGTTTGGTTGGATTTTCGTAGGTCAGTTATTGTTTTCACTTAAAATCTCTTCCATTTTAAACAAAATAGAGACCCTTTGAGTGATAACGGCCACACCATGCCTCGGATTGAGGAGGGGTTGACTCATACACGTCACCAAGGACCCTTGGATCGTTCTTATAAAATATCAATGCAATAGGAATGTGTTTGGTCGAATTTCTGTAGGTCAGTTGTAGTTTTCACTTAAACTCATGTCCATTTTAAACAAAATAGAGACCCTTTGAGTGCCAGCGGCCACACCATGCCTCGGATTGAGGCGGGGTTGACTCGTACACATCACCAAGGACCCTTGGATCGTTATTATAAAAGATAAATTCAATCTGAATGTGATCTACTAATTATTCATTATGAAAAACATAAAGGTACCATTAAATACTTACATTGCCCCAAACACCCATAACACAACCCAACCACAACCTTCATCTCAATGTACTCAACCTATCTAAACACCAAGATGGATTTTACCCAAGAATATCTCATTAAAAATGATGATCATGTTTTCAACTGACCACTTAATTTCTATGGTTCTCCCCAATATACTCTTTAGCATACAAACACCACCATCTGATGTTTAACACCTCCATCATTGGGAAAGAACCACTAGAACCCCAACTAAAACTCCACAACATCCCCAACATGTTTTCTAACATACCATGCTTAGACATCCATGAGAACACCAACCAATGTTATCATCCATCCTTCCCATCAAAACCACTTAGAATGGATGTGAGTCTATCATCCATACATCAATCAAGGACAATTCAACTTTTCCTAAAAGATTAAACCTATTTTCAAAACATAATTAACATTTCAAAACATCAAATAATAGTAGCTTAAAACTCACCACATTTGTTCCTTTTTCCTGGAAGAATTTGAAAAATGCACCACATAGGTTGTAAAAGTAGTAGAGGATAGATCTCTTTGATCATACAAAGCAATGAACCCAAGTTTATGCTTGAGGAAACTGATGAGTGATGTTTGTGAATGCTTTTTGGAACTAGGAACTGACTCGCTTGATTAAACACAAGAAATATCTTTAAATGTAACATCACTTGCCGAATCATTGGAAAACATTCATGTATTGGATTCTCTTAATGTCAGATTTAGCATCCCATCTTGTTCATCAAATGGATTGGTCAACTTTCAATCTATCATAGAGGCTGTCACACCACCTTTACATGCAACTAATGATTAGAGGTAGGTTGATTAGAAAAACAATCCTAAGGGAACTGGAAATGAAAGATCTTGCGGTGCCATAGTTTCTCAGCAAACTCAATTTACCCCACATGATATAAGGCTATCACATGATGTCCAAGACATAGAGAGAGGATAAGATAAGGTGAAAGTCTCATAGACGAACAACATCAACAATGAACATCCACCACCCTTTCACTATATATATCAAAATCATATCATTAGGAATGTATATGTGAATTTCTATCTTACTTCCATCGAGGATGATGCATGTTGGTCAACTTGTTTTAAAAATTGTTTATCTTCATCCGTGCCACGTACTTGCACCCATGAAGTTGAAGTGGATTATGCGTACACGATAGTTGACCTTATTAGAGAAGTGTTTCTGGAAGAGTATAAGAGACCTGAAGTAATGAAGATCATTAGAGTGTTGGGGAAAATGTGGTTTCTACAAACAATGTGGCAATCGTCTTGTGCAATGCGGCCTAAGTTACAACTTGCAGGTATTGTAATTTATTTTTCTCTGGAGGGTTTCAGTGTAAATGCATTTTGGAATGATCATTGCTATTCATTGTCTTTTAGGTTTTTTTGATAGCTGAGGGGAATGGGTGGGGTCTGCAGACATTGGAGGATATGTAAAAGGGTGACATTATGGGAAATTACATCCTATATTTTTGCAACATTTCTATAGTATCTAACATCTAACCAAATGTCCTCTTTTCCCTTCAAGCTCCCTGAACCCCGATCACCATCGGGGTTCAAGGATCTTGAAGGGAAAAGAGGCCATTTCTCCAAAATATTCACACACAAAATCACCCTTCGACACATTCTCTAATGTCTGCAGACCCCACCCTTTCCCCTCAGCTGTCAAAAAAACCTAAAAGACAATGAATATCAATGATCATTCCAAAATGCATTTACACTAAAACCCTCCAGAAAAAATAAAGTACAAGACCTGCAAGTTGTAACTTAGGCTGTGTTGCACAAGCCGATTGCCACATTATTTGTAGAAACCACATTTGCTCCAACCCTCTAATGATCTTTATTGCTTCATGTCTCTTATACTCTTCCATAAACTCTTCTCTAAGAAGGTCAAATATCGTGTACGCATACTCACCTTCAAATTAATGGGTGCATTTACAATGCACAGATGAAGATAAACAATTTATAAAACAAGTTGACCAACATGCATCATCCTCGATGGAAGTAATATCGAAATTCAAATCAATATTCTTAAAGATATTATTTTGATGTATATAGTGAAAGGGTGGTGGATGTTCATTATTGATGTTGTTCATCTACGAGACTTTCACCTTCTCTTCTCATCTCTATTTGTCTTGGACATCATGAAATAGCCTTATATCATGTGGGTTAAATTGAGGTTGCTGATCAACTGTGGAACCACATGATCATTCATGTCCAGTACCCTCAGAGTTGTTTTTCTAATCAAGTTGCCTCTGACCATTAATTGTGTGTAAAGGTGGTACAGAATCCTCCATGATAGATTGGATGTTATCCAATCAATTTGATGAACAAGATGGGATGCTAATCAAGATGCCTCTGATCATTTGTTTCCGTAGGTCAGTTGTTGTTTTCACTTAAAATATTTTCCATTTTAAACAAAATAGATACCCTTTGAGTGCTAGCGGCCACACCATGCCTCAGATTGAGGCGGGGATGACCTGTATACATTACCAAGGACCCTTGGATCGTTCTTATAAAATATCAATGCAATACGAATGCGTTTGGTCAGATTTTCATAGTCCATTTGATGTTATCACTTAACGTCTTGTCCATTTTAAACAAAATAGAGACCCTTTGAGTGGTTCAGCATTCTTGCATGTTTCTGGTGTGTATCATCTGTTAAAATGGGAAAATGACTCGTTGGAGAAAGGCTAATTTATTTAATAACAATTAAAATTTTCCTATGAACATTTACATACAATAATGTTTCATCTGTTGATCCCCTTAACCCCACTCAAAAATGACCACAAATTGTACATGTCCCAAAGTCAGATCTTCATTGTATTTGTGTAAAATCTTCCATTAGGTATACGTCCCACTCGTTTCTGAACACATCTATATCGTGTTGTGAGTATGAGGCCTTTCGGAAATCATAGTAGTATTTAAAAAAAATAAAGAATTAATAAATAACATAAAATAACTAGTTGTTGTTTTAAAAAATACCTTTTTAGGGATGCTAGTTTGCTGATGAAAAACTCTCTCTTTCGTAAATTTACAAACATAATAACCGCAATCATTATTTTTTTTGGACCCTGCAAAAGAATTGATCATTAGGAGAAAAAGTAACTTGGGTTGAGAAGTGTTTGGATAGAGAAATTTTATTATATATACCCTGATATTTGTCCAGACATAGTACTTGCTCGCCTCCTTATGCTTAGCCCTTGGCCGCATTCTTTTTTTTGATGATAATGATACACTTCCCTATTAGTAAAAGATAATATAAATTATATTACTTGATTTTTAGACCTAAAAAGTAAGATATTGTTTCTTACAGATTCACAAACTCCATCATGTGTTGTCAGTTGATGGATATACTTGCTTTGAATCCATAAAATAAATCTTCAGTGTATCCAAGATGACTGAAATTAGCCACCAATGTTTCCTAAAAACACAAAAAGGAATAATTGAAAATATAATTGATATGCTTTAATTGTAGAGTATTACCCCTACATGGTTGGTATTAGGAAAATTCTGTCATCTGTAATCTTGTGTTCAAATGTATTCAGCAAGCCGTTCACTATTTCATTCCTTTTTGATAGCTCCATTTTTTAGGTGTATTGTTGTGATATGAGGACTATCCAGTCCAAATCTTGGCTCATGGGAAAATTCCTTCAATTATTTTTCATAAATGCCTCTGCAACAATATAAAATGCATTTAGTCATAATTTTCATGCTAGATCATCTTTTGGAAAGCCAATTCATGGAAACAAACCTCATATATACATTTACAACTATGATGCCTAGCCAACCGTTTTAAAGGATTTCATTTACATTTTCAGCAGAAACGAAATCTTGAATTTCCTCTCCGTATATATTCTCTTCGAAAACCACTATATGACTATTACCATCTTTTAGCTTCGTATCCACATGATTCTCCAATTCTAGTAAATGTTGAAAGAGAATAGGTGGTGTTTTTGTGATTTCAGTAGCTCCTTGGGATCGGTTGGTCGATCCTTTGGATGGTTTTGAGCCGATGTTTGTCACCCCCTTCCCTTTCTCCATCTATAACAACAATCATTGGTTCAGACCCTTTTTCCATTAATTGTTAAGGGTTTAGATTGAAAATAAAAGGAAATAAATACCTCTTTTTCTGCATGTACTCTTACATATTGTGAAGGCCATGCAATGAATGTCCCAATAGCCTTTTCAACCATATGAATAGCATCGTCATCAAGTGGAATAGGTAGCTCTGCCATTGGCTCAAGAGATACAGTAATCATCACTTTCAGATGATCTTTCAGAAGTGGTCTATTATGCAGTGTGGCATCTAGGATATTGAACACTATAGCCCTTGCTACAAGGTGATAGGTGGGTGTTGACAGATATAAATGGAATTCATTATCACCCTATAGAAGATGAGTACAGAAAAATTATTAGTGTTTGTCAGATTCATATTTCATGGGAACAATTATTAGAATATTTATTACCACGACTAAGACAGTTCTTTGAGGCGAATGGCTCGCCTAAAATCTGGTGGTGAATGGGGCGGGATGTTCTTGTAGTGGTTGTTCTTGAGTAGTGGCTTCCCTTTGCTTCCCACCCATAAAAGTTTCTAGCAACTCTCCCTGCCATTGCAATTGTTCTTCAAGGGTTTCTATTTTTTCGCTCATTTGTTCCAATTTTTCATCTGTATCATCCATTTTTTTCTTCTTCTCAAAAAATACTCAGGGTGTCACCCCAATCCCTGCACCTCTGACACGACCGTATTTTTCTGGCTGCTTCAAAGCCGTCGATAATAGGTCTGTATTAGCTACAGGAGTATCGGATTCCTGTGACTGTTAAATATAGGAAAATAACTAATTATTTTTATTTAATGGCAATTTTAAACAAATTATTTTATCGTCGTGTCATACATACACATATTTCCCACACTTTTTGTGTGTTATCATCTACAAACTTCCCATCTTTGTTCACACATGACTCCTTCTATAGAACATGACGTGGGATGGATTGCATTTGGTTTTAGACTCATCAATATACATATAAACATAGAAAAATAATTATGATGATGTTTATTGGCACCTAACAATATTATTTTAAATTTAAAATATTTACCATTTTATTTTCTAATGAAGCGTATCCCATCCTTGCTTTACGATAGGGGTATGTTGGTTTTGAAGCACGTTCCTTATTTTCAGTACAGAGTTTCTGTTACATAAATGAAATATTAATAATCAAAGTGATGAATACAGTTATTCTCAAATAATGTATTATCACTCACAATGTACCTGAAACTTCTCATCCCCACGACGACCAGTAAATGCATCCCATGCTTCTTGGGATATCAGGTGAGCGTAGACAATGGGTGGGTGCAGGTTTATTTTACCTTTAGAATTATTGAGGTGACATCTTGTTAAAATAGTGTGAAAACATTGATGAATCATTCCTACAAGCCTTAGTACATAATCCTTGTGTGAATCGTCTACTATAAATGTACTCTGCAAGAGATTGAGAAGAGTAAGACATTGTTTCATTATTTTATTTTCTAATAAATTGAAGAAATAAATTCATAATGTTACTGTAATTTCTTCCCAAATCACAGCCTTCAGCCCGTAAAGAACATGGTGCCATGAATCTATGTCAATAAGCACGCATTTTCGAGTGACAACTCGAATGTAGCTTCTAAAAATAGCCTTGTTGGGATTCACATGTTGGCCTCGTGCATTCCATCCGACTTCAAATTTGGTGCCTTAGCTTTTCGCCTTAAGAATTTTGGCTAACAACGTCAAACTACGACACACTTGTGATTTCTGTGACACTGGTCCTTCATTCCCGACCATTTCATAAATATCAACATCATCTATATGTTCATCTAGAATGGTATCAACGTCTTGTGTTGATGGTTGTTGGACCTCAACACGAAGAGAAGCAGGAGCCACAACAGGAGCAGCAGCAGTAGGAGCTGTAGTAGGAGGAGCATCAGGAGGAACCAGAGCCGCATCAGGAGCAACAGCAGCAGCAGCATGAGCTGCAGGAGTAGCAGGAGAAACAGAAGCAGTAGCATGAGCTGTAGGAGCTGCAGCAGCCGCAGCAGCAGATGCTTGAGAGACTTGTTCAGCCTCAAGGGTAGGAGCATCAGAATGTGCTGAAGTCATTATCTGCAAAAGTGGTTGAACAGTTAATTCATATTACATAAATTCAGTAATGATAAGATAATAACATGAGATAATATGATCTATATTACAAACAAAATATAACATGTTTACTGAACTCTCTTTATTTTTTTATAGGTTGAAGGGATTTGACACCTCTATCGACTATACAAATCCCTTCATTGTGGTCTCCTCTAACATACAAAACATCATCTGCATTGGAACTGCTCTGAAATGATTGCGACATACCACTAAAAGGATCATCCTCAACTGAATTTTCATCGGAACCTTCATTAGTTTTGGAGGATAACAGAACAATTGACCACTTTCAGTTTGCGGGATCTGGAACATAAAAAACCTGGACTGCTTGTGATGCCATTATAAACTGTTTGTCTTTGTACCCTTCTTTACTAAAATCCACTTTCACAAATCCCCATTCATCTATTTTAACACCACTGTTGTTATCAACCCATTTTCATTGAAAAATCAGAAATTGGAATGTCGTATAATCCAACTCCCATTTTAGTTTGATAATGCGAAAGTATGAAATATTTTCATAAATTGGATTTCTTTCCTTACTACCAGAAACATGCATCACTTCAGCCACTAGTGTAAATCCATTATTTTTCATGGTACTTTCATCATCATGTTCATCTGTATAGAATGTATAACCATTAATTACATAACCACTGTAATATAATACATACACACTTGGTCCAGCGGCTATCCATCGAAGACGTTCTGAAATTGAATTCAGATTTTCATCCAACTGCTTAAAAATATGGTCCTAAAACCATCCTATAAACTTGTGATTATGTGTATTTGATAACCATTTTTCATTCCTCGAGGGATGCAACTGCCGAATAATTTCTTTGTGAGTTTTAATATATGGAGCCACATCCCAACAGTTATGCCAAACATAAAGATGAGCCTGCTCTCGATCTGTAATATTTATTGTCACAACTTCTCTACCAAAAAATCCCTCACCCTCAATGCATCTAGTGTGACAAGATTTCTAGAGACCAATGCTTTCCACATCAGATAGGTATTCAGTAAAAAATTCAATGGCTTCCTCAATAATATATCTCTCCACTATACAACCCTCTGGCCGACATCGATTTTTGACATACCCTTTCAATATCTTCATATACCGTTCAACATGATACATCCATTTAAAGTACATAGGACCCCATAGTCGAATCTCTCTCACCAAGTAAATCATCAAATGAACCATCATATCAAAGAATGTTGGCAGGAATAACATTTCTAATTCACATAATATGATGACAATTTCTTTTTCCATAGCTGGAAATTTTGATGGGTCTAAAACTTTTCTACATATAGCTTTGAAAAAGAAACAAAGTTTGGTTAATGTATGACTAAAATTCATGGAAAAAATGAAATTTAAATCTCTAAGAATCATATCTTGCATCAAAACATGGAAATCATGTGATTTCAATCCTTTTAACTTCAAATAATTCATTGAAACAATGTTCTTGATATTTGATGAGTACCCCCTGGAACCTTTACATCATTGAAGAAGATGCAAAACTGATATCTCTCCGCCCTAGAATGAGTATAAGCAGCTAGATGAAGAAACATTCGATGTTCACCCTTCAGGGAAACCAACTCTTCTCGTATTCCCATGTCAACCATGTCCAACCTTGCCTTAATTACATCTTTTGGTTTTCTAGGGGCATTTAGCAACGTTCCGATAACACTCTCACATACATTTTTTGCCACATGCATCACATCAAGAAAATGTCTGATGTACAAACAATTGTAGTATGGTAATTAAAAAAACAGATCTCTTTTTCCAACCGATTTTTGTAAGGTTTTTCGAAAATGGTTTACCAAAAATAGTGTTCAGATCTTTTACGTTCTAAAACAGCTGATCACCTGTTATTGGAGATGGTGTTGGGCATATTTCTGATCATCCATTGAATGATGTCGTCTAAGATCGGTACTTATGCTGATGAGGTAGAAATCTATGATGTCATAGAAACATAGATTTCGATGAATGTTTCAACCTAATTGATTCTGTATCTTCTTCGCACATGGGACACCCTTGAGTTCTTTTAATGCTATAGCCTGACAAATTTCCATAAGCAGGGAAATCATTTATTGTCCCATACAACATCACTCTCAACTTGAAGTCTTCACTTTTATAATCATCATACAACATTAAACCTGAGTCCCTCAATAACATCAAATCCTCGATCAAAGGAGCCAAATAAACATCAATATCATTACCTGGTTGTTTTGGTCCTAATATAAGCATATATAACACGATGAATTTCTGCTTCATGCATAACCAGGGTGGCAAGTTATAATTTTCCAACATAACAGGCCATGTACTATGAGTGTTGGTTTAAAAACCAAAAGGATTCACTCCATTTATAGATAACGCAAGACGAAGGATTCTCGGCTCTTTTCCAAATTCAGGATACTCATGATCAATTTTCTTCCATTGAGGAGAGTCGACCGGATGACATAATAACCCATATTTATTTCTTTTATCTGCATGCCACGAAAATTGTCTTGCAGTTTCTTCACTTCCATATAGACGCCTAAACCTTGGAATGATTGGAAAGTACCATATAACCTTTGTAAGATTGGATTTATCTTTCTTGTATCGATAAGAACCACACTTTTGGCATTCTGTAAGTGATTTGTTCTCTTTGAGAAACAATATACAGTCTTTCGGGCAGGCATGTACTCTTTCTGAAATCATTCCCATCAAGCGTAGAATTTTTCTAGATTCATATGTCTGGCATGGGAGCTCAGTATCTAGCAGGAGCATGTCATTCAAGAGAGCAAGTAGTTCCGTAAAACTAACATCACTCCATCTGATTCGTGCTTTCAATTTATAAAACTTCAGTACAGGTGACAATGTTGTATACCTATGTGCAAGCAGCATACAATAGCGTCTTTGCACAACTCTTTAACTTCTCAAACAATTTTGGGAAATCACAGAGTTCATCTTGAATTGTCTTTTTCATTTACTCAATACGATATTCATCATCATTGACATCTCTTATCACATCCTCCATACGATCTTCTTTATTATCCATATTTGTATTCATATCTGACGATCCATAAAATGCAGTTTTATCCCAGCCAGTAGCTACATTTGCTTTTTCTCCGTGTTTATCCCAACATTTATAACTCCGATCTATTTTGTGACATATCAAATGTTCTTCCAACTCCTCTAGAGTAAGTAGTCTAGAATAACAACAACATAAACACGGACAAAGGATTTGAGAAAGATCCTTTCCATGATCATTTGCAAACTTGATGAACTCTTTCACTCCGTTCTCGTACTCTATTGTTAAAAGATTAGTATCCATCCAAAATTTATTCATCTCCATACTATTAGAATCTGAAATATTAGTACTTATGGTTCAAGTAGACAAAAAAATAATTCCAAATCCAGTAGAAGAGAACCACTTCCTTATAAAAATAGTGATTAATAGAGCCTACCCATTAGTATTTATTCATCATGCCTAAATACTCACTACTGGTGGAAGTGAAACCATTACTGATTATCATGCCAAGAAGAAATGGAAACCAAAAGGGGGGATTGAATCAAAATACCCCAAACAAGATGAAAAAACATGGTATTTGAGAATAAGTTATTGGATTTCATGTTGGATAGAAGGAAACCTAATTTATCTCGATTAAAAAGCTTAATTCACAACAAGATACCATCCATTCCATATATTATTTTCATTAATAGGGTTATTTTGTGCTTCAAAATGATCAAAACATGTCTAACCAACTTCAAATGGATAAAATATGAATTCATGAAACACATCAATCCCAAAAATAATATATAGTATAGAAACACCCACTTGGAATCTGAATGAGTCTGCTCAAATGAAGAACATCATACATCTCCAAATACATCGATGCTTTCTCATATACAACGACACGACTAGCTAGATAGTGGCCCTCACCAAGAACATCATACATCTTCAAATAAGAGACTACAACCACTAACCATGAAGAACATCATAATATGGAAATATACTAAGAACACATCCCTTCACCCAAATAAGATACGACTACCACTATCCATGAAGAACCACTAAGAGCATAATTTTAATCCTAAGGAAAGGTACACCCAAAACATACCAATGAACTCAAATGAAATACTTTCTAAACCAAACCTTTCAAATCCTCAAATGTTCCTAACATCAAACCCCATCATATCTCCTAATAAAATTCTTTGATAACACTATTTCATGTCCTATACCCATTTAGACGCCTTTATTGGTTAGTAGATTATAGTCTAGTGACCCCCTAAAACCATCCTACAACATGTCATGGTATAGTGAATGCACCGAGGGCATTTATCACAACCATGTGCAATGTACTTCTAATAATAAATAACTGATATAGTTTAACATCAAGTTGTATAGATGATTTTTCGAATGATACCAAGTGAAAGTTAGTATGGTAAATATGTGTGATAAGACATTTTTGGTCTAACTAAAAGGGGATATAGCCTAATGAGTGTATATTGGATTCACAAAAAATATGAATCTATGTGGTATATGGATTTTTCAACTAGTAGGAGTATGGACCACTAAGTGAATATGGTCCTCTATGCATGGGAATGTTTTCATTTAGAGTATGGACTAATATGTATGGTTCCCATTGAATAAGGCCCATTTGAATTGGATATTTGGGATCATTACACAAGGTGGATCACATTTTTCATGTGAGGAATCTACACCAATTTGGTTCATAAAATATATTTATAGCACATAAGTATTTCTATATTCATCAACTAATGAATCGTGTTCTTATCACACCATGTAAGATCATAAGATCATCTACTAAGGGAAGTGTTTAGAGATCGTATGCTCATCACATAGGGGATTCTTTGGTACATCGCCTCAGGAATATCATGCTCCTCATGTGAGTTATAATCATAGGATCATTACCTAGGAGATGAATAAGAGATATTAAGATCATCACTTAGGGGATTCTTAGGCATATCCCATAATGAATCTATTTATAATCTCCTGAGGTATAATCAAAGGAACATTATTTGGGAGATAAAGAAGATCTCATATTCCCATAACATAGGGACTTCATATTCTCGTCACCTATGGAAACCTAGGATTATCACGTAGAGTTGGATGTTTCCTGAATTAAGAGTGGTCAAAGTTTTATATCATGGTAAAGGAACTCACATATTTTAATTATAGAAGAGGGAACCACCTGATACACGCATTGCGTAGGGGGTGAGAATAGTTTTATAGCCACTATTTCATTTTTATCCATGATGTTATTCAATTCCCACCAAACCCTTTTCAACTTCATCATTAACAACTATATTCTATGTCACTGGGAAACTAAATGGAAAACCCATATCAACTAACGATGTCATCTCCGACAATAACCCACTCATTACATCTTTTTAACAATGGAAAGGTTGATGCTTCCCCAATCCATGATTTACCACCTCAACCATCTCACATTTCCCCCCAATAGAATCTATCACAACCAAACGAATAAAAAACTTCTCAAACAACCCCACCAAAAAACAATGATGATTTTCAATATTAAAAGTAAACAAGAACCATGCTCTTGAGAAATACAATGAAAATTAGTAAACACATGTGAATAATACCCTTTATATCATTTTCCATCAAGTATGGTCCATTTTCTTCAATCGTTCAATCCATAACACTCACCCATAGAATAAAAAAGCATGTTAAATAAATGATATAAAAATGGGTGAGGAGAACTATATTGAAAAATGATTTGGAAAACAAGCCTTAAAGGAGGTCCTGCAAACCGATGCTTGAAAGCGTTGCGGGCGGCGGAGGTCCGGAAAACTGAAGCTCGAGGGAGGCGGAGGACTGGCAATGCGAAATCAGCGGGCGGCGGAGGTCCAGCAAAGAGTAGCGAGGGAGGTGTAGGTCCGGAAATGTGATCTCAGCGGGCGGCAGAGGGGAGTCACAGAGTTCCAGTACCGCGAGAGATTTAGGTCGCGATAAAATGAGGGCACTGTGCGACCGAATTTATTAAAAATTGCACAAAGTTTTTATCACCCCTAAAAACACACTGATAAAGACTACCTTTATCAGTGCTAACATTTTATCACTGATAATGGTGTCCTTTATCATCTCTTTTTTAGCGCTGATAATAGTACCTTTTATCAGCGCTACAAAAGCACTGATAAATCCTTACTGTATCAGCACTAAAATTTTAGCGCTGATACAGGGAGTCTTTATCAGCACTTTTGTAGCGCGGATAAAGGTCTTTTTATCAGCGCTATTTTAGCCAAAATAAAGGTTAACCTGTATCAGTACTAAAATTTTAGCGCTGATAAAGAATCCCTGTATCAGTGCTAAAATTGTAGCGCTGATACAGGGTTTCTTTATCAGCGCTGATAAAGAGTCCATATATTAGCGTTATAAAAGCGCTGATAAAGAACTCCTTTATCAGCGCTAAAATTTTAGCGCTCATATAGGGTAACCTTTATCTGCGGTTTTTCTTAGTGCTGATATAAGGTGGTGCTTACCTTGCCCATTTTTTTAGTAGTGCATGCCTATTTTGAGAGAATTAGCTGAAGTGTTTCTCGAGGAATTTACTAGTCTTCCTCCTAGAAGAGATACTGAATTATCCATAGATCTTATACCTGGGGCGTTACCAATATCCAAGACTCCATATAGAATGGCTTTCTGTATATTGGAGGAGCGGAAGAAAGAACTATAGGAGAATCTAGATAAAGGGTTTATACACCCATGTGCTTCACCATGGGGTGCACCAGTCCTATTCATCAAAGAAGAACGATGGGTCAATGTGCATTTTCATTGATTACTGTGAGATCAAAAAAATCATGATAATGAACAAGTATCCTCTCCCATTAATTGATGACTTGATTGATCAGCTGTGTGAAGCACAATATATCTCCAAGGTGGATTTGTGGTCGGGATATTATCATGAAAGGGTGATGATAAAAGATATCCACAAGACTACTTTTCGTACAAGATATGAGCACTATGAATTCATACTAATACATTTCAGACTCACTAATTCTCAAGAAATCCTTGTGGACTTGATGAATAGAGTCTTTAGATATTACCTCGAAAAATTTGTGGTAGCCTTTATAGATGATATTCTGATAAACTCCAAAACCAAGGAGGATCATGAAGAGCATCATAGAACTATACTAGAGACCTTGTGGAAGGATAATCTCTATGAAATGTACATCAAGTGTGAGTTCTAGTTGAAGGAGGTACCATTCCTGGGACATATCATCACAAGCAATAGGATATCTTTAGATCCCTCCAAAACAGATGCAATTGAGGGATGTCCAAGTACAACATCGGTAACAGATATCCAGAGCTTCTTGGGGTTAGCTCGATAGTATCGGCAATTTATGAGAAATTTCTCACAATGTTCCAACCCTCTTACCAAGCTAACTCGTAAGGGAGTAAAGTTTTCATGTAGTGATGAATGCAAATAAATCTTAAAGGAGTTGAAAAAGAGGCCTATCACTATGCCCATGCTCACTTGACCCACAAGTGGAGAAATTTTTGTGGTATTCAGTGATACTTTGATGAAGGTCCTAGGATGTGTATTAATGCAAAATGACAAATTCATTACCTTTTCTTCAAGGCAATTGAAATAACATTAATAGAAATATCCAACACATGACCTCAAGTTGGCTGTAGTGATCTTCGATTTAAAATTTTGGCGGTATTATCTCGTTGGGGAGAAGTATGAAATATATACAGACCACTAATGCCTCAAGTATATATTCAAACATAAAGAGTTGACCATGCACCAACGAAGATGGATAGAGCTGATCAAATACTACGACTTCTCAATCCATTACCACCGTAGGAAAGCAAACAAGGTGGTGAATGCCCAATATAAAAAGGACCCAACGATTCAATCCTTGATGAGAACTTAAAAGGATCCAATCTTCTTAGACTTGATGAATATGAACATTGGAATCATAAAAATGGGAACATTATAAATCCATTCACAAATGATTTCTCAACCATAGCTATTGGAATGGATAAATGATTCTCAAAAGGATGATGTTAGAATTCTGAAAAAATTGGAAGCTATCAGAAAAAGGAAATCCTCAAATATAAATGATAATGAAGAAGGAATTGTGAGATTCGGGAAAAGACTATGTGTTTCATCATGTCTGGAGCTGATGAAGGAACTATTGGATGATTCACATAGTTCAAATTTCTCTATTCACCCCAGAAACACAAAGATGTATTGCGATCTCTGAGAGAATTATTGATTGGATAATAAGAAGAAGGAGATTGCTGAATATACATAAATGTGACTGGTGTGTCAGCAAGTGACGGAAGAGAGGCCAAAGTCTAAGGGGATGATGCAACCATTTCTCATACCAGAATGTAAATGGAAGAACATCACCATGGACATTGTCACCAGATTTCTGAAGACATCCAAAGGTAAGAACACAATCTGGGTTGTTATGGATCATCGTACAAAGGATGCACACTTCATTTCTATTCAAGAGGATTTATCATTGGATCAACTAGAAAAGATATATATTAGTTATGTGGTAATTCTTCATGGAGTACCACTATCTATTGTGTCCAATCGATATACATGATTCAACTCTATGTTTTGAAATATTCTTCAAAATGCTCTGAATACTGAACTGAACTTCAATACAACATATCTTCCTCAAACTGATGGCCAATCCAAGCGGACTATCCAAACACATGAGAAAATGTTGAGAGAGTTCTCAATTAACATTAAAGGAGGATTGGATCAATATCTTCCTCTGGTTGAGTTCTCTTATAATAACAGTTTTCACTCGAGCACCCAAATGGCACTATATGAAGCCCTTTGTGGGAAAAGGTGCAGAACACTGATGTGTTTGGATGAGGTTGGTGAGTGAATTCTTCTTGGGCCTAAAATGGTCAAAGAAATGGTGTAGAAGGTGAAAAACATTTAGATGCATATCAAGGTAGGCCAGAGTGTATATGAGAGTTATGTAGATAACCGTCGATGAGACATTGAGTTTAAAGTTGGAGACATGGTATTTCTATGCATATCTGCATGGATGAAGGTCTTGAGGTTTGGAAAGAAAGGGAAGTTATGTTCAAGGTACATCGGCCCCTTCAATAATCATGATCATTTCGGGGCTATGGCATATAGAATAGCACTACCACCTACCATGGCCAAAGTACATGATTTCTTTCATGTATCCCTCCTAAGGAAGTACATACTATACCCTTCGCATGTACTCTCTTTAGAGGTGGAACATTTAGAGGATGATCTTTCTTATGAGGATCAACCAGTGAAGATATTATATTGAAGTGAAAATTTTCTACTAAATAATACAATTTCCCTCATCATAGTGTTGTGGAGAAACCACAAGATAAAAGAAGCAACCTTGTAATCAGAGGAAATGATGAAGAAGAGTTAACCAAATCTGTTTTAGTGTGTGAAAATAAAATTTCAAGGGAGCAATTTTTTAAGGGGGGAAGATTGTAATGACCCAAGCTTTCATTAATGGAAATACCTCTCGATCTAATTAAATGTATCTTTATGTAAAAGGTCTATATAAAATTTAAGCTTCATTGGTTTTATGTTTTTGGATTTTAAAATACTATTTAGAATTTTGACCATTGCTAATATAGACATTGAACAATGATCACATGATTAGTATAAACATAGGGCTTTCACAAATCCAATTACTTAGACAAAGGATGTGATGGCCTCATCAAGTAGATGTTCCCCATATGAATCCCATTTGTCAGTGATCATAAAGGAGTTTTCGTCTTTGGGATTCTCTCTTGACCTATCCCAAGCTGATCTTGAATATGTTAAGCTCGAGCAGGACCTTCTATGAGAGTAGTGGAAGTTGATAGAGATTACCACCCGAGTAATGTTATCCGAGCCACCCCAAGAGTCAGTCACCATCGCTGTCACATACATGACTTATTTTAAAGTTAAATTTCATTTATTTTTCATTTATGATTTGTTTTTGGGGTTTGTCAAGCTTTTATGGTGGAATGAGTGAGTTTTCATGAATTGGGCCAAACCGTGAGCCCAATTCCAGATTTAAAAATAAATTTTGTTTCTTTTATAACTTTTTCAATTTTTAATATTTTTCACCCATTCAAGTTCCTAAATGGTATAACCTGATATAGAAACACCACAATTGTAGTTTCGAGCCTTTAGAAAACCATAAACAAGTTGTATATGGGTTTTTATTTAAGGGATTGGGCCTACCCGAAAGCCCAATTCCAGTTTTAAAAATAAATTTTGTTTAATTAATAAATTATACAATATTAAGTCTTTTTAGCTGATTCCAAGCCCCAAACACTCCCCTTGAACCCAGCCGCGCGTCCCATATCCTCCCACCCTCTTGGAAGCTCCGTTTCATCGTGGTTTAGGTAGAAACTTCTGGAGCACTCACATTTCGGGCAGATTAATAAAGGTAATTTGTTTCCTTCATAAATCCTTCAATTCTCACTCTTTTTTCCCCATTCAAATTCCTACATGGTATCATAATCCTTGTTCGAACATCCCTTGAATGGTTGGATGTTTTCAGATTTAGAATCTGGTGGATTTTGGGTCGTTTTATTCATGATTGTTTTGAGTAAGTGTTTCTCTCTTCAATTTTTCAATCTCTTTAGGGTTTCCTCCCTCTTTCATTATATTCTAAAATGTCCAGAAGTTAGGGTTCGATCCTAAGGTATGATTTGGTATCTTTTGGGTCAATTTTTGGTGGTCTAGGTATGGATTTATATTCCTTGTGGTGCGGCGGTGGTGCGCTTAAGGTTTCGCACCAAGTTTTGAGGATTTCAACTCAAAAGGTAGGTGATTCCATGTGTAGCCATTTTATGATGAGTTAGCTTGCATGGATTATTAATTTAGAATGTTTATAATCTGTTTTATGTGTTGTGAAAACAGTTTTGATGGATTTGGTTGAACATTTAATTTTTAGTTTCATTATAGCTTGAAATTGGGTACTTTTCATGTGTGACTCTTCGGGTAATGTTTGGGTTTAGTTTATAACATATGAAAGTGATTTATTAGTCTTGAAAGGGGATTACAATTCTAGTTTGTTAATTCCTTATTGTAATGTTGGCCTTGAATGTAGGTTTTTTTTAATGAGTTTAAGGAGTACAAACATGTTGTACTTTTTGAAGGTGATTTATGAAAAAGTGTGTTTTTCATGTGTATCTTTGTGGTATTATTTGATGTATTTTTATAACATTTGGGGGTGGTTTAATAATTGTTTTAGGGCTGAAAAATTCTGTTTTGGATTGGTATTGGTATGATTTTGCTTTTAAATGAGGGTTTTGAAATGGGTTTAGTGTGCAAACAATGGTTATACCTCTTGGGTTTGTTTTATAAAAATTGCCAATGTTTTATTTGGTTACACAAAGTTGGGAAAGGGTGTATATGTACTGTTTGGGTGAGTGTGTTCAACTAATGTGGATTTTTGAATGGTAAAGTGGTGATTTGAGATGTTGAACATTTTTATAATTTTTTTTATAAATTGTCGAAAAGTTTTACTAAATTGTGTCTTGTGTGCGAAACACGGGTGTGGGATATTTCATGTGAGTTTATTTATAAAATGAATTGTGAAGGTGAGAATGGTATTGTGTGACATGTGTGTGGGCTGTTATGTGAGTTGAATATCTTGTAATGGTTTTATAAAATTGTTTAATGGATTTGTGGAAGTGTTAATGAAATTTGAAAAGTGTTGTAGGCAATTTGGAGTGAGTTTGATTTCAAAATTCATTTGAATGAAAAGTGGAATTTTTGACTTGTGTGATGTACATGGGGATGTTTGGTTAATTTGTGATGTGGAAGTGATATTTTCATGTGAAAACTATACTTCTTGGATTGCTGAACTTGTTTGAGCACAAAGGGAAAACCCGGGTATCTAGGTGGGTGGACGTGTACTAGTATGCTAGTGAATCTGTGAGGTTTGGCCTCTGTTTCACTTAGCAAGATTGATGCTTACAACTCTAACTAAACTATGATGATGATTATTGGGGACCACTAGGTTATGGGTATGATCCCTACTAGTGGCTCGTGCACGAGAATGGATATTTGTGATGGTTACCTTCACCGAGATACGAGGTACCTGGGACCCACCGCTAGCTAGTGCCTAGGGGTTATTTCACATTGCTTGTGCTCACTGGATACTTTGTTATTACCGTCCGTATATGGTATGAGAGGCTGGAAAATTCAGTAGCGATGGTATTTATTTTAAATATTTTTATTCTTTAAATTATCCCACCTAAAAACTGTTTTTATTTAATGTTGCATCTTTGAGAAATTTTAACTAGCATCTCATGTCTTTGAAAACATGCATGATTTTCGCCATTAAATGTTTATCACATGGAATATATTAGTGGTGGTATCCTATTAGGCTTTGGATCACACCCTACTTACACCCTTGGGTGTAAGTAGACTTGTTTATTTTTGTTGTCGCAGGTTGGGTACAGTTTTTTTGTTCCAGTGGTTCGGGTTTCTAGCAGGTCCTTGGTAGTGAAGTCTTGTGGAGATAGCATAAGGGTGGTTCCCCTTGACAAAAGGGTTCTTGGGCTGTCCTTATTTGTTTTTTTACCTTTGTAATGGTCTTTAAATGTAGTTTTAACTTATGTAATTCAGTTCTGAAATTTTGTAAAAGATGGTTTTAGTTGAAAAATCCAGATTTGTTTTATTGAGTTTTTTTGTTGTTTAATGTTTATAGAATCGGGTAAATCGTTCCCAATTATCATTATATGATACCCGGGCACTTGTGCCAGCCCATGGGGATCGGGAACGCCCTTCAGGCCTTGTCACGGGCTTGGTTTGGTGTCGATTTTGGCAGCGACCAGATTTGGTTCGTGACAAAATGGTATCAAAGGCAGGTTCGCTCCATTTGAGTCATGTTATTTGGGAAATAGTCAACATAGTCTAGAGTTATGATTGTTGGGACATGGAATTCTGGTTATGCGTAGTGTGCTTGATCACCACACCTCATTTCAGGATTCAAGTCGCCAGGGGAAGTTGGGATTTGTCTATGTCTTTGGGTTTTCATGGTTTTATGATGATTAGGGGAAATGAAAAGAGAGTTGGGTTAATGGTCTCAATGAGCTCGCAGGGTCTGGCAAGCCATGTGGAGCCGGGGATATTCCCTAGAACACTCTCTGTGACAGTGAAGTGATTGGAATATGGCTGCCAACCATATGTCCAAGTCACCCACTGAAACTAGTTTCCTCTTTCATTGTCTGGTGTTCTTTAGTTTTTAAATCTTGGCATTTTGGTTTTAAGGTGACTTGGTTTTAAGAAGCGTAATGTTTTTATGAAATGATTTTCAAATAAAGAGGGAATGGTTGGGTTTATGAAATGGCATAACTGAATTTTCAGAATTGTTTTGAAATATAAAATGGTGTGCTCACACCTCTTTGAAAGCGGGAACTATATTGAAGTTGGTTTTGAAAAGTGTTTCCAATAGAGTTTTCTAAACAATCAGAGTGTGCTTTAATGGGATGAGATGTTTTGAAATTGATGTGAATATCTTGAAAGTGAGTTATTTTCTAAATGGTTGTGACTTTATGAAATTTTTTAAGATGTGAGTTGGTATTTTGATCTCATGGTTAGCGGTTTTGAGGAAAAGGGATGTGTTGGTTGACCGTTTTGGTTTTGAAAAGTGGAACAAATTTTTGTTTTAACCTTTGGTATTTTCGTGAGCAACCAAATGCATGGGGTTATATGGGAAGATGGATGGCTGATGAAATGACTGGATGAGTGTCGAGATGGAAACGAGGAGGGTTCCCAGTGTGACACAGAAACATGCATGTGTAAGGCCCATGGGGTACCATTGGTGGATGTGCTAACCGCTGAACCATTTGTTTTTAAAGAACTGTTTTTAAAGAGAAACATGAAGAATTGATGAATTGTATGGAATGGTTTATATTATGTGTTTTTGGAAAATGTTGATGTTGTGGGATGTTTTGAGTCCAAGAACCCCTCCTGTTTGAACTGTGTTTTGGGTTTGGGTTTGGTCAGTAAGTTGTGTTATAGGGACAATTAGTGGTCTCTTTTGAAAAATGTTTTGGGGCGCCTTTATGATGGTTCCCTTCATGTGTTTGGATCTGGTTTGTGGTATATTTTGACCAATGAACCATCGTGGTTGGTTCCTTGGGTTCTCCCATTGGATAAGGTATGCCCCCATTTAGGGTTAGTGTAGAACTGAAGTGCAACCCGTCTTGTTTCTCCATTGGAAAATCCTCCAGTTGATCAATATAAGGAATATTTTATAGATCATTGTTGATTGAGTCTACAACCATTCATTTAGTTGATTTGTAGTTCCTCTTGTATTGGGATAGTTCTTGTGGAAGGTTGAAAGAGGCCTTGGTTTCTTAAGTTTCTTGATTCATCGATGGTGGAAGTGTTCTTTGGTTGTTAGTGTGGATGAGTGTCATGATGGTGTCTAAGAGGGCCTCTGGGTTCTTCATAGTTTCCTTGAAGCAAGAGTTATTATTAAACCACCAATTTTGAGATTTTGGTCCTGATAGGATATTGTGTCCACTTTTTGGACTTTTCTGTTGTTTAGGGACTTGGAATATGGTCATGTTCCATGTATTGTTTCTATCAATCACAAGGGTCATGTTCGGTGATGCATTGTGATGTTGTGTGCTCTTTTGACTATAAAGGTCATGGTCACACTATCCTCTTAGGTTCTATGTTATGTTGGGAGTATGTATCCCTTGGGAAAAACATCAAATCCTCTACCTTAGAGGACAATGTTTATACGTGTACTGCCCTTTTGTTGTTTCTCAGCCAAAGAAAAAAAGGTGTGATGTGTGTGCTTATTCTGATCCCTTGTTTCAGTGAAATGTCTGGTTTTGGTAAAGTGAGTTATGGAGTGTGTTATGTCTTTATGAACCCATCAGGGTATGCGGTGTAGTTATTTGTGGCACCGAAAGAAGAAGTTCCACATAGGGGTTTCAACAGCCAAACTGCGTGGCCGAAGATGCTTCAATATTTTGAGCTCCAGCCATAGGTCCCGGAGAGAAGCTGGCGCGTAGTCAGGGGAAACCCCAGTGTCCTTTAAACCCTTGTACAAAGTCCTATCCTCAGTATGAATGATAGGAAGAGTTTAAACCTATGGTGTCATCATATTTCTTCTGTTGTTCCCATTCTATGGAAATAGGTGGAGGGTTTTGTACCCATGTCATCACACAATGTTATTCCCTCCCCATTTGGTTTCCATTGAGTCTTTGAAGAATGGTTGGAAATTTGGCTTGAAAAGTTGAGCACGCGGTTTTCACATGGTTAGTTCTAACCATGAACAAAAAAACCATGTAGATAGAAGAATATCCACTGTTGGTTCATGGTTTCCCAAACCGTGAAGACTCACCATGTGGTCGTCCCAACACTTTATATTTTGGGGTCTTTCTGTACCGACCCATGCTGGTCGATTAAGATTGTTGGTTCTTATTGTGGGGAGCCTATTTTTTTCCCTCGTACCAATAACTTAGTCTTATCCAAGGTCAAGGATTGTTGGTAGGTAGTCTCATTCAAATCTATCAAGCTACCTAAATCTTCTTTGGGTGACCATTGAGATTGGAGAGTGCCCAATGGTTTAGTTGTAGCAAGGTATGTGTAACCTTGTTTGAAGTTGTTGTTCGTTTGGGTGAATTGCTTGAGTCTTGTTCGGATAGCGTTCGAGGAGTTTCATTTTGGGATAATGTATGAATGTGATTGATCATTTCAGTAATGTGGTGTAAGTTTGGGTTGTGAGATTAATAATTCCTTAATTGATCACTGGAGGTGTTTTGACCCTTGGGGGCAAAGCTTGGCAAAGAATTACATCTTAGTTTATCAGTTGGGCATGGTTTTGGTATCTGGCCTTGTGGTCACTTTCCGGGGACGGAAAGTTTTCATGGTGGGGAGAATTGTCACATACATGACTTATTTTAAAGTTAAATTTCATTTATTTTTCATTTATGATTTGTTTTTGGGGTTTGTCAAGCTTTTATGGTGGAATGGGTGAGTTTTCATGAATTGGGCCAAACCGTGAGCCCAATTCCAGATTTAAAAATAAATTTTGTTTCTTTTATAACTTTTTCAATTTTTAATATTTTTCACCCATTCAAGTTCATAAATGGTCTACCCTGATATAGAAACACCACCATTGTAGTTTGGAGCCTTTAGAAAACCATAAACAAGTTGTATATGGGTTTTTAGTTAAGGGATTGGGCCTGCCCGAAAGCCCAATTCCAGTTTTAAAAATAAATTTTGTTTAATTAATAACTTATACAATATTAAGGCTTTTTCACTGATTCCAAGCCCCAAACACTCCCCTTGAACCCAGCCGCGCGTCCCATATCCTCCCACCCTCTTTGAAGCTCCGTTTCATCGTGGTTTAGGTCGAAACCTCTGAAGCACTCACATTTCGGGCAGATTAATAAAGGTAATTTGTTTCCTTCATAAATCCTTCAATTCTCACTCTTTTTTCCCCATTCAAATTCCTACATGGTCTCATAATCCTTTTTCGAACAATCCTTGAATGGTTGGATGTTTTCAGATTCAGAATCTGGTGGATTTTGGGTCGTTTTATTCATGATTGTTTTGAGTAAGTGTTTCTCTATTCAATTTTTCATTCTCCTTAGGGTTTCCTCCCTCTTTCATTATATTCTAAAATGTCCAGAAGTTAGGGTTTGATCCTAAGGTATGATTTGGTATCTTTTGGGTCAATTTTTGGTGGTCTAGTTATGGATTTATATTCCTTGTGGTGCGGCGGTGGTGCGCTTAAGGTTTCGCACCAAGTTTTGAGGATTTCGACTCAAAAGGTAGGTGATTCCATGTGTAGCCATTTTATCATGAGTTAGCTTACATAGATTATTAATCTAGCATGTTTATAATCTGTTTTATGTGTCGTGAAAACAGTTTTGATGGATTTGGTTGAACATTTAATTTTTAGTTTCATTATAGCTTGAAATTGGGTACTTTTCATGTGTGACTCTTGCGGTAATGTTTGGGTTTAGTTTATAACATATGAAAGTGATTTATTAGTCTTGAAAGGGGATTACAATTATGGTTTTTTAATTCCTTATTGTCATGTTGGCCTTGAATGTAGGTTTTTTTTAATGAGTTTAAGGAGTAAAAACATGTTGTACTTTTTGAAGTTGATTTATGAAAACGTGTGTTTTTCATGTGTATCTTTGTGGTATTATTTGATGTATTTTTATAACATTTGGGGGTGGTTTAATAATTGTTTTAGGGCTGAACAATTACGTTTTGGATTGGTATTGGTATGATTTTGCTTTTAAATGAGGGTTTTGAAATGGGTTTAGTGTGCAAACAATGGTTATACCTCTTGGGTTTGTTTTATAAAAATTGCCAATGTTTTATTTGGTTACACAAAGTTGGGAAAGGGTGTATATGTACTGTTTGGGTGAGTGTGTTCACCTAATGTGGGTTTTTGAATGGTAAAGTGGTGATTTGAGATGTTGAACATTTTTATAATGTTTTTTATAAATTGTCGAAAAGTTTTACTAAATTGTGTCTTGTGTGCGAAACACGGGTGTGGGATATTTCATGTGAGTTTATTTATAAAATGAATTGTGAAGGTGATAATGGTATTGTGTGACATGTGTGTGTGATGTTATGTGATTTGAATATCTTGTAATGGTTTTATAAAATTGTTTAATGGATTTGTGGAAGTGTTAATGAAATTTGAAAAGTGTTGTAGGCAATTTGGAGTGAGTTTGATTTCAAAATTCATTTGAATGAAAAGTGGAATTTTTGACTTGTGTGATGTACATGGGGCTTTTTGGTTAATTTGTGATGTGGAAGTGATATTTTCATGTGAAAACTATACTTCTTGGATTGCTGAACTTGTTTGAGCACAAAGGGAAAACCCGGGTATCTTGGTGGGTGGACGTGTACTAGTATGCTAGTGAATCAGTGAGGTTTGGCCTCAGTTTCACTTAACAAGATTGACGCTTACAACTATAACTAAACTATGATGATGATTATTGGGGACCACTAGGTTATGGGTATGTTCCCTACTAGTGGATCGTGCACGAGAATGGATATTAGTGATGGTTACCTTCACCGAGATACGAGGTACCTGGGACCCACAGCTAGCTAGTGCCTAGGGGTTATTTCCCATTGCTTGTGCTCACTGGATACTTTGTTATTACCGTCGGTATATGGTATGAGAGGCTGGAAAATTCAGTAGCTATGGTATTTATTTTAAATATTTTTATTCTTTAAATTATCCCACCTAAAAACTGTTTTTATTTAATGTTGCATCTTTTAGAAATTTTAACTAGCATCTCATGTCTTTGAAAACATGCATGATTTTCGCCATTAAATGTTTATCACATGGAATCTATTAGTGGTGGTATCCTATTGGGCTTTGGCTCACACCCTACTTACACCCTTGGGTGTAAGTAGACTTGTTTATTTTTGTTGTCGCAGGTTGGGTACAGTTTTTTTGTTCCAGTGGTTCGGGTTTCTAGCAGGTCCTTGGTAGTGATGTCTTGTGGAGATAGCATAAGGGTGGTGCCCCTTGACAAAAGGGTTCTTGGGCTTTCCTTATTTGTTTTTTTACCTTTGTAATGGTCTTTAAATGTAGTTTTAACTTATGTAATTCAGTTCTGAAATTTTGTAAAAGATGGTTTTAGTTGAAAAATCCAGATTTGTTTTATTGAGTTTTTTTGTTGTTTAATGTTTATATAATCGGGTAAATCGTTCCCAATTATCATTATATGATACCCGGGCACTTGTGCCAGCCCGTGGGGATCGGGAACGCCCTTCGGGCCTTGTCACGGGCTTGGTTTGGTGTCGATTTTGGCGGCGACCAGATTTGGTTTGTGACAATCGCACACCTTACCTTTCGGTCTTATGTGAGTGTTATAAGGGTTTATGTAACAAGATGTTAGAACTATTATTATGTGCATTATTTTTGTATATAATAATGAATATACATTCATTTTACTATTTTTACATTGTTAATAGTTTTTGATGCACAAATAGTAGTTGTAGTTTATGTTCAACTAAGAAATCTATTTTAATGAATTAATGGTTTTTTGAATTAAATAATATTTCAATAAAATATTATTATTATTATTATTAAATTAATTTTTATTAAATAGAAATGTTTGTATAATTTTATGAATGCAATTGTAATTTTTATTAAGGTTTGAAAGCCATTGTTTTCATAACCCATGAATTTTCGATAACTGTAGATTTTTATTTTAAAAGTTAAAATTAACATATTTAGAAAACTATTTATATAAAATGAATATTATTTATGGAATCAAGATGTCAGAATTATCAAACAGTGAATTTTTCATAATTTCATGAGACATATAACTGTTTGGGTAAAATTTAAATACCGTTTAAATATATAATGTGTTTTATAACACCATAATTACCCAATAGTGATGTAATAAAATACTATAAAATTTATGTTTAGAAAATATATGTTTTACTATTAAAATAATGTGATTGTGGGTTTGTTTGATTTTTTACAAAGCATTAGTGGACCCTTCAAGACTTATTAAACATTTTGTCTTTTAAATTGTTTTCCTTGGGAGTGTGACTCACCTCCACAAAAGAAAACCCATTATTTTAAGAAGTTTGGACATTGTAATTATGAAATATTTTTTTGCACTTAACTTTTCCAAGAACCATGGGAATAAACCAAAGGCTGGTTTTTCGGTTTGATTAGTTTAATGTGAGGTCTCCCAAACCTAAATAATAAAGAATTCCCCGACCTTTTCTATATAAACCCACCCAAGATCCCACTTCCTCCTCACTCAATGCCTTTGGAGTTCGTCCAACCAATTCCCTCCTCTCTATAGAATACTCCCAAGGTGCCCCAAGCTCCCAAGAAGACTATCTCAAGCCTCTCTCAAGCCTTTAGAAGCACACTTCCAAGTAAGGGTTGTTCTTCCTTTCTCATTTTTGTCCAATATTCATTAAATTTTTATGCCCTTTTAATTTCAATTATAAATGTTGTGGTTTGGTTTCAAACCTCCCCCATACTTCCCTCTTTATGTTTGAATGATGGGAAACCCCTTTCTCTCTCATTAATTTCCTCCCATGTACACACGTTACTATGCTGAAATTCGGAATAAAATTTCTCTCTCCTCATTTACATTCATGAAATTCCTTTGTATCATGAATCTAAATTCCATTAAATTTGTTGGGATATGTATCTATATGACCACGTTAATCTCCGGGTCATGTAAATATGATGAGACACCCCTTTCTCTCTCATCAACCATTTTTATGAGTTCTTATGTCACATCGTTACACTGCCGAAATTGCACCGCGCTTTTCCAAGACAAAGTCACTAGGTTTTGAATACCATTAAAATTTCTCTATCAGTAGTATTCACATTTATGCACATTTACCTATTGTTTAAATAGTTTCATTTATTTATTCCACATTCATTTATTGTGTAATAATTGATTATGTTTAATAATTCAATGTTTTAAGATCCATGTGACACACTTAGGCACGAAATGAAATATTTAAGAAGGGTGCTACCAGATAGTGCTCCAATGCATTGGGTAAAGTATAGTATCATGATACGTCACGTTCAATGTGTGTTTACTCAAGCTAGTTTAATTGCAATGAGGGTTTACTCACGCTTCATGTGAAATGAGGGTTTACTCATGCTCCAAGTGCAATGAGCCTTGGCTAATGCTAATTCCTTGATTAGTGTTATTGCCACATTTCCATGTTATTATTATCATGATTTATGATGCCTTTATGTTTATTATCTTATTGTTATCTATTGATATGCCTATTTTATAACATGTATTGTATTCCACATGTTATTCCATGTTAATTTCCTTACTTGCCTTTATAGCTCACCCTTTTTTTATGCTTGTCCTCATGTTATCCCATGCAATGCTATGTACGAGGGAATTTAGTGGTCATGTAAAGGATGTTTTCAAAAAATATATTGTTTTCATGTTTTATGTTTTTATTAAATGATTCTAATCCCCAAAGACACTAGACCTATCGTTCTTCTATGTTGTATCGAATGATGTTTATGAAACAAATTATGTTTATTTGTGTAATAAATGATGGTGGTTATCATACTAACTACCCACTAAATATCATGGCTGTTGAGGGTCCTTGTTTTTGCACTAGTTTATGGGTTGTGTAATATATGAATATTATTTGGATGTCGACGTCACTTATTATAAAATTGTTTTTCCACATTTATTCGGTTAATAAAATAGACTTCTCAGGATCATGGGGGTTGTGAGATAACATAATTCATTGATAATGTGAAATTGAATAAGGGATTACCTTCTCAATCTAAAGGCATGTTTTTCTATGTTTTGAGTGGTAATGTGTTTTTTTACACAATTTTATGTTGTGGGTTGGAATTGGTGATATGATGGGTTGAAATTTTTTTTTTGATGTGTGTGTGTGTGTGGGGGGGGGGGGGGTGGATGAGATTTGGCTGTGAAGTGGGGAAGTGGTTGTGGTAGTTGTAAAATGGTACAATAGGTATATATGATGTTTATGGTGTTTATTTGCTGTAAGGGTACAAAACGGGGTGTGGGTTTAAATTGATGAGGGAATGGGAATATTGGTTAGAGAGTAATGGGTTGTTGTGTGGTTCTATTATTTGTTCATTGGTTATTATATTATGTGATAAATTTCCAGTGTCATTGGAGGTATGGAACTAACGTGGCATTTCCTTTCCTATTAATAATCTTGAGAAAAACATTTTCTTAAATGTGTAATGTGAATAGATAATGAATGAATGATTAAAAGTTGGGATTTAATGATCCAACGTGTTGATCATGTAGGATTATGCCTTATTGGTCAAATCTATCCAACAAATAAATGTGTATTAACAGAATAATGTAACTTATTTCCACTGTTCTTCTTGTCTGGTATTATTCTTATATTTTTTTGGTTTTCACCTTCTTATATACCCATGTATTATTGAAATTAATATTGTATGTTAATAATTCCAAATGGCCTTGTTTGATGAGGAAATGTTGATGGGATGTGTTTTTTAATAGGTTCATGTTTATATATGAACTAATCAGTTGCAAACATGAAATAAGTTATATTTCAAGTGAAATGGGTTTTCTATTGAATGTTGATAACACAAATCAAAGCGGCTGATAAAGTGTTATTTTTTTAAAAAACCAAAAATATGGGACATGACATAATGATTGAAAACAAAATTTTGTTTTTATTTTTCTTGTGTGTTTTAATGCATTTTGAGGTGGCAGTGATTATGTGGATTCTATGATATTTTTAGTTTATGGTATAAACCCATAGGATGTGGATGTGTTTTGTAACTCTATATGTATATACATTGTACATTCTATTTACTTTTATATGCACCCCACCCTAGATGAGAACAATGTTCCAAACACCCCCATCATCATGAGGGAGCATATTTTACTAAACATCCCAGTGGGATGATGGATGGAAGGCCACCCAAAATTCCATGCTTCCACTTCTAAGGGATTATAGACCATGATTATTCAGTTAGGTTGTGGTTTATGAGGCCTAGATGTGTATGGAATAGTTATGGATTCCTAGGTGTATTCGGGACGAAATGTGTTGTTTTTTCTTAGGTGTATTCAGTATGAGATGTCCTAGGTCAATTCCATTGGGAGCTTCTCTTTCTCGATGACTTAGATCCATGCCGCTGGGATCGGCTCTCCCCACCCTTTCGGAGGGGGTAGTTTCGTGTTCGGTGTTTCATGGGAGGGCTGACCCCTTGCTCTGTCGTAACCCTTCACCTCCTTTTCCTAAAATTACCATCACTTCGAATGTTTCAAGCCTCTTCAAAGAGGCTCCCCAGTTATATATTCTCCCATTGGAGTTAAATAGTGTTTCAGATCTGTGCAAGTATACCTTGGTGGCTCATTTTCATCTTCAATTCCCTTCAGTGGAAGCTTTTTCTTATGTTGTTTTGAAATCATGGGAGCTTTGTGAATGTGTAGTCGTCGGGCTGCTTGACCAGACACATAATATGGTTCGTTTTGGATTTGAAGAGGATTTGATTGTCGCTTGTTCTAGGGATCCAAGAAGGTGTGGGGGATCTTCCTTTTATCATTTCCAATGGATTTTTGAATTTCATATGAAAAGCGATCCTTCGTCGATTGCGACATGGGTAAGCCTTCCTGACCTCCCTCCTTTATTTCAAAATCCATATATTCTCTATGCAATTTGTAATTTGATAAGATGATATCTTTGTTCTATTCAACACACTAATTCTGTGGCTCATTTGATTTGAACATGGATATGTGTCGAGGTCGACTTTGCGAGGCCTCCTATGCGTCATTTTTGGATCACTAATGAGAAGGAGTTCCACTGGTTTAAGGTTTTTATCATTGAATCATGGGTGAAATTTTGTGTGATGTGTAGATAGCTCGGGCATCTGGAGGCTATTTTCTGTGGTGGATGGATGATTGTTAGTCCGCAGGTGATGGAAGGGCAATATAGAGATGGCAGTGTCATTCATGGTGATGTGACGATGGCTCTGGAGGCTATGAACAATGGCTGTGTGGATGGGGCTATGAATAGACCTATCGAAGCTGATGTGTGTATCAAAATTGGAGGCACATCTTGGCAGAAAGATCGGATGGGATCCTATTTCAATGCAGTTGAACTGGTCGAAGTGAAAACTGATGGGAATGAAGAGAGGTAGAGGATTCAAGTTCATTAGGATGAGGATTTGGGCCTTGCATGTGGTTTGAAGGTGGAGAAGACATCTCTAAACCCACCAGTGATGTAGGTTTTTGATAGGATTAAGGGTGATCTAGGGGTTGAGTCCCAGTCTATTGTGGAGGGTGCATGTCACCTGCAACCAGTTTTGTCCCCTGAGATGTAGTTGGCCATTACAGCTGGTGATCAGAGGGCCTTGAATAGGATTCTGAATAGTGATGGTGGAATTCGGATATGAAATGGTTTAGGAAATCTAGATCATGAGGAGATTACAAAAGTTATAGAATGTGTTGTCTCACTGGATGTCTTCACCAGTGATGTAGGTGTTGCGGTGGAGGCAATAGTGATGGAAGTCTTAACTCGTCCCGGTACTATGCTGTAGGTTGTTGCTGGAAGAGGTGCAAGGGTGGAGTTCTTAGCTGGGCTACCGACACGATTCGTCCAGCAGGCGGATGGCGTTGAGATTATTAATCAATTTTTTGGACTGGTGATGGATGACTTAGTGATGGACCGTGATGGAGTTCTGTCTGTGGATGACAGTGCCTCTGAAAGTCCAATTGGTGCAAATACGGGAGTTGATGATAGACAGTTGCAAGGGTAGGAGGATGGTCTTGAAGAGGTTGTTGCTGCTAGTTCTGCTGGTAACTGCTCAACGGAACTGGGGAATGGGAGGACCTCTAATGTTGAGGAGGGTACATAAATTAATTATGTTGGTCGTGCTTATATGTAGGTGGTATATGGAGGTGTCATTGTGAAGAGAGGGATGCATGATGGCCATAAAAATGAGGAATGGAGGAGGTTTACCGTGAAGTGTGCATATCTGGAAAATGGGTGGATTTTATGGATACTGAAAAGGAAAATGAGGGTGGAATGGTCTAGATCTCCTACAGTGATGTTGTCCAGGGTGGGAAAAAGAAGGTGTCTGAGAATAAGGAAGCAATGACTGCCCTACCACGAAGAAGGCTGAGGAAAAATTATTCTTATTTCCAAATCCAATGGGCATAAGGTCTTCTGTTGGGAGGAAAGGTTTGGCTTCGTAGTCCTCGAAGGAATTTCTTTCTTTGGAGAAGTTGAATCTTAGAAGGAATTAGGCCATGATTTTGAAGCACCATGTTAGTTAAGAGTAGGAATTGGATACTTTAGGGGAAGCAATCTATCATGGCTATGGTGGCGGGTCTGACTATTATGATATATAATTGTCCATTCCCCTTGGTGGTCTTTCTTGTTGGAATTTTTGATCTCTTTAATTAATTCTTAGATGCATTCCTCTGACTAAGCGTTTTTGGTATTCAGAATGAGATGTCATTTAATTTTTCTAGATTTTTTCAGGATGAGATGTATCATGCTTTCCAAAGTGTTTTTAGGATGAGGTGTGGTTTGTGGCCTTGGTATCTTTGTGTGGGATGTGATGTGTTTGTGGACCAGGTTTCGTCAGGTGATAAGTGATGTGGTTTTTGGACCAGGTGTCTATGGGTGGGATTCGATGTGGCTCAGTGCCCAGGTGATGAGACGAGATGTGGTTTATGGGGCCCTAGTATGTGTAGGAAATTTTTGACGTGGTTATTTCAGAAGAGGCATGAGTATGATTAAGTATTCAATTAGGTAAGAGTATGTGGACCAGCTAGAAGTTGTGTTGGGTACCCAAATCATCTATTTTCATAATATATTACTATACCTAACATGAATCATTTGGTGACTATGTCTTGGTGTGGTTAGAATGGTTAGTATACATGTTTTGGTGTTGTTTGGTTCTACTACTTTCACAAAGGTTCATTTGTATGCTCTTTTCACATATGCGGGAGATACATTGGTTTTCATATTATGTTAATTGCATGATCACCATATTTATATAAAAAATATTTTTAGGTTTCTATGAGGACAATGTGGATTGTGGTGGATTTTTCTTATTTGTAACTTTAGTGTTTTTGTTGTGTAACTTATCTTTTATTCTTCATGGATTTAAATTGGAGACATTATATATATCAGTTTTTATTTATACATGAATTGAGGGATGGTTCAAATTTATTTTTAAATATTTCAAGTAGTTGATTATGGTTGATAAATCTTATCAACCGATATTGTTTTCTTATAAAGTTTAAGCCTCCCATATTGTGAGTTTTGTACTCCCTTTGTGATAATCGCCAACCCATGGCCTACAGGATGTGGGACACATGGGTCTTTATCTCATTCACATCATTTACAGCCTAGGAGGGGTATATTTGGTTGGCGGAGTCATAATATACCCTATCTTTATTGTGTATTTGATCAATTACTAGGAGATCAATATTTTTACAACATTGATATTTGATATGGTCATTATTTATAACACTTCTCTTTATTTCACATTTGAACATGATTTATTACAAAAATTATCACTTAATAAAAATCAAAAGATCGAGATCTATATTGTATTTGGGGTTTATGAACATTAAATTAGAACTTAAATCATGAAATAAAATATCTTTATTGAGAAATTCTTTGACATGAACAAAACATTCTAGCATACTTAACACAATGTTGGATAACCTGAGGATAATCAAAAGAAATGGATGAGCCATAAATCCCAGAAAGAGAATAAATATGGAATAATATGAGGATTATAAAACATGTTAGACAATTAATATCAATGAGGCATACGGGAATACACATAATATTGAATTATATAACATGATAATTATAACCATGGAAATGGGGAAACAACATACAATAAGATATGAGCATGTGTCAAGGCTCATTGAACCCAGAGGAACATGAGTCAAAGATCATTGATCATAGTGGATCACGAATCAAAGATAATTTCACAAGAAGGAGAATGAGTCAACTCTAATTTCACATGACTTATCATAGTACTAAACATTACCCAATCCATTGGAGTGCTATTAGGGTTCATGATTCATACCAATTTAGTATCATGCTTTAGTGTGCCACATATATCATATAACATGGATTCGTTCAACATCATAATTTATTACATGATAATGAAATTTGGAATAAATAAATGTATGCACTAAATCAAAAATTATATGTTCATAAATGTGAATATCCATGATAGAGTAGGTATGGTATTCACTACAAGATGGTTTTTGTCATGGAAAATCACAGTGCGATTTTAGCAGCATAGTGACATGATTTAGAATTTAATAAAATTGGATGATGGTAGTGAAATGGGTCTCTCATAGTCTAGACAAGAAATGGAAAGTAAGAGGTATAGAGAAGTACATTTTCCAAAATAAGTAATATGAAATAAATGGTGTAGCAAAATAATGAGTATCGAAGAATGTGGAGAAAGTAAAAGAACCCTTACATAATGTTGGCATGGTAACAGGTGAACATAAAGGATATTAGGATGCTAAAATGAGAGTGAAATGATAAATTATAATTTATACATAATGTTTATAGTAAGTGAGATAGGTAATAATTTATCCCAACATAATAAAATTGAATGTCAAAAAGGTCATATCATAAATGAAGTGCTTGATTAAAAGTGGAGAGAGAGAATCCCTTATTAAATTTTGACATAGTAACGACATAGATAAGGGTCCAAATAAGGGGCAATAAATGATCCCTAATAAAAATAAAATCTTTAAGGTAATGATTAAAAATTTATGGAAATATAAGAAATTGAAATTAAAATAACTAATCTCAATGATGGTGCTTGAATTCAAATGAGAGTTGTTAAATCCTTTACATGAGTGAGTGACTCCAAAGGATTGGGGGAGGATTTTTGAAATCATAGGGTGCCTTGGGAGGACTATATTACGTATTGATTAGTGTTATTATGATCTTCAAGGAGTTTTATAGAAGAAAAATGGGAGCATGGGAGAGATTATATAGAAAAAGTGGGGGATTGTTTTCATTATTTGAGTCTTGGACTCCACATAATAAAATATTAAAAACAGAAAACCATCCCATTTCTTTTAACAACAACTTATTTCAAAGGGGAGTTGTATACATTATTTTTTTAGTCCATGGGATGAAGATAATAAAAAGTACCCTTTCTTATGTGGAGGTGATTAAAAACATCAAAGAAATTATTTTAATGACTTAAAATATTACATATGTCTTAGAGGATTCTCTAATGCTTTATAAAATAAATAAAATAATGTGAAAAAAATTATTTGAAACATAATACATATATTTGGAAAAATATACCCTTTATAGTATTTAATCTCTCATTATGGGGAAATTATATAAATATTATTAGATACACATTTATCTCTCATCAACCATTTTTATGAATTATTTTGTCACACCATTACGCTGCCGAAATAGCACCATGATTTTCCAAGCCAAAGTCATTGTATAGTGAATACCATGACCATTTATATATCAAGGGTATTAAACTTTATGCACATTAAATTATTATTTATATAGTTTCATGAATTAATTCCAAATTCTTTAATTTTGGAATAAATGGAAGTGTTTAATGAATCCATGTTATATGATCCACATGGAAAACTTATGCATGAAATGAAATAATTACGAAGGGTGTGCCTAGATAGTGCTCTAATGCATTGGGTAAAGATTAGTATCATGATAAGTTAAGTGAAATGAGGGTTTACTCATGAAAATTCATGTGAAATGTTGTTACACTCATTCTCCACGTGCAATGAGCCTTGTCTCATGCTAATATCATGTTAAATTTTGATGCAACATTTCCATGTTATGTTTATCACACTATATCATGCCTTTATGTTCATGTTTATTTTTATACTCCATTGATATTCCAATTTCCTAACATGTACTATATTTTTCATGTTATGCATTTTTACTCCCTTACTGGGCTTTATAGCTCAGCCTTTTTTAGGCATGTCCTTAGGTTATTCCATGAAATGATACGTACGACGAATTGTTGTGGTCATATAAAAGAAGATTCCAATAAAGATGTTATGTTTTATGTTCTAAGTTGTTATCTAATGTTCGTAATCCCCAAATACAATAGTCCTCCCAATATTCTATCTTGTATCAAGTGATGATTTTATGTAAAAAATCATGGTTATGTCCGTAATAAAGAGAAAGGTTGTTATAGGCGGTATCAGAGAATAGGTTTAGTTATTTTCTGGATTAGGATTAGAAAACCCTAGTGAAAGAATTAGGGATATGAAAAAGAATAATAGAAAACATTCCTAAATTTTAGTGTGTATTGAGTATGTGTTTTATCACAAAAATACTTCCATGTCTAGACATGAGTAGTTAGAGGCATCTTTGGCACAGAAGTGTCTAGGGGTAAATCCTGAAAACACTGCTTTGAGAAAGGCTCAAACTAGAAATGATTCAAAACAACTAGACTTTATGCACTCTTTGTTACTAAAATCCCAAGGGATACAATTTTATAAATTCATAATCTTAGTATGAATCATTATTAAGGGACTAACAAAATGACACTATTAATATATGTTTCTATGTAGGTCCTGGATTGTAGCGACGTGGGTTTTAACCCTGTCAGACTTTGGAATATTTCTACGAGTAATTTCAGAGCTAGGCGTGAAGACGGCGTGAGATTACAAGGCCGGGTGTGCCCGGAATTAATTTTATAAAAATATGATGTATTTTTATACTATGCACTTGGAAGGGGTGTGATAGCTTCTAAACAGTATCTCAGAACGGGAATCTGAGGACACAATTGCGTCCGGAACGTTCCCTTTACCCTAGGCGAGGGGTAAAATTTGCGGGCGCGGGCCTACTGTGGAAAACGAAATTAGGGGAATTTTCATAAATAAATGTAAAAGTTTATTTACTAGCGTCAACTCAAATAACTTCTGAGTGGAGTCTCAGATCACAAATCTGAGTTTGTCGTTGTGTTCAGAACGGTGTGTTTGCCCTAAGGGCGACCTTACTTTTGTCTGCGTTGGGTGTTGGGTCCAAGCCGAGACGTGCGTAGGAGTTAAAGGAGGTTTTTGTTTAAACAATAAATAAACCACTTCCCCCCCCCCATTTCACGCACTGTAGGATTCCACTACCTCCTCTCCACTCCCCCTCCTTCGATGAACAAGCCCCAGAGGTGATGCCGTCAGCCGTTTTCGATGAAAATCGTCGGCAAATAGAACTCCAACATGTCACTGGCATCATTCTGCACCCAAAGTTTCGGAGTTTTGCCCGCGAGGTAGGCGGATTGAGTTTTAATCCCCCCGATCTTGTTTTTTTTGTGTTTTTCTTAAATTTTCTGTCGTAGCAGTGAAGATCGGGTCCCAAGGGTCGCGCAGATGCCTCCGGATCGAAAAACGGACCACTGGGGGTGCCCCTGGCGGTTCACGGAATGTTCGCCGGCACGGCTCTGGCATGGAGGTGACCGCACTAGCAGACCCGCAGAAGACCGTGGCAGCGCGCGGTGGTCAGTAGCGGCATGCGGCGGCCGGCCAGACCGGCCAGTTCATGCCGGTCCGGCCCTTTATAACACACGTGGGTTTCTAAACCCCCGTTTCATGAATTCTAGGGGCCAGATTAGCATTCTGTCTATGGCGACACGACTTTGGGGACGAGGAAAACCCTCTGGTGTGGGTTCGAGGGTTTAAACGTTCAAGATCATGGCTCGAGAGTTAGGAACGTCATATAAAATAATATTATTTTATTATTTTATGACTTCGGGCCGTTGCAACATCTACCCGGAGCATCCAAATGACGTGCAGTCAGTTTCTTTGAGACCCTGAAGGTAAGGTGGACCTTTTCAGATGGTTTCCGGGTGTTGGGACTGAGAATGAGGTGCGAGCCCCATGAGGCAGGGTTTTTTTGGAGTTTTCAGAGAAATGAAGCTTTCACACTAGGAGTCCAATTTTGGTGAATGAATAGTCGATCCTGTGTGCCTTTTTGAGAGGATCTCAATGGTGTGATCTATTTATTGAGTTTCGAAATTGAGGTGTGGGCCCCACCTGAGCTAGATGCAGTGAATAATACCTTTTTCACTGGGTATCCGTTTCGGACGAACGAGTAGTCTATTCCACTTCTTTTTCTGAGGGGATCACCATGGTATGATCTGATGGATGGGTATTGGGATCGTTGTTTTGGCCCCACACGAGCTAGCTATGGTGAATAGTGCCTTTTTCACTGGTGCTCCTTTTCGGGCAAGTAAATAGCCTATCCTACGTGTTTTTCTACGTGAATCGCAATGGTGGACTTGGTATCGGCCTTGGAGGTGCACGGTGTGGCATTGTTGTTGGTCGCTCGGGATAGTGACGTTTGGACCAACAGTGGTTGAGGTTACTACCTTGGTTTGTTCCTCTGAGGGTTTTCACGACATCACAACCTTCGTATAGGTTTGTGATCCTCTCAATGGTATGTATGGCTTGTTAGAGTTGTGGCATCCCTTTGGTGGGCCCGGAGCGGGATCCTCAAGCATTGTTTCCCTAGATAGGGTTCTTGGTATCGCTGTGACCACTTATACATAGGTGGCAATCTCCTATCTAGAAGGATAATCTAGTAGGATTTGTGGGATCATCGTGAATATGATCCCCTACACAGTGGGCCATGCTCTATAGGGTTGCAGTATCGTTGGGTATATGATCCCCTACTCGGCATAAGGTTTGTAGGGTTGTGGTATCGTTGCTTTCACGATCCCCTACACATCACATGGTTTTGGTAGGGTTGCATCATCGTCGGTTCGATCCCCTACATTTTTATTTATAACATATAGGGTTCTAGTATCGTCGTGACCACCATTACACAGGCGACGATCCTCTATCTGAGTGACTTGTTTCTGTCGAATGCTAGATCGGGTTATGGTATCCCCCAGTGGACCCTGGGAGTGATCCCATATCTCTGAGACCATCTTATACTGGTGTGGGTTCTGGAATCCCATAGCGGACCCTAGGAGCAATCCTCTATCCGAGGAGTTTAGTGTTTATGTTGTTTTAGAGTGGTTACCTCAACGTCTGTACCCGATGAGCGTGATCTCTCGGGTGACCATCTGAGTGGTTTGTGAGAAACCTGGTGGAGTGTATCTCTCATATGAGTGTCATCTGGGATGATAGTGATCGTGGAGTGTGCTCTCTTGGTAGTGGACAGTTTTTGGTGATGAGGTCGATACCTCATGTGGCTTGATGTGTGAGTTGAGTATATCTAGATAGTTCAAGGTGTATGTATGGGCATACACCTGAGCTGAGATAACTTGTTGTGTTTAGCCGAGGATGGTCACGAGATGGAGTCTCCCTCTTGTTTGGGTTCCCTCTGGAAGGGATTAGCAGACTGTTTCCTTTTAGTTTCTCCATTTTGTTTCGGTTTTTTGTGTGCCTGCTGAGTATGTTTATAATCACCCCTACATGAGCTTTGGCCACACATGTTTGTGTCTTGTGGAGATCATAGGTCTTTCGACGGAGTCCCAGGAGGACCCAGAGCAGGCGGAGCTAAGTGAGAGAGACTGATCAGGGAGTTTACCGGTGCAGTGCTAGGGGAGCATTCCAGTTGGTGTTTGTGGCAATGTTCCCCTTCTTCAGAGCATGTTGGACACTTTTGCAGATTTCTTTTGGTGGGCCCTATTGTGCCCTTTTGTACTTATGTTGTACTCTAGGTTTGGATAGTTGTATGCATGAATTTTTCTTTTCAGCTTTATATATCAATGCACTATTTCATGGAGGTGTATGTGGGTGCTTGTGTATAGATACCTTAGGCTAATGCCTCCCATGTGTGTGATATCCTATTTGGCGCTAGACGCCAACATCTGGCCTATTGGAGGCGGGCTTGGGGAGTCACTGCTCGAGCCCCATTGGGTCAGGTTGTGACAGAGTGGTATCAGATAAGGTTCCACCTTTGGGATATCAGAGCACAGCTAGTTTAGTTGAGAGCTTCATTTGGGTTGCATAGCGGTAGTAAAATGATGTTTCGATTTTGTCTTTCAGTCCAAAGACTACAATGTTGGTGTGGCGGCCGATGTATCCATACACCAGGACTCTAACAACCTCCCTTTCGACTCAATACATTCATACCCTAGTCGCATGGGGAAAACGGTACATGCATCATATAAGACTGGGTTTTGGGTTTTCTTTGTCCTTCTTGAGTCAGCTCTCTAGATATAATGTTGGACTATGATGCATATTGAATATATTTCAGGATGCCACCACAATGATAGCCAGTGAGGGTTCCGTAGTAGGATTGTGCTGACGATCCACCCCATGAAGAGGTTGTGGAACAGGGCGCAGGTTATGAGGCTGGACCTCCATGTGGTCCACCAGTTGAGCCACCACCTGTCGAGCAGCTGGTTGTGCCAGCAGTGCAGGATGCGGTTGCACGTAGGATGAGTGCACTGCACGAGTTCCCGAGGCAGCGACCTCTGAGGTTCCGGGGTGATCCAGACCCCTAGGCAGCTAATGACTAGCTTGAAGCAATCACCCAAGTTTTCCCACTAGTGAGGACACCCCTTGATTAGACGGTGGTCCTAGCGGCGAGCCTTCTACATGGTTCGGTTGGGTGATAGTGGAGTTTGGTGATGTAGTCCCACGATGAGGAGATGCTCTAATGGGTTGAGTTTCCGCGGCTCTTCAGGGAGGAGTTCTATCCAGTGACGCTGAGGTCAGTGACGATCCAGGAGCTTCTATAGCTTCGGAAGGAGGGCATGACCGTGTCGGAGTACTCCGTGAGGTTTAAAGACATGTCATGCTACTCCCTGGATACTGTTCGAGATTTTTCTTTAGGACTCAGACCTTTGAACAGGGCCAACGCAGGGATATCCGTGCATGTGTGGTTTCCTTATGCATGCCCTCCTATGCTGGAGTGATGGAGTGAGCGTTGATGGTGGAGAGATTTTTGGATGATAAGATTCAACCTGTTAGTGCTGGGCACACGAGAGTGGAGACGTCGGCATCTGGTAGCCGATGGCAGACGCAAGGGACTGGGCGTGGGTGACATTTGAGGAGTCATCCCCAGGATAGAGGATCTGAGGCTCAGGGCTCACATGCCAGTTCTGGGCAGCTGCAGGAGAGGCGATGTTACTCTTGCAATAGTCGGGAACATCTTGCTAGAGATTTTCCAACTAGATGTGCTGATGAGAGGGAGTCAGTCGACGGACCTCCTTGGCAGAGGTAGCGTCTCAAGCAAGGAGGACCGCAGGTCGGCAGACGTGGAAATAGAGATGGTACAACAGTAGGAGGTGGTAGCCGGTATCAGTTACCACCAACCCCACCTGCAGGTGGTCAACACCATGCTCGGGGAGTTAGTTGTCGAGGGCGAGGACAACTGCTTTCCTTAGAGGCTATTATCCCAGAGCCTCTACGGATGGATAGAGGTACTCTTTATGACATTTATACATTCTCTAGTAGTTTGTTAGAAACTATTTAGCGGTACCCTTCCTCTCCATTGCTTTCTCGTCTTTTGTTTGGGGTGTTTCTAAGACCCTCTGTGAGTTTGTTTGGAATAGTTCGAATGTGTGAGGAAGAGGGATCCTTCCTCCACTGGGATGTGTTTTTGTGACGCGATTAAAACCATGCAGGCAAGTCAGTGCCACCCAAAGCGGATAGTGTTGAGGTGTGGTGTATGAGTCCGTCTGACTTATGTGTTCGGGCATGGGTGTTTGTTGTCGAACATGCTGGAGTGGGAGACCCAGTTGATAGTCCCATCACTTTCATTGTGCTTATGGCTTTTTGGGGATGAAAAGTTCTAGGGGGAGGATGTAGAGAAATGGGTATTGGCCCTATCAGAATTTGGACTATTTCTACAACTAATTCTAGAGCTAGGCACATAGACGACGTTCGATTCCGAGGCCGGGTGTGCCCAAAATTAATTTTATAAATATATTAAGAATTTTTATACTATGAACTTGGTGGTGGTGTGATTTCTCCTAAATGGTAGCTCATAACGGGAATCTGACGACACTGTTGTGTCCGGAACGTGACGTTTACCCTATGCGTGGTGTAAAATTTGCGGGCACAGGCCTGCAGTGGAAAACGCCATCAGTGGAATTTTTGTTAATAAATAGAATAGTTTATTTACGAGCATCGGCTTAAATAACTTCTGAACGGAGTCTCAGATCGTAAATCTGAGTCCTCTGTTGCATTAAGAATGGTGTGTTTACCGTAAGGGCGACCTTACTTTTGTCTGCGTCGGGCGTTGGGTCCGAGCCGAGACGTGTGCAGGAGCTAAATAAGGTTTTTTTTTAAAAACAATAAATAAAACTCATCTCCCCCAACTTTTTATGCACACCAAGAGGCCACCACCTCCTCTCCACTCCTCCACCTTTGAAAAAAAATTCCTAGAGGTGCTGCCATCAGCCGTTTTTGACGCAGATCGTTGGCAAATCGAGCTCCAGCGTGTCGTCAGCGTCGTTTTGCACCCAAAGCTTTGGCGTTTCTCCCGCGAGGTAGGCGGTTTGAGTTTTAATCCCCTAATCCCTTTTATACTGCATTTTTCTTTGATTTTTCATCGCAGTAGTAAAGATTGGGTCCCAAGGGTCGTACAGACGCCTCTGGATCGAAAACCGAACCACAGGGGTGCCCCGACGGTTCGCAGAAAGTTCGTCGGCGTGACGCCGACCCGGTGGAATCGGTGCCGGCAAACCTTTGGTGTCCCACTACGGTGCACGACAGAAGGACACCTGGGGAAACGGCGTGCCGGCCTAGCCGCTGGAGCACGGCGGAGTGCCCCCAGCCAGGGCGGGTCGGTCTAGGCCGGCCGACCTGGCTGGTTACGGCCGTCCGACCCTTTATAACACACGAAGGGTTTTAAACAACCATTTCAGGCATTCCGAGGGTCGGATTCGCAAGTCATTTGCGGAGACGTGACCCTGGGGACGAGGAAAACCCTCCAGTGTTTGTTTGAGAGTTTAACGGTTCGTGATCATTGTTTGGGAGTTAGAAACGTTGTATAAAATAATATTATTTTATTATTTTACAACTTCGGGTCGTTGTAACTTCTACCCTGAGCGTCCGAATGACATGACATCCATGGAGTTGAGACCCTGATGGTACGATAGACCATCTGAGATGGTTTTCGGGTGTTGGAACTGAGAACAGGGTGCAGGCCCAATGAGGCTGGGTTTTTGGCCTTTTCGAAGAAACACAACTTTCTCACCAATAGTCCAATTTTGGCGGATGAATACTCGATCCTGTGTGCCTTTTCGAGAGGGTTGCAATGGTGTGATCCGTACGTTGAGTTTTGGAATCATGGCGTGGGCCCCACCTGCGCTAGCTTCGGTGAATAGTAACTTTTCACCAGGTGTCCATTTCAGACAAACGATTAGTGGATTCCGCTTGTTTTTTCGAGGGGATCACCGTGGTATGATCCGCCGATGGGTTTCGGGATTGTTGTGTGGGCCCCACATGAGCTATCTACAGTGAAAAGTTCTTTCTTCACCGGTGCACCGTTTCGGGCGATTAAATACCCTATCCTGCGTGTTCTTCCGCATGGATCGTTATGGTGGCCTTAGTATCTTCCTTGGAGGTGCGTGGTGTGGTGTTTTTATGGGTTGCTCGGGTTAGTGATGTTTTGACCAGCAGTGGTTGAGGGTACTCCCTTGGTTTGTTCATATGAGTGTTCGTGCGACATCACATCCTTCGTATAGGTTTGGGATCCTTTCGATGGGATATTTGGATTGTTAGAGTTGTGGCATCCCTCCGGTGGGCCGGGAGCGGGATCTTCTAGAATTGTTTACCTAGATCGGGTTCTTGGTATCGCGGTGACCGCTTATCCATTGGCGGTGATCCCCTATCTAGCAGGATAATCCCATAGTTTTTGTGGCATCATCGGGAATATTATCCCCTATGCATTGGGCCATGCTCAGTAGGGTTTTGGTATTGTCAAGTATATGATCCCCTACTCCACATGAGGTTAGTGGGGTTGCGGTATCGTTGGTTACATGATCAAATACTTAGCACGTGGTTTAGGTAGGGTTGCGACATCATCGTTTTGATCCCCTACATCACAAGTTATACCAGATAGGGTTATGGTATCGTCCTGGACACCATTACACAGGCAACGATCCTCTATCTTAGTGAAATGTTTCTATCGAATGCCAGACCGGGTTGTGGTATCCCCCAGCGGACCATGGGAGTGATCCCCTATCTGTGAGATCTTTGTATAACTGTGTGGGTTCTGGTATCCCCTAGCATACCCAAGAAGTGATCCCCTATCTGAGGAGTTTGGTTTTTACGTTGTTTTAGCATGGTAACCTCACCGACGGTACCCGACGAGCGTGATATCTCATGTGAGCGTCTGAGAGGTTTGTGAGAAACTCGGTGGAGTGTATCTCTCAGAGGACTATCATCTTAGATGACAGTGATCATGGAGTGTGCACTCCAGGTTGTGGAAAGTTGCTGGTGATGAGGTTGGTACCTCATGTGGCTTGATGTGTGAGCCGAGTATATCTGGATTGTTCAAGGTGTATGTATGGGAATACACCTGAGGTGAGCTGACTGGTTAAGTTTAGATGAGGATAGTCACGAGATGGAGTTTCTCCCCCATCTGGGTTCCCCATGGCTGGGATGAGCGGACTGTTGCCTTTCAGTTTCTCTCTTTTGTTTTGGGGTTTTGGGGTGCCTAATGAGTAGGTTTACACTCTCCCCTGCACGGGCTTTTCCCACACATGTTTGTGTCTTGTGCAGAGCACAAGCCTTTTGAGGTTTTCCCAGGAGGACCCGAAGCAGGTGGAATTGAGTGAGAGAGACTGACCGGGGTGTTTACCAGTGCGGTGTCGAGGGAGCATTCTAACGGGTGTTTGTGGCAGCGTTCCCCTTCTTCAGAGAAATTTGGACGCTTTTGCAGTTTTCTTTTGGTGGGCCCTATTTTTCCCTTTTGTACATATGGTGTACTCTAGGTTGGGATAGTTGTATGCATGCATTTTTCTTTTCATCTTTATATATATATGCAATATTTCATAGAGGTGTATATGGGTGTGTGTGTACAGGTACCTTATGCTAATGCCTCCCATGTGTGTGAAGCCTACTCGGCGCTAGACGCCAGCCCATGGCCTACTTGAGCTGAGCTTGGGGAGTCGCGGCTCCAGCCCTGTTGGGTCAGGCCATGACATGGATTACATATATTGAAGCCTATAAATTCATAATTTAAGGAAATGAATGTAATTTATAAGTATTCTATTTTTTTCTTTGGTTTTCCCTTTATGTGTTACCCATAACATTCCTTTTATTTCAGTCAATGGACAGTAATAGGAGGACTTATGATAAAAACCAATGCGAAGATCCATGTGACGACTGTTCTAATGAGATTACCAATCCGATGGGAGGGGGAATCATGAAATATTTCACAATACTATCTCATTTAACTCATGTTTTGAATAAAAAAATGGATTAAGAGAACATTCAAAACCCCCCAAGAAATAACAACTCGCAATCAAGTTATTCATTATACAATGGCCTCCTACATTTTATGGATCATCTAATCCCTCAATTGGAAAACAATGTATCAACTCCATTGAAAGGATCTTCTCTATACATAAATTTTTGGAACAAAAGATGGTTCTTATGGCTGTTTTTTTATGGGGGGTGAATCTGTTTAATGGTGCAAATTGATCGAAAATACAATGCCTGAGGAGAATATTGAGCTGTTGGAATGGTAGAATTTTTCGAAAATGTTTTTCGATAAATATTTTCCTCACACCCTGTGATATAAGATGGAAGTGGACTTCCATTCCAACATGAAAAAAGATCATGAATCCATCAATGTGTATGAGGAGAAAATTACAAGGATTTCATGATACGACTCTGTCATTATCATTAACCCCAAATGCACGTTTGACCGCTTCTTCATTGTGTTACAACCTAGCCTATGGAAAGACTTAGTGATCCGTGACTTCGAGAGATGTGAAAAAATTGTCCGATGTGCCCAAAATGTTGAGATAGTGATCAGTGAATCTCATGGGTACCATAGGGATAATAAGAATAAGGTGGACAGTAATTCTAGTGATCCGATGGATAAGTCCAATGGTTCTATGAAATTCTAGTGCCCCACTTTCATAAAGGTGTGGAAAGAAGAACCCTGAAAATTTCACAAAGGGGACGAGGAAATGCCTTAGGTGTGGAAGAGAAGGGAACCAAGATTTTAACTGTCGACAAGAAAAACCCATAGCTGGGATAGATTATAGAAACACTCCATTCGACCCTCAACGTGTTGTTCATAACTTCAACTGCAATGAAACAGTGCACATTGAAAACCAGTGCCTTAAGCCAAGGGTTTTAAAAGGAAACCAAAAACCGCCATCACATCAAGGGTTATCTTTTTCTATCACTACCACCGAAGTTAACCCTGGCAATGAAGTGGGGATAGGCGCACTATTTATTAATTCATGAATAGAGAACATACTTTTTGATTCTGGTTCTTCCATTATTTTATAACCTAAATGTTTAATAGAAAAATCCCAACACCACCACAAATCATGGAAGTAACGATTTCTATGAGAACAATAAATGGGGAAGTCATTTCATCCAATGAATATAACTCCTCCCCTATCAAATCATGTGTATTGAAAATCTTGGAAAACCTCATCATATTTCTTTTAGTGTAATTTTATGCAATTCTTGGCATGGATTGAATTTCTATATTTTAATCCAACATAAATTTTCGTGAGAGGGAAATAACTCTCCATATGGCGAATCAACCCCCAAATCTATACATGTGCAAGGATGATGATGAATCATCTTTATCACCATAATCTCAATAATGGATATTAATCCCTTATGAGCACACATATATGGATAAGATAATTGAGTCTAAGGAAGAAACCCTCCTTGATGACATGCCTATTGTGAGGTAATTCACTAAAGTGTTTTCTGAGGAATTGTTTGGTCTTCATCCTAGAAGAGATGTTTAATTATCAATTGATATTATACCTAGGGCATTGTCAATACCCAAGACTTAGTATAAAATGAATGTTGTGGAGCTTGAGGAGCTGAAGAAACAACTACAGGAGAATATGGATAAATGGTTTATATGCCTAAGTGCTTCCCTATGGGGTGCACTAGTTTTCTTCGTGAAGAAGAAGGATGGATCAATGCAAATTTTCATTGATTATCATGAGCTCAAAAAAATCATGACAAAGAACAAGTGTCCTCTTCCACAAATTGATGACTTGATAGATCAGATAAATTGGTCACAATACTTCTCCAATGTGGATTTTTCCAAGGGATATTACCATGTAAGGGTGAAGAAGGGGGATATCCCCAAGACTGCTTCTCGTACAAGATTCAGGCACTATGAATTCATAGTAATTCCTTTCAGACTCACTAATTCTCCAGAAATATTCACGGTCTGGAGGAATATAGTCTCTAGAGATTACCTCAAATAACTTTTAGAAGTATTTATAGATGATATTATAATATAATACAAAATGAAAAAGGAGAATGAGGTGCATCTAAGCACTGTACTAGATACCCGGTGAAAGAAGAAGCACTATACAAAGTACAACAAGTGTGAGTTATTGTTGAAGGAGGTATCATTAATGGGTCATATCCTCACAAGAAATAGGATATATATGGATCCCTCCAAGACAACTGCAATTGAGGGACGGCTAAGGCCAATAATAGTAATGGATATCCATAGCTTCCTGGGATTAGATGTATATTATTTCCAATTTGTTAGAAATTACACACGATTTTCCAACACTCTTTACAAGCTAACTTAGAAGGGAGTAATGTTTTCTTGGAGTGATCAATGCAAAGATAGATTCATGGAGTTGAAAAAGAGGCTTATCACTACACACATTCTCACACTACCCTCAAGTGGGAGAACATTTTGTGGTATTCAGTGATGCTTCGAAAAAAGGGCATGGGCTGTGTGTTGATGCAAAATGACAATGTCATTGCCTATGCATCATGGAAATTGAATGTTCATTAGAAAAAGTATCAAACACATGATATGGATATGGATACAGTAATATTCTCTTTAAAAATTTAGTGACATTTTATCTTTGGAGATAAGTGTGAAATATATATGGATTAGAAAATCCTTAAGTATGTATTCATGAAAAAAGAATTGACCATGCACCAATGAAGATAGTTCTAGTATATCAAAGAATTTGATTTCTGAATCCATTACCACCCTCGGAAAGCGATCAAGGTGGAGGATGCTCTAAGTAGAAAGGACCTAGAGATTCTATCCTTGATGATAATTGAAAAGGATACAATATTCATAAATTTGTTGAAGATGGACATAGGAATCATAAAGAAGGGAACATCATAAATCCTTTCACAAATTAATTCTTAACCGCCTCTTTTTTAAAGGTTAAAGGATGCTCAAAAAGATGATGTGAGAATTTAAAATAATGCAGAAACTATTAGAAAAGGGTAATCCATGGTGTTCAATGTTAATGAAGAATGAATTGTGTTATTTGGGACAATTCTATGTGTTCCATCAAATCCGGAGTTAAAGAATGATGTTTTGGATGATGCGCATAGTTATAATTTTTCCATTCACCCAAGAAACACAATGATGTATCCAGATCATTGAGAGAATTATTGGTTGAATAACATAAAGAAGGATATCATTGAGTATATAGAAAAGTACCTATTATGTCAGCATGTGAAGGGTGAGAGGACGAAATCTAAGGGGATGATGCAACCATTACAAATACCATCATGGAAATGGGAGAGCATCACCATCGACTTTGTCACTCGACGTCTGAAGATGTCCAAAGGAAACAATTCCATTGAGGTTTGAGTGGATCATCTTACAAAGACTACACACTTCATTGCAATTTAAGAGGATTTTTCATCAAATAAACTGACACGGATATATATTACATAAGTGGAAAGACAGAATAGAGTACCACTATCTATTGTATCCAATCGAGATCCAAGATTCATATCTATGTTCTTGAAGAGTCTTAAACATGCTATGAATAATGGGATGAACATCAGTATGTCTTATCCTCCTCAAACTGATGGCCAATCAGAGCAGACTATCCATACAGTGGAGGTCATGTTGAGAGCATTCTGAATGCAATTCAAAGGAGGATGGGATCAACATATACTTCTGGTTGTGTTCTTGTACAATAACAATTTCTACTCTAGCATCCAAATGGCTCATTATGAATCTCTTTATGGGAAGAGTTGTAGAACACCATCACTTTGGGATGAAGTTGGGGAGAGAAAAATCCTAGGTGAAGAAATTTTTGAATAAATGGTGGTGAAGGTTAGGACCATCCAACAATACAATAAAGAAGCTTAGATTCGACAAAGAGTTATGCTGATCATCGTCGAAAAGACTATGAGTTTGATGTCAGAGACATGGTATTCCTCCGAATATCACCATGGACGAGAGTTATGAGATTTGATAAGAATTGAAATTTTGGTTGAAGGTACATCATCCCTTTTAAGACCCTTGATCTCCTTGGGGTAGTGGAATATTGACTATAACTCCCACTAAACCTATTCCAAGTATAAGATGTATTCTATGTATCACTCTTGAGGAAGAATATACCAGACCCATCGCTTATACTGAATCCAGATGTGGTACCATTGTAGAATGACCTCTCCTATGAAGATAAGATGATGGAGATATTATATTTTAGGGAAAAAGTTATATGAAATAAGAAAATGTCCATCCTCAAGGTGTTATGGAACAACCACAAGTTTGAAGTAGCAACGTGGGAATGAGATGATGTAATGCAGTAGAGTTACCGTCATCTATTTTAGTATGGTAAATGAATATTTAGAAAGTAAAAATTCTAAAAGTGGGAATAATGTAACAACCCAAAAATTTAATGATGAAATTTCCTATTGATCTAATTAAATGTATTATTCTATAAAATAGTAATATAACATATGCAATCCATTGGTTTTAGGATTTTGGATTTCGAAATGTAGTTAATAAGTGCTATTATTTCTAATTCATCTAATGGATCGTGACCACATGATTAGTATAAATATAGGTCTTTATCAAATACAATTTACTCAGACAAAGGAAGTGATGACCTCATCCAGTATAATTGCTCCATATGGAGCCCATTTTTCAGAGCTTCGAAAGGAGGCAACATCACTTAGCCTCTATCTTAACTAAGCCAAATCCTTGCTTCAACATGTTAATCTTAAACAAAACTGCCTATAGGAGAAGTGGATGTTGATAGAGATTACCACCCGAGCGATGTTATCTAAGCCACCCCAAGAGTCTGTCACCATCGTACACCTTACCCTTAGGTCATATGCCATAGTGATAAGGGGTTATGTAACATGACCCAAGCATTATGATTATATGACTTATTTTTTTATAGAATAAATAATATACATTCATTTTATAATTGTTACATTGTAAATAATCTTTAATTCAAAAATAGATTTTAGTTAATATTCAATTACAAAATCTATTTTGATTAATTAATGGATTTTTGAATGAAATAATTTTTTATTAATATATTATTAATAAATTAATTTTTATTAAATATGTATGTTCTTATAATTTTTAAGAATTCAATTGAAATTTTTATTATAGTTTTAATGTTGTTTTTGACGAAACCCATTAATTTATTATAATTGTTAGTTTTTATTTTAAAAGTAATAATTTCCATATTTGAAAAATTATTTATATTAAATGAATATTATTTTTGGAATTAAGATGTAGAAATTATCCGATCATGATTTTTTCATAATTTTATGAGTCAATTGAATATTTGGGTAAAAAAGTAAATACCATATTGATATATAATGTTTTTTATGACATCATAATGATCCAATAATGATGTAATAAAATATGAAAAATGTAATGTTCCTCCAATATATGTTTTAAATTTAAAATAATGTGATCTAATATTTTTTTTGATTGATTTTATGGCGCCTTAGTGGACCCTCCATGAATTATAAAACATTTTAGCTTTTTAAAATGATTTCTTTGAGAGTGTCACTCACCTGCACATAAGAAAGTTTTATATTTTAATAATTTTTGTCATTGGGTATATAAAACATTTTTCCCACTCCCCTTTTTAAGAAACCATGGGAAACAACCATGGGTTGGTAAGTGGTATTTGTTAGTTTAATGTGTTGTGGATAAAACCTAAATAATATAAAATTCCCTCTCCTTTCCTATATAAATACACTCAATCTCTAATTACTCTTCTTTAAAAACCTTTTGAGCTTGAACAACCCCATACCTATACTATCAATAATCCTTCAATGTCACCCCAATCTCCCATGAATCCCCTCTCAATAGACAACCAAGCCTTCGAGATCACACTTCCAAGTAAGGGATTTCATCCTTTCTCATTTTTGTCCAAATTTCATTATATTTTTATACCCTTTTTCATCAATTAAAAATGCTGGGGTATGATTTATCACCTCTATAATACTTCCATCCCTATGATTTAATTATGAGAGTCCTCTTTCTCTCTCATTAATGCATCCCATGTACCAGTGCTACCGTGCTGAAATTCCGTAAAAAATTCATATCTTCTCAAATACATTAAAGAAATAATTTTATATTATGAATCTAAATTATATTACATAAGTTGGGACATATATATATATATATGACCCATTACTCTCAATTTAATGTACATATTATGAGATAAACTTTCTCTCTCATCAACCATTTTTATGTACTATTATGTCACACCTTTATGCTGCCAAAATTGCACCGTCATTTTCCAAGCCAAAGTCATTGTGTAGTTAATACCATGCCCATTTCTCTAAAAAGGGTATTAAACATTATTAACATTTACTAACTGATTATAGAGTTTCATGTATGAATTCCACATTCCTTATTCGTGGAATAAATGAGTGGTTTTAATGAATCTCGTTTATATGATCCATGGGGAACACTTATGCATGAAATGAAATGATTAAGAAGGGTGAACTCTGATAGCACTCCAATGACTTTGGTAATGATTAGTATCATGAAACCTCAGGTGTAATGAGGTTTTATTCATTATAATTAAAGTTAAATGAGTATTTACTCATCCTCCTTGTTCAATGAGCCTTGGCTCATGCTCATATCTTATTAAATATTGATGCCACATTTCCATGTAACGATAATCATGCTATGTCATGAATTTATATTCATGTTTCAATTATTCTCCATTAATATGACTATTTCCTAACATGTACTATATTCTTCTTGTTATGCCTTGTTTACTACAATACTGAGCTTTACATCTCACCCTTTTCTTATGCATGTCCTTGTGTTATCCCATGCAATGCTAAGTACGAAGGAATTTCATGGTAATGTAAAAGAAGTTTTCAATGAAGATGTAATGTTTTATGTTCTATGTTGTTATGTAATGTTCCTAAACCCCAAAGAAACTAGGTATATCAACCTTCTATATTGTATCAAGTGATGATTTTATGTAATAAATCATGTTTGAGTGTCAAAAAAATAGCAGGGTTGTTATACCATTGTCCATAAACCAAATGGGAATACAAAAATATCTCCCCAATAGTACTTATTGTGTTGTTATTTTTATTCCACATATAATGTATTTTATGTCCCAAAATAGGTATAAAAATAGTAATGTAATACCATGGGGATGCTTATTTTAAAAAATAAACATTATAATTTATGATTTTAACACTTATCCGCTATATTTAATGAGTGATAATATTTTTATTCAACATATTTATGAGTATAATGATTGGATTTAGAATATTGGATCAATTATGAGTCATTAGAGGTATTGTTTTAAGGAAATAGACTATAATGATTGAACAATTCTAGTGTTGGATAATTTTTTCTACATTAAAACGTTTTTCATGCTACGGTATAATATAAAAGTGATACATAGGGCCAAAATATTGATTGAAAACACATTTTATAGTGTCACATAATAAATTGATAGTAGACATATGAACACATCATCCGATGGATGGGAATTATGTAATTATCACTCTTTTACCAACATTATTTGTTGTAACTCTGAATATTTATTATAAATATATTGGTATAATTTTCAGAAATTGTATCTGATATTTCCCATCATTTTATTTGTCCAAGACATGAAATAGGGTACATGAGAGGGTCCTATTTTGGGATATTCACTATCATATTCACATTTGATGACCAATGCAATAACTTTTCCATATGGTGGCTCTCCCTTAGTGAGTATACAAATATCGAATTTGTTAATGAATTATTTATTATTTATTTATCATTCATGGAAATTTGATGAATTTTGTTGCTACAATTTTATATTTGGAGAGTGATTCTAACTTCACATAAGGATTCATGGAAATAAAGTATTTTTACAGTTGATGGAGGATGTCTTTAACATGTCAAAACTATTATATAATGATGCCTTCTATTAAATGATTATGTGTCCATGTGTGGACCTATGATAACTCTATTGTATGATTTTTTTTGTGTGTGGCCATATCACAACTATAATATAAAAACATCTTATTTTGTGGGATCATGTGTATTCCATTAATAATTATTGTTTTTGTATTATAAGGTGTTATTTAAAACTAGATATATAATCTAAATATCATTTATATTTGTGTAGTCCTATGATAACTCTACTATGGGAGTATATTAATATGTGGATGCATGTGTAGAATTATGAGAAATATTCATTTGGATATTTTGATGTTACAAAAAATATAATTTCATTAAAAGGTATATATATATATTGATTAAATGGTTGATTCATTATATGATAGGTAATTTTTTTTTAAATTTTATTTTGGAAATACAATACGAGATGGTTGGTTCATGGGATTAAGGGAGTAGACTCGTTCAAAATAAATTGTGGTTGTCCATCAATGAGATGATTATTTTTGGGAAAGGATACTGTGGAATTATTTATATTAAGAAACTATTGTAGATGATATATAATATTGAATGGTTCCAATGTACAAGGGAATAAGGATCATATAATAATTTTTATTTTATAATGACATATCTTATTCATTTTTATTTATGATTTTGTTGTATATCATTACATACATTAATATATACGTGTGTTGAACTTATGTTATGTGTTCATTGGTGGTTTACTACTAGGTATGTAAAAAACCATCAGAGGAATCTTAGTTCATGTGAAATATTTATTATTAGGGATATAGTAAAGGGAAAGGGAATAAAGATGAATAGTTGATCATGGGGAACTAGGATGTGTGAGGTGATATGAAGTCTTACTCTAAGATCATTGTTATCATTACATGTTTATTTCGCATATCATTTTAATTTGATATGTTGATCCACCACATCTATGTATTATGATGAATATAAATATAACTCTTAAGTTCCATCTTTTTATATAATGACTTTTGTTTTCTATGGACTTTTACATTATTATTGATAATATTATTTTATGCAGTTATTTTTTTATTTTCATCCATTGTATAGTTTATTATTTTTACCTACAATATAGGGTCTGGTCTCCCAAAAAAATCCCACAAGAACCTCCCTTCCAGTTAATAACCAATGATGTACATTGAAGCACATGTGAGGTTTTGATAACCTGTAGACCAAACATAGTGATTCAGGTCATCATTTTATAACTAACACTGCATGAGAAGAATTTATACCTACCGAGTACCCCACAAGTCCCACACAATTTGTAACATATCACATACCCTATGATATTTTTTCTAGACATGGCATTTTTCGAGGTATTACACACCTAGGATATCACATGGGATTTATATTTCATGTTCCATCATTGTATATGATGTGTAATGTTATAGTCTTTGTGGATTTTGTTATCTTCTAACTCAAGGTGAGAAATTTATTTAAACAGTAGTTCATCCATATTATTTTCCATCATGAATGTGATGGTTCACATATCAACAATATTTTAGACAAAACACAAGGGTGTATAGTATATATGACACATTTTACCCAATAAGGCATGTGATTGGAATGGGACATCGAATTCATGTCATTTTGACATTATTACTCCACTTATAGAGTGTTTATTCAATTGAATATCCCATCTATGGCATAGATATGGTTGTTACTCCCACACACATACTATGTTAATTATTTCACAATCTTATAATTTGGACCTCCACTATCTAGTAGCTCTGGAGAGGTGTAGGTCCCCTATTGGGTTCGATACTACCTTGATTGATACTTATCCTATAGTGAGGATTAGGCCCCACAATATGATTTTAAGAGGTTATGTGGATTTTTAGTTTGTATTTTTGATTCAATAAGATAAAATTTAATTATTTTATTATTGGTTTATGTATAGTAAGAATCTGTTATATGTATGATGTACTCACATCTAATTTATATCTAGGTTTCGTTGAGTTGATATCACAATATTTTTTAGTGGTTGAGATTAATTATTTTTTATTATAACATTATGGTTTTGGCGGAACAAAACCATGTATTTTGATACTAACTCTAACATGGAATTTTCACACATATGTTTGATGTCATATTAATATTATTTCCTTTTTGTAGAAATCATAAAAAAAACCAGTTAGCATAGATTTGCAGCATCCAATGGAGGTTATACTAGGAAGTAATTATATCAGGAGATGTATGATAAAGGTACATCATAATTACTATTTATTATGTTATTTTATTTCAATTTTTTATTGATATGAGTGTGTATTCCACCTATTTAATTTATGATGTTGCAATGGTTATTTTTATGTGCAATCTAGAGTTTGTTTAATATATTATATATGTTTCCAAAAAAATATTTAACAAAACTTCATTAATAATTTGTCTAATGTGGAAATAAGCTATTTAATATTGAATTAGGATATGTCCCCCAGAGAGATTCATATGAATACTTTGTTTTTTTTTCACATCCAATACTATATTGGATGAGGATTTGGTAAAAACAAATACTCACTTTATTGCTATATATGAGGGTCTTGGACAGTAAGTTCTTGACATTCCACAATATTATAATCATTAGAGGTAAACCCAATACTTTATTTACTGAAATTAATTAATTTATCTCTTTTTAGAAATAAATTATAAGATTAACTCAATTGAATCATTGTAGATTTTTTCTAAATCGTTTATTTTTCCTCCCCTCTATTCTAATGAAAATTAATTTTTATTGGTCTCTATAAGCATATTTTTTAGTAAGAAGAAATTATGTGTTGGTTTTTACCATTATATTTCATTGTTAACAAATATAATTGGTTGTTGAATTGGTTATATAGATTACATAGTTTATTCTTGTTGGTCAAGAATATATTATTTGGGTGTTGTCTATATGTTTATTAGAGTTAAATATTTCTATATTTATGAAGAATTTTAATTATTACTATCATTGGTAATTGAATATAGGATAGAACCATAAAATACATATATATCACCATTTTTATCATGAATCATCATTATATGTCTCATGAAACCATATTCCATAACCAATAACATTTGTGTCTTAAATAATTAGAAATATGTTCTTATTATTTTAGAATTATTCTTTAACTTTTAATATGAAACCCTTCATTCATTGTAACCATTAAAATAAGGGTCATATAATAATCCCCTTCATCACTAATGGTATAAAAAAATGAATTGGGTGACAACATAAAACTACAAGTTGTAAACATGAGTGACAATATCAAAAGACCATAAGTGAGAATACAATAATAAATTGGTATGATAACATAATCATAATGAAGGAAAATTTACTTATAAAATCATAAACAATAAATCATTTTAATAAATATCGATTCAAGATAAAAGACATAAATAATAACATAAGATTAGATATATAATAGTCTAGAAAGATGAGTCAATAATCATGATTACTGAAAATATAACATAATAATGTTTCATAACCTATAGTTTTGGAATAAGAATTTGGAATTTAAATAAGATTATATATCCATTTCATATATCAAATATAACTAGTAAGACCATTATAATATAGTGTAAAATGTTTTATAATAGATATTTTTGACTTATATTTCTATATACAAATTAGATAAAGTCACATAGGGCTATGGTTTCTCATCTTATTCTAATGAAAGTCGTAGATATAGTACCTTAGGGATTTAGAATCACATCATGTCCCCAAAAAATAGTGGATAGTGTTCCTAATATATTTTTTTCACTCCCCAATCATATAGATATTTTGTAAGAGTCCCTTATGGATTTGATTTCAATCCCCACTATTATAATTATAGTTTTAAGAGTTCATTAATGGCTTGGGTTCAATATCATTAACTATGAACAAAATAGAAATGTCAATTATAGATGATGATCGCTACTCATGCTAATAAACATAGTTGAAAGATTCCCTTAGTTATTTGGGTTAACTCCACATTCCAATAATTATGGTAAAAAATTTCCCTTATGTGTGTTTGGAAGACTCCATATTCTTACAAACGTAAGTAAGAGTGTCTCGTAGGGGTTAGGGATCAATCATTATTCCTATAAATATAGTAGAATGAGTTTCATTGGGTTTATGGACCAAAATTCATTACCTATCATCTGATGATATTTGAATCATTAAAAATATTAGTTTTAGGGTTATATAATTCTTGAAATGGAAATTATATAATGAAGCATCATACATATTTGTCACACAAGTACAAAAATGCAATCATAATTACATGAAATCGTATTTCATTCTTTGAGAATGAAATGTGTTTGAGATATATCATGTTAACAGATATGAATGAATCATATGAAGAAATTTTTTTGGTACCAATGAATCTATCCCATATGAAATATAATAAAAAATAATTTAAATTAACATTGATGAAAATAACATATATTTTCAAAATTGTAATTTTTTTTAAAAATTATGAGGATTTATCTATAACATTTTGATATCATTTTTTTAAAAAAGTATAAGGAGTTAATTTATAAAAATAGTGAAAATTTAAATAAAAATTAAAATAGAGAAATTTAAAATAGAGAAATTAATGAATCATTCAAAAAACTAAAGAAAACTTGAGAGAACATGAAAATTAAATCATATCATATATATATTATTATTCAGGGGATCTAAAATAAAAACTAATTTTTTTACATTACACATAAGTGGATGTATTGAAAAAAACATTACTAATAGGTTTATGATGATTTAGTTTATTTAAAAACACCCATAATGTGTTATTTAGCATCAATTTTAATTACAACGTCTACTATATAGATCCAAAAAACCACATCCAATGTCATAGAATGCCACCCCCAACCCATAGTGCAATTCCCCTTGACTACCTAACCCTCATCATCACATTAGTAGAATGACTATCACATTGTCACATGACCAATGAATGTGCCTCACCATATAAACTACCACCTTATTTCCCTTAATTATGACCTTTCAACACCCTCCTCACCTAATAGAACTCCATTTTTCACCCTTTATTGAAATTTTCCTTCACACTCTATCCGCCACTACCAAAACAATCCCCACTTATGTAGTTCTTGATCTCAATCCCACACTCAATACCCCACCATGTCATCTTGATTGAACATGAACAAATGACCCCCGCCCCTAAAAAGTGTTCCCTAATATCATATAAAACACCATTACATAGTGGATCCTATGCCTAGAATTTTTATGATGGATCTTCCATCATCAAGGTTTATTATCTATTAATTTTCTTATTGTTCATGTTATTGAAAGATTATAGTTGGGGTTTTGTGTTATGTTTTATGGAGTATTTTTATGGTATTGATAGGGGTGATATGTTAAATTTCATTTCATGTTTCATTTAATGGATTTAAAATAGATATTTTTCTATTAGGCTACATTTGTAATTAATATTATTTTGTTTCATCATATAAATTTTTATAATTAAAATAATATTTATATGTATTTTCATTGAGGAACTTGAAATGGTTGGATGAATCATATATATTTTCTAGATTCTAGTTATGTCTTTTATATTTCATTTCAATTATCATATAAATATGACTATTTTTTCATTTATGATGGGATGAAATGTGATTATATTTTGTAATATAATGAAATGAAAAAATTGTAATAATGTGATAAAATCTTGAATTTTTTATTTACATTGTAACGAATTATTTGTATTCAAATTTATATTCATCATATCAATATTATTTTACTTACTAATATGAGAATAATATATTTTTTAATTATATTGGATGTAATACTATAGTGGTATTTTTATTTTTAGTAATTTTTTGATGATATGTATTTTATATAGGTACAATTATGTGGGAATCATGGTAAAATGTGGTTGTTATCATTGATGACGTGGATTGATATATTTTTTGGATACATTTTTTTTGAAACGAAGTTGTCCTAATAAAAGTATGAATGTTCATTTCGGGTATTTATGTAATTAAATAATTTATTATTAATAATTTGAATCAGAATGGTTTTTTTGTATGTAATATATCAATAAGTGAAATATTTTATCAATGTGGAAAATTAATGAAAACATAAATTATGTGAAGTGTTAAGGGTATCAAAATGTGTCACTAATACATTCCTCTATTATATATTTACAGAAAAAACTCTAAATTTTTTAATTTGAATTTAAATATTAGTTTTTATTTTCAATATCCATCAATATATTAGTAAAAAATTGTTTCTTACTGTCAAAATTATTTTTCAGAAATTTATTATTCTATTTCATAATATTTTTCCAAATTACTTTTTTTTTATTTTGGAAATTAATTAAATAAAGATAAATTTTGGATTACATTACATATAAAAAATCATCATATATTGATTCTATAAATATGTTATTTCATTTTGTAGTTTCAAAATGATTCATGAATGTTCTAATATAATATAAATTTTACAAAAATAAATTCAATTTTGTTTAGAATTGAATTATAGAAGACATGATACGAAAAATATATTATACTCAATATGATGTCTATATTATTCATTATGAATCAAATTAAATAAAAAAGTATGGGTTGTTATGTCGAATTTAAGAATGAATATCTTAATGCAGTGATGGTGGGAAAGAATCAATTTATGATAAATATGTCTTTTAGTAATGAAAAAAAACACCATTTAGAACATAATTCATTTGTTGATCCAAAGTTAGATGTTCAAAATATGATTGATTATTTTCGATATATAAGAAAATGTAATCATGATTATAACATATCATTAAATCATAATTTAAATGTTAATAAAATAGAAAATATAATTCATGAAAAAAATTCATTTTCAAAAATTGTTAAGGATGGAAAAAATAATTATATTATAGAAATGTTAAATATGAAAAATTATCATTTAGGATATTGTTACTCACTCTCATGCTCTCATATGGAATTTTAATCCAATATAGTTTCACAGTAATGAAATTTTTGTATGATTAATTTTCTGAAGCTTCGATCCCTATATATTTTTATTACATGATGAAGATTATTAACAATAAAGGACTTTGTTATATGATGAAACATGCATGAACCAATGATTTATGTGTTTTTTAGAGAGAATATTTGATTATATAATATATTAATTGAAAATTTAAATCAATATAGATTTATAAAAACATATATTTTAGATTTAGTACTACCACATAGAACCAAAAAAACTACTATGATTGTCATACAATACATTACAACAAGTCTGTAAAAAATGACTATTCATCTCATAAAAATTCATTGATCATGTGATGTGTAATTCTATATTTAACAAGCATGATGAGTTCGTTTGACAACCATGATAATTAAAATCAGAGAAAATCATTGATTATTTATATCCAAATTGATATTCTTATTCCAAAAAACAATTATTAGGATTAATAATTAGATGATTAAAGCCTAATGGGTCATTTAGTACCAATTATAACATATATCTAATTTTTTGATCATTTATCATCTACCTCTATTTTTGTGTTTTTAGAAAATATCATTCATCTTGTCGATAACAATTTTATGAATGAAAATAAATGGAAATGACATTGATGCATAAATTTAGACTAATTATTTTTGAAATATAGTTTTTAGGTAATTACAGTGTAGAAACATATCATTATTTCTATATAGAAATGATAAAAACTCATACACCCCTAATCTATATAATTCGCTAAAATGACTATGTGAGTTTTAATTTACATATCATGGGATTACAATACTTTATTTTATTAAAAAAGTGTTTTCCCCATATGGATTTGATTTATTTCATTTCATCAATGTATAATTTTTACAATGTAATAATTTATGGGGTTTTATTTTTTCATTATACTATTTGATTTCATATTCTTTTGACCCCTACTCAGCTTTTTGAGGTCATACCATTTTTTCAAATTCATTCATTGTGATTAATGATTAAGTAGAACATACATGAAATAATTTTTGTAGTGGTAATATTTTTCTAGAATATAATATGTGTTTCATATTAAAGGTTCTGTATTGTGGAAATAACATTTCTTAGTAGAAATTTCCCCATTGTATTCTTTTCCTTTGTTATGTTATGTAGATGAACTATTTTTATAAATCACGAAAACATAAAAAATATTCAGAATGTATAGAAGTGAATTCTGTATAAAAACTACAGAATATTTAATATATTTTGGACATGGCTTTATACGTCTAATTATACATTATTCTTCACATACAACAAAAAAAATAAAACAGAACTAATTAAACATAAGTAAAAAAAATAAAAAATTATTTGTACATAATATGAAATAATATATTTTTTATTGATATGAAAATTAATAATAAATAATTCTCAATGGGATACATCTATAAATAATATACATGACCTTGTAATATATTTTATTAAACAAATTATATCCTAATTTGAATCGTGAAAGGTAAATTTAGATTTTTAAAATTATCTATAAAGGACCTAATGTTTGTAAAATTATATATTGATATTTATATTTTTATATTAGTATTAATTTATTAATACAAAACTATTTCAATAATAAGAATATGTATATTAATTGGTAAAAAATAATTAATTTCTAAATATTGGAAAAACTCTTCAATCAATTTTCATTATTACTTCACAATTCTTGTATTTTATAATTATTAAAATTGTCACAACATGAAATTCCACTCGAAATTATATTAGTCAAAATTAAATTTTTTATAATCAAAGATGAAAATCTATTTTCTAATTTTTAATTGATAAAAATTTATGTAAGATGCTTCAAATTCTTATTTTTCATCGATCATGATTGATATTTAATTATAATATGATGTTATAAAAAAATAAATGAAATTTTCACATCCCCTATTCATTTTGAAATGTAAAAAATCATTTTATTACAGAAAATCATATTAATGATCATAAAATTAATATCATGACATAAAAAATTAAATTCATAATATATATGTTGAGATAATTTTCACTTTATATTCAATTATGTTATTTTAAGAATTTTTATTAGTGTTATGACACTTTTCTCATTTTCATTTCTTTAAAATTAATTTCCAAACCCTATATCAATTATTAAATAAATCATCCTGATGATTATCCCCAAAAGTAATATGGGTGGAATCCTAAAAAAGTTTTTTCCATTTAAACACATCTTCTTAAAATTTAGACAATGAGATCTATCTAGGATTCAATGACGAGACATTATACACCAATTTCTTCAATAATGTAGTCATTGAATTTGAAAATAAAATATAACATTTGTAAAATCCAAAACAATGTTTATGTTTCAACATGATGAATTAAGTTTTCTAAAAAAATAAATGTTCTCTAAAGTAAAAAATTAAATGTATCTCAATTAATGTCCAATGAGAATGATCTCTAGTTAAGAATATCATGTTTAACTTTGACTATAAGAAAGATTACTCAATGCATTAGGGTTCTATAGAGATCTCATCCATCATATTTGGTGTTTCAGGTTAAGAAGTTGTATAAGCCCTATTATGATAAAAAATTATCATAAATAATTCTAAAATAACATATCATTAATAAAATATTACTATAAATTTAGTTATTCATCATTAATCCCTTGATAAAATCATCTAATCCCATAAGAAATGTACTTTTAGATAAACATTTTGTTTTCCTTTTAGAAAAACATTCAAATAGAAACTAACTAGTCCTAGAGTAAATAATTAAAATGGTTTTTATTGAAAAAATTGATAACAAAGAAATTCATATAAATAAGGAATGACATTCATGGGGATGGGAAAAGGCTATCATGAAATATAAGTTAAAATATTTCCATCTATTTTTTCCATTTGGTTAAGATAAACAAAAAATTTTGTATAACATACCTAAAAACATTCCTTCTGATTTTTTTGATTATAATTCATAAGAGACATATAATGGCTTCTATAATTCATCTCTATCCATATAAATCCATCTATAAATTAATTTTAATAATTTTTATATGGAGTAAATGCTATACACAGTAAATTTTCTGTAATTCAAAATAACTTTTTAAGATAATGTATCACATACTTTAACTCCAAATCATCACATGTTTTTCTCATTATTACAAATAATAATAACTATATTATAATTATTTATATTATTAATAAAATATTTTTTATTATTGATTTTATATTTAAAATTAAAATGTTATATTCAATTACATAATCAACTGAATTCGAAAAAAACATTTTGATGACATTAATCTCATATGTCTAAAATCAATTCAATAGATTCAAAACGGTTAAAGGGATAAGGAATATAGAATTTATAGGGTCATAATAATGACTTCATTATTACTGGTATACATTAATTCTTCTTTGTAAAACATTATGACTCTTGTTTATAAAATTGTAATTATATTACAATAAAGAGATTGTATTTCATATATATGCAATAATAAGATTTAAAATTTTAAATGAACATAAAGAAAAAATTCTAACTAGAATTTAACGATTAATGAATTATTAGTATATAATAAATATCGTATTTATTCTATAAATATATGAATATATAAGAGAACTATGATGAGAAATAAAAAATAAAATACATCAGTTTGTGAGGTGGTAGTCTGCCTAAACGCATGAGCCACATTTTTATTCTTCATTATATTGATAAAAAAATATTTATAATATTTATTTAATGTTATTAGTTAAAATTTATGTCATATTATTAATTTTAATATATAAACTCCTCACCTATAGCAGTGAGTTTTTCCTAGGGTGTTGTATGAACTCATATGTGCCTCCCTGTATGTAAGATATCGAAGACATCTAGTGAGGTTCTCATGTTGAACCAAGGGGATACTATAACCTCCACCAAAGGTAACTATATAAATAAATAATTGAATTATTAAAAAATACAATTATATTATTCCAAAAATATTAGTATATCCCATGTAGTATTAAAATTCAATAACAAATAAAATACCCAAAATTAAACAATGATCAAAGGTACAGTTAAAGATATTCAATAAAAGCAGTTGCAGACATCACAGATGAACTATATATATAGATATTTAAATATTGATCCCCTCCACCTACTCAACCATCCATCACATGGTCCTATCCATTATACAAAATATAATTAATTAAACCTAAAATCTCATAAAATTTCCTGATTTGGGTGTGATTACAAGACTACATTGGGAACCACCAATGAACTATTTTACCGGTTCATAAACTATAATAATACATTTTATGAATATAAACAGATTATAGATGTGATCAACAATGAAACATAGAAGTTAAAAAAACATATTTTGGGATCTTTAGGATATATTCAAGATGCTTTAGTGCCATGCAAGAAGGAAATTCAGGACCACATGATAGAAGGAACCTCGATGAACATCATAACACGTTTAAAAATAAGGTTTTCTAAAAAAATAATGAGTCACTTGATATGGATTGTCCGACAAATGATTACCTAACATATAACAAATATATCTTATATAATTTCAGTACAGTTATCACCAATGACTCATCAAAAAAAGATATATCCATCACAAACTATGTAACATGAAAATGATATTTCAAATCACACACCAAGAAAATAGTATCATAATAACTACAATATATATGTAAGAAGAATAAGGATAGGTCAGGGAAATACACACACCCGCGTAATGTGATCTTGATTTACAAATAGTGTTTTTGTCGGGAAACACACACACATACAATCAATTATGAAAATAGATTATGTAATACATATACTAATGTGAAGGAACTGCAACCACAATGTAATTAAAAAAATCCATGATTCATCACATGAATTATGTTGATTCACTCATTAACTAAAACTTCTCATAAAATATTCCTAGAACATAATTAGACCATTTTATTACAGTGAACATGCCCTAGGAGAACATGTGCTTTCATGTGGGGATAATTATTTTTTGATTACTTTTTCGGTCTTATGGTCGAGTACTATTGAGGGGAAAACATGTGTATATGGGGAAAATAAGACGATTCTAGGGACTATTTTTTATAGTACCCCTTATTATCACAATCTATATGATTTTTTGATGAAAAAATAAATACATCATCTTCAAGTGGTGGCACTCTACACGCACACACAAAATAGATTTCATTTACCATTAGAGACATATATAAAAAATTGGTTAACTCACAAACATTATTCAATTTCATTATATATATTATATTTTAACTATGAAATTAAATTTTTTTAGAGGTTTTAATAATGTAAAATAAGAAATAGAAATAAAAACATTCAGTTAATAGATATACCAAATATTCAAAAAACCTAACAAAGTATAGACTAAAAAATTCATCAGATGGAAATGTGATAACTCCAAGACCAGATAGACCAACATAGAGATGACAGAAACTGATTTAGGTGGGTATTTTATAATCTATGAAGTTCATGATCGGTCAATATGTGAAGAACGTAGGTTTTTATTTATTAGTGAGGGAAATGACTCAATTGGGGTTTTTGAAATGATTATAATATATTAATTCCTTACCTAAGAAAAATATTTCTAAAATGACTAATAATCAAATATGAGATGAGACCAGGAATAAATTTTACCATAAAATTGTGTTTAAAAATAATTTTAGGTCCATTTAACCCTTAAAATATTAGTTTTAACACTTTTATCCTTTTTTGACTCTTACCTTAGTAATTGAATTTTTTATCAATGTTGTTATTCATAGTAAACAAAAACAAAAGTAGACTCCTTACCATATATTTAATTTATAATTCTAAAAATTGAATCCATCTTATGAAATTTAAATTCAATATGTGGTATTATATAATTGAAAAACAAACAACCAAATTTTTAAGAGAAATAGTTTTCTATAGAAATGGATTTTTATTTTTAAAAATGGTTTTATAATAAAATCAAATGTAATGATGATTACATATAAATTACTTTGTTTTTTTAATCAAAATTAATTAATTTCATTAAAGAACCAATGAAAATAGAAATGTAATTTTTTAAATAAATGAAATAAAATAATATTATTCTTAAAAATATGTATCTTCTATTATCCATTAAAAACATATTTTTTTAAAATTTTTGAATAATTATATCAATGATAATTTTTAATTAATTGTATAAAAATTTATATTCATTATTTCAAAATGAAAATATAAAATATGGAATATAATATTTTAAATATAACATTATTAAATATTTTTATGAAAATAATATTTGTAAAACTATTTCAATTTGGATTAAAAAATTACATTATTTTATTTCAATTAATATAGCTATTTAAAATAAAATTAGAAAATTACAAAAAGGATTGAAATTGATTTAATATTATCATTTTATGAGAAATTATATTTGTAACATCTTGGAATTTATGTGTAATTGTTTTTAATTATATGGAATTATTTCAAGACCGAAAAATTCTACGGCCCTTCATACCGAGTCCTGAAGAGCGCAAAATAGAGTTTTGAACTATTTTAATGTACTTTCAATAAACATGTGAGAAAGATTTTCTATGTTTTTACATGGCACTCGAATAAAAATTATAATGAAATCATTTAACTCGGAATGTTGGGATTCACCTAGAAATAACTTAACATCATCCGACAAGGGCCAAACGGAGAAGTTATGTTTTGGACTTTTCAAGAAAAATAATAAAATAATTTCGAGGAATTATTTCATTTCCTTCTCAAATTTGTGTGGTGTACGATGAAGCTACGGTACAACGATAAGGCGGTGAAAAGGTGCATTAATAGAGAATGAATAATTTCTTGTTTGAAACCGCAACACTATTTTTATACTGACTCATTAAATGTGGACCATTTAATTAGCATCATAAATTGACGCAAGAACGTTGCACTTTTTTTTCCTTTAATAATCCAATGCCTGGAGTATGAGAATTAAAATCATGGATGATTCTATGATGAAACGTTGGTTAATCTCCTATCCAACAAAGAATGATGATTTTCGGTGGATCTTTATCATCTTCAATGATCCTTGAAGAACGGAGGTAGAAAGGGATGACTTCGACACCTTGAACTCTTGAGGAAGAATGATTCAACATCAAACATCGATGAGGTAGGGGTTGTTTTATTTTGATGTTTTTCCATTCTTTTCATAAAATGACGAAAACAGATCGACCCTTGAACATGTTGATCCATGATTCATGAATTATGCAGGGGGTGATATTTTCTTGGGGAATTATTTATTTGATGTTCGATGTGGCATTAATCTATTAAACTCAATCCCAAAAACATTCCATTCATTTAAATAGCTAATGCGGAGGGCCCCAGACAACACGAACAAGGCCTGAGCACCTTTTCTCATGCATTGTAGGTGTATGCATTCTCGAAGTGGAAAAAATCAATTTCGGTGTCTGAGTAGGGATGGGGACGACAAGAGAGGAACGTAGGCACTGATGGATCAGGAAACGAACCACTTGAGCTACTATGGTGGCCCTTAAAAGGTGATGTTGGTGCGTCCCTGCTACCGGGTGCGGCAACACCGGCCGATGCTTTGGAAACAGCAGAGGCAGCCGACCCACGCTATTTGTGGCCAATCGGCCACGACATTGGGAATTGCGGAACTAGGCGGGCACCACATGGAGGAGGGTGGCTTGGTTCTGGGCCACCCGGGTGCTAGTGATCCTCAGTTTGTCTACCGCGGTGGGAGAGGCCCCACGTCTACGGGGCTAGATAAGTGGGTGGGACATAGTGCGGCTATCGCGTCCTAGTCGGGCGGCAAAACACATTTTCCTAATGCGGTCGGGCCTTGGGCCGCACCCAAGCCAGCGGGCTGCGCCCCAGCCTGCGGGCCAGAGCCATAACCGAGTGGGCCGGACCCGCACCCAGCAGGATGGACCCCTGCTGGTAGAACGGACCCGCAGCCAGTGGGATGGACCCATACCTTTCGGGGCGTGCCAGACTAGATCGGATCGCCGGGTAACCCGGTAGGCCAGACACTTAGCCAAACCAGGACAAGTCTATTCAAGCACATTGGTCCTGACCCATTAGCCATACTGGACCAGACTGAACTAGAACCGAACTGGATCAGGTCAAGTTGGTCGATAATAAACCAGGGTATGTGGGACCCCTGGGCTGGGTTGGTCGGGTCGGTCCGACCAAGTCGAGCCAGGCCTATCACAACCAGTCCACTCATTACTAAAATGCTTGTATCATGAAAATCGTGTGTCTGATTGACAAGTTATTTGTGGAGTCTGGACCATCTCGATGAGGCAGATCTTTTGGAAGGATCTATAGTGACTTTCGTAGAAGTTGACATTCGACAAAGGGATAGAATAGTGGTTCTATTAGGAATTCTATGTACAGAACCCTATGGTTGAATAAGACCTAAGGAATACAAACATTCAACTCTAGATGTCTCGACCATGTCCCAGTGGCAAGCACTTCAATGTGAGGTTGTAGGCCCATGGTGGGAATCACTTCTCTATGACTTTGTAGGCCCATTGTACACAATGAGGAGGAGGACCATAGTTGGCCATGACTAGTGGTAAGCACTTCTCTCGGACTTTACATGCACATGGTATGCGATGGGGTGGTGTTCTTACGATTTAGAATGTTAGTGGGAATAACTTCTTCATGAATTGACTTGACCATTGTACTCGTTAGAGGATGAGTTCTCCGGAGGCTGAGGTGTTCGATGATGAGGCTGATGATGCTACTGTTGCTACCTTAGAATATACCTGGTGTGAGATATCTTATGTTTTGTGCATTACATTGAGGAATTGTTGTGTGGTATTTCATTCTTTTTCTGGGGTCCTTACTGAGTACTATGTCACTCACCCCTGGACGGGCTTCGCTCGCACGTGTTGTGTCTGGTGCAGATGACCAACGTTTTCACAGGGGTACTCAGGGAGACAGGACTCACAGATACTAGAATGATGGAATTGGTTTCCTAAAGATAGATGGGGACTAGTAGGAACAGACGTATAGGACATACGTATTTATATTCTAGTAGATTCACTACTCTCATGATCAGGTGCAGTTTTCTACAGATGCCCATCTAGGTTTCCTTTTTGTACTTGTTGTTTTTAGTTCATTGTTGTGTTTGTGTCCTGGTCAACTTACATTTAATTGTACTTCCACTTAGCCTTGGTATAGTGGTTCTTGTTTCCCCCTTTTAGTTTATTTGGGATGTGGTTCGGTGTGTGTGTGCCAACAGGTACTCAAGAAAATGCCACCCCCTTGAAGTTTAATGCCTTCAGTGATAGTCGCCAGACCCTGAACTTTAGGAGGAGGGCTTGGGGTATTCAGGACACGGGCCCTAGGGGATAGGCTATGAAAAAGTGGTATCAGGGGGTGGTTGGTCCTACAATAAGGACTCCGAGACTGTGTTTTTCTTTGGGGAAATAGTTTCAAGTGATGCGGGTTCAAATTTCTGATTCGGGGAGTACCGTGTTGGTGTGGCGGCCAATGTATCCATACACCATGACCTTGAATTCTACTTTTCATCTCAATACATGAATAAATTGGTTTCATAAGTGTATCCTTGTGTTCTTTTAAATGGTAATTTTATCACTAGTTATAACCTTATGATTGTGGTACATCTTGATATATCCCAAGATTCCTCCACATGGATGACCAGGAAAGATCCTGATTCGAGGTCATGAGGCATTTCCTCCGAGTGACGAGGTGTCCGTTCATAGACCAGATCTGGGATGACCCCACTGCATGGTAAACAAAAGCTACCACTGCCAGATATTTAGTATCTAATATCGAAGGTTTTGACAATGGATGTTTTTTTGCTCAGGGCCCTATATGAGTTTCTGAGATAGAGACCTCCCATGTTCTTGGGAGAGTTAAATCCTCAAGTCGCTGAGGACGAGATGGAGGCTATGATGCAGACCTTCCACTTAGTGTGGACACTGCCTGACCAGATGGAGATCTTTTTAGTGAGCCTTATGTGGGGCTCGACAGCTAGATGGTGGAGCTTAACCACCCAGACGCATGATGAGGCGATCCTCAGCTGGGTAGATATCGAATAGAGATTCTGGGAGGAGTTTCTCCACACGACATAGTGCTATATGAACATTCAAGATATGATTTACCTACAGCAGGGAATCATGATAGTAGATGATTACTCAGTGAGGTTCATAAAACTATCTCTCTACTCTACATACTTGGTACAAGACCCTTTTTAGGGCTCAAACCATTGATTAGGGACTCATGCGGGAGGTTAGGGCATCTGTGTTGTCTCTCATGATCCCTATCCAGGCTGGGGTGCAGGAGAAATCCCTTCTTCAAGATATATTATTAGCCGATCAGGCTCCGATAGCTTGAGATATCAGTAGACCAATGGTTGAAGAGTCATCGGCATGAAGAATACATGAAATGTGAGGGCCCAAGAGGGCCAAGTCTTATAGAGGAAGACCCCAGGACTCAGGGTTGGTAGTGGGAGGATCCCAGACAAGAGGTAGTCAGTTGATACCAGACTTTTCTACTCACGTGGAGGGTATGGACACAAGTCTCTTTACTGCGTGACCTACCATATAGATGACTAGCATACTATTGAGGGGTTGTGAGACAGAGACAATGGTTTGAGCAAGGAGGACTATAGGGCAGTAGACATGGTAGGGGAGCAGTCCGAGAAGCCGGTGGTAGGCAGTGGTTAGAGATTTTACAGCCACCACACCTAGGTGGTCCACCGTGACTTTAGGGAGTATGTGGACATGGGCGAGCACAGCTTCAACTAGCATAGGCTTATGACCACGGTGCTACAGAGATAATCTGAGTTACATTCTGTGTCTTCTCCACCTTAGTTGTAGTACATATAGACATATGTGCTAGCCTATCCTTCCATGAAAAGGCTCTCGTTCAGTGTTTCGAGATTCCAGTGGAGCCATTGGATCGATCCTTACATCTAGTGACTCATACGGGAGGGGATTCGACGGTTACACACTGGTTTCGGCAGTGTGAGCTTACTCTAAGAGGCAAGATATTCGGTCAGGATCTCATAGTAGTGACGTAGAGGCCTTACAACTTCATCTTGGGTATGTACTAGTTATATATAATTCATGCTTATATTGAATATTTTAGGCATACAATACTGTGTTTTTTGTGATGATGGGACCTATTTTTCCTTCCACGACAAGAAGTAAACCCTTGCTGCATTGGAAGAAATATCTTGGAAGAGGGTGCAGTCGACCACTCACCAATTTGCTAGCTTCACCATCAGAGCGGTGGAGGAGTGGATTCAATGTATTCCATTAGTGGTGGATGTATATGAGGATGTTTTTCCTTAGGATGTCCCAAGACTACCTCTTCATAGGGAAATAAACTACTGCATATACATGTAACGACCCAAATATTCATTAATGGAAATCCATCTTGATCTAAATAAATGTCTATTTATGTAAAATTTTTATATAAAATGTAAACATATTTGGTATTATTTTACGAATTTTGACTGTCTTGAATATATCCATTGAACAGTGATCACATTATTACTATAAATATAGGGTTTTAAGAAATCCAATTTACTCAGACAAAGGAAGCGATGGTCTCATCCAGTAGAAGTGCCCCTTACGAATCCCATTTGTAAGAGCTTGGAAAGGATGTTGCGTCTTTGGGATTCTCTCTATACCAAGACCAAGATGAGCTTGAATATGTTAAGCTCGAGCAAGACCACCTATGAGAGAAGTGGAAGTTGATAGAGATTACCACCCAAGAAATGTTATCTGAGCCACCCCAAGAGTCTGTCACCATCACACACCTTACACTTCGGTCTTATGTAGGTGTTATAAGGGGTTTTGTAACAAGATCTTATCACTATGGTTAGGTAAATTATTTTTGTATATAATAATGAATATACTTTCATTTTATTATTGATACCTTGTAAATATCTTTTTAAAGAACAAATAGTATTTTTAGTTAATGTTCACCTGAGAAATCTATTTTTATGAATTAATGGATTTTTTAATTAAATAATATTTTTATAAAATATTTTTAATTTTATTGAATTAATTTTTATTAAATCTAAATGATCATATAATTTTATGAATGCAATTGTAATTTTTAAAAAGGTTTGAAAGCCATTTTTCCCAAATCACATGAATTTCTGAAAAATGTCAGTTTTTATTTTAATAGTTAAAATTAACATATTTAGAAAATTATTTAAATAAAATGAATATTAATTCTGGAATCAAGACATCAAAATTATCCAACGGTTAATTTTTTATAATTTTCTGAGACATTCATAATTTTTTAGTAAAAATTAAATACCCTTTAAATATATAATGTGTTTTATGAAATAATAATGACCAAATAGTGATGTAATAAATTAAAATAATCATTATGTTAAGAAAATATATGTTTTAACATTAAAATAATATGATTTTGGGTTTTTTTGACTTATTTTACAATGCTTTAGTGGACCCTTCAGGACTTTTTAAACATTTTTTCTTCTTAAATTGTTTTCCTAGGGAGTGTGACTCACCTCCACATAAGAAACTCCAGTATTTTAATAAGATCAGACTTCAGACATATAACATATTTTTTTCTCCTCCCCTTTGAAAAAAAATCATGGGAAAAACCATGGCTGGATTGTGGTTTTTATTAGTTTAATGTGAGGTGTCCCAAACCAAAATAATAAACAATTACCTCTCATTTCCTATATTAACCCACCCAATATCCCACTTCCTACCCACTAAATGACTTTGGAGATCATCCAACATCTTCCCTCCTCTCTCTAGAATCCTTCCAAGATGCACTAATCTCATAAGAATCCTCCCTCAAGCCTCTCTCCGTCATTTGGATGCACACTTTCAAGTCAGGGTTTTTTTCCATTCTCATTTTTTCCAATTTTATTAATATCATTATGCCCTTTTAATTTAAATTATAAATGTTTGGGTATGGATTCACACCTCTCCCATAAATGTATCATTATTTTTGAATTACAAGGGACCCCTTTATCTCTCAATAAATTCCTCCCATGTACACCCATTACTATCCCGAAATTTCGAAAGGAATTTATCTCTAAACACTTACCTTCAATAAAATATGTTGTATCATGAATCTAAATCCCATTAAAATTGTTGGGACATGTATCTATATTACCACCTTAGTGTACATTTAGTTTTAAAATGATGAGACACCCATTTCTCTCTCATCAACCATTTTTATGTATTCTTACGTCACGTCGTTACGCTGCCAAAATTATACTATTTTCCAAAGCAAATGTCATTGTGTAGTGAATACCATGCCCATTTCTCTATCAATGATATTCAAATTTATGGAAATTTACATACTAATAATAATGTTTCATGTATTAATTCCTCATTTCTTTATCATGGAATAAATTATGATGTTTTATGAATCCATGTTATATGATACATGTCGAAAAATTATGCATGAAATGAAATGTTTAAGAAAGGTTCACCCTTATACCACTCCAATGCATTGGTTAAAGTATAGGATCATGATACTTCATGTTTAATGGGTTTATACTGATTCTAATTCAACTGCAATGAGGGTTTAATCATGCTTCATGAGCAATGATGGTTTACTCATTCTCCATTTGCAACGAGCCTTGGGTTATGCTAATTACATGTTAAGTGTTGTTGCCACATTTCAATGTTATGATTATCATGATTTATCAGGCCTCTAAGTTTATGATTATCTAGTGATCTACTGATATTCCTATTGTCTAACATGTATTTTATTCCTCGTGTTATTCCATTATTAATCCATTACTAGAATGTATTCCTCACCATTTGTTATTCATTTCCTCAAGCTGTCCCATGCAACGCTATGTACGAGGGAATGTAGTGGTCGTGTAAATGATGTTTTCAACAAAGATGTTGTTTTTCATGTTTTATGTTGTTATGTAATTCCCCGGATTCCCAAATACACTAGACCTCTCAATATTCTATGTTGTATAAAATTAATTTTATGTAATAAATCATGTTTAATTGTGTAATAAAATATCAGGGTTGTCATAGTTGGTATCAGAGGATCAGTTTAGTTATTTTTGGGATTAGGATTAGAAAACCTTAGTAAAGCCTTAGAGACAAGACTATGTATAATAAAAACATATTTAAGTTATTTTGAATATTTATTATTTGGTTTATCAAGAAAATACATCCATGTATGGATACGAGCAGGTAGTGGCGACTCTGGCACAAATGTATCCTAGTGGTAAAACCCGAAAACACCACTTTGAGCTAGACTCGAATGGGAGCTGGTGCATGACAATGGGTCTTTCTGCACTCTGGGTTAGGACACTCTGAGGGGATATGCTTTGGTAAATTCACAATATTAGTATGAATCATTATTAAGGTACAAATAAATCCCTAAGAATATATTTTAGAATGTAGATCATGGATAACATAGACTGAAGCCAATAGATTCATATGTTAAGGAAATTATAGTTATTTATAAGTCATCAGTTTTTTACTTGTATTACCCTTTATGTGTTACACCTAAAATTCCTTTTATTCTCTCCAATGGATGGTAATAGGGGGACTCAGGCTAACAACCGGTGTGAAGATCAATGTGATGAATGTACTAATGAGATGTCCAATCCAATGGGAGAGGGAATCACAAACTATTTCATGCATCTCTCTTAGTTAAATAATGATTTTAATATAATCATGGGTCAAGAGGAAGGTTCAACCCCCCCCCCCCCAAAGAACGAACAAGTCGCTATCAAGATCTTCAAAAGACAAAACCCTCATATATTTAATGGAAAATCTGATCAATCAATCGCCGAACAATGGATCAACTCCTTTGAAAAGATCTTCTCCATCCTTCAATGATCTGAACAAGATGAGGTTTTCCTAGATAATTATCGTATAGAGGATGAATATAATCAATGGTGGACATTGATCAAAAATACAATGCCAGATGAGGAGATCGAGGCATTGGAAGGGAAGGATTTATAGAAGATGTTTTTTTGATAAATATTTTCCATGCACCATCCAGCTTAAGATGGAAGGGGATTTCATTTCCTTCATGAAAATAGATGAATAATTTGTTGGAGTGTATGAGACAAACTTCACTAGGCTCACCCGATAAACTTCTAACTTTGTCATTACCCCCGAATGCAAGGTTGATCGCTTCCTTGGTAGGGTGAAACCTAGCCTGTGGAAAGCACTGGTGATCTGTGACTTCGACAGCTATGATGAAATTGTATGATTTTCCCTCAAGGTTGGAATGGAGATCCATGAATCTAAGGAGTATCATGGGGATAATAAGCGTATGGTGGACTACAATGCTGGTGGTCCGATGGATAAATACCATGTTTCTAAAAAGATCCAGCATCCGACATGCCAAAGATGCGAAAAGAAGCACCCTGGAAATTGTCTGAAGGGTATGAGGAAATTCTTTAGGTGTGGAAGAGTAGGGAACCTAGCTATTAAATGCCGACAAGAAAAACCCACGTCTGCAACAAAAGAGATAAATGATTCATTCTAACCTCAACACATTGTTCATTGCTACAACTACAAAGAACCATAGCATCTTGAAAATCATTTCCCTAAGCCAATGGTTTTAGGTGGAAACCAACAACCTCCAAGGAAACAAGGGAGAGATTTTTCCATCACTACTGCCGAAGTGAACCCTAAAAACTAAGTGGCTACAAGCACTCTAGTTATTCATTTAGGAATAGAAAACATACTTTTTGATTGATGTTCTAGGAATTTATTTATATCACGAAAGTTTAGTTGAACAATCACAACACCACCACAAATCATAAAAGCGAAGATGTTGGTGAGTACGAAAAATGGGGAAATCATTGTATCCCATCTATATAATCCTCCCCTATCATAATATTTGGATTTAACATCCCAGCGAACCACATAATACTCCCTATAGTGTAATTTGATGTGATTCATGGCATGGGTTGGATTTCCTTATTTATATCCTACATAAATTGTAGGGAGAGGGAAATCACAATCCATGTGTATAATAGAACCTTGATTCTATACATTTTCAAGGAAGAAGATGAATCTTCTTTAGATCCATCATCTCAAGCATGGATATTACATCCCTATGAGAATGCGTATCTGGCTCAGATAATTGAGTAAATGGAAGAAACCATAATTGATGACATTCCTGCTGTGAGGTAATTCTCTCAAGTGTTTCCTGAGGAATTTTATGGTCTTCCTTCTAGAAGAGATGTTGAATTCTCAATTGATCTTATACATAGGGCATTTCCAATATCCAAGACTCCATATAGAATGGCTGTTGTGGAGCTTGAGGAGATGAAGAAACAACTACAAGAGAATCTATATAAAGGGTTTATACACCCATGTGGTTCAATATGGAGGGCACCAGTCCTCTTCATCATGAATAAGGATGGGTCAATGCGCCTTTTCATCGATTATCATGAGATCAACAAAATCCTTATAAAGAACAAGTATCCTCACCCATGAATTGATGACTTGTTCGATCAGCTGTGTGGAGCACAATACTTATCCAAGGTAGATTTGCGGTCTAGATATTATCATGTAAGGGTGAAGAAGGAAGATATCCCCAAGACTTCTTTTTGTACAAGACACGGGAACTAAATATTCATAGTAATGCTTTTGCGACTCACCAATCCTCCAGAAATCATCATGGTAATGATGAATAGAGTCTTTAAAGATTACCTTGAAAAATTTTTAGTTGTCTTTATAGATGATATTCTGATATAATCCAAACAATGGAGGATCATGAGGTGAATCTGAAAACTGTACTAAAGACCTGGAGGAAGGAGAAGCTCTATGAAATGTACAAAAAGTGTGAGTTATGGTTGTAGTGGGTCTCATTATGGGGTCATATCATCATAAGATAGGGGATATTTGTCGATCCCTCCAAATCATATGCAATTGAGGGATGACTGAGGCCAAAATCTGTAATAGATATCCATAGCTTCTTGGTGTTAGCTGGATATTATTGATGACTTGTGAGAAATATCTCATGATTGTCCAACACTCTTAACAAGAAAATTAGGAAGAGAGTAAAGTTTTAATGGAGTGATAAAGGTGAAGAATGCATTATGGAGTTGAAAAAGAGGCTTATCACTATGTCTGTGCCCACATTACCCACAAGTGGAGAACATTTTGTGGTATTCAGTGATGCTTCGAAGAAGGGTCTGGGATGTGAGTTGATGCCAAATGAAAATTTCATTACCTATGCTTTAGGGAGAATGAAACTTCAAGAACAGAACTATCCAACACCTAACCTAGAGTTGGATGCAGTGGTCATTGCTTTGAAAATTTAGCGGCATTATCTCTATGGGGAGAAGTGTGAAATATATACAGACCAAAAAATCCTCAAGTATATATTCATACAAAAAGTGTTGAACATGTGCCAATGAAGATGGATAGAGCTGATCAAAGACTATAACTGATGAATCCATTACCACCCCGGGTAAGCGAACAAGGTGGTGGATGCCCTATGTAGAAAGGACCCAACGATTCTATCATTGAGGAGAATTGAAAAGGATCCAATCTTCTTAGACTTGATAAAGATGGACATGGGAATCATAAATAAGGTAACATCATCAATCCTTTCACAAATTTTTGGTCAACCATCACTTCAGGAAAGGTTAAAGGATGCTCAAAAGGATGATGTAGGAATTCAAGAAAAAGTGGAAGCTATCAGAAAAGGGAAATCCTCGAAGTTTAATGTTAATGAAGAAGGAATTGTGAGATTTGGGAAAAGACTACGTGTTTCATCAAGTCCTAAGCTGAATAAGGAACTTTTGGATGCTTCACATAGTTCAAATTTATCTATTCACCGAGGAAACACAAAGAAATATAGAGATATATGAGAGAATTATTAGTGGAATAATATGATGAAGGAGATTGCTGAATATACATCAAAGTGCCTGGTGTGTCAGAAAGTGAAGGAATAGAGGAAGAAGTCTAAGGAGATGATGAAACTATTTCCTATACCTGAATGGAAATGGGAGAAAATCACCATGGACTTCGTCACTAGACTTCCGAAGACATCGAAAGTCAACAATTCAATATGGTTTGTTGTGGATCGTCTTACAAAGGCTGTACAATTCATTGCTATTCAGGAGGATTTTAATTGGATCAACTGGAACAGATGTATATTAGGTATGTGGTATGGATATATGGATTACCACTATCTATTGTGTCCGATGGAGATCTATGATTCACCACTAAGTATTGAAAGAGACTTCAACATGCTCTGAACACGGAACTAAACTTCTGTACGACCTATCATCCTCAAACTACTGGCTGATCCAAGCAGACTATCCAAACACTTGACGACATATTGAGAGTGTACTCAATAGACTTTAAAGGAAGATATGATCAACATATTCCTCTTGTAGAGTTCTCTTATAATAAAAGTTTTCACTCGAGCATCCAAATGACACCATATGAAGCCCTTTAGGGTATATGGTGCAGAACATCGACGTGTCAGGATGAGGTCGATGAGCATAAGCAGCATGGACCAGAAATGTTCGAAGAAATGGTGGAGAAGGTAAAACCATTCAGTAGCATATCAAGGTAGCCTAGAGTTGACAGAAGAGTTATGTAGATAACCGTCAACAAGACCATCAGTTTAAAGTTGTAGACATGGTATTTCAACACATATCTCCATGGAAGAAGGTCATGAGGTTTGGAAAGAAAGGGAAGTTAAGTCCAAGCTACATCAGCCCCATCGAGATTCATGATCATATCGGGGTTGTGGCCTATTGACTAGAACTTCCAGCTACCATGAAAAAAGTACATGATGTCTTTCATATATCCCTCATAAGGATGTACATACCAGAACCTTCACTTGTACTCTCTTCAGAGGTGGTACAGTTAGAGGATGATCTTTCTTATGGGGAGCACCCAGTGAAGTTCTTAGGTCATAGAGAAAAAGATCTGCGAAATAAGACAATGCCCCTCATCAAGGTGTTGTGGTGAAACCACAAGTTTGAAGAAGCAGCGTGGGAATCAGAGGAAACTATGAAGCAGAGTTACCCAAATCTATTTTACTGTGGGAAATGGAAATTTCGAGGGATAAATTTCTTTAGGGGGAAGATTGAAACGACCCAATATTTCATTAATGGAAATATCTGTTGATCTAATTAAATGTCTCTTTATGTATAATGTTTATATAAAATGTCAAATTCATTGGTTAAATGTTATGAATTGTTACCGTTTCTAATATATCCGTTGAACAGTGATCACATGATTAGAATATATATAGGGTTTTAACAAATCCAATTTACTCAGACAAAGGAAGCAATGGCCTCATCTAGTAGACGTACACCATATAAAGCCCATTTTTTAGAGCTCAGAAAGGAGGATGCATCTTTGGGATTCGCTCTTGACCAAGCCCAAGCCTAGAATGAATATGTTATGCTCGAGTGGGACCTCCTACGAGAGAATTGGATGTAGATATATTTTACCACCTGATAAATATTAACCGAGCCACCCCAAGAGTCTGTCACCATCACACACCTTAATCTTCGGTCTTATGCGGGTGTTATAAGGGGTTATGTAACAAAACCATAACACTATGTTTATGTACATTATTTTTCTATATAAAAATTAATATACTTTAATTTTATTGTTGTTACCTTGTAAATAGTTTTTTAAGGAACAAATAGCATTTTTAGTTAATGATAAACTAGGAAATCTATTTTAATGAATTAATGGATTTTTGAATTAAATAATATTTTAGTAAAATTTTATTATTGTTATTTAATTAATTTTTATTAAATATAAATGGTCGTATAATTGTATGAATGCAATTGTAATTTTTATTAATCTTTGAAAGCAATTTTTTTGTCAAAACCCATGAATTTTTAATAAATGCCTAATTTCATTTAGATTAAATGAATATTATTTTTAGAATCAGGATGTAGAAATAATCCAATGGTGAATTTTTCATAATTTATTGAGATGGTCAATTTTTTTCGTTAAAATTAAATACTATTTAAATATATAATGTGTCTTATGACATCATAATGACCTAATTGTGATGTAATAAATTACAGTAAACTTTATTCTCGGCCAATATATGTTTTACCATTAAAATAATGTTGTTTTGGTGTTGTTTTATTTCTTTTAAAAACCTTTAGTGGACCCTTCAAGACTTGTTAAACATTTAGTCGTTTTAAATTTTTTTCCTTGGGAGTGTGATTCACCTCCATATAGGAAACCACATTATTTTAGTAATTAAGGACTTTGGACTTATAAAATATTTTTTCTCACTCCCCTCTGGAAAAAACCATGGGAAAAAACCATGTGATGATTTGTGGTTTTAATTAGTTTAATATGAGGTGTCTCAAACAAAAATAATAAACAATTCCCTCTCTTTTCCTATATTAACCCAACCATGATCCCACTTCCTCCACACTCAAAGCCTTTGGAGTTCATCCAACCTCTGCCCTATTATATCTAGAATCCACCCAAGGTGCCCTAAGCTACCAAGAATCCTCTCTCAGCCTCTCTCAAACCTTTGGAAGCTCCCTTCCAAGTAAGGGTTGTTCTTCCTTTCTCATTTTTGCCCAATATTATTAATGTTGTTATGCCATTTTAATTTCAATTATAAATGTTGGGGTATGGTCTCACACCTCCACCATACTTCCCTCTTTATGTTTGAATTATGAGAGACCCATTTCTCTCACAATAGTTCCCACTCATGTACACATATTACAATACCAAAATTCTGAATGGAATTTATCTCTCATCACTTACATTAATGTAATTATTTTGTATCCTGTATCCAAATTCTGTTTCCATTTTTGGGACATATATCTATATGACCCCCTTAATGTCCATTTCATGTACATATTATGAGACTTCACTTTCTCTCTCATCAACCATTTTTATGAATTGTTACTTCATGCCGTCACGCTACCAAAATTGTACAGATTTTCAAAGCCAATGTTATTGTGTAGTGAATACCATTCCCATTTCACTATCAAGGGTACTCACCTTTATGCACATTTACATATTTATTATAATTTTTCATGTAAGAATTCTGAATTCATTTATTGTGGAATAAATTATGATGTTTTATGAATCCAGGTTATATGATCTATGTGGCACACTTATGCATGAAATGAAATGTTTTAGAAGGGTGGTCCCTTATAGCGCTTCAATGCATTGGGTAATGTATAGTATCATGATACATCATTAACAATGGGTGTTTACTCATTCTAATTCATGTTCAATGAGGGTTTACTCATTCTTCATGTGCAATGAGTGTTTACTCATGCTCCATGTGCAATGAGCCTTGGATCATGCTAATTCAAAGTTAAGTGTTGTTTCCACATTTCCATGTTATGATTATCATGCTTTATCATGACTTTATGTTTATGATTATATTTTGATCTATTGATATTCCTATTTTGTAACAAGTATTTTATTCCTCATGTTATTCCACGATTAATCCCTTACTGGGATTTATAGCTCACCTATTTATGCTGGTCCTCAAGTTATCCCATGCAATGCTAAGTACGAGGAAATTTAGATTTCATGTAAAGGAAGTTTTCAATAAAGATGATGTCTTTCATGTTATCCGTTGTTATGTAATGATCCTAATCCCAAAAGACCCAAGACCTCTAAATTTTCTGTACTGTATCAAATGAAGTTTATGTAATAAATTATTTTTAAATGTGTAATAAAAGATCAGTGCTGTCTTATGACATGTACCCAGAGACAACACCAATATCTACACTAGCATATTAGATGGCTCTCGTAGAGCTCCGCGAGCTGAGAGTATAGTTGGAGGACCTATAGGAGATAGGGTTCGTAAGGCCCCAAATTTCACTAAGGGCTTCCCCATTGCTTTTCTCCAAGAAGGAAGACAGTAGTATGAGTTAGTGTGTGGACTTCCGACGCCTGAACCAGGAAACTGTGAAGAACAAGTATCCATTTTCAAGAATTGATGACTTCTTCGACCAACAGATGGAGGAGAAGTGGTCCTCATAGATAGACCTTATATCAGGTTATCACTAGCTTCGGGTGTGAGTTGAGGATGTACCAAAGACAATCTTCAGGTTCCGGTATGACCACTATGAATTTATGGTGGTACCATTCAGAGTGATAAATGCCCCAAACAGTGTTTATGGGCCTCATGAATTAGATCATCTAGCCATACCTTGACCCGATAGCCATTGTGTTCATTGATGACATATTTGTGTACTCAGCGTTAGAAGATGAGCACACTACAAACTTTTGGATAGTCCTGGATACAAACTAAGAGCACCAGATTTACGGTAAGCTCTCGAAGTGTTAGTTTTTTATTCTTGAAGTCCACATTCTCGAACACATCATCTCAGAGGCTGGATTTTCTATAGATCCAATTAAGATAGAGGTGGTTATTTCTTGGGAACCACCCATGAATGTGACTTAGGTGAAGAGCCTCTTGGGATTTCATTGTTACTATCAGGGGTTCGTACCCAACTATTCTAGGGCAGAAAAAACATTATCGACATTGATACGGAAGAGACAACCCTTCGAGTGGATGTAGAAATGCGAGCAGTCTTTCCAGGAGATGAGGCATGTAATGAATAGTTACCCCATCTTGAGACTACCCAAGGATGGGATTGTGTGTGTACTTAACTACGACACATCAGGGACTGATATGTGTCGTGTCCTAATGCAAGAGCGGGAAGTGATCACCTATGGATCATGATAGTTGATACAACATGAGAAGAACTACACGGCCCATGACCTAGAGTTAGCAGCAGTGGCCATTTCCGTGAAGATGTGGTGGAACTATTTATTGGGTGAATGGTTAAATTTTTACTCTCAACATAAGAGTATCAGGTATATCATCTCACATAAGGACCCAAATCATAATCATTGGACAAGGATAGAGTTCCTCCATGACTATGACTTTTATATAGTCTATACTCTGGGAAAGGGGAATGTGCAAATAGCTGTACTTAGTAGGAGGACGAGGTTGAAGCTGTTGAGTGAGGCAATGAATCATTTAGTCAAGATGTAGATATTCTTCATGGATGGTGGTGATGCTTCTTACCTTAAGTCAATGAATATAACCCCCCACTCTTAAAGAAGGTTGGGTAGGCATAGTAGGTGGATGTTGGCTATGAGGGACATCTCCCTCCGTTATCCTCAGTATGGGCTCCTGGTAGATTTTCGATAGGTGTGGGGGGGGGGGGGAATCATCCTTTTCAGAGGGTTCACCCCAGTACTACTAGAATTGTGGGACGAGATGTTGAGGGAGTTTCATACATCTCCTATCACAATACTTCCTAGAGTGACAAAGAAGTACAAGGACCTCTGAAGTCAGTACTGGTGGCCAGGGATGAAGAAATCGGTGGCTTATTTCATTTCACGATGCCTCACGTGTCAGTAAGTGAAGGTCAAGCATCATGTTACAATACGCATGGCCTAGCCCTTGTGGTTATGGAGTGGAAATGGGATGGTATCTTGATGAAATTATGATGGGTTTATCATGTACATCCAGGGACCATGACTCTATCTGGGTGATTGTAGAACGACTCACCAATTCAGCTGTCTTCCTACCCATTCGAGATTAGAAATCGGTAGAGGGCTTGAGACACCTATACATCCAAGATATAGTGAATCTCCATGGAGTTCCTTCATCAATATCCTGATAGCATGATGCATGCTTTACATACCATCTATGGAAGGGATTACAAGAGGCTTTTGGGATAAAGCACCATTTCTGCATAACTTTTCATCCCTAGATGGTTGGTCAGAAGGAGAGGACCGTACAGACCTTGGAGGACATGATTCGTGATTGTTTCCTAGTCTTTGGTCATAGTTTGGAGGGAAACCTAACATAGGTGTAGTTTTCATACAACAATAGATATCACTCCACCATTAGCATGGAACTATTTGAGGCATTGTATGGGTGGCCTTGTAGATCACCCATATGCCGGACATGCCTAGGGTAGTTGGCACTCATGGGTCCATAGTTGGTATGGGACACCCCTGGGAAGGTTCACATCATCTAGGAGTGGATGACTACATCACATAGTCCGGAAACGTTTTATGCCAATAAGAGATGGATACCCATATTGATTCAGGAGGGAGATCATGTATTTTTTAGGGTCTCACCCCGATGAGGATTACTGAGATTTGGCTGGGGTAGCAAGCAATCTCTGAAGTTAATTTGACCTTTTCCTATCTTGAATATAGTTGTAAAGGTGGCGTAACACCTAGATCTTCCCCCATAAATAAACTAGGGGCATAATGTTTTCCACATTTCATAGCCGAGGAGGTACGTTCATGAACAATCACACATCATCGACTAGGGTAAGCCAGACATTGATGATGGGGTGTCGTTTATGGAGTTCCTAATGGAGATAGAGGATTGACAGATGTAGGTCCTATATGGGTGGTCAATTCCTCTGGTACGAGTTTTCTGGTAGCACGGGAATCTCCAAGAGATCACATGGGAGCAATAGGCTCATATTCATGCTTATTACCCCCATATTTTATGTTCAATGGTAGTTTTGGATTTTGGGGATGTAAATACCTATGGTGGGGAGAATGTAATGTCTTGAAATTTCAATGTATTTTTTTTATTAATGTGGAATTATTTCGAGATGGAAAATTTTGATGTCACATGATTCTGATGCCCGAGGAGCCCAAAAAGGAATTTTTAACATTTTTTAAGGTACGTTTAGAAAAATGCGAGCATGATTTTATGTATTTTTAAGAATTTTTTGAATCGAAAATTTGAGGCCACTTTTGAACTCAGAATTTTGTGATTAACCTAGTAATGATTTAACTTTGGTCGGAAAGGACCGGGCATAAAATTTATTTTTCTGGAATTTTCAAGAAAAATAATAAAATAATTTAAAAGAATTATTTTATTTCATTCTCACCGTTGGGTGGAGGACGGAGATTATGTGATGCAGTGATGTGGCAGCAATGAGGAATATTGATGGAGAACCATTAATGGCTCATTTGTAACCGCAATGCTATAACATTGTGACTAATTAAATGCAGCTCATTAAATGCATCCCATTTAACGAGCATCATTAATTGACACAATGATGCAGTTCGTTTTTTTCTTTTAAAAATCCAATATATAGAGATTAGGAATTAAATAATTTTAGGATTATCTAATGAAACTATATTGAATCTCCTCCCCAATGAACAAGGACGAACTCCAGCAGATCATTATCGTCTAAAAGAAACCACAATGAATAGAGCTAGAAAGGGACGACATTGACTCCTTGAACTCTTGAGGATGAACTCTTTGGCATCGAACATTAATGAGGTTGGGTTTGTTTTATTTTTATGTTTTGCTAGTTATTTTCTAAAGATGGTGAATTCAGAACAACCCATGAGCAAATTTATCTGTGATTCATGCGTTATGCAGGATGTTGACTTTTTCTTGGGTATTTATTTATCTAGGATTCAACATGGAATAAATGATCAACCAAAAAACCAAAACCTTACCATTGATTTTTACCACTATTGCAGAGGGCCTGTGCTGACACGACCAATGATCGATCACCTTTTCTCCTGCATTCTTGGTTAACACATTATCGAAGTGGTGAAAAATCAATTCCAGGGCCTGTGTAGGGATAGTGGTGACCGAAGAGGCCAGTTGACGTAGAATAATTAGTCAACAGACCACCGAATGAACTGTAGTGGCCTTCTAAAGGGGATGCTGATGCATCACCACTTGTGCAGCATTGCTGGAAACTAGCATCAAAAACTGAGTACGTGAAGGGGGTGGCACCACAGTAGCAATGGAGGCGTAAAACCTTCATTGGCCACGATGGAGGATGGCAGAGCACATGCCCCTCGCAACGGCCGGAGGCACAACCAACTGGCCGCATCAGCGGGGATCGCAACCCCAGATGAGCATCGCATGGTAGAGGGTGGCCCGTGTCTGGGCCACGCAGGCGCCCACAAGCTGTGGTTCGTCGACTACTACTGATGGAGACTCGCATTAGCAGTGCCATTGAAGCTGGAGAGACCCAGTACGGCTTCCACGTTCTGTTCAGGCGGTGTACCACGACCGCCTCATGAGGTTGGGCCTTAGGTCAGTGGGCCACACCCCAAACAGATGGCCAGTCCTGCACCCAGCAGGCCAAAATCATGCCAGTAAGCCGGACTCGTTCCCTTCGGGCAGGGTCGGACTAGACCGGATCGCCGGGGTGACCCAGTGGGTTGGAACCTCGGCCAAACTGGGCTAGGTCGAGCGAGGTCCATTAGACCTGACCGATCAGCCAGACCTGAACAGACGGACCCATACCCAAACCGGGTTAGGTCAAGTCAATTGATCATAAACCGGGGTATTTGGGACCCCTAGGCCGGGTTGGTCAGGTCGGTCCGATCGGGTCGGACTGGGCTCTATTTCAATCGGGCCTCTAGTTACAAAAATGCATATATCATACAAATTTCATATCCGGTTGATGGAAAATTTGGGCTTCAGGACCCTCTTGACGTGGAAAATCATTTGGAAAACACTATGGTGACTTTCATGGATGTTGATAGACGAGGAAGGGCATGAGGAGATAATCTCTTAAGCGCACAATGTACGAAACCCTATGGTTGGATGAGACCTAAAGACTACAGACTTTTGATCCTGTATGACTCAACTATGGCCCGTGGTAATAACATCTCTGTGAATTTGTAGGACCATGGTGGGAATCACTTCCCTTTGACATTGTAGGCTCACGGTACATGATGAGAGGAGTACCTCATTTTTCCTCAAAATGTGCGAAGCACTTCTCAGTGACTTTGTAGGCCTATGGTACATGATAAAGAGGTGTACCTAATAAGTAAAAGTTTAGTGGTACACACTTATTCGTGACATAATAGGCCCACTGTACTCGTTAGAGGAAGATTTATCTAGATTTCTAGGTGTTTGATGATGAGACTAATTATGCTACAATTACTACCCTAGAATATACATGGTGTGATCTTTCCTGTGTTTCATTCATTACTTTTAGGAATTTTTTTGTGATCTTTCATTTCTATTTTGGGGTCTCTACTAAGTACTATGTTACTCACCCCTACATGGGTTTCTCCCAAATGTGTCCGTTCTGGTTTAGACAACTGACATTTCAACATGGGTGCTCATAGAGACGGGACTGACAGATGCTACGAAGGTGGAAATTGAGGTGTAGGACTAGGAAGGCCCCAGTAGGACCAGGCATACACGACATACTAATTTATCTTCCAGTATCATCACTAGTCTCATGATTAGGTGTAGCTTTCTGAGGATAGCCATCAGAGTTTCCTTTTTCTACTTTCTATATTCAATTCTTTGTTGGGTTTTTATTCTGTCTCACATACCTTTAGTTGTACATGCACTCAACCTTTTTTAGTGGTACTTGTTTCCCCATTTATGTGTGTTAGAATGTGGTTGGGAATGTGTCTGCATATAGGTAATCTAGAAAATGCCTCCCACTTGCATGTTGAAGCCTTTAGCACTGTCGCCATCCCTTGGCCTTCGGGAGGCCGTATTGTGGTTGTCAAGGCATGATACATGAGGGATGGGCTGTGACAATATTATAAAACTTTTAAAAACAATTTCCTTGAAATTTTATTCTTCATTAAAAATGGTTGAGTTATTTTTTCGTTTATATAATTTTTTTGTTTCACATGTTGCTTAGTCAACTATAATTTTTTTCCTAAAAAACATAACACAGTGAATCACCTTATTCCAAAAAATTAGATCTCCAAGATACTTAATATAAACATATTGTTCATCAGATGAATTTTTATATTCCAACTCTATAACATTGTGGTTCAGAAAATGAGATGCATCACACACGTATTTCCTTAATACTAAAAACTAAAACACAATCATGTACTGAGGATAAACACGGAGACAAAGACACACATTACAAAAATAATCAAACATTCTCTAAATCAATATAATATCTAAAATATCATGGAATCAACAATCACTTTCTACTAAAACAAATAAAATTTTTCCATGGAAAACAATTCTGGAAAACATGATCTCTTAAATCTAATGAAATACCATTCTACTAGTTATCTACATATCTATTTTTCCTAATATGATCCACTGTCATAATTTTCTAATCATATTTACATTTTCACCCATCTCAACTATTATTTTTTGTTCTAAGAACAAAATTTCACCTAATTCATCACAACATTCTGGAGACAAAAATTAATTTCTATAAAATTCCTCAAAATATTCTATTTATATACTATAATTATTATAGGAATTATAATAAAAATAAATCAATTAATGATTTTGAAACAAATATTTTTTTTAATCCATTGAACAATGCCAATGAATTTATTATAGTTCCTTAAGGGTTCACTATTATTGTCCATCATATTTTTCACAACCCGTCCTCGGGGCCTGTGCCGTGACTACCCCAAGCCCGCCACCCATAGGTCAGGGGTTGGTGACTAGAACCAAAGGCATAAATACCGTTAAAAAGAGAATGCATTGACTTTATATAAGTAAAAAAACACAACAGAGTATGCAAGTTAAGTAAGCACTAATTAAAACTGAGTACAAAACTAGGTGCTGAAAAGTAAATGGGCTAGTATACAAACCCAACTGATAGTACAGTACAACTGAAAAGAAAGTACAACAACAGTAAATTAATTAAGAAACCGTCGAGTCGTCCTCTGGATATCCCACCTGAAGGGTGGGTACAGATGGTCTCCTCAGCTCATCCGGTGAAGCCATCCACTCCGTGTATGTCCCACCAAGGGGTCCACCTCTGGGTACCGTCCAGCTTCACAAGACCCCTCCTCGATCAGTGTTGTTCGTCATCTGCATCCAACACAATGTTTGAGGGCATATCCCATGTAGGGGTGAGTATACATTACTCAGTAGGGACCCCGAGACCCTCGAAGGTCTCCTAGAATCCATGAAGGATAAACCAAAAAGGAATGATACTAACACGAAGTATCAACCAAATATACTTAGGTATATTTCCATACATATACCTAAGACATAAATCTCAGTTCGGATCCAACTTCCATGCCCAAGCACAACCCAGTCCACATAGGAAAGAAGTCAATCACACTGATGGTAATGATTGAAAGTCAAGACTCAGCTCACACAGGTATACGTCTCACGAATAAAGGTAGAGATGATTAGATATAGACTCTGTATCATCTCCTATGCCAAACCCACATGGGATCCAAGTACAAAAGTCATCACTACCGAACCCACGTAGGATCCAAGTACAATAACCATCGCTACCGAACCCACATATGATCCAAGTACAGTCGTCATCACTGCCAAACCCACGAAGGATCCAAGTAAAGTCATCCTCACTGCCGAACCCAGTTAGGATCCACGTACAGTCGTCTTCATCATTGAACCCATGGAGGATTCTAGCACGGTAGTCATCGCAGTTGCAGCTATCTCTAGGTTTCCCGCACACAACATACTCGATTCCGGGAGGGTCTGCACGTCGAGTGAAGCGGTTCGATACATCAACTGTCACAAAGTCTATAGTTGATGTATCTCGATGTTCTGTCATGTCCAAAGGAACTCAACGCGATAGACGACGCGTCAAAAGGATGCCCGGTATGAGAGATATTGGCTTTCTCGTTTCAGGGGCCTGGTTGAAAATATGCTCATTCCAAACTCTGTCATTTTCCAAAGTTGTCCAGAACTCACTTAGAGTATGGAAAATGGACTTCCTCATCAATTGGATCTGAGTGCCATAGACGGAGCATCGATTAGACACACGATATTTATGTTATACACATTTAAGTGAATAACGGGACCGGCCCATTAAGCCCAGTGGGCTGCCGGGTCGGGTCACCCAGTTATGGCAGGTCTGACCAGGTAGGGGTGTCAGACCAGCCTGAAGATTTTCGCGGCCCGCCCTGAGGGGCGTGGCCAGGCCCGGCGCGGCGCCGCCAGGCTCATCCCATCCGGTCGTGGCCCGGATGGCCCGGCAAGCTGGCCGAGCGGTCCAAGGCGGGTGTGTGGCCACCGGCTGCCCGAACCAGCGACTCCAAGTGGCACCACCCTCCCAAACCAGTCATCTAGGCCGGCCGGCCTTCTGGAGAAAGCAGACCCCCTCTGCGAGGCTCAGGTTTCATCAGTGAGGCACCCTCCTGGCACCGCGGTTCGGTTCCGCCCGGCCGGCCGATGGGTCGCCCGGTTCTCCAGTGTGGCGCCCTCCTGGCGCTGCGGCTGGCCTCCACCCGGCCAGTCGACGAGCAAGCTGGTTCATCCGCTGAAGCGTCCTGATCGGATGGGTCGTGGTCTTCTACAGCGCAGTGTCGTGGGGCGCCACATTTTCCTCCTTCGGCCTGGTTCTTCTTTAGTTGAGGGGCCCGTGGTTGGGGTTCGTGGTTCTTCTGTACGCTGTCAGTGCACAGTCGTCACTCCTGTCACCGCATCTTCAAACATAACTCAATTGAAAACAAGAGTCTACAGAGAGTCGTCAGGCTGTGTGCATTCGTCCCACGACCTCTATGTTAGGCGGTAGTAGTTGGGCATATATAAACAATGATTTCCAATAAAGAACGGGGTATGTAAACATTCACTTCAAATAATTAAACCCTTCCTCGAATAAGCTTTGCGGTTGACAAGCGTTGTGGATGATGGTTCCATTTCCATCATCGTAGGAGTGCAACCGAATAAGAATTGACATATCCTCTCTTGTCGTGGATAAGATAAAGGAGGGCGCGTCATCGTTCTTAGTGGTAGAGAGTGCCGTTCTTTGCCGGAAGTTTGTTGTTCTTCATGAAAGGGGAAAATCCCCTCTTCCTTCACAAAATCTCTCTCTCAAAAGTTCCCCCCAACAAAACAAGTGCCAGCCCAATTAAAATAAGGCTTTCACTTATTTTAATTAAACTTTCCAAGCATTCAAAATTCAAAAATTAAATCACGTAATTAATTAATTGAATAGGGTCCATCAATTAATTAAGGTGTGTTGGCAAGAGAAAAAGAGGAAGAGAGAGAAGAGGAAGAGTTACATAATTAAGAGAAGTTAAGATATTAATGAATGGGGTTTAAGGGGGTTTAGGGAAAATAAAATGTTGGGACTCGTTTGGGACCCACATCTCATATACACACACATGGGAAGTTGGGTGGGTGTGAGCCCCATCAACAACTTCCCATGGGAGGAATTAACCTCCTTAGATATAAAATAAAATTGAAATAAAATTGTTCCAACAATTTAATTTACTTCTTAATTAAATCCCAATAATTAACTTCTCATACCGTGAAAAACCAACTATGATAAAGGTCGCCTTGAGAAATTACTGGCATTGCGAGTTCATCGATGCCCTTGGATTTCAATTCCGAGCACCGGTTCAAAAGATAGAAAAACTTGTTCATTCGTTTACTGAACGTACCTGAGCTAATACATCAGAAATTGATTCCGGGTACACCGGGCCTCAGAATCATGTGCTGTCAGAAGCCACAGACTCATAAAATTACCAAGTATTTAAGAATAAAAATTTCCTTGAAATTTTAGGGTCTTTAAGTTACTCCCACCTCTGTGATTTACATTCCTGTAAAAATATAACATAATCTATGGAATCAAATGAGGGTAAGGAGAACACATCTCAGCCTCCCGCTCCCATGTGATCTCCTGGAGGTTCGCATGATTCCAACAAGTGAATTCCAGTGGAATAATCTATCCATGAAGGAATCGATCCTATTGATCCTTGATATCCACCTGGACCTCTCTGAATGTAGCCCTGTCATTGATGTCCATCACTTTGTGGTTGATGATGTGGGTCGGGTCGTGCACAAATCTCCTCAACTGAGATATGTGGAAGACGTCATGAAACCGGTGCAACTGAGGTGGAAGGTTCAGGCGGTAAGCCACCTCGCCAACCCTACTGAGGACCTGGAATAGTCCGTTAAAGTGAGGAGATAATTTTCCACCCCGGAAAAATCTCTGTAATCCACGTCGAGGTGGGACCTGTAAGATAAAATGGCCACCATCCTCGAACTCCATTGGTCTCCATCTACTATCAGCATAGGACTTTTGTCAACTTTGTGTAGTCCTCATCTGATTTTGAATGATCTTCACCATCTCCGTTGTAGCCTGAACCATCTCTGGCCCTACAAGTGCTGACTTCCTAGGGTCAGTACAACACAGAGGTGATCTGCATGGTTGTCCATACAATGCCTCATAAGGTGCCACCCAGATAGTGGAGTGGTGGCTGCTGTTGTATGCAAAATCCACCAAGGGTAGGTGATCCTCCCAACTGTGACCAAAGTCAAGGACACATGCAAGGAGCATTTCCTCGAGTGTCTGGATGGTCCTCTCTGTCTGGCCATCCGTTTGAGGATGAAAGGTGGTGCTCAGGCATAGCTACGTCCCAAATTCCACTTGCAACCCCTTTGAAATCCAGGAAGTAAAGAGAGCGTCTCGATTGGAGATGAGATATGATGGAACACCAAGAAGCCATACGATCATGTGAACGTGGAGGAGTCCCAAGATCTCTACTGAGCCCTGCTCTCTGATCGGTAGGAAGTGGGCCTAATTGGTGAGTCCGTCTACAATCACCCAGTTGGAGTCATGTCCTCTTGATGAACGCGGAAGCCTCATCATGAAATCCATGGACATTCCATCCCACTTCCACTCTGGAACCTCCAAGGGTTGTACCAAACCTTCTGGTACCTGGTGCTCCGCCTTCACTTGATGGAAAGTGATACAACGTGAACCAAACTCTAATACAACCTTCTTCATACCCGGCCACTAGTACTGTCTTCTGAGGTTCTAGTATATATTTCACACTCCTAGATGTATTGCTAAAGGGGAAGTGTGAAACTCCCTTAGCACTTCCTCCAACAGTGCAACAGGTACCATGGAACGTCTCCTAAAGAGGATGACGTGCTCTCCTCCTTTATAAAATCCCTCAGGTTCCTGCCCTATGGAAATCTAAGCATGTCGAATCTCATAGTAAATGTCCCCACGATGTGCCTCTCGAACCCACTGAAGTAGTGGAGGAGTGATTGTGATGGGAATTTAGAAAGGTTGTCCCATCTCTATCCATGAAGGATATCTGCAAAGAGGATAACTACTCTGCTGCCTCTCAAAATAGCTGAATGCCCAATCTTTTAATGAGAGAATCAACCACAACATTCACCATCTCAGGAGTATAGACTATCTCAAAGTCGTAGTCCTGGAAAAACTCAATCCATCCCCCCTGTCTCAGGTTCAGGTCCTTCTGTGAGAGGATGTACCTGAGAATCTAGTGGTCAGAGTAGACTGTAAAGCACTCACCCATCAGATAGTGCCGCCAAATCTTCAAGGAGAATACCGCTGCTAATAACTCCAGGTCATGGGTAGTGTAGTTCTTCTCATACTTCCTCAACTATCCTGAACCATAGGTGATCACTGCCCGGTCCTGCATCAGGACACACCTGAGTCCTGTCCCTGATGCATCGCAGTAAACTACGTACCCTACACCCTCCTCTGGTAGCCTCAATATGGGTGCACTGGTCAATCTCTATCTCAACATATGGAAGCTTTTTTGGAATCTATCTGACCACAGAATGGGTTTCCCCTTCTTCTTCAATGATGAAAGTGGCGCTACAACTCTGGAAAAGTCTAGAAAAAAAATCTCCGGTAGTACCCAGCCAGGCCTAGGAAACTCAGCACCTCCATCACGCTTCTGGGTGGCTCCCAAGAATGTACAGCCTCGATCATCATAGGATCCACTACAACTTCTGCCACCGGGATGATGTTCCCTAAGAAGTGAACCTCTGAAATATAGAACTAACACTTCGAGAGCTTACCATAAAGCTAGTGCTCTCAGAGTGTGTCTAGTTCAACCCGTAAGTGGTGGGCATGCTCCTCCTTAGTAGTCGAGTAAATCAGTATATCGTCAATGAAGAATATGAAAAAATGATCGAGGTAAGGATTGAAGATCATGTTCATAAGACTCATGGACACTGCTAGTGCATTGGTTATGCCGAATGTCATAATCAAGAACTCGTAGTGTCCATACAAACACAAAAGGCCGTCTTCTGCACATCCTCGTCTCGAACTCTGAGCTGATGATAGCCTGACCTGAGGTCTATCTTCAAGAACCATCATCCTCCCTTGAGATGAAAAAAGAGGTTTTCAATCCTTGGTAGTTGATACTTGTTCTTCACGGTCACCTGATTCAGGCAATGGTAGTAGACACATAGTCATAAGCTCCCATTCGCCTTCTTTGAGAACAGAATCGGAGAAGCCCAGGGAGAGAAACTATGTCAGATGAATCCCTTTCCTTGTAAGTCCTCCAGCTGCAGCCCCAGATCACGATGCTGGGCAATGGCCATCCGATATGCTGGAGTAGATATCAGTTCTGTCCCGGGGTACAGGTCTATGTAGAATTCTACCTCTATGTGAGGAGGTTGTTCGGGAACGTCATCAGGGAAAATATCCGCATACTGATCCACCACAACAGCAAAATTCAGACTCCACACATCAACTCTTCCGAGTATGAGACTAGCCAACCGATGTGTGATCAGCATCCCTCTCCTCTACGTAAGACTTTCTTGCGCTGCAAATGCTCCCTTCTCGCCGGTGAAGGTAAACCTGGTCCCACCCATGTGGACACACTGCAATTTGCACCAAACACAGTCGATCTGGCCATGGACTATAGATAACTAATCCATACCCAAGATGACGTCGTAAGGCCTCGATGCCGCTACTAGAAGATCCCAGCCGACGCTATCGCCTCCTCGAGTAAGCTCACACTACAGGCACTAGTGCGAAATCGTCGAGTCTGTTCCTGTAGGAGTCTCTAGCCATAAGGATCGAGCCAATAGCTCTGTCAGAATCTCTGAGCTCCGAACAAGGGCACTAACAATAAAAGAATGACTCACTCCTATGACTATAAGAACTGTAGTAAAGGTGGAGTAGAAACATATAGTACCTCGAATCATCTCAGGTGCAACGTGGTCGTAGGCCTCGACTACCAGGAGCTGATCCTGCCCCATTTTACCAACTCCCTGTGGTAGGGGTGGTCCTCTTAGTGGTGGTGGTGGTAGAGCCTCGAAGTGTCGTCCACCATGTGATGCTCGGCCCACTCCTCTTCCTCGTCTGCCTACTCCCAGCATACCTCCATGGTCAAACCTCTGCCTCTTCCTGGGAGGTCCCTCTACTGTCTGATGCTCCTCTGCATGGCGGGTTGGGCAGTCACGAGCCATGTGGCCCTGCCCGCCGCATGCATAGCACTGACTACCCCTCGTATGGCCGACTCTGCTTGTAACAAACCGAGATTTTATAATATATATTCATTTTAATTTCTTTCATATCTTTTGTTGAACGCTACACAAAGATTATCTTGCGCTATACGCAACACCGTATTATGTTGCAGTATACGGAACACAAATCTTGGATCGTGTTACACACAATTTCATGTTTGTTTGATAGTATTTATTCTGCAAAATATTGAGTATATATATATATTCAAAGTATTTTTTATACGCAACAACAAATGAGTCATGCACTACACGCAACCCTGACTTGGCTTACATTACACGCAATCACGACCTTTTTCGATACTGTGTGTTGTACGCAATACCGGGTTTTACTAAACAACGATATATTATTATAATATCATTATGAACTAGACTTTATGAATAGTATTAACTAAATTTTGAATTATATAACATTATTATTCATCTTACACATTTTCTAGAACATGGTACAGGAACAAAATAAATTTTTCGGGAAAAATAATTATTTTTCAAAAAATGCAGTTTTGCCGCCTTTTGATGGTGCATCAACATTAAATCTATTTTTTGACATGTTTATAAGTTCAAATTTACAAAATAAAATTATTCTTTGGAATCAGGATATAAAATTTTACCTTGGATAAATTTTTAATATTATTCTAAAAACATTCATATTTTCATGAATAGTAAAAACACGCTATATTTTAATTAAAAACAAATTATTTCATCGTAATAACTAATGTGGTTAAATTATAATATTTAATTGATTTAAAGTATAAATAGAATATATTATTACCGTTTAATATAATTTATGTCATTATCATTGATTTTACATTGAATTCGTAGGTTAAATAAATTGACTCTTTTGAAATGTTTTAAACAAAAACCCGTTTTCTTTCGACAACGAGATTAATTTTAATTTAATTTCTGCAACTTCTGTGTATTGAATTTGGAAAAATGGATTCCATATTTTGAATCAGTGGGGCCAAATTATATTAATAGAACACTGTTTTTTGGGCTTTTTGAATAGTAACAATAGTAAATTTTATTTACCATAGTAAAAGGTAAGTTGGGTAATTAAGGGTAAATATAATATTATAAAATTATCCTAATACCTATATTAATATATTGGGATGATTATAATTCATCCTAAGTCATATTTGGGTGGAAATGGAATCCATTAGAACCCACTTGGAGGTGAATAATACCTTCAGTTTATTTTATTTAAAGGAATGTGAAATATGTCTCACTCAACTTTAATAATTAAAGTATTTTTAATATAAGTATATATATAATATAAATTCGGTTATAAATACTCATTTTAAATATAAAATGTTTTTATTTATCATGGTAATTTATTTGTAATTTTTAAGAGTTATTTAATTACCTTATTATCTTATACATTAATGATGTAGAAATTATTTATTTAGTGAAAAATCAATAATATAGTTTTTATTGAAATAGTAATCCATATCAAAAGGCCCAAAAATCTGCACACAACTTATTAGTAGTTTATATATATACTCTAATCATCCAATGGACGAATTTTTGACCATTGGGATCCTTATTATTGCGATTATGATACTTATAATATTTTATTTTAAATGATTCCAAAGTTGTCACCTTCATAATTTAATAATGATAACAATTTTTATGTTGTTATTTTAAGATGATAAATTCGGGTAAAATTATTATTATAAAATATTTGATACTTATATTCCTCAAAGGATTTTATTTTTAATTTTTATGCAACATATAATTATATTAAATAATTATACAAAAATGTTGTACAAATTATTTTATTAATAGATATACCAAATAAATGGTTTTAAAAATATTAAAATAAATATTATATGAACTATTTAATGGGATCCACGAATTTTATAGACAAATTTGACATGTTATTAATCTATTAAATATTTTTTTTAGAATATATCTTCTGTGTATATATTATTTAAATTCAAAAAAATGAATAGTGTCAAAATTGACATTATTGTTATTTTATAAAAATGACATATTATTAAATTGTTTAAAAATCACAAAAATATTTAAAAGCTATATATTGAAATTAATATAGTCTAAAGTGTAATAAAGTATCCAATTATGGATAATTAACAATACATAAGTGATTATTTATAACCATTTAAAATTTAGAATTTTATTTCCACAAATAAACTTAAATAGATTAAATAAGGATAAATCACAATGATAAGGTTTAAAATAAGATCAAAACATGTCTAAATTTTATTAATTGATGGTATTTCAACCTTATTTAATCTAATATTCAAATTTTGTGATTTTTGGAGGTTTTTATGTGGGGTTTGAATTTATATGAAACTAATATTTTTGTTGATTCCAAAGGTTCCCCTATCCTCCCTTATAAAAGGGAACCTCCTCCCTCTCTTCCTCACACCATTTTGAGCCTTGAATCTCAGCCAAACTCTTCCCATTTTAATTCCCCACTTCCCTATATAATTTATAGAGGTATTGGTATTCTCAAAAGACCAACCCTAGTTCCCTAAGAAGAAGTTTAAAGGAGGTGCGTCGAAGAAGAGGTAATCTTTTCTACCGATTATTTCAAGCTTATTTTTTCTTCAACTTCTTCTTATTTAGTTGATTCATTATACAGTAATTACATTAGTATCACTAATATAATGATATGTTATTATAAATATGAAACAACCCCATGTCACCTTCTATGCATCCTACGGAATATGAAATCACCCCGCGTGCGTACGTACAGAATACCGTCTCCACGCCGTGGTATAATCTATTTTTCCGACACCACCTTACATGGATGGGTATAATGGTGTAAAGAATAACTATAAATAGTTATTATAATATCATACTGATTCTGATATATAGTATCATCCACTCCAATTCAATTCAATAATTATGGGAATGATATCATCGCTTGTGCATACGTACGGACTACCGTCTCCACGACGTGATGAGATTCATTCTCAATGATTAACCATTCATGAATGATTATAAAGTATATATAATAAGTAATCATGAAATATATGACATAATAATGATACTGGATTTATATGTATATATATGTATGTCATCTACTTAATTTCATTCAATTCAATAAGGAAACGAAAACTGCGTTCATGCATATGAACGACCTACCGTCTCTATGAACGGTGTATTTCATTCCATTTAATCGATCTATCATATATATATATATATACTGAATATATATTATATATAAATCATTTTTTACATTCTGGAATTAATTAAATCTTGATATAAGTAATAATATCAATAACAACAAGTCCAAACACGTACGATAAATAAACGATTTAACCCAAAACACTGCTTTAACATTGAACTTACAAAAGAACAGGTAATATAAAGTCATAATTGAACCATATTTGATATCATAAAAATTAATATTATTCTGTAATAAGTCAATGACATTATTTAAATCATTATACAGGAGGTTCAGAAATGTATCAATCATATCAGACCTAAGGTAAGGGATAACTTTTCAAATCTGATTTTTCTCCGAGATTGTTTATTCGTAAGTATTTACTAGGATTATTGATATCATCCATGTCCATGTTTTATATAAATGTTTTTATGTATGTTTAAAACCCATTTTACCTATTTTAATTACTTTTACTACATGGTATGTAAGGAATATTTCTTTTGTTTACGTTACGAGGCACTTTTTTCACTTTTCCGGCAAAAGTATATAAAGAATGTTTTTTAAATTATATGGAATGAAATGATTTTTACGGTTTTAAAAAGACTTATTTTCATGAAGCTTAATCCAAAATATTTCATGACTATTTTCAACAAAATATCATTCTTTTAAAATTGCATGGAATTTTGTGAAATGAAAATGATTTTCAAGAAGAAAGGAAATTTTTCGCAAGAATTCATTTCAAGTGTTTTATCAAATCCATTTTTCTATATAAGATGACATTATTTCATATATGTATGTTTCAAGTATAATGACTCTATGACTTACATGGTTTCACTTTTCTTTTGATGAAATGATATCCATTTTTTTATATGGATTATGTTATGATGGGATGAGGATTATGAACCCCATTTTTATTCTTTGGGTTATGATGAATGATTTATGATTATGTTGTTGCACAAGTAATAATGATTTCATTATGAGATTGGTTGGACCTATATCTACCTCTAATTCATTGGGTAATGATTTATATCTCATGAGATAGACAGGGCTGGAACGGTAAGTTAATCCGGTTTAGTGTTACAGGACTGAAACGAGGAGTGAACTCGATTCAGAAAGGGTCTTTGTCCACTAAGATGGTCTTGATAGCAATGCCTTGGCTACTGTGGAAATCATAACTTGTGCTTAATGGTTGCCACAATTAAATGTTCTATTCCAATGCTTTTTTTATCATGATTAATGTTCCCTTATGATATATTCCTTGCGTACTTCCAAGAGTCATGTCCTTGCTCAAGATTTTGATGTTTAGATTTAATGTTCATGTTTTTGCATTAAAATGTTTATGGATTATTTTATGTTTTCTATGTTTACCATTACTGGGAAATTGAGGTCACCCCCTTTTTGTTTTCTTTTCCCCAGGATATAAAGAATGGTTTTAGGTAAGAAAATTAGGGAAAGATCTTTATGAGAGATCTTGATAATCTTTCATCACGATTAGAAGATTATATTCCAAGTTTCCAAAGGCACTAAACTATTACGGTCCTTGTGTGTCTGTTTTTGTTATGTACTAAGTATTCTGAAAAAGTAATGTAATGTCCATGTATGTCAAGCTTTGGTTTCTACAGTTGGTATCAGAGGAAAGGTTTAGTCAACCTTTGGAAACTTGGATGCGAAAAACTATAGTGAGATCCCTAGAGATATTTCTGAGGTATGTCTAGGGATGTCCCTAAGGTTAAGTATAAGTATTGGTTATAGTCATAGAATTATGGTAACGATAATAGAATTAAACCTAAGATGTTAGATATCGAAGGTACTCACCCTTGACAATGTAATTTTCCTTGTATGATTTTTTCCTCTCACAGAATTCTTTTTGTGTTTTAGTCAATGGAGGGAACTAGAAGGAATTCGATTAACATTGAATCCAATGGAAAAATTGGTGACTATGAGAAACAAAATTGCGTAAGGCCTAGAGAGAAAGATATTGTGATTATGCTGAATATGTTATCACGATATATGATTAACAAGGTGAAATTTAGTGGTATGCCAATTTCATCAAATAAGAGTAAGATAAACTTTTATGCATGTTCGCATGTTGAGGAGCATAAAGAAAGGAATATTGAGATTTCTAAACAAGGGAAGAAGAACCTTGAGGAATACCTAAAATGGAGGGACATATGTTTTCTGTGTAGAGAAAAGGGTCATAGAGTAACAGACTCTTATGGAATTCAATGTCTTATCTGTGGAGAACATGGGCATTAACCAACTCAATGAACTGACCTAAAAAGTTATTTCTAAATGAAAGAAGGACATATTGCAGAAAAATAATTGAAGAGAATGGATTGAAGTGTTTATATATTGGTATTCAATAATAATGTTTTTGAGGTACTTTTATGGTGTATTAGAATATTTTTGTATTATTCTATTGTGGTTTTCAATAATTTTATGGTATTGGTAACCATGAAAAGTGATTCAAATATTTTGGAAAGTAGATGATGTGCGCATAATGAAGGGATAAAGAGAAAATGAATTGTTTGACAGTATTCATGATCTCATGATTGATATAAGGACTAAGTGATATCATGGTTTGAGAATATTGAATTTTGAGGATTTTGGTATGTGGAAAGTGTTAAATTTTTACGGCATTCATGTTTTCACTAAGGTTCAATGGGTATTCATTTTTTTCATGAGAATAAACGATTGAGTCCTTTGAATGTTTGTAATGTGACCAAAAAGACATATCTTATGATATATGGGGATCAATGATGGTATTAACATGCTTGTTATATGAACTATTTGGTAATCGTTTTCACTATAATATGAGATTGGACAACAGTATTTTGGATAAGCCTAAAGATTGGAATGGATTATGTTGGACATAAGTTAGTATTGTTTAAGGCTAGAACTTTTTCAATATTATTAATAGAAAGTTATAATAATGTATTTTTAGAAAAAAAAGGACAACCTGAAGGACGGACGACAACCCATCGTGTCAGACAAGGCTGTGGGAATCAAAATCACAACCGAAGTGCGACTAGCCTTTATCACATACCACTGGTCTACAAGAAGTCCCTGGTTAGTGGAAACAAGTTTTATTTTATTAAGCGGTATGATAGATGAATTATAAGTCCATTTTTGGAATCATATAAGATTCATCTCAATATAGAGAGACTTATGTATATTTGAAAAATTTTGAAAAAATTTTGTTTGAGATAGATGGCATGACCTGTCATTCTATCATATGATCAGCTAACACTTCACGAATGAAAAATTCAACTTCATTTCTTTAAGATATGAAGTGGAAATTGTCCAAGGAACGACCAACTAAGAGATTGTACCAAAATAAAGAACTTATTTAATCTAATTCCAATTTCTTCAACTTTAGGGAAATTATCTTGAATACAAAAATTTTTTTTCCTAGTGTCCTTATATCCGATGAATCAGATGGTACCTTAGATCATCACAAATTTATGGCTTTGTGATTGTTGGCTTTTTCATTGCCATGTTCTCTACCACTTTCCATCGGAACTTGATGTTTTGATTTCTATTCCATATACATATTTTCACCTATGTTCTCCTATATGGAATCCCAATGATGAGTTACTTTGGAAAATCGTTATGTTTCATACTTTAGTTTTAAAAATTAATTTTTAGTATTCTTTTTTACGATGTGGGTTTCTATGAATCGTAAATGATTTATAACCCCAACGAATTTCGAGGGAGAAATTCATTTTAAGCGGGGTAGAATGTAACAATATAATATTTTATAAGATATATTCATTTTAATTTATGTCATATCTTCTGTTGAACACTACACCATGATTATCTTGCGCTATACGCAACACCGTATTAGCTTGCAGTATACGCAACACTAATCTTGGATCGTGTTACACACAATTTCATGTTTATTTGATATTAGTTATTCTACGAAACATTGAGAATATATATGTTCAATGTATTTTGTTATACGCAACAACAAAGTAGTCGTGCACTACACGTAACCCTGACATGGCTTGCATTACAGTCAATCGCGACCTTCCTCGATAGCGTGTGTTGTATGCAATACCGGGTTTTACTAAACAACGATATATTTTTATAATATTATTATGAACTAGCCGTTATGAATAGTATGAAGTAAATTTTGAATTTCATACAATTATTATACATCTTACACATTTTCTAGAACATGGTATACGAACAAAATAAATTTTTCGGGTAAAATAAGTATTTTTAAAAAAATGCAGTTTTGCAGCCTTTTGATGGCGCAACCACTTTAAATCCAGTTTTGACATGTTTATAAGTTCAATTTTACAAATTAAAATTATTATTTGGAATCAGGATATAAAATTTTATTTTGGATAAATTTTCCATATTATTCTCATAACATTCATATTTTAATGAATAGTAAAAACACTCTAAATTTTAATTAAAAAAATCTTTTTTCATCGTAATAACTGATGTGGTTAAATTATAATATTGAATGGTTTTAAAGAATAAATCGAATAAATTTTTACCATTTAATATAATGTATTTCATTAGCATTGATTTTACATTGAATTTGTAGGTTAAATACATTCAATCTTTTGCAATGTTTTAAAAAAAACCCATTTTCTTTCGACAATGAGATTAATTTTAGTTTAATTTATGAAACTTCTGTGTATTGAATTTGGAAAAATGGATTCCATATTTGGAATCAGTGGATCCAAATTATATTAATAGAGTGCTTTTTATTTTTGGGCTTTTTGAATAGTAACAACGGTAAATTTTATTTACCATAGTAAAAGGTAAATTGGGTAATTAAGGGTAAATATAATATTATAAAATTATCCTAATACATCTTTTAATACAATTTGATGATTATAATTCGTCCTAAGTCATATTTTGGTCGAAATGGAATCCATTAGAACCCACTTGGAGGTGATTTAGACCTTTAGTTTATTTTATTTAAAGGAAAGTGAAATATGTCTCACTCAACTTTAATAATTAAAGTATTTTTAATATAAGTTTATAACAAATATAAATTCGGTTATAAATACTCATTTGAAGGATAAGATGTTTTTCTTTATCATGGTAATTTATTTGTAATTTTTAAGAGTTATTTAATTACCTTATTATCTTATACATTAATGATGCAGAAAATATTTATTTAGTGAAAAATCAATAATATAGTTTTTATTGAAATAGTAATACAAATATAAAGGCCAAAAAATATGAACTAAACTAATTAGTAGTGTATATATAAACCCTAATCATCCACTTGCCGAATTTTGGACCATTTGTATCCTTATTATGGTGATTATGTCACTTATAATATTATATTTTAAATGATTCCAATGTTGTCACCTTCATAATTTAATAAAGATAACAATATACATGTTGTTATATTAAGATGATAAATTGGAGTAAAATTGTTATTTTAAAATCTTCGATACTTATCTTAATCAAAGGATTTTATTTTTAATTATTATTCAACAAAAAGTATTTTAAATAATTAAACAAAAATGTTCTACTAATTATTTTATTAAGAGATATACCAAAGAAATGGTTTTAAAAATATTAGAATAAATATTATATTAACTATTTAATGTGCTCCAAGAATTTTATTGGAACCTTTAACATGTTATAAATCTATTAAATATTTTATTTTTAAAATATCATGTGTGTAAATTTTATTTAAATTCAAATAAATGAATAGTGCCAAATTGACACTATTGTTATTTTATAAAAATAACATATTATTAAATTGTTTAAAAATCACAAAAATATTTAAAAATTATAAATTGAAATTTATATAGTCTAAAATGTCATAAAGTATCCAAATATGGAAAATTAACAACACATAAGTGATTATTTATAACCATTTAAAATTTAGAATTTTATTACCACAAATAAACCTAAATAGATTAAATAAGGATAAATCAAAATGATAATTTTTAAAATAAGATAAAAACATTTATAAATTTTATTGATTGATGCAATTGCAATCCTATATCATCTAATCTTCGAATAGAGTCATTTTTGGAGGGTTTTATTTGGGTTTTGAATTTATATTAAACAAATATTTTTTAGGATTCCAAAGGTGCCCCTCTCCTCCCTTATAAAAGGGAACCTCCTCCCTCTCTTCCTCACACCATTTTGAGCCCTGAAACTCGGCCAACCTCTGCCCATTTTACTTCCTCATTTCCCTAGAAACCTTATAGAGGTATTTTTATTCTCAAAAGACCATCCCTAGTGCCCTAAGAAGAAGTTTAAAGGAGGTGCATCGAAGAAGAGGTAATCTCTTCTATCGATTATTTCAAGCTTATTTCTTCTTCAACTTCTTCTTCTTTAGTTGTTTCATTATAAAGTAATAACATCAGTATCACTAATATCCAGATATGTTATTATAAATATTAAACAACCCCATTTCACCTTCTATCCATCCTACGAAAAATGAAATCACCGCACGTGCGTACGTACGAAATACCGTCTCCACGCTGTGGTGTAATCTGTTTTTCCAACACCATCTTACTTGGATGGGTATAATGGTGTAATGAATAACTATAAATAGTTATTATAACATCATACTAATTCTGATATATTTTATCATCCACTCCAATTGAATTCAATATTTATGAGAATGATATAATCGCTCATGCATACGTACAGACTACCGTCTCCACAATGCGATGAGATTCATTCAAAATGATTAACCATTCATGAATGATTATAAGGTATATATAATAAGTAATCATGAAATATATGAAATAATAATATATAATGGATTTATGTGTATATATTTGTATTTCATCTACTTAATTTCATTCAATTCAATAAGGAAACGAAAACAATGTTCATGCATACGTACGGCCTACCGTCTCCATGAACGGTGTATTTCATTCCATTTAATCGATCTATCATATATATATGTATATAAGGAATATATATTATATATAAATCATTTATTACATTATGGAATAAATTAAATCAGTATATAAGTAATAATATCAAGAACAACAAGTCCAAACACGTACTATAAATAAAACGATTTAACTAAAAACACTGCTTTAACATGGAACTTACAAAAGAACAGGTAATATAAAGTCATAAGTGAACCATATATGATATAATAACAAGGAATATTATTCTTTAATAAGTCAATGACATTATTTAAATCATTATACAGGAGGTTCGGAAACGTATGAAGCATATCCGACCTAAGGTAAGGGATAACTTTTCCAATCTTGTTTTTATCCGAGATTGTTTATTCGTATGTATTTACTGGGGTTATTGTTATCATCCATGTCCATGTTTTCTAGAAATATATTCATGTATTTTTAATGTCCTTTTACCCATTTTTTTACTTTTACTACTTGTTATGTAAGGAATCTTTCTTTTGTTTACGTTACGAGGTACTTTTTTCACATTTCCGGAAAAAGTACGAGAAGAATGTTTTTTTAACTTATATGGAATGAAATGATTTTTTATGGTTTTAAAAAGACTTATTTTTATGAAGATTCCTCCAAAATATTTCATTACTATTTTCAAAAAAATATATTTCTTTTAAAATTGCATGGAATATTGTGAAAAGAAAATGATTTTCAAGAAGAAAGGATATTTTCATCAAGAATTCATTTCAAGTGTTTTATCAAAACCATTTTTCCATATAAGATGATATTATTTCATATGTGTATGTATCAAGTATAATGTCTCTATGATTTACATTGTTTCACTTTTCTTATGATGAAATGATATCCATTTGTTTTATATGGATTATGTTATGATGGGATGATGTTTATGAAACCCATTTTTATTCATTGGGTTAGGGTGAATGATTTATGTTTATGTTGTGGCACAAGTATGAATGATTTCATTCTGAGATGGGTGGGACCTATATCTACCTCCAATTCATTGGGTAATGATTTATATCTCATGAGATAGACAGGGATGGAACGGTAAGTTAATCTGGTTCAGTGTTATAGGAGTGAAACGAGGAGTGAACTCGATTCAGAAAGAGACTTTGTCCACTAAGATGTTCTTGACAGCAATTCCTTGGCTACTGTGGAAATCATAACATGTTCTTAATGGTTTCCAAAATTACATGTTCTATTCCCATTCTATTTTATCATGATTGATGTTCTGTTAGGATATATTCCATACGTACTTTCAAGATTCATGTCTTTGCCCAAGATTTTGATGTTTAGATTTTATGTTCATGTTTTTGCATTCAAATGTTTTTGGATTGTTTTATGATCTCTATATTTACCCTTACTGGGAATTTGAGCTCACCCCTTTTATGTTTTCTTTCCCCCAGGATATAAAGAAAGGTTTTAAGTAAGAAAAAAATACAGAAGATCTTTATGGGAGATGTTGAAAATCATTCACCACGATTAAAAGATTATATTCTGAGTTTCCAAAGACACTAATCTATTACGGTCCGTGTGTGTCTGTTTTTGTTATGTACCAAGTATTCCGAAAAATTAATGTAATTTCCATGTACGTCAAGCTTTGGGTCTCTACATTGCTGCGTGTGCCCCACACATCCGAACCAAAATCCTGGGGTCGCCCACTTAGTGGCCTAGTCCACTTGGACCTGTGCGACATCTATCTACTGCTGGCTGTAAAAGACTCTTCTATGTGTCGCCCTGCGGTGGGTCTCTCTACTAGGATCGACTCAGCAAGGAATATATCTACAATAAGGGATCGCTCTAGCACTCCTTCCTATGTCGGAATGCTGAGGGAGACCATCGAAGCCTAGATCTCATGCCCCAGTCCCTGTTCGATGGTCGGGGCCTGGAATAATGGGTCCCGTACCATGTCAGTGGAGTAGCGCGAGAGGTTTGTAATTCTCACTGAGTACTGGGCTACAGTCATGATGCTCTAATTCATGTGTAGTATCTCTTAGATGCACACCGCAAAGAGAGTGGATGGAATAAACACCGAATGTAAGAGGCTCTTAAAGTATGTCCAAAGTAGTGATGCCTCATTGTGCACAAGGAGAATCTGGCTCAACCATCTATGTGCTGCTGCGTGCAGGAGACTTGTGGAAAGGATCACCATAAAGTCTGATAGTGTCCATACCAATCTGAAGACTCTGACGATAGCCTCCAAGAAATCCTCGGCTTCCTAAGGGTCCATTTCCCCGTGGAACCTGGGCTGCCTCTATCGCTGAATCTCCTGCAATGCACTCAGGCAGCATGCACTTTCTGCTGCTCGGGCAGGTGGCATCGGTGGCTCAGCGAGTAATGGTACTGCTGGTGCCTCCACTGTAATGGGGCCCTACACCGAGGCCTCATCGCTAGGTGGGCTGGCATCTCGCACATAGCTCGGAACCCTAGCTGGATGCCTACGTGGGACCATCCTGAAAGGAAACAGGTGCACCACAGTTAATACATTATACTAGTTGAGCTGACACAAAGTAATCAAAAAGAAAACTGTTGAAACACACATGCAATCAATGTTTTCGTGAACTGAGTAGGAAATCCGAATTCAGGGTCCTTGTGTATGGATATGTCGGCCACCGCACAAACACTGGACTCCCAAGACTGAAAACCACACTCAATACTCTTAACACTGTAGCTTCATAGAGAAGAAGTTATTAGAGTTCTGAGTTCTGTGGTAGAACAGACTCCTCTAATACCAATTTGTCACGACCCGTCCTTTGGGCACGTTCCGTGACTACCCCAAGCCTGCCTCCCATAGGCTAGGGGAAGGCAACTTGAACCAAAGGCGTGAATCCCGTTAAAAAGGGAATTCATTGCCTTTATATAAGTAAACAAAAACAACAAAGTACGCAAGTGAAGTAATCACTAAGTAAAACTGAGTACAAAAGTTGGTGATGAAAAGTGAATGGGCCAGTATACAATCCCAACTGAAAGTATAGTACAACTAAAAAGAAAGTTCAACAGTAGTAAAGTAAAGAAGCAACCGCCGAGTCATTCTCCGGATATCCCACCTGAATGGTGGGTAAGGATGGTCTGCTCAGCTCCTCGGGTCCGGTCGTCCACTCTGTGTATGTCCCGACAAGTGGTCCACCTCTGGGAACCGTCCAGCTCTACAAGCCTTCTCCTTGATCAGTGTTGTCCGTCGTCTGCATCCAACATAATGTAGTTCAGGCATAACTCATGCAAGGGTTAGTATACATTACTCAGTAGGGACCTAGAGACCCCCGAAGGTCTCCCAGAATCCATGAAGGATAAACCAAAAAGGAATGATACAAATAGGAAGTATCAACCAACTCTACATAGGTATATGCCCATACATATACCTAAGCCATCAATCTCAGTTCAGATCCAACATCCGAGTCCAAGCACAACCCAGTCCGCACAGGAAAGAAGTTGATCACAACGATGGTAATGATTGAAGGTCGATACTCAGCTCACTTTCATATAATTATCACGAAGAAAGGTGGAGTAGATTAGATTTAGTATCTGTATCATCTCCTCTGCCAAACCCACATAGTATCCATGTATAGAAGTCGTCGCCACCAAACTCCCGTAGGATCCAAGTATAGTAACCCTCACTACCGAACCCACATAAGATCCAAGTACAGTCTTTATCGCTGCCGAAACCATGGAGGATCCAAGTATTGTCGTCCTCGTGGCTGAACCCACGTAGGATCTAAGTACAGTCGTCTTCATCGTTGAACCAACGGAGGATCCCAGCACAGTAGTCGTCATTGTTGCAGCCAACTATAGGGTTCCCGCACACAACATACTCGATTCTGGGAGGGTTCTCTCCTCGACTGAAGAGGTTCGATACATCAACTATCATGATGTCCAGATTTGATGTATCCCGAAGTTCTATCACGTCAAAAGGAACTCAACCCGATAGACGGCGCGTTGAACGGACTCCTGGTCGGAGAGATACTGGCTTTTTCGTTCCAGGGGCCCTATTGGAAATATGCTCATTCCAAACCCATACATTTAGAAATGTTGTCTAGAACTCACTTAGATTATCACAAAATGATCTCCTCGTCGATGGGATCCCTGTGTCGTAGAGGGTGTGTCGATCGGACGCATGGTATTTAAGTTATTCACGTTTAAGTGAATAACGGGACCGACCCGTTAAGCCCAGTGGGGTGGCGGGACGGGTCACCAAGTTTTGGCGGGTCCCGACATGGTAAGGGTGTCGGACCAGCCTGAATATTTGCATGGACCAGCCTGAGGGGTGCGGCCTAGCTAGAAAAGGGTGCGGCGCGGCGTGGCCGGCTCGGCCTGAATTCCAAGTGGTCCGAGGCGGGGGCACGATCCCCAGCTGCCCGAACTGGAACGCCAAGTTGTGCCGCCTGCCCAAACCATCCAGCTAGGTCAGACGGACATCTAGCGCAAGTAGGCCGCCTATGCGGGCTGCTGGTTTCTTCAGCGTTGTGCCCTTCTAGCGCCGCGGTTCGGCTCCGCCTGGCTGGCTGACGGCCCGACCGGTTCTCCAGCGCGGCGCCCACCTAGCGCCGCGGCTCGCCTCCACCCGACCGTCCTACGGGCCGGCCGGTTCTTCCACCAAAGTAGACCGCTAGGACGGGCCCCAGTCTTCCGCAGCGCGGAGCCGTGGGGCACTACGGATTCCCCCTTGAGCACAATTCTTCCTCAGTTGGGCAGCCCACGGTTGCGGGTTGCAGTTCATCCGTACGTGGCCGGTGCACGACCTACACTCTCGTCGCCGCATCTTCCAACGTAACTCAATCTCAAACAAGAGTCTATGGACGGTCATCGAGCCGTGTCAGTTTGGCCCGCACCCTCCACGTTATGAGGTAGTAGTTGGACATATATAAAAAACGATTTCCAATGAAGAACAGGGTATGAAAAAATTCACTTCAAATAATAAACCCCAACCTCAAAAAAGGTTCGCGGTTGACAAGCGTTGTGGATGATAGTGTCGTTTCTGTCATCGTAGGAGTGAACCCGAAGAAGAATTGACGTCTCCTCTATTGTCCTGGAAAAGATAAAAGAGGGCCCTTTGTCATTCATCATGGTAGGGAGTGCTGTTCTTCGCCGGAGGTTTGGTGTTCTTCCACAAATGAGAAAATCCCCTCTTCCTTCACAAAATCTCTCTCTCAAAAGTTTCCCCCCAACAAAACAAGTGCCAACCCAATTAAAATAAGGCTTTCAATTATTTTAATTAAACTTTCCAAGAATTCAAAATTCAAAAATTAAATAACGTAATTAATTAATTGAATAGGGTCCATCAATTAATTAAGGTGTGTTGGCAAGAGAAAAAGAGGAAGAGAGGGAAGAGGAAGAGTTACATAATTAAGATAAGTTAACAAATTAATGAAGGGTGTTTAAGGGGGTTTGGGGAAAATGAATGGTTAGGGCTCGTGTGGTCCCCACATCTCATATATCCACACATGGGAAGTTGGGTGGGTGTGGGCACCACCAAAAACTTCCCATGGGAGGAATTAACCTCATTAGATATAAAATAAAAATGTTCCAAAAATTTTATTTACTTCTTAATTAAACCCCAATAATTAACTTGTCCTCCTGTGAAAACACAACTATGGTAATGGTCCCCTTATGAAATTACCAGCAGTGTGAGTTCATCGGTTCCCTTTGATTTCAATTCCGAGAACCAGTTCAAAAGATAGAAAAACCTGCTCATTCGTTTACAAAACGTACCTGAGCTAATACTTCGAAAATTGATTCTGGGCACACCGGGCCTCGGAATCAAGTGCCGCCAGAATCCACAGACTCGTAAAATTCCAAAGTATTTAAGAAAAAAAAATTCCTTGAAATTTACAAGTCCTTAAAATATTGAATATGTGATGTTTTACAAAAATTTAATTTGTTGTCTAACAACTTTTGAGGGACATTCCACAAATTGGAATTGAACCCCTACTAATAGTATCATACAATAAATAGAGGAACATCATGTAACCTATGTCTTTATGATGTAATTAGGAAATCTGAACTAAATAAATATTATATCTATTAGGTAGAAGATTTGGTGATTTATTTAGTGGAGTAATAAAAAAACTAATTTTATTATCAACTCAAGAAGCCTTTGAAAATCCCACTATGAATACCAAAGTTATATTTTCACATTCATGAAAAAAACTAGATATGGATAATTAATCGATTTTTGTAATTTTTCATTCAACATTATACCAGTGAAAAGTAATCCATTTAATGGTAACATAAACAATAAATTTCTTCAATCAATACCACTAGTAATACACATATTTTCCATTGAATATCTTCGTACTACCAGGATGGATTGAGAAGAAAGAGTTATGAGAATCAATTGAATTGTCCTTGATTTTTATTGTGTTAGGAATCCTTTATGTTTTAGTTTGAATTATCATTTTATCCATATTATTTTTATTAAATTACTATTAAAACATTAATTAGTATATTGATTTTTTTATTCTCATAGATCCAGTTTTTGAGGAATATACTAAGGCACATGGTTGGGGAATAATATGTAATTACTGTGACACAAAAACATGTGGCCTTGTAAGAGGAGGTGAGTGATTATGTTTTATATGGAAATGGGATTTCATGTTTATGCATGATTTTTAAAAACACTATATCATTTATTATGGGTTGAATTTTATTTTTTAGAAACCATGCACCGACCGTGTACCAGTAGTGCGGCTTAGAAAGTGTATATGAATGGTTGGAATAAAATTTTGAAAAAACATACAGTCAAACCATGTTCCCCAATTAAAGTGTAAAAATTACACTTTTTCACATAATATATTATACATATTAACACATATTTTAATCATTCCATACATATCATCCCTCCTCCGTTGGAGCTTCTACATGGAATAACTCAAAGAACTGAAGCCTCTCACTTATCAAGACTTCGATCTGACCACCGTCCATCATGTTGGTTAGACAAAGAGATGTGCATCATTATGTTACATTACAATCAGAGTTTGGATCATCATATTCATCAATCGTCAGGTCAAAGATAATATACCATATTTTCATGTTATACATTTATTCATTAGATTTTTCTTCTTATAGATCTAACATGATTCTAATACTTTATGAGTGTTTTTATATAGTAATACGGTAGGTAGTCAATACCATTTCCCTTAAATTTTCACTCATTTTAATATGTTTCCATTGTTTCGCATGACAAAAACACCACATGTTTCCTTATTATTATGAAAACTATTAATTTATTTATGGTTAATTAAACCTAGATCTCTTATTATAATCATTATCATTGTGGGTGGTTAGAACCCCACCAAGGATCAACCCATTGTGAGAGTCCTTATATACATGATCCTTTGTCAGCCATTACATGTGTTTGAGTGATTTTTAAAAATATATTTTCATTGAGTTATAATAAATGAATAATTTTGATATAGTATGTTATGTAATATTTACATAACCTTTTATTGTTTATGTCTAGTATGACAAAAATGCAAGAACAGACTTATGAACCTTTAACATTTTTAAATGAAAAGGAATTGTTTTAATTAATTATATTGATAATATGAATTGTTTAAAACATTTTATATGATTATTAATAAATGGATACAAATGATTATGTGTATTTTTTTTAAATATTTTCCATAAATTAGTGATCATTAAGGGAATAACTTAAGTACTAATGGGATTCCACCCCAATTCATTGAGCCAGTTTCCAAGGGAGATATCCACCTTGGGGTTCATTATATTACTTATTAATAAATTAATGGATAAAAATCATACTTTTGACTCATTTTTATTATATATATATATATTTTAAATCATTGGAATACCTAATTTTATCCACCTAGATGTCTTTAGACATAGAATTCCTTAAATCATCACCATGGGATCTAGGCATGCTTAGCATGAGATTTACATTGAAAGCTTGATGAGTACTAGATTAAGTAATTTTATCCTGTGAAAACCCAAGTTTGTAACCCTATGATTATAATTATACAACATGGATTTGTTTCAAGGATATTTCATTGAGATGGAATGACCGACTATGGTTAAGGATTCTTCATTTTAACCTTCACCCCCTTATCATTATTACTTTTACGTTGTTACCTTTATCACTATATTGGGACCTAAATTCATAGAGAATATGTATTTAAAGACATTTAGAATTGGATAATGTAGGTATGGTTGGATTTTTATTGCATTAGGATCCAAATCGCTACATGATTTCTATTTTTGTGTTTAATAATATAATTATTTTTTACATTCTCACTATTATATTTGCAATCACATAATAAATTTGATAAATACTTTTTTGGAGGTGGAATACTATGTTTGTCTCATACCTGATTAACGATAACAATTCGAACATGACTATAAAACATGTCTGTAGGTTGGGAAAAGTTCATGATTATAGATTTAAATTTCGATTAATATGTTATTCTAGTGTATTGGAACAGTGGACTAAGTGGGGGGATTGGGATGATTTTGGAGTTTCATTCGTTGGTATTTTTTAATATTTTTATACCCCACATAATATTGTTTTCCTTTATTTATAATTATTATAGTTTCCTGATAACATCATAATTTCCATATAAAATGGTTATTATAGTTATTAAGTATTTTATTTTATTTGGATGATTTATATATACTATTAAATATTATTAGTTATAATTCCACATTTATGTTATTTATATTTTTCTATTAAGATACACTTTGAAATGATAGAATATTCACCACACAGACACACCCATATCACTCATTTATATTTAATATAACCTCTCATAGAGTCTGGCATGCGTAAAGATAATTGGTCGACCATGTTTAGTTACATATGAGTGAACTAGGTTCAGAACATCACAAAATGGTATCAGAGATTTTCATTTTGGCTTATAGTTTGGAATTTTTATATAACATATTAGGAAATGCCGTAATTTTTTAATGAGAAGGTTCCTAGATGTACCTAACCTTTTATATGGAAAAACTGGATTTTTTTGGGATGGGATTTGATGTTCCCTTCCTCTTCAAAAATAGTAGTATCAATTTCTACATATGACGACACACATGATATTTGGAATTTTTTTATCATTGTTAGTTTTACCTTTACTAGCGGCTTTAAATGGAATGTATGTAGTGTCACACGAATCATTATAGGAACAAAAGTATTGATATTTCAGACAATATTTCCTTTAATTTTACATACTCCATGCATTTATTTCTACTTATTTATAGTTCATTGATAGTTATATTTGAGATTGTGCTACCATTTATTATTTGGATAATTTAATTGCATTAATTAATTTGTTCTTGTAATTCTAAATGGTTTTCCCAATATATCTTGATGAGGCCACCATAATTTGTCAATAATACCAATTATGAGGAATGAATCATTGGTCGCATGAGATAAAATAAAAGTTTTTTATAATTACATGGATTTATATTGATATTTCAAGACTATAAGTGCCTATATAAATTTGGAATATTGGTGTCCTTAAATGAATCCTCATAAAATATGGGATTCAGTTATAGGTTGTAGAATATGAAATTTATAAATTATAAGATTTTATACCTTGGGAACGACATAAAAATATAACTAGAACTTGATATATATTTATATGGTTATGGTTATATAGATAAATTTATTATGAACTTTTGAGTTATAAAAATAAATTAGAATTTTTCTCTATTAAATGGGGATTCCAATTAAATCCTTATGGTAATTTTATTATATACCTTGTAAGTGACACATAATATATTGAAACCCTTAGGATTAAGACATGGAACCCCACCAACCTGATATCCTTACGTATTTGTTTGGTTTTTTTGTTTTTTAACCATCAGCCTATATTTTTATGAGAAATTCCATTCACATTTCATCAGTTTATGTTGTGTGTTGTTATAAATTTAAGATATATTTATCCATTATCACCTCGATTTGAACACCATGGTTGGGGAAATGGACATGTTCATGTGTTAGGGGTATATAAACTACAAATAGTACCTCCTTAGGATCCTCCAATAGTACCACCATTGTTACCTAGATTCGGAATTGATGCTTTGTTTTTTTAAAGGGTCCATACCCTTAGTTCTGTCTATGGTGGTAAAAATATAACCTACATTTACCATATCATAATTGATGGAAGAATTCCCAAAACAATGGCCAACTATTTTATATAGAGTGGATTGAATATATATTGTTGTGTTATAGATAGAGACCATATTATCTATACATGAGAATCCATAGATACCTGTACAAATGTGGTTAAATATCACAAATTATATTTTTTGGGGCTTATCAATGAACTAGTGGGAGCTTCTAAACCACAGTGATCATAATAGAAGTATGTTTTGGGAATATTTTCGATCATGATCCAATGATTAATTATATCAGGTACATTGAGAGCCTATTGATTGAGAGAGATCTTGATCATGAAATGTCGTAGTATATCCTTTATGGAATGCTATTTTTAAAATATCATAAACTCATAGAACCTTTGTTTTTTATTGTCATATTATTAAGAGATAAAAATTCTCATTATGATATCATGTAAGAAATTTGATATTCGTATTCCATTTTATACCTTTTGAAAAATAATATTAATATTTATTGTTTTATAGATACGGAATTTGGAACTTTTTACCGAGTGCTACACGAGGGTAGTAGAAGGTTCGAGGCATGGTGGTTTAGTTCTAAAGAAGGGTACCTAATTCAGTGAAAGAACGAGTTGTATAGAAATTATATATAGCGAAATTATATTAAAGGTAATTTAAACAGTTTTTCTTCTTTATTCCAATACTGTGTGACAGGGTTTCATAAATCCTTAATGTGACAGATACCTTAAGGAATTTTGTTCCTATGAAAAAATGGGCCATCTTTATAGTGTCTAACTTTCATTTCTATATGTTCAAAGAGGGAGAGTACCCACAGTAGATCCAATTTATGAACTAGGATCAGTACCTCTAAAACATTTTGAGAGCAGACCTACCACTAGATGTATAATTCATTAAGGCATGCATTATTGGGGATTATAGGCTAATGATATGAAACACTATCTTAATGGACAAGATCTAGTTAGTAATGATGTAGATCAGGGATGTAGATCAAGATAGATAGGTGATTTAAATCCTAAACCTAAGGAATAGGATTAGATACCATATATATTGAGAGGTATGTTCTTTTTTATCCTCTACATTGGTATCTATTTTTTTATAGGTTCCTAAAACTGTTTTATCTCTGTGTTGGTCATGTGAATCCTTAAACTAGAGCATTTATATTTATGTGGAGTAATGAATCTTGATATTATGTTGGGAGAATGGTCAAAAAGTGTTCTATAGTGAAAAAATTTATCACTTGTGGTTGGAGGTTATGAGTTCTTATGGGACCTCTTCATCCTTGAGATTACGTGATTGGATGTCATTTTCAGCAATGATTATTAGTTTCACAATAATGATCATATTGATTATTTTCACCATGTGGTGTGTCTCAAATAACCTAAGGGTGGTTGTTATATTAAAAAATAGGAGTTTTATATATTGGCAAGTCAAGATATACTTAACCATCCTGGAATGTTAGGGGTTTCATACCATATTTTCGTTCTTATAACATGTGAATTAATCATAGAATAAGTGTTTTAATATTTATTAATATTTATGTTTTAAAAAATAATTTTAACTTAAATGGGAAACTTTTTCCAATAGTATACATGAAATTCAAAAATGTGCTTCTCTAAAATATATTTTTTCACGCAATACTATGTTATACCAAAAAAAATATTATTAATGTTATTATTTGATATGGTTGTTTTCTAGTATATTATGGGCGAACCATACATAAAAACCTTTCAAACCAATTTATACTTTTTATATGAAAAAATAAAAATATTTTTTGAAATATAAATTTAAAAATTTACTCTTGCTAAATTTTTGGAATTTTTATGGGAATGTTCATATTTTGATGAATAGTGAATAATACTGAATTTAATTCAAAACATCAATTTCATACTATTTTTTGAATAATTAAAATATGTTTTAGTTTTATTAATTTTAATTATATTAATTTTATAAATTTTAATCCAAATTAGGTCATTAGATTCTACTTCACATTGAATTTATATATAATAAAATAGAGATCTTCTGAAAGATTGAACATTAAAAGCACACATTATCATTCCGTCTACAGGGATAATTTTAAATTAATTTTTTCTAAATTGGTGATTATTTTGAAAAAATGGATACCATATTATCAATTACAATAATGTATAATTTGTAATAATTTAAATATTTTTTCCCAAAATCATGTAGAACATAATTAAATTAAATGAAAGTGATTAATTTAAAATCATGGTTCCTTAGTTGTTAAACATTAATCATACACCTCTAAATGACATAGAAACATGTCCAAAACCTGTTTTATGGACATTATTCGACCATATAACCTATTTTGTAGAATTAATACCATTATTAGAGTCCCATGATACAAGGGATGCCTCCCAATAGTGTTTAATATTTTATATTTATAAGATTGACACTGCCCCTCCACTATAAAAAGGCACTCAATCCCGACACTTATTCAAAACACTAAATCCCTTTTGGATCATGACAACACTAACAAAATAAGATCTAGATTCCTAGAATTCACCCTATATTCCTCACAATGGGAATAAATCCATAAAAATAATCCCTTTGGTTCAATCAAAAATAAGTTACCCAAAAAAAGAGTTAACATATTTCAAAGTTCATTTGTGTTTGGTTTCATTCTCCACAACTTAATTTCTTATTATTGCATGCTTATATATTAAAATTGGTATCTTAAATATTTTTAAATTATTTATGATATATTGTTTTTCTACCACTGTAAATACATCCATCAAATGGTTAACTAAATTACAATTTATGTATAGTAAACTACCTTCTCATGAAATGATGTCGTACATTATTGCATTACCACTACTCAAGGTTGGGAATTATGATGGAAAAATTGTATATATATAATATATATAATATATTTATATCTTATATATAATTATGTATTTTCATGGTTCACACCTTCATTCTTTCCATTTTCTGTATAAAAAATGACATAGTATTTGGATGTGTGGACTAAGACCCCCTCAAAGTGATTTGATACGTTCACACATTATGTGGAATGTATTAAAGATAAATTTAATTAAAAATATGGGACATAAATAAAATATATATGATATTAGTGAAATAATTAACACTATAGAAACATAATATAACATTTCCATAATTACCATCTCACTTATTGAAAAAGAGATAACATAATTCATGGACGTGTGGACTACAACATCCTCACCATTATGCGATTCATTTTACATAAAAACAATTATATGTTAATGTTAATATGATTACATAAAATTCTATTAGTTATTTAATGATCGTTATCTAATAAAAATTAAGTAATGATAAATATTATGTACCTTCAGTTTATAATGATCCTTGAAAAATGGGAACATTACTCAAGCATGTGTACGAGTAAGGATCATTGGTACTTTATTTTTAAATGACTGTTTATAGAAAAATGGAAACATTCATGGTTTTTGATAATTTATTTTTGAATGATTGTTTATAGAAAACTATGAGGTGATTTTTTAGAAAGTTAAGAAAAGTATAAGGATCATTGGACCATATAAAACCCATGAAAATGCTGGATTAATTTCCTACCAAGTGAATTTACCTCTGAGTTTATCCCCTGTACACAACATATTTAAAATTTTAAAATTAATGATGTATGTAATATATTATTCACATGTTTTTATCCCAGATGTAGTTCAGCTTTAAAAGAGTCATTCTTATGAGTAACAACTAGTACATGTTCATAACCATATGAAAGAGGTGTTGTAGAATAATGTGATTCAAAGGGTAAGGATTAAAGTAAAACTATATGGTTGATCGATAAACATGTGATTCTATATATTCTATGAGGCTTAAATGTCCCCACTTATTTTATAAGTGATTAAAATTATGAGGACACATTTTCTATATGGGGGAAATATGTGACATCACATGTAATGATAGAATAAGTCATTTCGATGTTATTAATATTTTTTGAATAAAATTGTAAATTAACCTTAATGGTGTTGATATATAAAATAGTGTAAATGATATAAAAAAATTTTGTTTCTCTAATGTCTTTAGTTGCATGCAAGAAAGAGTTATACCAGACAATAATATTTGGGTAATATTATTATTTAATATAGACATGTCTCACCTTTTAATGGAATATCTATTTTAAATCAAATGTTAACACTTTTATAATTTTTATATTAAATGAAAACATATTTTTTTTGAATGGAAATATCAACATTTACATTGGGTGAATTTTTTTTATTTTTCTTAACCGTTCTTATTTTGATGAATATTGAATAATACTGAATTTTAGTACAAAACTTCATTCTCTTTCATTTTATTTATATTTTTAGGTTATGTTTTTAATTTTTTTAAATTATAATTTGACCAATTTTATTCCATTTAAACCAATTTAGATCATTTTAAACAATATTAAATTTAATTTATATATAAAAATATATAAATTTTTATATATGATTACATTAAAAACCAAAATTATCATCCCTTCAGTGGGATAAATTTTAAATTAATTTAATCCACTTATATGATTGGAGTTGGAAAGACTTGATTAATTTTTTTCAATAAGAATTATTTTTAATGAATAATAATGTCAAATTTTTACTAAAATGATATGTGAAATTTACTAAAATTATTTATTTTGATTAATGTAAAAAGGTGGGCATTTAGTGGTTAAACTTAAATTGTAATAGTATTAACAACCGAAAAACATGACCAAAACCCATTTTATGGACATTATAAGACCATATGACCTCACTTATATAATTTGGAGAATTATTGGAGTAAAATAAAGTAATGGGTATCTCTCGATATTGTATACATTTATTAATGTATAAGAATTACACTACCCACCACTATAAATAGAATATCACCCTCTCCACTTCATCCACTACTCAAGAACTCTTGGATCATCTAGAAACCACCCAAATAATCCCCAAGATTTTATAACTCCACCCCATATTCTTAACATGGGACATAAATCCATCCATGATATCGTTTTTTTTTCAAGCCAAATGTAGTTACCTAAAAACGAGTTAACATTTTTCAATGTGCATTTGACTTTTGTTTCTTTATCGACTACTTAATTTCATATTATTACATTATAATATAATAATATCAGTAAAATAAATATAATAATAATTTGTTATGGAATAGTTTTGACCTACAACTAAATATAATTCAATCAAATGGTTTACGGAATTACAACTTGTGTATGGTGAACTACCGCCTCTCAAAACAATGTAATCCAATTTTTTACATTAGCGCCACTCATGGATCGACATTACAAAAGAGAAACTATTTTCAAATAATATAATATAAATATAAATATTAATTATGTTTTCTTCATAATTATTTATTTTTTACGTAACACATATCATCTAGATTTCCATTTAGTTTAAATAAGATAACATCATTTGTGGACATCTAGACAACTTCTTCCTCAATGTGATGCGATATGATCACCCATTACATGGAATATATTATGAATGTGTTTAATTTATAACATGTTTAATGAAAAAATAATATATATTATATTAATTAAATAATTAAAATTATGGAATTATAATAAATCATTTTCTTTATTACCCTTTCACACACTTAAACAGTTATAACATCATTCAAGGACATGTGGACTACCGCCACCTCAATGTGGTGTGATTTATTTTAAATAAGAATAATTATATATATAAGTATATAGGATAAAATAACATGGTACTAATGACATAATTATCAATCTGGGATGATAAATGTTATTACCATTTCTCCTTGTTGATCGTTGAAAAATGGGAATGTTACTCATGCATTAGTACGGCCTACCGACTCCATGACTACAACATCGGTTCATTTTTCAAAAAAATCATTCATTAGTAGTTTTAAAAGTATAATTTATGTATAAATATGATAATTATGATTTGTTTTTTCAGTATTTATACTTTTATATAATGATACTTTTGACCACAGTTGACATATATAAGTCATTCTGACCCATAAACTGAATTTGGCCAAAAACAACAACATAAAATAATTGATTAAGTAGTTGTTTTCAACACTGAAAAATTGAAATTAAATTAATGATAAACATTAAAAAGGTTTATAAAAAAATTAAAAAATTGAAATACGTTTTTATTCATAATTATAATGACACAAAATACATGTTAGACTCTTGATATGGAATTTGATCTCAATCTCCGTTCATTGAGGAATTTACTGATGATATGAACCTTTATATTAGTAGAAGGTCTATATAAAAACCATTTGAAGTTATATATACATATTTTTATCTTTTCTTATTTTATTTAAAGTTGTTTGAAATTTTAATTTGTCATGGATATTAGTGTTTAAATGTTTGAAGTGGTATGTGAAACTTTGAATGTCTAATGATATAATTTTCAAATCATTAATGAAAACTCAATAGTCATGATATGTTTTTAGTTTTTTTATAAATGTATTACAGAGGAAATTTTATACCTATTCTGAATCCCATTCAAAAAAATTCCAAAATGAATAATTAGACATGTAATATAATTTAAATTTTTACAAACTAAAAAAGTAATGTTCTATTATAAACGTTCACCATGACAATTAATTTTTATATAGTTATGGAAATTATATTTTTTTGGATTCCTCTTCAATATTTCATGTTCTCTTTAATGAAAAATCGTTATTACATTTTTTGTGAAATTTTGGTATTTTAAATGAAGGTGTTTTTTTGGTAGAATATTTTTATTTTAAAAAATATGGCATTTTAATATTTGAAATAAATTTTAATCTGAGTTTAAAAGAAATTTTCAAATAGAGAAATGTTTAATTTCTTGTTTTGGTAATGGAAATTACAAATGATGGGTGTGGGAAGATAGTTCTGGGTGATCACATTATAAATTAAATTATGTGTGTGCCTATATTGCACTCGAATGCATTATGAAATGATTATATCCTCAAATGAATTATTTTATAAGTATATATATAGTTACTCCAACCTATATGTTTATGTAATGGTTCTGTAAATAGATAAAGTGATGATTTTATATATAGGTACCTGAATTTACTATATGTTCTAATGATTTTTCAAGGAAGTTGTTTTCTAAAGATAATAAAAAATGAAATTTATTTCAGAATGACATGTCCCTCTTTGGGTAAAATTTATTGTTTTCAAAAAAGTGTTTTTAATGTGTTTTATTGGTTATCAATAGACAAAAAAATTTCCTCTATTTTATATCTACAGTTATGATTTTTATTCTAATCACTTGCTTCATAATTGTTTTCACAATATTTGACAACGAGTAATGGATTGGAAGAATTCATGTTTATTTTCATGAAGATTTTTCATAACAGAGATGTTGATTTATTTTGAAATGTTTTATAGTGTGAAAAATAGTTGCTAATTGAAAGTGTCTACATTGTATTTTATGGTTTGTTATGTATGATTTATGGCTTAATTCTCTAAAACAATATAACTAAAAAAATCCTTAACGTGAAACAATTTAATTTAGTGACAAAAACTCATGAATATGTAATTTTGAAGGTTATGTCCCAATAAGTATTTTATTAGAAGGTTAGGTAATATGATAGAGTGATTTACCTCGATTAGAAGATGGAGTCTGGGATGCATTTGCATAATGTTTTTTTGGAATTACCCTACAATATATGCATCTTTCAATCAATATTGTACCAAGAGAATCATATGTATTCATTTATCACTAAATGATGGTTTCCACTACGTTACTAGATCTCAAGAGTCATATAAATGACATGGAAGGAAGGGGTCATATACAATAAATTACTTCTTTCATGGGGGTTACCAATCATTTCTTCTATAATGTAAGACAACACCCTATGTAATTTCATGGATTACGATCAGTTGAAATATATAACTTTTAAGAACTGGTATCCACTTCCTCCCATTGTGGACGTCATCACAAAACACTGAAGAGTGATGGTTTTTGTGATGAATAATTTGATTTCAGAGTTATTAGATATGATTTATTAATTCTTTCATATCATGTATATTATTTAAAAGTAGGTATTAACATTATAAGTAATTTTAAGGTCTTTTAGGTTGAAAAATTCCCCAAATATTTATTTTTAAAATGAGGAATCATGTTTCCCACATCTATATCGATTTATTTAGAATATTCATTGTGTAAAACATACTGGTGTACTCACAGAAACATCACAAACATTCCCAACAAATTGATATTATTTTTAGTACACCATGATAGAACTATTAATTTATTAATCATATCATATGAAGCATTTGGATTTAGAATATTCACATATTTTATCACACAATCTTTTGAGAAGGAATTTTTATTTACCAAAAAAAGTAGATGGTCATGGTTTCTTTGTAGTATCTCATTATCATGCTAGAGATACATGGATTCTTGACTTTTTCTAGGTAATGGAGTAACTTCAATCAAAACAATTTATTCAAGGAATAACCTCATTCATGTTGGAATAAAAATGGTGTAAAAATTTTATGGTATGAAGAATGAGAGAGAACCATTCAATTGTTGAATGGACCATTTACTTTTGTAATACTAAAAATTCGACCAAAGAAAGCATAAGATATATTGTTAATTATGAAGAATAACACATTGGGAAATGAGAAATACTGATGCAGGAAGATTGGGTGAGGGCATAAAGATCCTGTTAACAGAAAACTCATTATAAGAATTACCTAACACATGATATCAATCCAATATGTTTAGTTCACACATTTCATTTTTGGAGGTAGTATGTTCTTGGATAGTCATTTGTGGTTTTTACATAACAAAAAATCCTCAAATACATATTTACCCAGTGTGAATTAAATCATAGATAGGGAAGGTAGATGTAATAACTAAGTTAATTTTATTTAAATCATTCCTATATTAATAGAAAGGGAAATTATGTTCATGATACCTTGATCTTGAGGAACCAAACTCAGTTGATTTAGGAGTATGGTAGTGAGCTGTAGTGGATGTACATACTTGTTAGATCCATATTGAGATCTTGTATCATCCTTAAAATCCTTTTGTTTAATCTATAGTGGTGAATTTTTCAAATATAGATAAATTGAGGATGAGATAACATTCTATATCTAAATTCTTGGTCTCATGAGACAACATTTTAGGTGGGGACCCACCAACTAGAAGGGTCATTGAGGAGATTAAGAACATATGCATCCCCAAAGATGTCTAGGTACCTAAAAGTGTTCAATATGAGAATATGTGAGAGTATCATTCCACTTATTGTGAATTAAATATCGATATTATGATGTTTTACCATGAATTACTCTATAAATTTTGTTATCTAAGAATTAAATAGAAGTTAACTAGTTTTATTACCTGATTTACCACTTTTTAGTAGGTGGTGGTGGAGCTCTAGAGACTACCAATGTTTTTAATGTTACCCATTGCGAATAAAAAATATGGTGTTGCCACTAATGATTTTTGACTGGATTTCCCAGATCCCCTCAAGGTAGTGACACAGTATGGTTAACCATTATTATGATAATAAAGGATTATCTCATTATACTAATTATAGAGACCATCTCTGCAGACAAACTAGTTTTTATTAACATCAATGATTTTATCCAAATTCTTAATAACCCTTACACTATTATATTCAAAAAGGATTCATATTTCACATCATATTTCTATCAATGGTTTCTGAAGTTTTTTGGTTAACAGGTACTTATGAGGACAAACAATCACCCATAGTCTTATCGATAGTTTTGGAATACTATTTTATTGTAGTATAACAATATTTGAGAATTCATCATTGATTTTGGAGGTTCTTAGGAAAATCAAATATTTCCATCTAAGTATTGTAAAATAGAAACATTAATGTCTTGATATATATGGATCTATAAGAGGACTAAAATGAGAAAAAAATTTATCCACCCATATGTTGGTTAGTTGCTTGGGAGAAAGTGATACTCAGATCAAATCGGGTTTAGGAAACTATATAGTAGTTATAGAATATCAAAATATTAATGGGAAATGAATAGTATAGGAAGAAATCATATTCAAACTACCCTTGATGACCACTTATGATCCTGGTAGAGGATTGGGTATTCCTATATGTTTTTTCTAGGTTATTTTATAGATAGATTCCGAAACAAGGGTAGATAAATCCTTTGTATTTTGGAACATTTAATATTTTTGAGGCCACTATATGGGTAGCCTATTAGTTGAAATTACCTCATAGGTATAAATACTTTCATGATATCTTCTAGGTATCTCAACATCACTACTATTATTACCACCCTTCCCATATCTTTGATCCTTATGATGTAGAGTAAAAAATGAAGATTATTTGGAGAGAAGTATCCTATATGTATATATATATTGATGATAAGAGAATAAAGGATCTATGTGGAAGTTATGAACATTTATTCTTGGTATTATGGAATAATAAATTCATATAAGATGAGACATTGTAGAGAGAGTCGGATTCACATTCTCAATGTATATAACGTTTCTCAGATGTTGATCAACCTCCCTTGGAGAAACATGGGAATGAGTTGTATTTAGGTGTAGATATTATTAAATTCATTATTTATAATGATGTATTTATCCATTATAATTCTAATTGACTCATACTTGATATCCTTAAAATTTCTTGTAAATGAATATGGACGGGTTTAGACGATTATGTGGGGTGTTTGGTGATTGATGCTCTAGTTTTTGGAGAAACAACCTAAGTTGAAATGTTTCCATAAAGTTAGTAGTAAATATGAGGCTCATCTATGATGAATATTAAGTTGATGTTTAATGATAGTATCATTATTAAAATGGGGTTTCAAGGTCATGTGGGGTGTTATAAAAAAATCAGGAAAAGTTCATCAGAAACACATGGTCTTGATATACTATATCCTTAGTATGCACCATCATTTCCACATATGTAGTAGCGGACATAGTTAACACACATTTTGGCCTAAACATTTGAAAAATCATTGACAAACTTTAAAAATGGCCAAAATTCTTATTTTTATTTAAACATATTATCCAATGAACCCATGATTTTCATAATTCCCCACATAGGATCCATACTCTATTAGATCTCCTCTTTATCATCATGCTAGCCACTGAAGACAATCCATCATCTGAAATCCGATCATACTTCCTCCTATCGCATCATATTGAAAATTGAATCTACATTGATCCATTACCACACATTATCATTTAATCTATCCATAATTCATGTTTTTTCTATATAAAAAAATGACCAATTTACAGCTTATTCATATATTCATCACATTTCAATTGTTCCAACAACGATTTGTGGTCAAATCCAGAATAATTTTCCTCTACCACTATAAGGCTGGTGGTCTATAAAATTTACATCAATTTCTTTCTAATTTATATATGTTTTGATAGTTCTACATGAGATAATCATAATATAATTAAATTTATTTATGAGTTATATTAAATTAATAATGGTCACTACAACTTAAAATCCTTATTATAATTGAAATTTTTTTATAGGATTGAGGCTCACAAATAATCGACCCCTTATGTGAGTATATATATATATATGATCATTTGAAACCCATAACATGTGTTGAAGTAAATTTAAAAATTGAATATTTCTATGTCATAAAAACGAATAATTATGATGTGGTATAGAATTTACATTTTATCTATCCAAATTTTGTTTATATACTACATGGATTAAATGTAAGAACCCCCCAAAACCCATTTTAATTTATAAACTAAAAGGTTATGATTGAATTAAATAGAATGTTAATGAATAATGGATTAAAAAATATCCTATTATTATTTATATGTTATTAAAATTGATTATTGAATTTATTTTCAATTAATAGTGTTTATAGAAATCAAATAACAATGGATTCCCAAGGGATTTCCATCACCATAAGGAGGATTCCACACTGATTCATTGGCCTGGTTTCCATGGGAGAAACCAAAATAGGAATTATTCCATTGTCTTATTAGTAAATTAATTCCACTATATAGAAAATAATGTTAATAAATTTTCTATTTAGATATTATAAAGGCATTGATTATCCCCACAGATTTAGTTTGATATCGTCAGACACATGATGTCTTAGATAATCACCTTGGGGTCCAATATATATTTTCCCTTGGCTAGGATACATGGATATTTATGTGAGATGGCCCTACACTCTATGGTCATGTATGACTTATATTCAACTTGGTCCCCCAATTATTATTATTAAAAAATGGTTAATCCTATAATACTATTAGTACATACCATTATACCAGTTACCTATTAAAATACATTCTAATTTTTCCAAATAAGATATGGTTTTTAGGAATTCCATGTGGAATCCAACCTATCATGATTGTTATTTAGGTTTTTAATCACATGTTTTTGGTTTTACATGCTCCCTAATATATTTATAACAACAGACTAGGTTATTTATATTCCATGTTGGTGGTATCCTTTTGAGTTTTACTCACACCCTGTTCGTATTACAAATTAGTACCCATACTAACTTTATTATTATTGAATGGTTCAAGGGAAATGTTCTGGATATGGATGTTTGTTTCAATGTATAATATAGTGTATGGTAGTAGAGTACTAATCATATTATTGGGATGAATATCTACTTAATCCATTTGTTATGTTTTGGTATTTTTTTATTTCATAAAGAATTTATATCCATTTACAGTATTTGTATAGATTCATGACATCATCAAAATTAGTAATAAATAAGGATATTTTAATTATTGATAAGTCTATTATTTATAGATAACTATTTTCTACATTATCATTTTAGAAGTGTTGATTCCTATGTTTTTATCAATCTTTTTACAATGTGGACTTCTATGAAATGGTGGCGTAGTCATCACAATGACACACCAAATGCCCTCTTTACTAGTTAGATGTTTCTGGAGTATGGGTAGGTCAACATGATTACATGTCGCTAAAAATTTTAAGTTAATTGTTAGTGAAATTTGTTTTGGAAATCACACTGGTAAACAATTATTTTTTCAAATTTAGATTGGATAAATAAATAATAGTTTTTAAAAAATCAAAACAACTTACTTTTAAATATAAAATTCAGGAAACATACATTTCCTTATCTGTTATAGATTTTCATTAAAACCACAGTATTCATTCTATGAATACATAAATATATTTAACTACTATGATGGTACATAAACACGAATCAAAATAAAGGATGTTACAAAATTCAAAATTTCGAGGCCAACAATCAATATATAATTTAACAAGGGAACTATTCCATACAATGGATGGTAAATAATGTGTTATATGTTATACTCAAAGCATTGAAAACACTATTTTAATTTACAAGATGTTAGTGAATTGTAATATAAATTCATTATTAGTTAGATCTATCTTTCATTCATCACGATCCACTCTTTCATATTGAATATATACATCCAATGCTATAGTCAATATATATTTCATATTTTATTCCATATAAATGATTTCATTGTATTTTTAATGATAAATCCACGTTATAAATTTCCAAATAATCTCTAGTATAATTTATATCATTATATTTTAGTTGATGTATTGAATAAAAATTTACATTATAAATCATTATTAAAACACTACCATGTCTATTCAAATAATAACAATTATAGATATAGTAGTCAACATTTCAAGTGGAATGCGAAAAAAGAAAATAATTAACCATCATTCTTGTTTGTTCATAGAATCATTCATCGCACTATCTCATCTAAATTAATATAACTCCATTTCATGCTCACATATACATTGGGATAGATAAATGGTAAAATATTGTAATAAATCGATAGTATTACAACACTAATCTTAAATAACTATACATATATGATTACATTTGTATGAATTTTATAATCATTGACCACATTCTTTTTCATATAGTCAATATTTGTTCTATCATTTCAAATAATACACTGAAGGACTATCATTTTCTTCAACTAGATTTCTCATTTAATTAAAAATTCATATAATATTTTTTTATTCATGGGTTTAAATTTTTTTTTCTGTAGTTCATGATCCTAATATCATTGATAATATTCCAAAATATCAACAATAAACACTACCATTAACATATACAAATATTCTTGAAAAAATTTGTTTATATCCTTCATGAATATAACTAGTGCATTAGTCAACATAATGTGAATAACCATTAAAATAATGAAGCCCATATCTGGTCTGAAATTCAATCTCCCAATTTTTTCCACTATCACCATCAACGTATGGTTTCTTGAACTATGCTCAACATTGAAAAAATACTAAACACCATTTATATAATCATATAAACATTCTATATTTGATAATAGATACATGTCATTAATAGAGATTTTTTCAGGACCTCACAATCAATTTAAATTCTAATTGATTCATATTTTTTTAATAAATATCAAAATTATAACCCTGAGGGTGATGTTATATGATAAATGATGTAAGATCATCACATTTATAAAAATTTATCCTTAATTTTTAGATACTATTTTCCCCTTATATTGATCATATATTGAATAGGATTCATATTGGTTCTATTTTAGGTGAATGTGTATAAATGTGGAATCTAATTGTGTTGTGCACAGTTAGAAAATGGAGAAGAAAAAACAATGCAGTTTTCCATAAGAAACCATGTGCCCCATTTTAGAGCCATGTGATGTGGCACAGAGATTAATGAAATCGTTCGACCACTCTCATAAACCATCCACTCTAATATAGTATCATTTTTCATGATTAGAACATGGTTATTAAAATTGAGTATCACCTAGGAGAAACTATTCCCCCTTGATAATAGGGGTGGATAGTTAGGGAAAATGGCTTGGAAATCTGTGTTCCCATGCCATGGAAATTTTGGATGTGGAATTTAGACCCCAGAAAATTTTATAAAAAATTTCAAATCACCCAATTTTTTTATATTATACTGCTGGATAATCCTAATATGATTTTCTTTATTCTTGGAGGCACTTAATAAATTCCATGGATCAAAAAACAACTTTCATAGAAAATTGAAGATCATATGGAAGGATTTTTCATAACTTGATGTATGTGATCTCCTCTCGTTTGGTTTCATTTCCCTCTCAAATAATTCTATAATATTTTAGATGTATTATTTAATCTAATTATAACGAGATTAAGTGATTTTTATGTATGGATGTGATATACTTAATCGTAGTCCTATATTTTGATTGTAGTTCACTTTCATCACCATGAAATTGACTTCTCAACATCAAATTGATAGATCAGTTTGGAGAACTATAATCAATGATTTTTAGGAATTTGGCCAAATTTCAAATTCACATAGTCTTGATTCATAATTTTTTTATGTAATTATACAATTTCAATTACCATTGTTGGAAATTTATGTTTAAATTTATTTATTTAAATGATTATCTTGAGATTGTGTATCCCTTCACAGTCCCTGTTCAACCCATTGATGATGTGGAGACCAAACATTTTTGTATCCCATCGGTTTTTCTAACATAATTGAAATGGAGATTTATGAAATATTTATGGTTTATAAATAGAATTTTCAATATGTTTGATAGAATTATGAAATCGGATGACTAATGTATTATAAAAATATTAGACAAATGATATACGATTGTTTTACCGAGAGATGAAAAACAAAATCAATGAATTTTTGAATAAGTATGACTACATGGAATATACATGGGTTTGAAAATTATATCATGGACCATGATATATATTTATATATATTTCATGTTATCATTGAGTTCTGGGATGAGGGATACTTAGCCAAATTGAAATATGGTTCTAGAATACCACTATACGCCCCCAATGCGTGAATGGAAAATTGGAAATTAAATGATTAAGTAATGCCCAAGATATAATTAAAGATGATATCACATTAGAGGATGGATCAAACTCCAGCACATGAAAAAGTAAGTATTACTGGTTCATATTTCATTGTGAATAAGGGGACCTTTGAAGTTGATTAAATAACAACTAAATATGGGGAATTTTTATTTTTATAATTGTTATTCATTATTTATGTAACTTTATTGGATTTTATAATGTAAATATTTCAATAGATTCCATTGGTAGTTTCCTAATGAGTTCTAATCATAGTATACAAAAGATTTTTGATTGGTACCTGGATAGACATAAATTTTTGGTATATTATATGGGATAGTGAAATATATTAGAAGAATGTGTTGGGATTCATCATGGATCGAGGAGATGAGATACCAAAATGATGTTGAGAACCCCATGGAAGTTTCCAATGTGAAATTATTTTGGGTTCTCATTCGATACATGAAAGATATATAGAGTGAAATAACTATTATTTTTCATTATGTTTATTTATTCCTATTTTGGATTCATCATGTGATGTCTAAAGAAAGCTAATTATCATATTATCTTGGTTTATGTTTGTTAACTTTTTAGATATGTTTTATTTATTTTTATTTTTTTGTTCCATTTAATAAGTGTGCATAGTATACCCAAGTAACATATTAGACCCTTTCTACTGGTTTTAAGCCTCTACCATACATGTAGGTGTGCCTGAGGTCACACAACTAGGCAGATCATGGGACTGACATGTGGCACTTTGGTTCGAATGTTAAAAGTGAAAATGTTGGATATAATTTCATTTCAACAATCACACTATTTAGTAATGGTACACATGATACTTAAATTAGTTAGTCCTAGTTCATGAGCTCGTTCATGGGAGTAGATAACCCATGTGTGGGAGAAAAACTATGTACCCTAGGTATGGTTATTTTTCCGGATTTTTTTTGTTACATTTGATGTTATTTTACCTTGGGTAACACTATTGTTGTGTGATGTTATTACTTTTTAACACTTTAATTATGGCCTAGAATGAAAAGGGAGTTCTGTATAGATGATCAATATAGGCACTCATGATTATATTAGTCATGAAACATTTTTAGGTATAAATGGTAAATAATATTATGATTGGGTTTTATAAAATGAAAATTTATTTATTTATTTAAAAATATTGAAAAAACCTAAACGGTTCTTAATAGAAAAATATAAATTTTAAGTGTTGGTAAAAGTAGTAATTTGAAATGGATAAAATGGTGTATAATTATATACATGAAATAAAAAGTATAATACAATATGTTATTCATGACTTGGGTGAGGGATGTTTGAGGGCAGTGATAGTGCCCTAGTTTTGACCATGTGGAAGGGTATGTGAGATTAATTTTTATGGATTTATGTTAATACCACTTATTTAAATGAGGATAATGATTTGTTATGAGTCCTAAGTAGTTCTTTTTTATTGTATAGATATGAGTTTGTGGAAATGATTATTAATCAAAAAATGAGAGGACACAGTTAGAATTGTTCATCAAGAAGTAGATATAGTGGCTCGAATTGTCTATATTAAGGAGTGAGAGGGACATTATGTAAAAACATTTCTTTCTTATGTAGTTTATGGAATGAAACCCTGGGTGGGCTATACAAAATAAGATTATCTTCCATGAGAGTCCAATTTACAAAACACATTAGTGTTCATTGGAGAGGGAGTACACCGGGAATACAAGTTATGGAGTGATTCTATCTAGATAATAATTGGCCATTTATAGACTCTAGAATATTAGAGAATCAAACTAGCTTCATATATGTTGAGCGGGTTAGTAAAGTACAAGCTGGATATCTAGACTCAGAATGATAATATAGATAATAATATATGGAATGAATTTCAGGAGAATTTCCTAGAATAATATTACCCTTATATGGTCTGGAAGGAGAGAGAAGATGAGTTTATGCAACTGAACTATGGTATTATTTTTATAAAGGACTATACTAACCAGTTCACAGATTTCGTATTATTTATTTCATCATTTTAAAGAGAAAATGAAAATATAGAGAAACATTTTTAGGATGATCTAGGATGTGACTTTATACCCTAGAATAACACATTCCAATAAAATAACCTTGTGGAGTGGGTTAATCAGTCTATGATATCTGATGGGAAATTGGAGGAGGAATATTTTTGAATTTAAGAGGATTCAACTGGACAACCAGGAGGTACGTCTTCTGACAGTCAGAATAATCACTATGTGAACATGAATTGGGGTGATAGAAAACATATTTTCCCTAGAGAAGGATTAGTCACTTAGAGGTTCTAGCTAGTATACATTCACTATTTTGGTGGGTTGAGTAAAATTTTTATTCAGTTTCATTGACCAACAGTGATCTTCATGCCTGTAATATAATGCCCCAACCCCAGTTTCCTAGAGTCAGTGCATTATTTTAATACATTGGAATGATTACAAGGAATTATATCCTGAAGGACCCATCGGTTTAGCAGCCTTGGAAAATAGATTACATACATGAATGTTACATTAAACTTTATAACATACAAAATAACATAAATAATAATTTTTTAATTCCATTATTCCCTTGGACCGACCCTTCATATCAATCACAATACACTTCTTGGAATCCTGGGAATAATAAAACATATAAAGTGGTGAGCTCAAATGCTTAGTAAGGGTAAGAAATACAGCGGAAAATGAAATAAATATTAAGCATGGTGAATAATTGATACCGCATGCCTTTACCAATAATGAACAATAATACTTTAATGGAAAGAATATGAGCTGAGTAAATAATTCCACAATAAAAAATAATCAAGGGTATTATACTAGTAGAATGACCACATGAACCATCAATATTATTTCCATAATGAGGGAATTTATAATTCCAGACATTTTGAAACATTTTTTCAAGGCCTCGACCAAGACGTCTAATAATGATTTAGGCCTCAACCAAAATAATATATTAAATTTGGAAAGGGCCTTGGCCAATTCCATGTCTAGTTGTCTCATGGGAACTACCGATGCATCGATTAGCTATAGCGGGCTTCACCCATCACTTAATATGTCAAATACATTCCTCATATGAAATGGTTGAAACATAACATAAACATTCTTATAAGAACTAGGATACAAAATGTCAATACTTTAACCACAAACCGTGAATGGTATAAAAATAAAAAATCCACAGTCAAACATATCATAAAACCTTCAATAAAATATGGACGTTTTGTATCATAATAAATAAATTTCCAAACATGTTTAAAATCCATTAAATTATTTGACATATATGGAAATTATTTGTAAAACTCTTTGATTGGAATATCCCTTTTCCTGAAAAAATTTAAAAGTCACACAATTTAGAAAGGAAGACATTTAAAGACAATTTTTAATCGAAGTGTCCCTTACCACTTTGAATTGTTTTAATGTAATTAACATTTTAAAACATTCATGTCCATTTAAATGGGTCCTTAAAACCATTTTTCATACATGGACATTAATGTGAATGGTTTAGAAGAATAAAGCTTTAAAACATTTAAAATGATGTTGGCATAGATGAAATCAAAACTATTTGAGAGAAATATCTTTTTTTTTGAAATTATTTAAGAGTCACATAAATATAAAAGAAAACATTTACTTTGAAAATATTATTATAATCTTGTAAAGGAAGATTCTAAAATTTTATAATGGCGGAAGATAGCCGCACCCTCCATATAAGATAAAAAAACATTCATACCATAATGTTGTCAAAAAGGATAAAAAATACCTTGTTTTGAAAATGACATAAATATTCTTTTATAAACATCTTATAAAAGGTAAAAAAATGTATAAATTAATTTAAACCATAGTATGTAAAATATTATGAATGATTTGAAATACATTTTTTAGAATCATGGATGTGGATGATAAAGAGGTCCCAGTAGATAATTACGCATAAACTACCTCAGATAATGAAGGGATTGTGAAATAATCCCTTACCATGTAATTTTCCTTGGTTGAGGGTAGGTTTTACTCCTGTATAACTATGAAATAATTTTTATTGAATTATATAAGAATTATATACATTAATATGATATCATATATGATTTTTTAACATTGATTTGTTAATAATATCTTAATATTAACGTCGTTTTGGGTGTTAACGTATTCATTTTACTTAATATTGTTTGTAATGTGAGCCATATGTTTTATTGATGGGATGTATCTTATTCATATCCAGAATGATATCATGTCTCTAAAAATTATTTTTAATCGTCAAATGAAAATTAGTCTTGAATGGATTGGATGGGGAATGAATCTCATCGCGTTTGTGGAGACGGTAGTCCGTACGTATGCACGAGCGACAATATCATTATTTTGATATTAAAATAATATATAATTGGATGGTATATCATATATAAAGAATAATTATCGTGTTATATTTATTATTTACATCAATAACACATCATTATCTTACCCATCCAAATAGTAATGTTTTGAATAACAATTACACCACGACGCGGAGACAGTAAGCCGTATGTACACACGCATGGTGACATGTCATTAAAAGGATGGATAGAATAATGAATATTTTTTTACAATATTTATGATAACATCGAATTATATATAAGACACTGGAGTTATTATTTTATAACAAAAATAACAAAGAAAGAAGAAGTGGAAGAAGAAAGGAACTTGAAAGAGGGTGGTGAAAACATTACCTCTTCTTCGGGTTCTTCCTTTTGATTTGATCAAAAGGGATCCATAGATTGGCTTTCTGATAAAAAAAAGACATATAGGATGAAGTGAGGGAAGATGGTAGGATTTTTGGGCAGGGGCTGGCTGAACAAAAAGGCTATTAAGGTATGAAGAATTGGTTCTGAGTGGTGTCCTTTTATAAGGTTGAGGATGTGATCTTTAGAAAAAACTTAAAGTATTATTTTATAATAAATTCATATTCGGTTTATAATTGCTCAAAAGTAGATTATCCAATGTATAAGGTGGGTATAGATCAAAAACTACTCAACCAATAGGTTTTAGACAGGTTTGGGTCACTTTATTAACCTTATCTTTTAGTTTTAACTCTTAGTTAATTAGTTTGATGTTAACATGTCAAATTGTATTTTTATATTATATGTTTAATAAACATACTATATACTTCCCAGATACCCCCAAGTGGTCCATTAATGATACAACTATCATTTTATAAGTCATTTGGCTGAACCTTTGATTTTTAGGAATAGAATATCAATTAATAATATAATTGTTTTTTTAAAAACTCATTTATGTCCATTTTGACACTATTCAATAATTGATTTTTGTTAAAGTCTTAACAAGTTTATTAATTAGAAACAAATTAATTTAATAAATAATAACATGTAATATTAAAAAATAAAATTAGTTCATGTAATCAAAACTTTCAAATTATGTTTATTTTAACATTTATAATACAAATTATTTGATTCTTTCATTAATGAAAAAAAATACTGCATCATTATTGTGTCATAAATAAATTTTATTATTCAATGTCTAAAAATTATAAATAAAATACCATTATGAAGAATATTTTTTATCATTCTAATTAATATTTATAGTTTAAAATATAACATAAATAACCCTATGTAATTTTTTTTTCCAAAAAGACATATGCTTATGTCATTTTTGTATTTACATTAACTTAATTAATATAAAGTGTCATTATCACTTACAAGTGGCTCCATGCGGTCCCAAAATCAACCCAAAGATTACCATGGTCTGGAATGTATCAACCCAAAGTGTTAGGACACATTTTAGGGTAATTAAAATTATTATTATATTATTTTTTTACCCTTATTTACCGGATTTACCTTTTTTCCATGGTAAATAAAATATTTACCAAAGTAATTATTCAAAATGTCTAAAAATAAGAGTTTCCTATTTAAAAAAATTTGGGAATCCTGATTCAAAATATGGAATCCATTTTTCCAAATTCAAAACACATAAGTGGAAGAAATTAATTTAAAATTAATTCCCTCTATCAAAACAAAAAGCGTATTTTTAAGAAACAACAACTATCAAAAGATTGACATATGTTTATGTCCGGTTTAAATGAGAAATTATTAAAAATGACAAAAATTTCATTAAATCGTAAAAGTATATTCTAAATATACAGTAAAACCACTCACATTCATAATTTGTCACTATAAATTATTTCTATTAAAAAAGCTGTTTTTAATTAAAATTTAGTAATTTTCACTATTAATCAAAATATGAAAGTTATCAGAAAAGTACCAAAAGTTCACCCTAAGCTAATTTCGATCTACCTGCCCGTATCCAGACAAGGATGTATTTCTTGGAAAACTCGCAAAATCTCTAAAATACCAAAATTCTTGGAAGTTATTCTATAACAATCCTCAAAGTCTATCTTAGGGTAATTAGATCCAATCAGATTTTTTCTAAATCTAGTTTCCAGGGTTATTGATAAACTTCCTCTGATACCAACTGTAATGCCCAGACCCCAGTTTCTCAGAGTCGGTGCATTATTTTAATACATTGGCCTGATTACAAAGAATCAAGTCCGGAAAGATTGATCAGTTTAGTAGTCTTCAAAAATAGATTATACACATGAATGTTACATTACACTTTGTAACATACAAAACAACATAAATAATCCTTTATGAATGCCATTATTCCCCTTTATTAACCCTTCATATCAATCACAATAAAACTTCTTGGAATCCTAGGAAAAATAAAACATATAAAGGGGTGAGCTCAAACGCTCAGTAAGGGTAAGAAATACAGCAGAAAATGAAATAAATATTAAGCGTGGTAAATAATTGATACCACATGCATTTACCAATAATAATCACAAATACCGTTATGGAAATAATATGAGATGAGTAAATAATGCCATAATAAAACATAATCATGGGTATTCTACTCATCGAATAGCCACATGAACCATCAATATTATTTCAATAATAAGGGAATGTATAATGCCGGACACTCTGAAACACTTTGTCGAGGCCTCATCCAAGACGTCTAAAAATTATTAAGGCCTTGGGAAAACCCATATATCAAACTAGGAAAGGGCCTCGACCAATTCCATGTCTAGTTGTCACATAAGACATACCAATGCATCAAGGAGCTATAGCGGGCTCCACTAGTCACTTACTATGTCCATTACATTCCTCATATGAAAAGGTTGAAACATAACATAAAAATTCGTATAAGAACTAGGATACGAAATGTCAATACTTTAACAATAAACCATGAATGGTATAAAAATAACGCATCCACAGTCAAACATATCACAAAACCCTAAATACAATTGGAAGTTTGGTATCCTAATAAATTAACATCAAAACTATTTTAAAATCCATTAAAGGATCTGAAATAGATGGAAATGATTTGTAAAACTCTTTGATTGGAATATCCCTTTTCATGAAAACATTTAATGGTCACAAAATTTAGAAAAGAATACATTTAATGACATTTTTGAATCAAAGTGTCCCGTAAAAATTTGAATCATTTTAATGTAAATAAAATTAAAAAAAATTCATGTCCATTTAAATAAATCCTTAAAACCATTTTTCAAACATTTACATTAATGATAATGGTTTAGAAGAATAAATCTTTAAAATATTTAAAATGATGTTGACATAGATGAAATCAAAACTATTTGAGAGAAATATCTATTTTTTTTAAATTCTTTAAGAGTCAAATAATTATAAAAGAAAACATTTACATTGAAAATATTCTTATAAGACTATAAGGGATTCTTTGAAGATTTTATAACGGTGGAAAATAGCCGTACCCACCGTATAAGTTAAAAAAAACATTGTTACCTTAATTTTTTTCGAAAAGGTTAAAAAAGACCTTAGTTGGAAAACGACAGAAAGATTCCATTATAAACATCTTATAAAAGGTCAAAAAAGGGTTTAAATAATTTTAACCCATAGTTTGTAAAATATTATGAATTATTTGAAATACATTTTTAAGAATCATGGATTTGGATGATAATGAGGTCCCAGTAGATAATTACGCATAAACAACCTCAGATAATGTAGAGATTGTGAAATAAACCCTTAGCGTGTAATTTTCCTTGGTCAAGGTTTGGTTTACCTTCTATATAATGGTGAAATAATTATTATTGAATTATATAAGAATCATATACATTAATATGATATCATATATGATCTTTTAACATTGATTTGTTAATAATATCTTAGTATTAATGTCGTTTCTGGTGTTAACAGATTCATTTTCCTTAATATTTATTTTTATGTGAGCCATATTTTTTATGGATGGGATGTATCTTATTTATATCCATAATGATATCATGTCTCTAAACATTATTTTTAATCATCAATTAAAAATTAGTCTTTAATAGATACGATGGGGAATGAATCTCATTGCATTCGTTGAGACGGTAGTCCGTACGTACGCATGAGCGACAATATCAATCTTCTAAAATTAAAGTAATTTATAATTAGATGGTATATCATATATACTAAATAATTATAATGTTATATTTATTATTTAAATCAATTACCCATCATTACCATACCCATCCAAATAATAATGTTTTGAATAACAATTACACCACGACGCGGAGACGGTAAGCCGTACGAACGCGCGTATAGTGACATGTCATTCAAATGATGGATGGAATACTGAATATGGATGTAACATATTTATAATAACATTGAATTATATATATGATACTGGATTTATTATTTTATAATGTAAATGACAATGAAAGACGAAGTCTAAGATGAAAGAAACTTGAAAGAGGGTGGTGAAAACATTACCTCTTCTTCGGGTTCTACCTTTTTATTTGATCAAAAGGGCTCCTTAGGTTGGCTTTCTGATCAATGTAAGGCCTCTAAGATTAAGTGAGGGAAGTTTATAGGAATTTTGCGTAGGGTTTTGACGAACCAAAAGGCTTTGAAGGTATGTATAATTTTTTAGAAGTGGTGTCCTTTTATAAGGGTGAGGAGGAGCTCTTTAGAAAAAACATAATGTATTATTTTATAATAAATTAATATTCAATTTATAAGGGATCCAAAGATAATTATTCAAATTAAAAGGTTGGTATAGGTCGAAAACTACTCAACCAATAGGGGTTAGACAGGTTTGTTCACTTTATTAACCCTA